>OX638368.1:122189395-123389395 GCA_951812925.1 Calliopum simillimum
AAAAAGCTCTTATATTTTGGGAGATATAGCGTTTTAAAGTGCCGATTCTTTGAAGCGTTAAAAAGTAGGCGTGGCATTGTCCGATCACGCCCACTTTTTGGTCAGCGGATGATAGTTATGTGGTGCACCTACCTACCAAATTTCGTCGAAATAGCTCGTATATTTTGGGAGATATAGCGTTTTAAAGTGCGGATTCTTTGAAGCGTTAAAAAGTAGGCGTGGCATTGTCCGATCACGCCCACTTTTTGGTCAGCGGATGATAGTTATGTGGTGCACCTACCTACCAAATTTCAATGAAATAGCTCGTATATTTTGGGAGATATAGCGTTTTAAAGTGCCGATTCTTTGAAGCGTTAAAAAGTAGGCGTGGCATTGTCCGATCACGCCCACTTTTTGGTCAGCGGATGATAGTTATGTGGTGCACCTACCTACCAAATTTCATCGAAATAGCTCGTATATTTTAGGAGATATAGCGTTTTAAAGTGCCGATTCTTTGAAGCGTTAAAAAGTAGGCGTGGCATTGTCCGATCACGCCCACTTTTTGGTCAGCGGATGATAATTATGTGGAGCACCTACCTACCAAATTTCATCGAAATAGCTTCTATATTTAAGGAGATATAGCGTTTTAAAGTGCCGATTCTTTGAATCGTTAAAAAGTAGGCGTGGCATTGTCCGATCACGCCCACTTTTTGGTCAGCGGATGATAATTATGTGGTGCATCTACCTATCAAATTTCATCGAAATAGCTCGTATATTTTGGGAGATATAGCGTTTTAAAGTGCCGATTCTTTGAACCGTTAAAAAGTAGGCGTGGCATTGTCCGATCACGCCCACTTTTTGGTCAGTGGATGTTAATTATGTGGAGCACCTACCTATCAAATTTCATCGAAATAGCTTCTATATTTTAGGAGATATAGCGTTTTAAAGTGCCGATTCTTTGAATCGTTAAAAAGTAGGCGTGGCATTGTCCGATCACGCCCACTTTTTAGTCAGCGGATGCTAATTATGTGGAGCACCTACCTACCAAATTTCATGTAAATAGCGTCCATAGTTTTCGAGATATAACGTGTTAAATTTTTTTTCGATCAATCGTTAAATAGTGGGCGTGGCATATCCGTACTATCTCAAATAAGGTACGAAAAGTACGAAGTACGAGGTACGAAAAGTACGAAGCACGAGGTACGAAAAGTACGAAGTACGAGGTACGAAAAGTACGAGGTACGAAGTTCGTATCAAAGGTACGAACTTTACCAAATTCACGTACCTTTGCGAACCTCAAATTCACGTGATTTGGGGGTACGTGATTTCGTACCCCTGTTCGTGAATTCACGTGATCACGTGTAGTACGAATTCACGTGATCCGACAGCTCTACTTTAGACATAAGAAACTTACAGCAACAAGTTTTCAAGCAAAATAAACACGAGACTTAAGCAACAAACTTCGCAAATAACAACAAAAAATCAACCGCAAATATCAAGTGGAGTCTCTTCAAAATTTCACAGCTACATAATAAAATTTTCTTTTGCTCTGCTGGTCATTGGACTCATAAGCAAGAATTTCAATTAAAATTCTCACACTCTGTGTGTACGTGTGTGTGTGTGTGTGCCCGCTTGTCTGTGTGATGCAAACCAAATCAGTCTGAGAAAAGCGCAGTCAGTGCGCGCTCACAATAAGCGTGACCAATTTAAAACCGATACCTAACAAGCAGTTAAACACCACATAACTGCCAAACAGCTAGTCAACCAGGCAGTCAGCCAGCCATCCAGCATCAGTAGTTTTGTCTTATGTTGCGCTTCAATGGAGTTAAACAAAACCCGCTCAAGTTAACAGCAGCTAGCACCGCTGCTGCTACAACAGCAAAAACAGCAGCCGCTTTCAATCCAGTGGAGTATTCAAGTCAAATCAAATTTATTTTGCTGTGCAGTGTACTGTTGTTGGGACATTCAATGTTTTGAGAAATGTTTTCAGCAATCATCCACGGTATATCACTGTCATCTCTGCATATCTCTAGTTTTAATATCACTTTGAGAGTTACAACAAAACAGTGAAGCCAGTCAGCCAGCAAGCAGCATGTCAAAAGAAAGAACGAACAGTAAAGAAAAAAAAAAAAAAGAATCAAGACGGGCTACCGCAACTTGGGGGCTAAGAAGAGAAATGACCGTCAACCTTTTTGTCGACACTAATTTTTTTCGCTTTTTTTAATCTGCATTGCATACCAGAGTTGTTGCTGGCGCGCAGATAAATGCTGTCGGTGTCACTGTTACTGTCATTGTACATGGTAACACTTAACACAAGGTGTTTAGAGTTGCCATGTATATACTTTCAGAAAGACAAACTTTGTGAATAAGCGATTTAGTTAACTTTTGCTGTAAAATAAATAAAGCAAACTAAAATATCTCACTGCAGTGGTGAAAAAATTATCATTTTAACATAATCCTTGCAAAAGTTATAGCTATTTCAAAATTTGTTCATCTTTTTTATAAATTTAAGGTGTATTGCATAAGGTTACATAGCTTCTGGGAGGTCATAGAGGAGGCCTAGACTAACAAAAATTTTGCACTAGGGGGAGTTCTGAAATGTACCCCTTAGGAGTTTTAAGGTTAAAACAGATTTTCTGACTAGTTTTAGAAAAAAAAATTTCTTGGGTCACCCTAGCGTTTTAGAGAAAACATTTTTATGGGCTTACAAGAATTTCGCAAAGTTCTGGAACTTTAAAGTTAATGCTTAAAGTTATTTTTTCCTATTTTTTTACTTTGGCGGCCATTTTAGTATGAAAAAAATCTTATTGATATATCCCTTTAAAATTTTTTTTTGAAATTCTCGTTAAATTTCCTCTAATTTGGTACTACATTTGTTATGCCAATTTTTTAATTTGAGGTCGGAAAAAAATACTTTTCAATGTAACTCACGCTGCGCTGCATAAGCGCGCTATACTCGCTGCCCTTTATCTAGTGGAGCCTTCAAACGGATTGTTCTTGAAAAGTATTTTTTTCTGACCCCAACCTAACAACTTGGTGAGACAAGTGTGCTATCAAATTAAAGAAAATTAAACGAAAATTTCAAAAAAATTATAAAAGGCTATGTTAATTGGATCATTTTCATACTAAAATGGCAGCCAAAATCAAAAAATAGAAAAAAAAATTAAAATATCAAACTTTGCCTTATATTTTCTCTTGAACGTTAAGGTGATCCAAGAAATTTTTTTTTGTAAAACAGGTCAGAAAATCAGTTTTAACCCTATAACTGTTCAGGGGTATATTTTTGACCCCCCCAGGTGCAATTTTTTGTTAGGTAGGCCTCCAATATCACCTACCAGAAGCTTCGTAACCTTATGCGATACACCCTGTATACCACATGTCGTATGGGTAACTTTAATTGAATAGAAATGTCACTAATGAAATTAATGTTACTCATACAACGTATGGGGTAATGATCTAGGAAATTTTTAAGTGTCAATAACTTTTGCGAATACGATAATTTTAAAATTTTTTCACCACTTTAAACATAAAATCATATCCTACTATTATTTAAAAATAATTTGCATGATAAAACAAAACTGCCCGAAAAATACCGGGGCTGAAAACCATCTCTTCAAAAGATCATAGCTCGGAAATTAAGCGTCCTATTGAAAAAGTTTGGGGCTATATTTTGATAAAGAAGAGTATAACTATTCGATGCCATTAAAAAAAGAAAATTTTCCCTTTTCCTAATAGTTTTTTCTAACTTTAAGCAAGGATATCTTGAAATCCTGCAAGTGCATTGACAATTCTGAAGAAGCAGTCCAATTAAGCGTCAAAAATTTTACAAGACTGCATACAAAAAGTATGGTTTTCATACAACTTTATCTGTTTTGAACTGGCACCCAACGTGGGGCGTAAACAAAATTTTTTAATTTATTGTTGAAAACCCTTATTTTTCAAATAAATAAGTAGAAAACTAAGCAATTTCTCCGTCGCTGAGAAAATTATAAAACATATGTGTGCACTCTCCGCATATCTGGAAACTATATCTCAGAAAAAACTTGGGTAATCGATATTGGTTCAACTGTAATTAACAATATAGTGATGCCGTGGAAATCTTTTTTCACACAGTAAAAATTTAAGTTTAATTTTAAAACCAAAAAGTATTTATATAGAACAATGCCAAAAAAAAAGTTTTAATTTTAAACTATTTTGGAATAAATTTCAAACTTTTTTGGAAAAAAATCGGACTACATTTAGTATTGATTTTAAACTTCTTTGGTATTAAATTCCGATTTTTTTCCAAAAAAGTTTGAAATTTATTCCAAAAAAGTATGAAATTTAGTAAGAAAAGTAAACTATAATTTTTTAGTGTGCAGTAGTAGAAAAAAGCAAGTCATCTTACGATAAAAGTGTACAAGGCATAAAGTGCTTAAAATTGTCCAAAAAATACGAGTGAATATTTGGAAAATTTTCTTAGGCATTTTATAATTTTCCAAAAAAGGTCCAAAAAAGGTCCAAAAATTCTGAAAAGTGTCAGAAGTATTCTGTGGACGATTTTGAGCATTTTATTGAAGTTAGTTTCAAACCAACTTATATTTTGTGAAACGTCCGTATATTAAATATAAATATTCTGGACTAAGCTTATGTTTTATTGGAAATTTATGTTTGTTAAACCGATGGGGGCTTGTCCATAAACCTCGCGACGATCTGAGGAGGTAAGGTGTTCTGCGCAAGCGCCACGCTTGCTATATTTATTTGTATTTTCTCCACTCCACCGTCACATATTAGGGAGTGAGGGAAATTTTTGATGATTTTTGCGTTTCGAGGTTTCTAAAAAAAGTTTCACACGAATGAAACGTTCGACATATAGAATTTGCGCATATTCACTGCAATTTTCGAAAAAAAAAAACAAAATAAACATTCAAAAAGAAAACTTTTCTCTCTTCCCTCTTCTCCTCAAATATATTTTTATGCTACAAATTGTTGGCAACCCTATGCGTTTAAGCCAAAGTGTGCCGCTGTGTGTGTGTTCCTTTGCGCTGGCTATGTTGTTAACTTCTTTTTTCATTATTATTGGTTTTTTCTGCTCTTTCTTTCAACTTGTGTCTTCTACTGTTGTGTTTTGTAATAATTTATCAGTTAGTCCCAAAGATAAAAGATCATTTAAACAGCACTTTAATGGTTTATTAATTTATGACCCTTCAAGATTTCTTGCCTTAAGTTGTTGTTGTTGTGGTCGCTTTTGGTCAAAGTTGTATGTACGCATGCGCTGCTGTGAGTTCACACTACACGCAAGTAGATGAGATGCCATACCCCAAAAAAATAGTCGTCGCATGAAGAGACTCGTTTAGATCGCCGCTGGCTATCAACATTCATCGAACGCTCGCTCGCTCGATTCTTGTCTACTAGAAGAGTAGCTGTTTTGGGCCAACATGGCTAACTCATGTTTTTCGTTGTTTTTTTTTTGTTAATTTAAGCCGATTTGTAGCTTTTCTTTGTGTTGGCTTTTTTTTCGTGCTTCCCTTGTCTCTTTTGAAGTTTCTTTTATTGCTGCTGTTTACAGAAATAAAATTAAAATTAAATGGTTTAAAATATCAATGAAATGCATTTCACTTCTTTGGAATTTTTTTTTTCGATTTTTTTTTTAATGTTTTGGCGGCTTTGTTTTCATTACTGTTAAATTGATGTTGTTAATGCTCTTATTATGGTAAAGCGCACAGTTTGTGGTCGATCGAGCGTTGATTCTCAATTTTCAAATTTTTTTTTTCTACAAGATGATTTTGTGGTCTTTTTACAAGTAGGCGCCCAAGTATGTATATCTGTATATAAATTGATTTTTTTTTTCTTTGTTTCTCTTTCGTTCATTATAATCTTGCTTTCATTATCTCTTTTAATTTTATTTAGTTTTTTTTTTTTTACTTTTAACAGCAGGTTTTTCATATTAAAAACGGTGAGAAAATTTTTATTTTATATTTTTGTATTGGAATGCTCTTTTAAATGCATTATTGTTGCTGTTTTTGTTGTTGTTGTGTTGAGCAAGCTTCATAAAAAATATGTTTTATTATTGAAATTTGTTTTCTTAAGTAGCCATCAGCCAACACTTTAGCATTTTATGGCCTACCAAAGTCAAAATTTATAGTTTATTTACTAACATGTCACATATACATACATACATGAGCATAAATATTTAATAGTTTAAAAATTTGAGTGTGTATACGTGCGGCTTATTTTGATGTCGTATTTGCAATTCAAATGACAAATTTTGTGATTGATTGATTTCGATTATCGCAGTGATAGATAATTAAGCTTGAAATTTGTTTGAAATTTGTTTGAAATTTTTTTGGCGTTAAATTGAATTGAACAAAAGAGTTAAGACACGAACTTGCGTGACGACTTTTGTTTGAAATCAAGCGAACTGATGTTCAGCAAGAGGAACTTTTTGATTTTAACACTCTTTTTGTATTTTAATTCCTTTAAATGGAAATTTCGGTGTTTTTATATCGAATGATGATAAAATTTAAAATATTCTAGATCATTACAGAACTTTGAGAAGTCTAGGGGCTTTGACAAAATGAATCCTTTTAATTTCAACTCGTTTTTCATATTTTGGGACAACTCCCTAAAAGGTGCGAAACTTTAAACTTCGATATAAAGGTCAATGTGTTTTTATATTCAAAATAATATTTGGTCTAGAAGTAAGTTTCCAGCGTTTTACAAAAGAAGCGCCACTATTAGATTTCTACCATTTCTATGTATCATTGACGCATGTTTTTTCGAGCGATATCATGGCAAGTTTTGAGCCGAATAAGCGTCATTTTATAAGTCGTTTTTGCATCTTTTTGTCAGTAGTGCAAAAAAAGTGGATTTATTATGATGATCCTTAACGCAAAAAACACATACACTAAGCCCGGCGAGCCAGCCAAATCGACGCCAAAACAAAATATTCACGTAGAGAATGTCATGAACGGCATATGTTGGGATCAGAAGGGTGTGGTCAAACCATCAAAAGATTATTGAATCGAACTCAACTTATTCGTTTGAAGCCAGCATTTTTTATCACGACAACGCTCGGCCACACGTTGCGGCTTCGGTCAAAAACTATTTGGATAATAGTGGATGGGAAATTTTGCCTCACTCGGCTAATAGTCAAGACTTGGCGCCATCCGCCCAATAGTCAAGACTTCGCGCCAGTCGACTACCACTTGTTTCGATCGGTGCAGAATGGTCTAACCGGAAAACGTTTCACTTCAGCCGAGGGCAACAAAAATTGGCTTGATTCCTTCTTGGGCTCAAAAGACAAGAAATTGTTTTGGTCCGGAATTCATAAATTGCCAGAATGATAGGAAAAAGTTGTAGCTTTAAATGGACTTTTTGTAACTATTATTTCATAATGAAGCACAATTTTTTGCATAAAAAAAAAACGCTGAAAACTTTTAGGCCCAATATATAAAATTTTTGTCAAATTAAATTTTTTAAAATTAGAAATTGTATTACACCTCGATTTTTCGAAGGCTTTGTTGATTAAACTTGAAAAACTGGGTATTCACTTGCAATTTTTAAAATGAATTGACTCATATCTTTCTGATAAATACTAGCTATCAAGGTTGATGAAAATTACACCAGATCACACCAGATCTATTAAGATTATATCCGGTGTCCCTCATTAGAGTAACTTAGGTTATTTACTTTTTAATTTATTCATTTATAATGTTACTTAGTTTTTAAAGTATGCGTCGGTTATATGTGCTATCTGTTAGACTTCAGTAGTTTATCTCAATAA
This sequence comes from Calliopum simillimum, assembly GCA_951812925.1. Lineage (NCBI taxonomy): Eukaryota > Metazoa > Arthropoda > Insecta > Diptera > Lauxaniidae > Calliopum > Calliopum simillimum. The sequence goes on from OX638368.1 coordinate 122,197,140, forward strand.
CTAGCATCAATTTCATTATATATCCCAGCACATAATCTGAGGAAGTCAAATTTATTCTATACTTCTTACCATAGAACTAATTATGGCTCTAATAAACCTCTTTTCGATACCTTTCAAACTGCAATACATTCGCAAATCAATAAAATTTTAGCATAGATAGAAACATATTCATTAAACACCTTAAGGACATTATGCAGTACTCTTAAGCTTTAAATTATGAAACTTGGTTTGTTTTGAGAATTTTGATTCTCAACTAGTATTTGATTTTATGACTTTAGGTAAATTGGCTTGGTCTGAATATTGATTCATATTAGTTAGAATTGAAACTAAGTATAAGCTAAAGTAGGGTGTCAGCGTGAGTGCTCTAATAAAATAAATTGCATTAAATCATGTAATAAATATAAATTGAACACACAACACAATACAGATGTTCCAATCTTTAGTATATGTATGTAACTCAAGGAAATCCCAATTACTTGCGCAAATTTGAGCAACAAAGTGGCCCATTGTCCAAATACATTTGCAGCTACACATACTACCAAAAAAGAGTTACATTTTGTTTGGAACATTTCTCATATAAAATGGTTTTGTGTATTGGTATTTTAAAAAACCGTTTATATGTAGCAAATTTATACTTTTTTTTTGTTCTTCACATTTATTTTCATTTTGTTTGCGCCTCTTTTAAGCTGCCGAGCACGTTGTTAGTTTTTATTGCTGTTGCTGTTGCTGCTGCTGTCCAATGTTTCAAGTCCAAAGTCAAAAAGTCGCTGTTTATATGTGTTGTAGTTGCAGCCTTAAAGAGCCCCAACCGTTGATGGTCAATGTAGATTGCAAATCTTCACAAAAATAACAACAACAAAAATCGCATGATACAAAAAGTAACTTTTGCTGTTGCAAATACTGTTGTTGTCGTTGTTGTTGTTGTTGTTACTGTCTCTTGTTTGTGGTTAAGATTCTGTATCTGTCTGGTTTTCCGTCTGTCCATCTCTCTGTCTTTTTCTCTATATAAAATGCAGCAGTCAGCCAGTTTATTTCCATTTCCTTTTTCTTTGTTTTATCCTTTATACTTTGTTTTTGTTGTTGTTGTTGTTGTTGTTGTTGCTGCCGCTCATTTTAGTAGTGGTCATGAGAACCTCGTTGGGTGTCGTATCATCAATTCGTTTAATTTGACAGGCGCAACCTAAACATGTCAAAACACACTACATGCGGTGGCTCTTTTTTGAAATTTTTTTTGTCTTTCTTTCTTTCTTTCTTGGGTTTTTTGTTTTATTTTGGTTTTCTTTGGCTTATATATTCTTATGTCTGTTCTTTGATTTTCGAGCAGTTTCGGTTATTTCATCTTCTAGACATTACGGTGAATTTGCCCAAAAGCGAAAATGTATATAAATTCGTCCAATGAAATTGTATAAAAAGTTGGACTTAATTCAATATGAGAATGGGGAAAAACGGTGTCCATTTTTACAGGCCCACAATGGTTTTCCTTTCTCGGTTTTTATAGTTGAGATTATAGGTGCTTGGTTACTCATATTTACCAATCTAAGCTTGATTTTTGCTCTATTGCGGCAGAATTCTAAGTTATCTTTTCGTCAATCTGGAGAAAACGCTATCTTTAGGTATATGGCGCACCATATCAAGGAGGAAGTTGTTTTGTCGAATAAATCTACTCTTAAAAGCAAAGTTTGAAGGATGAATTTTCTCGGAAAAAAATTTTTTACCAAACAATGTTGGATGAAAAATTAATTAAGAGTTTTTGTGTTTGTTACTAAGCGAGAGGGAAGCTTAGTAGGTACTTTGTGACATATGTTGTTTGACAAGGGAAAAGAGATGTGCATGATTCCCAAGTGCACTGTGTTGTATTTAAACTTTTAAAGCAAATACAATATTATAAATAAATGCAGAGTAAACATGGGAGACATGGCACCCTGAGCTGATATGGCACCCCTTTCAATTTCAAAACTTACACCTTTTATAGCATTCAAGTATGGAAAATTTTAATTCAGCCAGTAAACTGGTTTATTCGTTTTTGGCACTTTTATTCGATACTAACTACTACCTGGTGAGAGTTGTCTCACTTTTGTCCCGGTGCCTTTGACATCCAATTATTCAGTGTGTTGTGTCGTAAATTTTTCTAGTTGATGCCGAATTTCATTCCAATGCGTCTAACAGTTTCTGAGATATGTGAAATTTTGCTTTTTAAGGACGTGATACCGCCCATTTTTCTAAAACGTGTATATATGCATGTGCCAAATTTCATTTCTATGCGTCAAACAGTTTCTGAGATATGTCAAATATTGTGTTTTAGAGGCGTGGCACCACCCATTTTTGCAGCTTATAACCTAATCTAAACTGAGCTAACATACTCTGAAAATTATATCGAAATCTGTCGAGTGGTTTTCGAGCCTTAGATATGCTAAAAAGGAGAAATGGCACCCTTTTACTGAGAGCCATATGTTTCAGGTGCTAATTCTCCCTTTGCAGATTATCAGATATTTGGAAGTGCAAATATGAAGAGCTTGAACAGAATTTTAGGCAAGTAGGACTCTCAATAATTTCTTTTTCATTTTAACCTGTTTAATTTGAGGTTTTCTTCAATATTTTAGAAAACCCGGTGGAAACTTTGAATACGACTGACACACTGCAGAAATGGTGTTAAGTGAAATCTTGCCTGTAACAACGACTTCTGAAAACTTTAAGCTGGACCTATAAACGTAAGGTGATTACTACACAGCAAAAAATTTGACGATAAAGTATAAGTTTTGGATTTGTTTTTATTCCAACTTGGTTTGAACTTTACACCCAAAGTTTATACTTTACCTTCAAACTTTTTGCGGTGTAGTTATGCTTCATTCGATGAAAGTGAAGAAAATATTTGATTTCAAGATAATTCTGATTAGTGTGTTGAATGTAATAGTCTGTTTCCACCGCATATTTAAAAGGTGATTTAAGGCAGTACTGGATTTAGCGCTAAGTCTGAGCGTTGATCCCATGACTTACCATACAATAATAAATATACAATATTTCTGCTAAGATTTAACTTAAATATGTGCATTAACCACAGCAAGGCTACCGATTTTGGCTATTTTCGACCTAGTGACACCTCTGAACTTTGACAATTGGTATTAAACAGAAAGCAAATTGAAGATAAATATTGAAAAGAAAATGAAAGACAACTTTAGTTCTACTGCTTCTGATATTAACTGACAAAAATAAATTGATTTCGGGCGGTGGAAACGGGTAGAATTTAACGATGTGATTTACTTATCTCAACGGAGTTAAATTTTTGGTGGAGAAGGCTATAAAGAAGACTATGCACAAGATACATATAAAGGCAGATGATTGGATCCAATGCGTAATGTACCGTAAATGGTCACATAAAACTTTTAAATCATATACAAAAACATGCTACAATACTGGCAACAAAAACTTAAAAGTCACTTAGGGTGCTAAATCATCCATATGGGGTGCCATATTGTCCATAGTCTCGGGTAAATTTAATTTTAGTATAAGTAATATTTTAAATTAATTAAAGAATAAATTCGTGTTTAGTTCTTTTAAAAATGTCTTTTTACTCTCGTTTTATAGCAATTCAACAAAAAAGGTGCCATTTGTCTCGGTTTTAACATATAGCAAAAAACAAAAGACTTAAGATGTGAACTTGGCTTTAAGTATTTGTTTTGCAATCAAGCAAATTAAGAAAGAAAAAAAAGTAAAATTAATGAACTGTTGACGTAAATAAAATGTATGTTTAAATTATATTAGACGATATTTCTAAGAATAGTACAATTGGGGTTTTCACAACGCTATGACCCTTAAGTTTAAAGCGAAACGCTTAGCACAGTTGCTTTATTACACAGAAAAGCGTAACAAAAAACAAAAGACTTGAGAAACAAACTTGCTTATATTTATTTTGTAAACAAACAAATAAAAATAAAACAAGATTACTAAGTTGTTTAACTAAATGAAATGGTAATAAAAATAATAATAAATGCATATTTCTCAAAACTAATAAAATCAGGGGGTTTCAAAAACTAAACACTAAGTTCAACTTTTATTATATATAATATTATAATTAGCATTTCGAAATAAAGTTGAGAAACATTTGAATAAAATGCTCGAAAAAATTACTAATAATAATAAATAATGTTTAACTACTTAATGACATGTATGCATAAAAAAACGAACTGCAGCGTCAATTTATGAGCAGTGGTTCCCCCCAGTTTATTTGAAGCGTAAAAAATTTGCATTTTTTTAGTTGAAAAACCAAAGCAAAACACACATACAAGCCGCAGCTTCTATTTAAAAATGCACAAAGTTGCATATTATATGCATTTGCTTACTAAGTTGTATCTTAATAACTTGTGTATGTAAATTAACAAACGCCAAAATTTGGTAATAACTCATTTTTATGAGCCGCTTACGAGTAACTGACAAAATAAATGCGAAATAAAATAACGAAATTTTTATGTTGGAAACCACAAATGAATTGTGACATTAAAATTTAGGTATTGCAATCATATGATAAAAGAAAATTGGCAACAATGATGCAAATGCAACAAAACAAAAAATGTAACAATAATGAAAAAAGTGCAACACACAAACAGAGAGCGAGGCAGCACAATAACCAACAGCGCCAAAGATTATTGAAAACAGATAATTATTGCAACAACCATTAAAGCACAACAGCATGTTGCTGCCTTGGTTGTAGTAAATGCGCCATAAGCCCCACAAAGCAAAGCAAAAAAGGCGCAAAGCAACAGCAGCAGTCAGCTATGGCAACATTAAATGCGAACGAGCAACTTGCGCATGCGCGCAACATACTTATAAGCTCGTTTGTTGTTGCTGTTGTCGTTGTCGTCGTCGTCGTTTGCTCTGTGGCTAACAGCTATTACCACCACTCGAAATTAATTGTTAATGCGATTTGGTTGGTTGTTCTTTTTTCCGCGTTTCTGCTTTTCTACCATTTTCTTTTCATTTTTTTTTTTTTTGTTGTTCGCTGTCGTTAACATGATTTTTTATTGCATTTTATTTTAATATGAAGTGGAGATTTGATTTTTTATATTTAAAACTTTTTCTTAAAGTTTTTTAAATTAAATTTTTCAAGTATTTATAACATGTACCCACATATATATTTTGGAGGAAACCTAATTTCTCAAGTTACTCTTTTTTCTAACAATGGTGCTCTGGCCTTAGTACAGAGACTATGTGCCTCTCGTAAACTCTCTATGAAATCAAAAAAGTCTACTACTTCTCTACATACTAAAAAATGATAGTTTACTTTTCTTACTTTTGATTCTCTTTAGTATTCATTTTAAACTTTTTGGTACTAAATACCGATTTCTTTCCAAAAAAGTTTGAAATTTATTCCAAAAAAGTATGAAATTTATTCCAAAATAGTATAAAATTACCACTTTTTTTAGCATTGTTCTATATGGTTTTAAAATTAAACTAAATTTTTTTTGGTGTTAGAGAATATTAACTCACTCATCAGAGGATAAACGCCTCTCATTTTCAAATTAAGTTTAGTTTGTAATTTATGATAGTAAATAATCTAGCAATCCTCAGTTGCTCCGAATCCTTATCGTTGGCATCTTTATAGTTTAAACTGGATCAGATTTCGGAAAATAGGCTTTCGAAACTACAAGCTCTCTAAATGGTCTAGTCGAGTTAATTCTTTATGAAGGTTGCCTCAATCTGCTTGCACTGACTCTAAATTTTGAAAATAATGAAATCTGAGTATGCTTAAATAAGTCACTTCTTATTGCTGGAGAACCTACAGGCTCAGGCGGTACTCAACACATCATCATCATTATACTAAATACTTACTATATAGAATACAACTTATGTCTGTCTGTTTTCTGCCTGCTTGTGTCTCCATAATTCGTAAACGGTTTGCATGATTTTTCTTTTCTTCAATAGATATTTTGCTCTGACTTTTTTTAAGTTACATTTTATTTCGAAATACCCTCGGTTTCGTCTATGTTCTTGGAAAATCGCATAATTCGAAAATCAGTTGTCTGATTTGCACGTTATTTTTTTTAAATATGTACATATGTTATCAGGTAAGATTCCAGAATAAACTCTAATTTGAAATTCATTCGGCTTCGCCCATGATACTAAAAATTCCGTCACTTAGATAAATCACCCGCTGGAAAAATGTCCAACACAGCGATATAAAAAAAAAAAACAAAGCCTGAGACTATTTGACAGAGATAAATGAGATTGAGTACATTGATTTTTAAAGGGTATCGGGAACGGGTGAATAAAGTTGCTTCCAAAGCAACTACTTAGTACTACTATATAAAATATAACGTCTGTCTGTCTGTGTCTTCATAACTCGAAGACCATTTCTTCCGATTTGCATGATATTTATTTACATATATTTTGCCTGGTCAGGTTTTAGAGTGCATTTTATTTCGAAATACCTTCGATTTCTCCCGGGTTCTTGGAAATTCCCATGACTCAAACACCAGTTATCTGAACTGCGTGATTTTTTTGCTTTCAAAGACATATAATTCGTTGAAATTCCTTCGTCCAAGAAATTAAAAAAAACAACAATTTACTTTCGTACAGGGCATCGGAAACGAGCTCCCGGGAAACTTATTAATGCTACAATCACCCAATGTAAAGAGAGGATCCGATAACGAAGGCAAATAAACCAACGTGTGAATGTTGGTTCTGAAATTTTGGGCTTTTATAATGTGTAACACAGTTAGGTGGCCATACAAGCTCTGGACTTAGCGATTATCAAATATAATATAGAGACACGGACATGTATTTCTAAAATCAGACAGAATTGTTGTAGTTGTTTTGCAATGAATACGTGTCGGTCTCTTTTTCATCAAAAATCAGAAAAATTTACCAAAAAAAACCTACTTCTATAGGAACCAGAATCACGATAAATAGAAAGCTGAAATTGTACGCAGTTAGTTACCTAAGCTTAAGCTATGTTTGTGAAAGAAAAAAATTTGCTAAGGCTTCCTACCAAATTAAAAACAGCAGCGATTTAAAGTCCTGCTAGGAGTATGAAATGGACAACTGCTTAAGCACCTCAATATAATTAAAATATTTTGAAGCACGCAAAATATTCCTCAAAGACTATGAAAATGTGTTTCTCATTATCATATACTGACGCACAAACTCTGTTACCACTAATGATATTCACAAAAATAAATTAATAAGAAAAAAATACTTTACTTTCTTCTTCATCCTTCCCATGTCATATTTCAAATCATACCTTATTTATCCAGATACTTATTCAAAAATTTGCCCACGCCTGTCAACTTGACCAGTCAGCCAAGCGACTGAGAAAATCGTTATAAGACGGAAGCGCGTCTGACAAGCGACATGCAAAATTACTCTTGTTAGAGCGAAAAAAACACGCATTAATGTCGCGTCAATACGACACGCATTAAATTAACATTTTTAGCTAATGGAGCATGTGTAGGAAAGAAATTGTCATAAAGAAAATCGATCAAATTAAATTATTAGCAATAGAATAAGCAATGGAATTTTAGCTTCATTTTACTCGTACTTTCATGTTTGTAAAAATTTTTTGGCTACAGTCCACATTAAGTCGTTTATTAGATTTAAAAAAGAAAAATATATAAAATGCACTTACCCGATTTCACTGAACAATGTATATGCGCTCGACTTTCATAGTAAACCCAATCAAAACCAGCCTCCACAGCCAAACGCGCCAACATACCATATTTGGTGCGATCACGATCCGATGTTGTAATATCCACAGCTCGGCCCTCATAATGCAAAGATTCAGCACCATGCAAATTATCCTCGTCCCAACTTTCGGTAACGCGTAAACGCACGCCAGGCCATTGATTCATTACGGAAACGGCCAATGTGTTGAGTTTTTCTTTGCAACGCTAAAAATGAAAAAAAAAGGCAAAAAATAGAAGAAAAACCATTAAAATCAGCGCCAAATTGGAATTTGTATCTACCAAAAAACATAAAAAATAAAAAAAAACAAACAAAAAAAAAAAATCAAAAATGGTTGCCCTATAAAAAAATACAATGAACGTAAATTAAAAAAATTCTTTTTTTTTTTTCATACACAGCAGCATAAAGGTAACATCCCAAGAGGAAAAATTTCTAGCGCTTCTGCTCCAAGCACTTCAAAAGTGCTTGTCCCCATAGAAATTTAGAAGCACTATCACAATGATTTTTTATAAGGTTGCAGTAAGAACAACGTGAGTTCGAACCCAGCCCGGGAGATTTTTTTTTTTACTTTTTTTTACTTTTTTTTGCTTTATTTTTTTTTTTAATTAAATATTTTTTATTCAACATCTTTTATTTCACTTTTCTATTTTCCTTTCTCTTATTAATTTACTTTTGTTTAACCAAATTGAAATTGATTACACAATGATTCCATATAAGGCTGCAGTAAGAACAACGTGAGTTCGAACCCAGCCCGGGTGATTTTTTTTTTCCGTTTTTTTATTTGTGTTTGCTTTATTTTTTTTTTTTATTAAAATATTTTTTATTCAACCTTTTTTATTTCACTTTTCTATTTTAATTTCTCATTTTTATTTACTTTTGCTTACTTGAATTGAAACTGATTGCACAATGATTTTATGTAATGCTGCAGGACAGCATTTGCTTAATATACAAATTTAATACCTCTTCATATCATCGGGCGTTGGTGGAGCGGTCTAAAGGGTTGGTAAATGTAAGAAAAAATATCTAGCACGCGGAGGGTCGTGGATTCAAATCCTGGCCGCGGCCAGTTTTTTTTTTTTTTTTCTTTATTTTTTTCTTTTTTTTTAATTTTATTGAAAAAACGCTTACCGCAGCATTACAAATAAGCGCTTTAAAAACTCTTTTTTGGTAAGGCTGCGGTAAGTTTTTGCTCGCTTACATCCTATGACATGCAATGTTAAAAAGAAAGTATTGTTCTTACGGAGCGGAAGCGCTTATTGGTGAAAAGGATGCACTTCAGAAGGGTTTTTGAAGCACTACTTTTCCCCTTGGGATTAACGCACAAACACCAACACAATCATATTTTTGTGTGTTTATGTGTGTGCATGTATTGGTCAACATAATACAAAGAATTACAAAAACAAAATTTTTTTTTTTTCGATTTTTCCAATTTTTCGTTTGTGCGCCACAGTGTAGCCAGAAAAAGAGCCCAAGCATCTGTTGCTGTTGATATCAACGAGTGCCCTCCCTCACGCATTTTCGAAGGCGTGGTAACCAATGTAATTAAGTGCAGCATGTAGTTTGTAATGCTATCAAGTAAAGAAAAATAAAACTAAGGGCAAAAATCAATTAACTAAATGTTAAGTGTTTGTATTTGCAATTAAAAAAAATGAAGCGAGTTTCTTGCTTAAGTCTTTCGTTTTGTGTTTGCAGTGCACAAACATTAATTAATGGCGCTAAGTAAATTTTATTGTAGATTCTGTAGATTTTATTGTAGATTTGTTGATGTTGATCTTTTGTTAACACATTGTGTTCGTATGTCTCTAAAGTGTCACTCTCCAAAAAAATTGCTTTTTAATAATTTAATTATAAAAGAATTATTAGAATTATTATATTTTATTTGCATATCTGGGATTAAATATGATTTTTATTTTAAACTTTTTAAACGCATGCAAGGTTCTTGAGCCGAAAATGGTACATGGCAAGGATTTATGTTCTGTTCGCCTAATGTACTTATTTAGATAAAGGATTTTCAAAAATTTTTTTTAACTCTCAATTCCAAAGGTTTTAACAGTTTGCGTATTTGCAGAGGCTGATCAACAGAGAACATTCTATGTCATAAAATTTCCAGTTACATTTTTAAGCCAAAATCTTTGCAAAACCAAAAAAATAAACGTTTAAGGTCATCGTATCCTAAAAAACGCATGTTTTGGGACACCTTTCGGAGATACTCGCACATATATGTTTATGTTTATGTTTATGTTTATGTTTATGTTTATGTTTATGTTTATGTTTATGTTTATGTTTATGTTTATGTTTATGTTTATGTTTATGTTTATGTTTATGTTTATGTTTATGTTTATGTTTATGTTTATGTTTATGTTTATGTTTATGTTTATGTTTATGTTTATGTTTATGTTTATGTTTATGTTTATGTTTATGTTTATGTTTATGTTTATGTTTATGTTTATGTTTATGTTTATGTTTATGTTTATGTTTATGTTTATGTTTATGTTTATGTTTATGTTTATGTTTATGTTTATGTTTATGTTTATGTTTATGTTTATGTTTATGTTTATGTTTATGTTTATGTTTATGTTTATGTTTATGTTTATGTTTATGTTTATGTTTATGTTTATGTTTATGTTTATGTTTATGTTTATGTTTATGTTTATGTTTATGCATGTGCATATGGAAATAAATGTTTATTCTATGTGGAAAACATTTGAATTAAGACAACAAAATTTAATTTTAAATTAGTGATCTTTTTGAAACAAAAGACTTAAGCAAGCAACCTTTATCCACTAAATTTTGTTGACCTCATACTTTTTTCAAATTGCTATATGTATGTTAATTTTCTGTATGCACGAAAAACCGAATATACGCAAAGCCCCTTTAAAACATTTCTTATTTGCATAAAAATGCCCAAAATTAAAGCCACCCTTAGTGAAACAATATTTTACTTTAGGTACCAACTCTTTGTGTTGAATTTTTTTTTTTTTCAAATGGTAAAAAACAAATAGTCCTTTTTTTTAAAAAAAAAAAGAAAACTAAAAATCATCCTTTTAACATCAAATTGATTTTTCCGCTTTGTTTGCATATGTGGTGGGTGCTCACACACAAACTCAATATTTGTGTGCTTTGACCTTTTACCCAGTTGTTTTTGTCTACCTTAAAGCCAGACAGCTCAATACGAGATTTTTTCTTAAAAAAAAACCAAAGAAAGAAAAGGATTCAAAGACATGTTACCGCTGTAAGCAAGCAAATATTTAAATAACTTACGCAGCCGTTTTGCTCAACTACAATTTGAGTGCTTGTCAAATAAAATTCAAATTTTTGGGATGAAGAAACAAAAATAAAAATAAAATTTCAATAAAAACAAAATTCTCTAGAAAAACTGTAGCGCAACAAAGTTGACTATTGGACTGAAATTTCAAAATTCCATATGATACTGTCCGTAAATAAAATGTTCTGCATTCGCAATGCCAAAAACCGCAAAATCAATTATGTACGGCTACCTATTGTGTTGAGGTGCATGATGTGTTGGTATTTGTCACATTTTTATGCTTTGTCCTTAAGTAGCTAAGCAAATTTGTAGCTCATAAACAAGTTGCAAGGAAACAATAGACACAGAGTTGCAGTCAGTCACTGACATTTTGATGCATCCTGCGTGTGCGCTTGCGTACAAAGACAGCAGCAGCAGCGATGTTGTATTGTCTACTTTTGGTCAACACACATACTATGCTACATATACATTCGCATAGAGGATATTGCATGCAAAAAGCGTAAAATCAATTTGTTGCACTTTTTTGTTGTTTTTTTTTTTTTTTTTAATTTGCGGATACGGGTTTTTGGTTTGCATTAATCGCATTATTCCGCTGCTGTTATGATTTGGGTGTTGCTTTCAAAAAAATAAAATCACAACGCAAACAAAATATTTTGACTAAAGAGTCAGTTTTTGCCATTTGTCACAGTGATCGATTTCAATTGAATTTTGGTAAAGATTTTTTTTTTTTGACTTTTTGTTAATTTTTTATATTGTCGCTTGTGTTTGCTGTTTCCTGTGCTGCGTTGTGTATTTTCTTGGCAAGCGTTGCAAATTGTATTTTTGTATTTTGTGAATTTGTTTATTTGTTTGCAAAATTGACATCAATTGATTTTGTTGATTTTTAAAGAATTTCTTGCTTACTTTGTCTCCAAGACATAAAACTGTGCTGTAAGCTTATTTGGCCAAATAATTTTTTGAAATAAAGTCAAATTAAAAAAATATTTTCAAATTGGCTTCATAGTTTTAAAGAAACATTTAAGACAGAAGACAAGAATTTTCTTGAAAGCAATTAATAAAAATTCCTTAATAATTATTATTTTTAAATAGTTTTGTTTTAAATTAACCTTCATTTAATTCACTACACATAAGATGTCAAGATCAAGTATTTAAACAAAATTTTGGTGGTAACCCTAAAAGTTCAAAAACATGATTTTTGACTACATACAATTTTATTTAAAATGAGTTTTCGACACGGTGGGTAACAAGCTGCTCTGAAAGATGAATTCATAATCGGCATCTCTAGCGCCACGAGGTTTATGAAAAGCCTCTAATCTTATATAGGAAAGTTAATTCAAGAAGTTTAATGAATTATACAAAAAACAACATTCTGCCGTAAGAAAACTTGACGAAAGAATGTCTGCCAGGAGAATGCTTCAATGTTGCGGAAACAATAATATCAAAATGAAAATAGTTAATATTTTAAAAAAAGTTGAAACTGGTGGATAGGGATTCTGCTTGTCAACAGGTTGAATTATCGAAAGTTAAAAAAAATGTATAGTAACATACAAAAACCTTCCAGGAGAATGTCACACTCTCGTGTTCATTACATAATAATTTTTTTACCGAATAGAAAAACAGTAACTGAAATATATATGCCAAAACCATCAATTTTAGTGCACTAAGAAGCGGTATGGGACAGGCAGGAGAATGAGATACTAAACATTTTATGTTATAACAGGCAGGAGAATGAGTTATTAAACACTTTATGTTATAATTTTATAGTAAAATATTTAGAATTTTATTTTAAGCTTTTTATATAGAAGTTCTTGGTTAATAACAGTATTAAATAGTTAAGACAACAAAATATAAATTTAAGCAGGCTTTTGAGCCTCGGGACATTAAATGGCACATTTTTCAGAAAATCATCCATATATCAAATAAATGAAATTAAAATGAAATATTTGCTGTCCTTAGAATGAATGACAAACGCATCAGTGCTATCTCGAACAAAGCTCTAAGGACTGCTAGTTCTTGATATCACCTACTACGTTCATAGCAAGTTTTAAATGTTTTCTATCCAGAGTTTCCTCTTTATATGAATCTTGAGCTAAATTACATAATATTTTCATGTATTGGTCATTTTATCCTTTATGCAGTATTTCTGATTCCTTAGAAACCTATACGCATGCAAATCAAGCGAAAACTGTAGGCTCACATTATTTTTTTTTTTTTTTTAATGTATTTAAATCACAGTTGACAAAATCAAACAAGTTCGTTGCCCAAGTCTTTTGTTTTAAGTAAACACATTTAAAAATCAATTTTAATACCATTTCGTTGTGTCTCATTTACAATACTTATTTTATGAAATAAAATAAAAACAAAACAATATCATACAAACAAATAATGCAAAAGTTTACTTTGTTAAAAGGCGCAACCAACTTGATGATGCAGCAGCAAAAGTCGCAGAAGGTAGTCGTCAGTCGTAGGGATTGATTTGATGTTTGCACTAAAACAGCGCTGCACGTTAATTGAGTGCAATCACAAGTGTGTGAGCAATGACTAAGTAAATGCAGACAGATAATGTTTACAACAACAACAATAACAACTTATGGTCAACTGCTAATGATCACTTTTGTATGCTGAGAGGAGGATGGCAACTTTTGTCTTAAACGAAAAGCTGATGATTTGTATAAAACAAAAAAGAACATTTCTGAACGCATTGCTTACGTGGTATTTTAGTTGTGCGTATGTATGTAGGTCTGACTGTTCTGCTTAAAAAGTCTTAAAGCGCTTAAAAATGTTTGTTTGTACAACACTTGCGTGCTCACAACACCATGCAATGCATTCAGTTGCAGCAGTAGTTGCTGCAGCCATTCAGTTAATGCATGTTGAGTTCATTTCCATGTTTGATTATAAGCGATCACACTGATTGCACTGCACACACACACACACATACATGCACACATTTTGTATTTGTATAGGCGTTAAGCATTTAAATTTTGTGAAAAGGTTTAGGGGTTTAGGCGGTATCGCTGGCATGGTCAAAGCGCGCTCGCACATATTTCCATTTCCATCAACGCGGCGATCTTTAGCAACATCATCATCATCATCATCATTGTTGAGAGTCTTGACGTACGTGTTGATCGCTTCGTCAACGTCTGGCGATCAATGTTGTCTAAATATTTGTCAATTTACCTATGCCAGATTCCTGCGTACTCCTGGCTTTCTTTTTTTCTGGGTTTTTCTTGATCTTTCATTTGGTATTGAATTGATTTGTTTGTTTTTTGTTTTTACATTAAACAAATTTTTCGATTGGGTTTTTTTTTTTGTTGTTGTTGTTGTTTTTTTGGTAAAATGCCGACGGGTGCTTAAAGTAAACACATTGTTGTTTAAATAAGCCAAACATGTTAAATGCTTAATAATATGTTAGTCAATTGCATTTAAAGTGATGATCAGCATAAATATTCCTTTATATGCATGGGAGTTGTATTCATCAGGGTGGTTCATTTTAATGGGGTTTTTTTCTTCCACGAGCTTTCTTTACCTTATGAATGAGGTGGAGGTGATTGAGAAATGAATGGGATCCTCCAAAAAATTACTTAACATCAAATTGTATTGGAAATTTATGCTTAACTTCAATAAAAAAAAAATTGCGTAAAATTGTTTTTAATTGATTTCAGGCATATTTTCTTCAGAATACCATACGCTGAAATCATCGAAATCATACTTCTTCAAAAGAAAATACTCATCAAACATTTGCGCACCAAAAGCAAATTTAATATCAAATTACACTGTGCAACAATTTTGACGCTTTGAAAAACCCCAAGTGTTTTGAAAAGTATTTAAAGTATATTTTGGTCTCCAAGACACGAATATGCAATCCGGATTTTTTACGTCAGTTCAGCTTTTCTGTAAAACCGGCATAGAAGGTATAAGGAAGCCGGTACTTAAAATGTAAAATTGTAGAAAACTTAGCTAGTGAGGTATTGCAAAGTGGATTTTGCATATGTATAAAAAAAAACAATATTTCACAAGATGGCGCTTTAAAAATCATTTAAAAGTTAATAATGACCCCTCGTGAAATTTTTTGTAAAATATTTTTGTAGATTCCTTTAGCCCATTATAGGATAGTCTTTAGGAAAAGGGTTCAAAAAAACCCATAAAACAAAATAAAATAGGTTAATACGTCATAAAATATATTATGTGTTAGAAAATGCATTTATAGATTTATATGAAAATCGATTTTTGCAAATATATGACTAAAAGCTCAATTAAAATTGATTAAAAAAAAAAATTTCTCTTAAACGTTACGGTGAAGCAAGAAAAATTGCTTTGTAAGATAAGTCAGAAAGTTTAAGCTATCTGTATGACTCCGAAGGGATACAGTTTAGATCCCCCCTAACAATCAATTTTTTGTTAGTATAGGCCGCCTCTATTACCTCCCAGAAGCTTTGTAATTTGTGCAACCAGAATATAAGCGGAAGCAAGCTCTGCATGTTGGACGTTTCAATTGAATGGTTCTTTTAAAAAGTTTGCATAATCTAGTGATGTGACTAGAAAAGGTGTATTTTGCCGATATATGATATTTGCATAGGGTAAACCCGGTAGATAAGGCACCTTTTTTATTGAACTGCTATAAAACTGGAATTAAAAAAGATTTTTGAGGAAACTAACAACAAATTTATTTTTTAAATTTGCATATAACGCATTCGTTCCAATCATCTGGTTTAATGTTTTGTGCATAGCTTAGTTTCCACATCCACCTATCAGATTTATCTTCAAAGTGTATATTTTCTTCACTTTCATCGGAAAAACATAAACCGTTTCTGGCGTGATACCACTTTTGTTCACACATTGTTTTCTAAACATTAGCGAAAACTTAAAATTAATCAAGTTAAAAATTAAAAAGGAGTTAGAAAATGTCCTACCTGACTGAAATTTTCTAAATCTGGAGTGTTCACGCGCTTCATATTTGTACTCCCAAATATCCTATAACATGCAAGGGGATAAATGATACCATAACCATATCACTGCTCTGCTGCCCTTTCGAAACATATGCATAACTAAAGTCCGTCGTTAACATTCCTAATATTTTTTTTAAAAATCCCAAATACAAGTAATTAATGCAACTACAGCTGAAGGAACTACCCACCACGAAGTCTTTTGGGCAGTTGAATTAAACTGTGTCAATATTTGAATGAAATGAAGTATTGAAATTAAAAGGGGTGCCATATCAACTGGGGGTGCCACATTTCTCGGGTTTGCCCTAGCAACCAGAAGTTCAAATATTATTGATTCAGTTTAAGATTTGTGAAATTTGTTGATTCTAACTTCAAACTCAGCCTAGCTCTGCAAAGTTATCGGTCGTACAAAAAAGCCCGAATAAAAAATGCAAATCTTCTTCCGAGGCCGCTTATAGTTGAAATAGAGTATAATTGATAAAATTTTCTTTTTCATGTTATTTTTCACAGTAAATTTTAAAATATCTAAAACTATTCAATACAAAAGCGTGACACGGTAAAGGATTTCTGCACTTAAATGAACCTATACAGCTTTAGAATGAGACTTTAAGTTTTCTCCGCTCAAGATGTTGTTTGTATATGCGAAAGACAACTTCTTAAAAGAAAATTTATTTTTTTCGCCCATAAAGAGAAGAGGGATTTTATACCACGGTAAAGCCATACTTGCTGTATAATCGAAATTTGAGATATTTTTTTGCTTGAAGACTAACATAATAACTTAATAGACAATTCAGCACGACGAAGACATTTGGTACAAATATTCAGGATTACGAATCATTTGTACTTTTTAAAGCTTAGTTTCAATTACTATACTGTGATCCAAAGGTAGGTAAATCATATTAGATACAAACTAATCAAAACTTCATATTTTATTGCAACCTTACAAGCTTCTAAACACGCAAAGCGTTGATTTAAGAGAAATTTTTTAAGAACGTCTTTTGAAACTTTCTAGTTTTTGAAATTGAAAATTCTTATATTGTACTTGGTCTAAATTCAATTTTTTTCACTGAAGATATGCACGGTACAGGCATTTCGACTCCTTCAGTGCTCTTATATCGTTGCACAACACTTCATTGACGACAATAACATATGTAACATTTATAAAACGTTAGACAGTAATGAATTATACCATTAAAAAGTCACATTTAAATGTTCAAAATTACTGGGACGCAAAATTTCAGATTTTAAGTAGAATTGTCCTCATGATATTCGAACAATTTCACTAGTTTTCGGCATAATTAGAGGACTAGTACAAATTATGAACAAAAACTGTTTGAAAATTATTAAATTGTTTTCTTAATAAGGTACATTTGGCTTCTGTATAAAAAAGCACAAATGCAACAATGCATCAATGAAATAGCTGATTTTAAAACACACTCTAAGGACGTTTCAATAAAAAAGAAGCTGGCAAAATAAAATGCTCAAATTTTTTGCTATAATTTTTAAGGTATTTTAAAATACAGCTTTTATTCACTTAAAAAATATGCTTGTTTAATATCAACCTAACATTTTACAGTTCTGTGGCAAACTTAATTGTTGTTTTCATGTCGGACGTTTCACGCAGCATGAAATTTTCCCAAAAAAATTTCTTAATTATCGTATTTACAATGCCACTCTAAAGCGACAAGTTCAATGTAAACGCTACATGCAGGAAGAAACGAATTAATTATTAACGCGCGGTTTATTTAATTTCACCTCATTTGCTGCATACCACGCCCCCTGCCGTTTGATTTCACCCAAAAAAAAACAAACAACAAATACCGCTAATGCTGTTGACTGATCAAGCAAGCGCATACAGTTTGCTCAGCACATACCACACAGCATTTACCATGCTCAGCACAAGTGTTGAAAAGCCAAAAAAAAAAAAAAAAAAAAATGTGTGAAGCTTTCAAAAACAAACAAAAAAAAAAAAACTCAATTTCGATTTTAAATTGAAATTCAAATTTGAAAAAATTTACAAAAAAACCAAAAACAAAAAATTAATGCCAAGTCTTTAAAACATGATTTTGTTTACATTTGACGCTCAGTTGTTGTCTTCGCTTTGTTTTTAACACCCAAAGTGGCTGATGCAGTGGTCGTGCCATGCCATGGTTTACTCACTCACTGACTGACTGACTCTGCGTTGCGTTGCGTTGCATTGCGTTTTATTAATTGATTTTGACATAATAATGAATTGTTAATGTTTATTTTTATTTTTAGCCAATGAGCTTAAATTATGTTTACATAAAAAGTTAACAACGAATTTTCATTATGAACGTTTGTGTGTTTGTGTGCGTTCTGCATTCCATCTCTTGCCCCTTGTTGATCACATTTTAATTGCTATGGCTATGGCTCTGCGGTGCGGTGCGGCGCTGTCGATGACAACATTTGCTTTTAGTGGAGAGCTTTGCTTTGACTCTCGTATTTCATTTAATTAATTTAAATCGCTGATATTTGCGCTAAAACGTGCGTCGTTTACGTCATACGTCAATTTAATGATCTACGAGCGAGCTTCGTATTACATACATCTACTACTGTAGCATTTCGAGTTCGACGTTCAGTTCAAGTTACTGCTGCTGCTGCTGTACCTGTAATTTAGGTCTTAAAGTCATCATCATTAGCCTTGCAGTGCATTAATTAAATGTTATTACGCATTTAAAGCAAATAAATGTTAAAAATCTCTGCTCGCTTCAAGTTTATTGGGTCCACAAGGTGCAGGGTGCAGTTTACATTGAAAATTTAATGATTTTTTTCAATTTCTTGCAGAAAGATCCGTTGATAAATGCTTGAAGAATTCAGCAAAAATATGTATACACATCTTATGAAGTTGGAACATCTTTTTTTGAAAATAAGAATTCCTTCTCCAACCATTTTATCCATATGACTTTAATTCCAGCACGTTTTCTACTGATTTGACGATAAGCTTTATTGTACGATTTTAGTAGAGTGTGTTCTATCTTCCCCCATCTGTTTAGCTTGACCTTGCTTGCTATAGACACATTTTTTTAACGGAAATTTTATGAAAGGATTTCTTTAAAAAAATTTGAAGAAAAAAAATTTTTTGGAAAAATTTATTTTTAAGATTTTTCAAAACATGACCCTCATTTCTTCAATATTCTTTTTGTATACCTTTTTTTTTCTAATCAATTGATTTATATTCTTCTACTTTGCAATTTTTTTTGCCTTGCCTTCTATAAAATATTAAAATTTTGAAAATTTTCCAAATTCAAAAATGGAAATCAAAATAAGATTTCAAATGCTACAAGAATCCGATAGCAAAAATTAAAAAAAATTATTTTTGACAAAATGGCGAAACTTAGAAAAGAATTGCATCGATTTTTCACAAAAATACTAATTTGACACTCTGAAGTTCCAAGCCCATAGCTTGGAAAAAAAATTCTTTCCGCAAAACTAATAATGGGAGGTCTCCATACTGAGGACTTAGAACAGCTCTGTGAATTTTTATAAAAAATTTGAAAACCCAACTGCAAATTTCGAAAAATTTTAGCAGAAAAGCGTCATATGAAAGTTTTAAGTAGCTTCCCTAGCTATTGAATTTTTAATAAATTATAACTTTTGCCCCACTATCCTTGACTGAGAGGATTCGTATCCGACTTCTTGCGTTTTTATGATCTTTATTTATTTTTTCCATTTATCTTTTCTATCTTTTCCAAATCTATTCTGTCTATTCTATATATTCTAGCTGTGTATATTTTCTTTCTATTTTATCTATTCTATTTGTTCCATTTGTTTTAGCTATTCTATCTCTTCTTTCTATTCTATTTATTCTATATATTCAATCTATATATTCTATCTATATCTATTCTTTCTATTCTATTTATTCTATATATTCAATCTATATATTCTATTTATTCTATCTATTCTATTCCTATTATATCTATTCTATCTATTCTATCTATTCTATCTATTCTATCTATTCTATCTATTCTATCTATTCTATCTATTCTATCTATTCTATCTATTCTATCTATTCTATCTATTCTATCTATTCTATCTATTCTATCTATTCTATCTATTCTATCTATTCTATCTATTCTATCTATTCTATCTATTCTATCTATTCTATCTATTCTATCTATTCTATCTATTCTATCTATTCTATCTATTCTATCTATTCTATCTGTTCTATCTATTCTATCAATTCTATCTATTCTATCTATTCTATCTGTTCTATCTATGCTATCTATTCTATCTATTCTATCTATTCTATTTATTCTATCTATTCTATCTATTCTATCTATTCTATCAATTATATCTGTTCTATCTATTCTATCTATTCTATCTATTCCATCCATTCTATCTATTCTATCTGTTCTATCTATTCTATCTATTCTATCTATTATATCTGTTCTATCTATTCTATCTATTCTATCTATTCTATCTATTCTATCTATTCTATCTATTCTATCTATTCTATCTATTCTATCTATTCTATCTATTCTATCTATTCTATCTATTCTATCTATTCTATCTATTCTATCTATTCTATCTATTTTATCTATTCTATCTATTCTATCTATTCTATCTACATATTCTATCTATTCTATCTACATATTCTATCTATTCTATCTATTCTATCTATTCTATCTATTCTATCTATTCTATCAATTATATCTGTTCTATCTATTCTATCTATTCTATCTATTCCATCCATTCTATCTATTCTATCTGTTCTATCTATTCTATCTATTCTATCTATTCTATCTATTCTATCTATTATATCTGTTCTATCTATTCTATCTATTCTATCTATTCTATCTATTCTATCTATTCTATCTATTCTATCTATTCTATCTATTCTATCTATTCTATCTATTCTATCTATTCTATCTATTCTATCTATTCTATCAATTATATCTGTTCTATCTATTCTATCCATTCTATCTATTCCATCCATTCTATCTATTCTATCTATTCTATCTATTCTATCTATTCTATCTATTCTATCTATTCTATCAATTATATCTGTTCTATCTATTCTATCTATTCTATCTATTCCATCCATTCTATCTATTCTATCTGTTCTATCTATTCTATCTATTCTATCTATTCTATCTATTCTATCTATTATATCTGTTCTATCTATTCTATCTATTCTATCTATTCTATCTGTTCTATCTATTCTATCTATTCTATCTATTCTATCTATTCTATCTATTCTATCTATTCTATCTATTCTATCTATTCTATCTATTATATCTGTTCTATCTATTCCATCCATTCTATCTATTCTATCTGTTCTATCTACATATTCTATCTATTCTATCTATAGGTATACATATTACTTAAGCATTTTTGTTCTCGAGTCTTTAAGCAATTGTATCTAAAAGCTTATAAAGAAATACTAAACAAATTAAACATAAAAAGAAAAATCAATTCGTCAGATTTTACTCAAAATATTTCAATGTCCTTAAGGACATTGCTTTAAGGCAATTTATTACATATCCGTTCTATTAGAACAAATGGGAAAAAAATCAACTGCAAACTGTCTTAAGGCATTAATCACTAAATCGCGCAGAAATGTATACAATATACAAAATAAAAAACATATTTTACGAGAAAAGGGTAACCAGATGTATCAAATTACAATCAGAATGTACAAAAGAAAACCAAAAGAAACTAGCGCCCTCAGCCAACGTAGTTTGACGATGACAAAATTGATAATTAAGTGTGTGGTGCTCCAAATATTGCACACATCATACTATATACATATACGTTTGGTACTTATGGTGGTGGTTTTAACTGTGGTGACTTACATTGTCAGTGAAACAGTTTAAGCCACTTAAAGTTGCAAGGGTTAAACAACTTGTTTTTTCCTTTTTCATTTGTGTCACCCTATTGTGTGTAGCGATTAAACTACTTTTTATATCCCATACGAGAAATTTGCAAATTAAGGATCTTTCCAGGCGAATTTGTGTATCGTACGTATCAACGTCATGGTGCGTTTTACGCTTAAGTAATCGAATATTGAATATCCTTTTTGTTAATTGCAGTGATTTTTATCGATTAAGGAAGCGAAAACTTACAACTGCGGAAGTTGACAACAACGAGGTTGAATGCATTGAAGCAAGGACAAAATGTTGAATAAAAACCACAAAAATGTTTCAATTTTGTTCAATTTTTTTTTTCGTTTTCTTTTCTGTTTAATTATGCTATAACTTTTTATATGTGAGCTTAAGCATGTATATGTTGCATACATACACATCTACACACTCATTTGTGTGTCAACAGCTCCTTTCACAGGATTATTCAGCGCGCTGACGACGACGGCATTGATTATTTTGCCTTTGGTAAATTGATCACTTTGGTTCTACTTACGTTACGTTAACGTTGAAGTTATGTAGTTATGGCATTCATTGTTCATTGTTTTGTAGACCTTTGCGCATGCGCGCTTACGTTTTAAGTGCAAGTAGAATGCGTGTGTGGCATTTAGCGTTTGATTTGATTTCCTGTCGAACGTTACCTACCTTGTTTGTATGATGCATCATGTTCAAGTGGTTTTTTGAAATGTTAGACAAATTTTGTATTCTCTTTTATGTTTATAGTTGTTCGTAAGCATACATTTATTTGAAATCAAGAGAGCAGTTTGGAGCCCCAAAATATCGTAGTCCACTGGTGGCATTTCACCCACTTTTAGTTTGGAGATTCCTTATAGCTTTTTATGGATTTTCCCAATATGTGTCCCTGCACAAGAAAAGGAACCTTATATTTACAAGATCAAGAACCGGTTTAACTTTTCTTTTTCTAAAGAAAAAAGGACACCTCGATCACCGGAGAATTCCAAAAACTGACTGAGTTGCGGCATTTTGAAATCGTAAACTGAAAAACTCTAGCTTATATTCTTTTATATAGTTTGCACAGTATTTCGTTTTAGTGCTCTAGACGTGATAAATTCAAAATCTAAATTTTAAATTTTTTGTATGCAGAAGTGTTCAAATATGTCCAGTTACCTCCAAAAAACTTATTTTTATGTTCTTTGGCTAACATTTAGTACATATACGATATTTGCACTACAAAGTTAATATTTTGAATATAATAAAATTTTAAAAAATTTCGTTTCAGTAAGCGCTTCAACTTCACCAAGTTTTGTGGTAATTTTTATATGAGATATATCTAACATAGTGTTGCCAGTAACAATTGAGACAGAATTGCAATTTTTTCTGCTTTCAAAATTTATATTTTTGTTGCATATTGGACTTAAAAACTTTGAGCACTGCTTTGCACTGGGCAGAGATGGCCATTTGCAGAAAATTTGTAGTTTTTTGTTGAGGACAATTGAGGTTTAAATCCTCGTACTTTCTCGAAAAAAAATTTCGCCGTACTATGAAAATTGTACCAGATTTTAGGTACACTAGGTGCAAAGGTACATAGACAGAGTATTTTAAGTATTTTTGTGTAGGGGTACCAAGCCTCCATAATTTAACCACCTAACTTTTTTATGGTATTTTGTAAAAAAAATACACGTTCTCTATATAAAGTTTTGTAATAATAACTGCTTTAGGTGCAAAGATATAGATATTGTTGTGTTTTTTGTATAAGGGGTGCAACGCCCTCTTGTTCAAATTCCTCCAATTTATGCAAGGCGTTTGATGAATGCAGTATACTTCTGTCTACAAAGTTTTATGTTAGTAACTTATACAGATGCAGAGATATAGCAATTGATGTGGATGATGGAAGTTTTTGGCTTTTGAACGCCCGCGGCAGGCAAAAATCTTTTTTTACTCTTACGAATAAAGTGTACAAGGTATAAAATGCTTAGAATCATCAAGGAAATAAATGTGAAACTTTTTGGGAAATTTTTGAAAAGTTAAAAAAACAATTTTTTTTTTCTTTAAGTAATTTTTTAAAAAATTGTAAAAAAAAAATTTTTCAAAGATTATTCAAAAAAAAAAAGTTTCAAAAAATTCAAAAAAAATTCCAAAAAAATCACACGTATTGCTTGGACGATTCTAAGCATTTTTTGAGCTGGTACACTTTGCGTGGATTGCTTCTTATATAAAATTGAATAGGGACTACATTTAAAAAAAACCGACTAGACTGGGGCATAGAGCCGTTTTTTCTTCATGTTTCTGTATGCTTATCTCAAAACATCAATATATGTGGGTGTCAAGTTGTAGTTTTAACCCGACGATATATAACTCGTTTGGTTTTGTGAATTTCGAAAAAATGCCAGTACAAAAAGTGGTTCAGAGTAGTCCCAGGTATCTTACATTTTTCGGCGTTCATCCGATTTCTATACATCCTGTAGATGTTAACTAAATTAATAAGAAGAAAATTGATTTTTACTAAAACTGTACATATCGATACCTTAGAGCGCTATAGTCCTATCTCCAATTTTTCAATTGTTGGGAAATACAAAAAGAAGATTTCAAACTGTGTTTTTTTAGAATTGGCTGCCATTTTGATATAACGATAGATGCAATAATTTTACCTTTAATATATTTTAACATAATTTAATGGTTTTAACCAATTTTATTAATTTCTAACGAAATCCTAGCCAATTTATAGTATGTCATTACTTTTGCCCTTATATAGAATTGTACTACTATTGAAATAAACGACATATTTAGTAAATTTTATGAAATTTTTCCACTAAAATGTCGTCAAAAGTCATGAAAGCATTTGATTCATTAGTACGAAGTGCACTATTACAGAATATAATTTTTTGCAAGAGTTTACTTCTTATGAATTCAGCAAAGGTATTAAATATTTTCACATACATAATTTCAATAAAAAATTAGTTAAAACACTAATAAACAGAATAAATAAACTCATTCCAATTATAATTCAAATGAATCTGAAATAACAAAATAAATTGCTATTTGTGATCAAAAATAAGTAAATACATCATTTAATTGCTACGATAATTAAAAGTTTCCCACGACTACTTTAATGTGCCAAGGAAAGCACACTAAATAGTTCAAAAAAAAAAAAATAAATGTTCAGTAATAATAAACATTGTACGTATGTTTAAAGGCAAACATATACATATATGTGTACATAAACAGATAGACAAACTAACAGACAGTCGAGGAAATTAAATTTTTGCAAATTAAATCAAATTTCGAGGTTAGAAAATTAAAATGCGTTCTACACAACAACTTAAGAAAATTAATGAAATTCTTTAAGAATTGCGTAGGATACTCAAAAATACATAAAGCATGCTTAGGAAGTGATACAATTAATACGTTGAAAACTGAAAATAGCAGCTGACTATTAATAACCCAATTTGTTCACGACTGCAAAGCAATGCGTTCAACTTCAAAAATAGCAATTAAATCGAAGTGTATTGCCTGAAAATAAACAAAAAAAGTTGGAGCACATATTTCTGAAGAATTAATTGTTGCATTCAAAAAAAAAAAAAATTGACCAAATTAATGTGACGACTAATGAAGAGCAGCAACTGCCAATTAAATTTTCATTTTATGATGGGTCTAAATTGTTCATTACTAAATGAGTTTAAAATTTTGTTTATGCTTCAAAGTTTTGCTCGCTGTTTCATCGCCTAAGTTTTGGACTTTGAAAAATTATGAAATCAGCGCAAAATTATGGCAAATATTTTTTTCATTAAAATAGTTGATTGATTATTTTTCAGTTGCTATTTTTCAATGTTTATTTGGTTTTTTTGGTTTCCTCCTCACTTAGCTTTCAATGATTCACTTTTCGTTCAATGTGTATCGGCGTCTAACATATGATCTTTTGTGTTGATTTGATTGAAGCCTAGCTTTTCTTAATAAGTCACCACTACCGTTGCGCTCCATTACTCAAAGATCACGGCTCTGTGATTTTTTTGTTTATTTGCGTTACTTTTTATCTGCGGCTGTCAAAACAGACAGTTGCAAATTTTATTTATTTTTATTTGTAAATCATCAGAACAAAAACAAAACAAAACAAATCAAAAATTAATTAACGCTTTGTTGTTGTTGCTTCTTTTGTTCATTTATTTGTTTGTGCAAAAGCAAAAAAAAAAAAAACAACAACAAATAAATAAATAAATCAAATGCAACTAACGTTCCAACGTTCGATTGTAATCATTCGGTGGCTGGGATTCTCAATTTGGAACTTCCCATCAATTTCACAGGAGCTTGCCTTAAAAGGCGCTCATGTCAGTCAGTGTGGCAGCTTATTTCATTATTGGATTTATTAAAGCAACAACAACAACAGTAACAAAACAACATTTATTATGAGTGACAATAGCAGTCACAACAGAAATTAGCTTAAGGTGGCCCAAATGTTCATTACATTTTCTTGTAAATTAAAATGTTTAAGGTACTAAAGAATGTTCTTATAATCTTACACTTGTTGTCTCATAAATATTTCACATACTTAAAATTAGTTTTTCTTTTTTCCTGTAATTACTTTGCAAGCTCCGAAATGAAAGAGACTCTTTTGATCCATGTAGGCTAAACTGGTTCAATTTGTATGAAGCAAAACAAAAGTCATCTCGACTCTGTCACAAAAGTTAGACAGACTATTAAAAACGATACCTGAATCAATATTTTCGTTCCGAGAAAAACCAATGGATCGCTTTTGATTCTCCTTAGTGATGAGCAAACCAAGACCAAGACCATATCAGTCTTGGTCTTGCTCTTGCACATTGAGTCTTGGTCTAAGTTTTGATATTGAGTCTTGGTCTTGATCTTGGTCATTAATTCTTGGTCTCGGTCTTGGTCTTGACAAAAATTTCTAAAGATTGTTGAGTATTTAAAATTTTGAAACATTACTTTTCCAAAGCATTTGGGTTTTTAAGATGCCAAATTTCGAATTGAGGGATGATTTAATCCTCGAAAGGGGCGTGAAATACCTATTAACTATAAATAAGCAAGACTAAAAAGCAGCCTTGGTCTTGACAATTATCGTGAACAGGACCATGGCAGTCTTGGTCTTGCAAAGATATCAGCGTCTTGGTCTTAGTCTTGGTCTCGAAAAATTACCAAGACTCAAGACAAAGACTAATTTTGCTCGTCATTAATTCTCCTGAAGGGTCCTTTTGGCAAAAGAAGCATATTGTTGGTCATTAATTTCTTTCTTCAGATACCCAAATTTGCTTGAAAAATTTTGGCGCTAAAAAATTAAAATTTATTTTTTTTATTTGTACTTTTCTATTTTTGGAACTGAATATTAGATACCAAAAATCGATTTTTTTATGTTTTTCAATCACGCGATCAAAAGCAAGACATTTTACGAAAAAAATGTATTAAGCATAAACTGCTTAGAATCGTTCAAGAAATACGCATGAATTTTTTCAGAACTATCTAAGACATAATTTTTAAAAAATTTGTCAAAAAATATATAAAAAAGGTCTAAAAATTGTAAAAAAGTTCACATGTACAAATACTATAGACAATTTTAAGCATTTTAGGCTGTGTTTATGATTTAGCGGAATTGCAAGCGATTGAATACTTATTGTACATGTTGGGCATTCCAAATTTCAAGATTATCCGCAAAAATCTGAAAGACGATGTCAAAAAAGCGAGCTGAGAATTTT
The DNA here is from genome assembly GCA_951812925.1 of Calliopum simillimum. Taxonomy (NCBI): domain Eukaryota; kingdom Metazoa; phylum Arthropoda; class Insecta; order Diptera; family Lauxaniidae; genus Calliopum; species Calliopum simillimum. The sequence continues at coordinate 122,224,570 of OX638368.1, forward strand.
TTTAAATTTTTCGAACGTCATTTAGAGTTTGCTCATCGCCGTTTTATGCAAAATCTCGGCTTGTGATTTTTATTTTTTTTCGACCTCAAAAATGCTCGGAATAAGTCGTGCGATATATACATATATGTATAACAAAATGGTACCTCATACAGTTAATCAATTACACAGTCCTGCGTTTTTGAAAAAGTTAAAAAAATATGAAATGAGAGTAAGTGGTTTTTATAGATTTTTGATAGCTGAATCCAAATATGACTTCTGAATTGCTCTATCATGTCTGAGAAGTAAAGGTATCGCTAATCCCTGTAAAGGACTATATTCAATTTATAAACCTTTACTTCAATGGACGATATCTAAGAAACTAATGAGGAACGCCATATGTTTGAAAATAGCGTTTTCTGTACTTTAAATCAAGGATAACTCGGACCTCAGACGTGGTGGAGTAAATCGGTCATATTCGGATTCAGCGAGAAAAAATCTATAAAAATCACCTACTCTGATCTCATAATTTTTTTTATCGCAGGACTGTGTTATTTATTGCTTTTTTTAAATTAAATACTCACAAGAAACGTATTTTCGGAATTTCATCCTTCTGTAAAACTCATTTTGGATAAAACTTGTTGCTACAAGGTTACATTATAAAATCTTTTATGGGTCTTTTTGACCGATTTTTCCAAAAACTGGGTTATAAGTTTAATGTGTTCCAACAAAAAAAATTCTATGGAAAATACCACAACGGGTTACCAAAGACTAGAAATGTTTAAAACCTTATAATATAGTATTAAAAATATATTCCGATCTTCTGATGGCTATAAGTCGGTCAGTTTTGCGAATTTCGAAAAATAGAACTGAGGAAAGTTGTTCAGAATAGTCACAGAAATCTAATATTTTCCGGTGTTCTAGCGATTCCCAACCACCCTGTATAGCACACAACAAAACTGACAATAAGTCGACTTCGTGATAGGGCATCAATGGTGCATCGTTCTAAGTTAACCGATCGCTGCGTTTGAGAGCTGTATCTTCATAGGTTCAATTCCTACTCTACACATGGATTTTAAAGAGGCGATTTTTCAATTATAATTAATTTAATAATAAAAATAATTTAAATTACAACAACAAAAATATTGTGATAAGTCTTTGTGGCGAAAGACGAAACGTATGTCACTATAGCCGATCCGTTCCTGAAAATATCATTTTACGATTTTATTTGACAATTCTTAACTTTTATCAACTTTTTCGTAAGTATTCAATATTCTACAAGTCTTTTCTAGACTTTTTAATACTATTCGACTTCTATGATGCTATTCGTTTTTTCTTTTTTTTTTATCAAAATTTATCCATTTCTTTAATATTTTGATATTGTACTACTCAAATGGTGGTTTCAAGCCACCCTAACTTTAACTGTTGCTGCATTTATAATCAAATTCCACTGCAACAGTGTTATCTAAAGACTTGTATCTTTTTTCAATCGCTGCTTGGTAAGGAATGCATATTGTTATTGATTTTTTTTTTTTAAATGTTTTAAAATTTTTTTTTAATCGCATTCAAATGAATGAAATCATGTCGTGATGACGGATTTGTAGCGCTTCATCCAAAGTTTCATATTCAACCAGCAACACACAAAAGATCGAACATGCAGTCCAGTCAGTCAGAGTCATTCAATGAGATACCCAACAAGTCACAACCATTTATCCATGACTCCTCCAACACCTTAATGCGGCCACTTAAGTGTTGTTGTTGTTCTTAGTGTTGTTTTTGATATTGTTGGCTACAAATTATTTTTAATTTTCATGAGCAGCCTTTTTTTTCGCTCTCTACACTTTCCTTTGGGTTTGTTACTGAGGTTCGCATTATTAATTATGAACATATGTTGTTGGTTTTCGAGTCGATGTCGCTGGTCACACGGCTGATATGGTGTTCTTTTCTTTTGTTTTTGTTGCTTTTGCTGGCTGTTGTTGGCCGCATTAAGTGGCGAAGACTAATGGTAGGATTAGCTTATCTTAAGTATGTGTGGACAAAAATTTGTACCCTTTTTTTCGAGTTGGGAATTGGGATTCTATCGGGAAGAAATTACAGGCAATGGCGTAAATGTAGTTTATGGAGACAACAGCAACATTTTAGGTTAGCTTACAGCAGTTGTAAGGATTTTTTCAGTTATGATATCAGCATGAGGATTATGAATCTGCATACTCTTATTCGAAAAAAAAAAATTTGTAGATAGAATTTACTCTGCAAAAGTGATGGTTTAAAAGCTATTGCTCCACCTAAGGTATACGAAATTTTTTTTCCGGATAAATAAATAAATTATCTTTAAGTGAGTTTCATCTATATCTGAGTAGCACATGCAGAAATTGTTTGATTTTCAATTTATTACTAGCAGTGACAACCCAAGAGGAAAAATATCAAGCGCTTCTTAAGAAAGTACTTCTAAAGCACTTGTTCACATAGAAATTTAATTTATTTTAATGTTTGTTTTAATGTTTGAGAAGTATTTTTAAAAAGAGAGGAAGAGAGAGAGAATAAAATATAAAAAATTTGTTTAATATACAAATTTTATAGACACATTATACGAGTAAATTATGTGTCTGTATGCCCGGGTCCAATCCCCAACTCAGACATTTGTTTTTATTTTATTTACCATTTTTTTTTTTTCTTTTTTATTTGCTTTTTTTTTTGTATTTATATTTGTTTAATTGATTTATTTAATTTATTTAATTCTTGTTAGGCTGTAGGAAGCATTCGAATATCAAATTCTGTTTGGAGAGAAATTTACTTAATATACAAATTTTATATCTCTTCATCATATTGGTCAGTGGTCTAAAGGTCTAACAAGTTTGCAATTGTTAGTATAAATAATATGTTTCTATTTACCACACGTACGGTGATAGTTCTTACGGAGTAGAAGCGCTTATTGCTGAAAAAGAAGCCATTCACAAAGCCTTTTGACGCGCTGCTTTTCCCCTTGGGAAGTTATTTGAAGTGGAAGCGGATAGCGGATTCTAGTAACATTTTTTCGAAATATTTGAACTTCTCATTTTAATCGAAAATCAAAAAAAAAATTTTAATGAAATATTCATAGAGGAGTTCTGATTAGAGTTCCAGATAGAGCTCAAAGAGTTCTAAAGAAATATTTTGCAAAAATCAGACTGAGTATTTCCTTTAGAACAAATCGATACATCCAACGTAAAAGTTTGTAACTCAAGTTACCAACGTAATGTCCATAAAATATTTTTAATGCTAGTTAAGAAGTTAAGTTACCATCTTTTCTCATGGAACTGAAAGAGAACATTAGTTGGTAACTAGAGTTACAACTCATATGAATTCATTTTATCCAATTTTAAGTTGAAATTGTTAACATCTCTGTAAATCAATTTGGAAAAGTGACAACAATTTAAAAGTCGAAAAACCTTTATATGGACTACAGATTTCCAAAGTATTTATTCAATTTTTGTTTTTGGTTTTCTTGTTTGAACGAAAACAATACAAAAATGATCATAACTAAAAATACGATTTTCGAGTTTCCAACTCTTACGTTGGACGTATCGAAATATTTCGTAACAAAGTTACAATGATTTTCGTTAGAACTCTATCCGGAACTCCAATTAGAAGTCCTCTACGGATATTCCTTTTCGGATACTTAGTAAAATACCGAACATTTTTCTTATTTTTCGATTAAAATGAAAAGTACGAATATTTCGGAAAAATGTTACTCAGATTTTCTTAAGAAATCTTCGAGCGCTATCCAGATCTGTTATCAAAACTTTTTTTTTTTGTTAGAAACTACAGTATTTTATAAAAAAAATTTTTTCTGAATTTTCGAATTTTTTCACCAAAAAAAAAGTATAAAGAACTACAGAACTCTTTCGTGTGAGCTCAAAAATGTTTTTAGAACCCCTCACGTGAAAAACTTGGCGCTGAGCAAAAAACGGTGCACCTCCGATTTTTGGTCCAAGTTCGCAGAAATGTTTCGAATTGAAAAAGAACTCCAGAACTATTCCCAGCCGACCCAGAACTCTAAAAAAATTTGCGGTTTTCGAAAATCACGGAGCCAACTTCACATGAGTTATTTGTTATTGTAGTACTGATAATATTCGGTTCCAAAAATCTATTTTTTTTACGTTTTTCAATAACGTTTTGAGTAAAAATGCCTTTTTCCAACCACAAGACATCTTACTGTTTCAGGCAAAAAGTCTTAAGTGTTTCAGGCAAAAAATACTCAAAATCAATCACAGCATAAGTGCGAATTTTTTCAAAAATTAATTAAAACAAAAAAAATAAAAAAATTTCCAGAAATTCTGAAAAAATTCACACAATTTTTTGGACGATTTTAAACATTATATATAATAAAATATATAATTTTTGAATGACAAAATTTTTGCAATGAGCAAAAAGCATGTTTTTTTTTTGCCGAAATGAGCCTTCAAGAGAGTCAAAAGTGCTCCTCAAGTTTTTCTCGGAAATGATGCAGATATCGTTTTTAAAAGTCCTTCTAACTTTTGAGGTGGTGTATGGATGAATCTCAATTTCGATCCCTTCTATTGTGTATAAAATAATACAGTAAATGCATTTATTTGTATTTTAGAGTGCTAATTTTATACAATTAAATGTAAAACAGAAAACCACTACCACAACAAAGCTATATAAAAAACATATGAAACCTGATACAAAATCTGAACATTTACATGAAATCAATTAAATGGAAAACCAAAACACATTTTACATTACAGTAAAAAAATCAAGAACTAAGTATGAGAGAAAAGCCACATTAAGGCCCACATTAAACCGCATTCTTCTCATAAACATATAAACACAGACAAACGTACATGTACAATATATATATATTGAAAACTATCTTGAACCACAAAATTCAATATAGAAATAAGAAAAATTCTTTAATAAAGTTGAACAGAAAAAGGCAAAAGAAAAAATCATCATCATGTAAAAGAAATCATCTAATATTTCATAATTGAAATCTGAGATGTTGAAAAATTGACATGCACGTCAAAAGAAGTTGGTTACCAACCAAAATAAAAAAAAATTGAACAAATACAGCTGATCCTATTAAAATGCCTCATAATAACACTAAAAGATAATTTTTGACCGCTGCCCCCAACCAAAAAAAAAAAAAAACAACAACACAACTTTTGATGCGTTGTTGCGTCAAATTGCGCTCTGGATGCTGATGTCACTTTGCATACTTGTCTAGCAAAAAAAAAAAAACCAGATACAAATTCTTTAAATTGAAAACGTGGGAAACTTTTTTCCAGTTGATGGCACTATCATAAAAATCATAAAAGCGGCACTTAATAAAAATTCAAAAAACCAAAAAATCTGCGACTAATTTGCAAAAATTTGCGAAATATAAATCCAACCGCGTTTCTTTCAAAATTTTTGTAGCCAACTTAAAGTATCGATATCGTTCATCCATCAGCGTGGCGGCGTATGTCAATCAAAACAGACAGATTACGTTGTGATTTGATATATGGTATAACAAATAGCTGTTATTCTTAAGCGTTATTAATACTATCCATATACAGTCGACGTCCAATAATACGAATTATATAATGTCAGCCCTATTCGTAAAATCGAAAAATTCGTATTATCGCAACGAAATTTTGGTCCTTTTTTCTTCTATATTGAGACATATCGTCGGTTTAGAGACAAAATTCACTAACCCGAATATTTGTTTTGAGAGAAAACCATCAGTTTACGAAAAAGTTTTATGAAAAATAGGAAATTTATGAATTTTTTTTCGGAGTAATATGATATGGAAACGGAAAACACAATTAGGGTGTATCTTAAAACGTGTAAAAGCCTCGAAAGCTCGTAAAACTGAGAAAGTTTTGGAAACTATTGCAAGTTTACGTGATTTTCGAGGCATTTGCACATTTTAAAGAATACCCTCAATGTTTTGATAAAAACAAAAAAATATTTGATAGACAAAGTATGGGAATTGAGCTTAACATACTACACTGTTAATCTCAATTTCCAAAAAAAATATTTAATGAGCTTTGCCACTAAAAGAAGAAATTTAAAGTAAAACACGCCAATTGTACCAGTTAAAAAAGCATGATTTAACCGATTTGGCTAAAATTTGGCATTGTTGTATTACCGATGCGCGAGGATTTTGCTCTGGTTTTTCTTGTCAATAAACAGGGCCACGAAATTGATTTTGGTGGTTTTTGTAAATTTCTAAGAAAGACTTCTTTTCAAAAACTCAAACTTTTTTTTTCAGATTTTACGAAAAAAAGCATTTCAAAACGTTCTAAAAATTCTGAAAAATTTCCCACGTATTCTTTCATGCATTCTTAGCATTTAATGCTCAGCAAAAGAGCAAAGCCTACTAAGAAAAAATTCTCATTCGTATTATCGAACCGTAAAATTTACCGCTGTTCGTATTATAGAATCACGTGTGGAAGAAATATTGCATTCGTATCATTGGACATTCGTAATACGGAGCATTCGTATTACTGGACGTCGACTGTAACTGCTTTTAGCGAAAAAAATTCTTTACAACATCCCAGCTGGAAATTTAAATTTTAGTGATTAGTTCACAGTATTCAGGCAAAGGAGTCAGAACCGAATACTTTAATTTGATTTTTCGAATTCGTATTCGAAGTCGTATTCGAAGACTTACTTTATTTTTCTCCTTTTATCGCTTTTCAGCAATTCAACAGTATAGAAAAACAAACGGTTTTGCGGCTGCAAAAGCGAACATGAGGCACTCCCCGAAATAAAATCTTATTTTAACTTTCTTTTTTCTATTGTTTTCAACTTTTCGATTCACAACGGAACCAAAGTTATAAGTCAAAATCAATCGAAAGTTTCGACCTTTCGGAACTGAATCCGAAATTAAACTAATAATCTTAGAAATCAAATAATATTGACAAAAAAAACCGATTTTTTTCTCATAACTTTTGTTCTTCGCAGAATGGATACCCAAATTTGCTTGAAAAATAAAGATTATGTTCTTGCAAAAATTTTGGCATTAAATTATTATTTTTTTTTTTTTCGTAATATAATATTCGGTTTCAAAATTGATTTCTTTACGTTTTTTAATTACGCGGTCGGAAAAACGATTTTTTGCCGAAAAGCAGAGTATCGTCCTAAAAAGTTCATAAAGCAAAATATGCTCAGAATTATCCTAGGAATAGGGGAGATGTGTGTACCTTGGTCCGCTTTTCAATGCTTGCAGCATCAAATGACGTGACAATAATATTTCTATGTTTTACCATTGAGTAGAAATATTACTTTTTCCGTTGCAATCTCGAACGGTCCAAGGTACACCATGCAAGTGTACCTTGGACTATTAAAAATAAAAGAGAATACATTGTATATGTGACTTGGTCTATGAAAAGGGGTCTTACGTGTCAAAAAAAAAATTTTACAATTTTTGCCGATTCGCATAAATTGACCTTTAAAAGTTGTTTTCCAGATGTTTTTACAAAATTTTTTTTTTTTCGCACGTAAGCCTCTTTTTCATAGTCCAAGTCACATATAGGTAATAAATTATGAAAGAACCATTATTTATTATGTAATCAAAAGTAACATTTTTTTCCATAAAGAAAAAATTAATCATTAGCAAAAATTATAACACAAAAAAGTGCATTTAGTAAAAAACAATTAATTAAACAAAAATGGTTGCAAATAAATAATCAATCACGTAAATAATAATAATAGTATTAAAGGCTCGATGGTCGATAAGCATAGGTCCAAGGTACACACAGACAGCATGTTTTAAAAACTTAAAACGATAACTAAACTTATCTCCTGATGTTGTAAAACTGAAATATTTCAAGTAAGTTCCACACAAAACGTTTCGTAGTTTACTCCAAAAACAAATTTTTGCACACAAAAAACACTTTTTCCGTCACTTTTTATACACGAATACAGCTTGACGGTCTAAAATCCACTAATATGAGTCACCGGTATTAGTGGAAAATCCAATAGAAGAACATTATCGTACACGTGCAACTGTTGAGTGGCAACCGACATTCGGACCAAGGTACACACATCTCCCCTTCTTGTGAATTTTCATAGAATTTATGGAATTTTGAAACATTTTATTATTATTCAAAAGTAGGTCAAAAAAAAGGTCCAAAATTTCTGAAAAAATTCTCACGTATCGTTTGGAAAAATCATTGCATTTTTTGATTTAGACATTTTTTTTTTAAGATGCCTTGTTTTTGAGTTAAAAATCGTTTTTGCGACCGCATAATTGAAAAACTTAAAAAAATCGATTTTCGGCACCGAATTTTATCTATACTACACAAAAAAATATATAATTTTTTCACGCTAAAATTTTAGCAAGAACATAATCTTTATTTTTTAAGCAAATTTGTTTATCCATTCTGAAAAAAAAGCTATGAGCAAAAAACATGTTTTTTTTTGCCAAAATGGGCCTCTAGCAGAATCAGAAGCGCTCCATTGATTTTTCTCCGAACGAAAAAAAAATTTTGCAGATATCGCTTTAAAGAGTCCTTCTAACTTTTAAGACACAGCCAAGATGAATCTAAATTTCAAGCCTATCTACTAGGCACAAACCAATTTACTTGTTTTTTAATAAAACAGATACATACATAGTTCACCAAGTAAATGTCAGGTTTTTTAGAACAACCCATAGAATGTTTTATGTTCCCAGAGGAAAATTATGAAAAAGTTTCTTATTCTTTTTAATAAATGATTTATTTGAACTAGAGTCGCCCAATAGGCAAAATTTGACTACAAATGTATTAAATAATTTTGGTACTTTTTGGACAGTTGAAGTACTTTTTATGCTATTTGGTACAAAATAGACAAACTCATTTATCATCCCTGTCAGAATGATAAATGTGAAACGAAAAGAAAAGAAAAAACATGAAGTCAGTGTCAGTCAGCTATTTGTCTTTCTCTTTGTGCTGTATCCTCTTTTCAGCTTAATGTGATCGCAAATTTTGTCATTGTTAATATTGAAAAATTTTAATTAAATTTTACCTGGCTTAGTGGCAAAATCTACTAATACGTATATATAACAATGAGATTTTTTTTGTTTGTTTGTATGTTTGTCATTTATGGACTCGGAAACTCCAAGGCCGATTTGAATGAAATTTTCACAATACCTTAGTATTATAAAAAGCTAGGTTATAAGCTAAAAAAGTGGGCGGTGCCACACCTCCCTAAAAATTAATTCTTAATAGTCTGAAACTACTTAACGCAAATAATTGAAATATGGTACATGTATAGAGTGAAATAGGACAAATAATTTTTACTGAAAAATGGGCGGTGCCACGCCTCTCTAAAAATTAATTTGTAATAGCTGTGAAACTACTTGTCGCAGATAGTTGAAATTTGGTACATCTGTAAAGTGCTTTAGGATAAATAATTTTCAGTGAAAAAATGGGCAGTGCCACGCCTCCAAAGAAATTAATTCTTTATATCTCTAAAAATATTTAACAGAAGTGGATGAGATTTGGTATATGTATTAAGAGTACCGGGTAAAATAATGTCCATTGAAAAAATGGATGGTGCCACGCCTTTAAAAAATGTCGTCATGTTTTTGAAAGTATTTAACGCATAAAGCTGAGATTTGGGACATACGTAAATTGCATTGGAACAATTTACACCCCTAAAAAAAATTGGTGATGCCCCACCCCCAGTACAAGACATGGTATAGCAACGCACACCGGGAAACGCTAGTATTTAAATAATTTTAACTTTGTGCACACTTACACACAAATAGCTTTCTAATGGTGTAAAAAAGGTAGGACAAATTTTTATCCTACGTGTTAATATATATAGTTTAAAAAACTATTTTTATAAAGTGCAAGTGCCTCTCACCCCTCTAAATGTTGCGAAAAGATAAAGGCATTTCCGTCAATATAAATAGCATATATCAATCAAGTATCCCAAAATAAATATTAAAAGTTGGGTGCCAAACTTTCGCCGCAATGTGGCAAACATTTTTTTTCTTTTTTACTTTCCCTACTGGGTCATTCGTTCATGCGTTTCCTTTATGTCTGCGCGAATTTATTGACATAATTTTGCAAAATATATACAATTTATTATTGTTTTAAAAATTTTGTTTTTTTATAAAACTTGGCGAGACATTTTTTTTTATTCCTTATTTTTCTTAAATTTCTTAAATCAATATTTTTTTATTTATTTTATTATTTATTTTTAATCCATAATATTTTTCGCATTATTAATCAATTTGATACTTTAGATGCGATTTTTTTATGAATTTTATGACACTATGACGGCGGTCTGGCTTAAGTTGCACAGCAGAGTGCACTGAACCGTAGTTATTGTTGCTGTTGTTGTTGGTGTTGTTATGGTTATTTCGACTTTGTGGCGTAATTTTTATGAGTATTCGTGTTGATTTTTACGATCAACGATTAATAACAATCATGATTAACACAACAGCAACAACAACATCCACAGCATAAAGATGATCTCTTCGAGTGCTGCCATAAAACTAATGCAAACATTATAAAATAATAAAAATCATCTAAAAATCCTCTGTTTTTATTTGAGAAAAAAAAATAAGCGGAAAAATGCGAAAAAATTGTGTATAGAGTTAATGGAGCTTTTGTACATATCACATTACAAAATGATTTTTATCTTTTTATTTTGTCTCCTTAGACCATTTTTCACTCAGAATTCTTGCAAATCATGCTGTTGCCATCTTTTTGTTCGCTGCATTAAAGCCGCACTTTGGCGCAGTTCATCATAACTCATCATCAAACATAATCACACCACATCAGAGCGTATTATGGCGTTTATCTGCTTAATATGCGACAGGATGATTTGGAAACTTCAAGGCTTCCAATGAATTCGGATTAAGCGAAACGTAAGCGAAAAAATGAAAAAGGTTATTTGTGCTGCTGCGGCAAAAGAATAAAAAAACGGCAAAAGATTTAATTTACGATTGCATGTAATTAATTGCCATTAATTAATATCAATAAACGTTCTACCTTTTGTGGCATAAATGCGGCATTTTTATTAAGCTTTTTTTTTAAAAAACTAATGCACACGCGTGTATATTCTGATTTTTTGGAAAGAACATGGCTAAGGGGATTAATAATATAGCAAGTTATATTTGTTAGATTTTTAACAAAATTTTTGATTTTTGATGAATTTTTTAAAAAATTTTGATTTTTTCAACATTTTTCGAATTTCTTCAGATCTTTCATTTTCTTATCAATTATCGATTTCATCAGCTTTTAACGATATTTTCTTCATTTATCAATTATTTTACCACTTATAAATGTTTTTAGCATTTTTATTTATTGATTTGTATGATTTAATCACCGTTTTAAAAAACTGACCTAAGGCACATTTATTTATTGAAAATTTTTATTTATTTATTTATATAAAGCTCGAATATTTTTAGATTTTACAAAATAAAGAAGAAAATGGTCGATTTATTAACATAACCAAAATTATACCTATGAGCGAATATTCGACCGAGACAGAGAATTAGCCTTTTAGAGAAAACAAAAACATAAAAAATACAAACATGGGGGATCCGACCCACAACTTACACGTTATAAGTCGATGTTCTAACCAGCTGAACTACTGTGACAGATGAGCGATATATCGATACTTGTGATTCGGTTGCAGCGACTTATAAATCATAGTGACAGCTACCTGCGTCCATCGATTTAAAACAGCTACCAGTGACTTACAAAATCTGATGCCGACTGATTACAAATGACAGTTAAAGAAGTGGGCATAGAAATAATTGGTTTTGCTTGTAGCTAATAATTTGCTAATTAGAAAGTAGTCGGGCCATTGTTTAAATACTATACGTTCACTTTTTAACCATCGAATGACAGTTATATAGCCCACCTACCTACTAAATTTCGACAAAATGGCTGTTATAGTTTATGAGATATAACGTGTCTAAGCATTTAATCATTAAAAAAGTGGGTGTGGAACTATTTGATTGCGCTCATTTTTTTACTACCGAATGGTTATTATGTACGTGCCGTACCTATCAAATTTCAACAAAATGGATTTAATAACTTACGAAATATAACGTGTTTAAATATCCAAGTCGCTGTTAAAGTCACTGATATCGCTCGCAGTGATCTGATCACTCTGTCTTTGGTCGCAGTGTCCTTGGTTGCTATCCAAAACAGTCAAAAAACCCCAAAATGTTGAAAAGTGTTTTTAGTGTATTTTGATCTCCTAAACACTAATGTGATATCTGTTTTGTTGTGTCAGGTCTGGTTTTCAGTAAACCCGATGTTATCAGGAAACCGAAGATATTACTTATTAGTAAGGATGTTACCTTTGGCCTGGACAAACATTAAATACCCTACACAGCAGTATTTTGAAAATTTTGCTTATATGGAAAGTGCCACGCCCTCTTGTCCAAATTCACCCAGTTTTTTTTTTTCAGAGTTTGAATTTATAGTTCTTAATATTTGAGTGAAATTTGGTAAGATTATCTCAAAAAATGTTTTCAGTATAATGTTTTGAACCTTTTACTTATATGGGAGGTACCACGCCCTCTTGTCCGATTTTATCCAGTTTTTGCTTAAAACTTGTATTTATAATTCTTAGTGGATGAGTAAAATTTAGGTCGATTATCTCAAAAAACGCTTTCAGTATAGCGTTTTGAACCTTTTGCTTATATGAGAGGTGACACGCCCTCTTGTTCGAATTCGCCCAATTTTTGCTCAGAGCTTGCGCTTACAATTCGCAGTATTTCTGTGTATTTTAATTGCGTAATCGTGAAAAATACTCCAAAAGTTGCATTTTGAATATATTTTTTGTATGGGCGGTAGGCGTGTCCGTTGACCGATTTCGATCATTTTCAAACCCCCGAGCTAGCTTTGACGACGGAGGCTGTGCACCAAATTTTATTGAGTCACCCAGCCAGCCAGCCAGACAGACGGACATGGCAATATCGACTCAGGAGGTGACGCTGATCAAGAATATATATACTTTTCTATATCTGCCACGCCTCCTTCTCAGCGGAAGGACAAAGTGAATAAACCCTGGGTGAAGGGTATAACTAGGGACAAGACTTGTCTTTACTAGGACGATAGCCCTATTACGGCTGAGTAAAACTCCCGATGGGTTTTGCAAACTTAGCTGCATAACGGTTTTTATCCACCTTCAAAGTTTTTGTCAGAGGCTCCTCAGTTTCCGATCAATAGCTCGTGTCCCATTTGAGGAACCGGTTTTTTTATTAACTAAAACTGTAGCTAAATGTTCAACAAGTAATTTTTCTTAATAAACTATGTCAAAAAATTTCACACTGTCGAGGTTTTGATGTAAAATGTTCGATCTTTTTTAGTTCTTCGAGCATAGCTCACAAAATTTCAATATTTCAAATAAACTTCCTTCAGAAAAATTTAACGTACGAAAAAAGTGTCTAAGTCATAAAACGCTTTTCACATATTACATATTACTCTCTCTTACAACATTTTCTCAGTTATACGTAATAAGAGATCTAATCAAGACAAACAAAAACATGAAAACTATGTATTTTTTTTTGTAAACTGACGATCTTTGCACTACATGGGGACTGGGACGACGCTTGTACCTTTTTGAACAGTTGCCGAACTACTTAGTTACTTTTTGGGGCTAGATCCAAATTTAACTGCAGGAATGATACATCTCACACAGGATTCACAGGATATCCACTACAAGTTAAAACTTTTCACAACGTTTCACACCAAATTGATCTTTTTTCAATTCAATTAAACTTTTCCACATCAAAATAAACTTTTTCAAAGTCAAAAATAAAAGCTTTTTAAATTGAATTGAAAAAGATTTATTCGGTGTTAAAAAGATTTAACTTGGAGTAGTAGTTCTGTTTACTGAAAAATTAATAAATCTAAAATATCCTTCATTTAAGATGCACGTGCAATGACTTTCAAATCAACTATGGAGATAAGCAACTGAAAGAGTTCATTAAAATTGGCAACAAAAGACATAACTACGAAGACAAAAGTGATGTTGTGTCAGAAATTGACATTTGACAGCAGCAATTAAGTAGCACAACAGTAGCGCAACAACCTTGAACTTACACATATAAAGTGTAAAGCTAAAGTGGCGAAGAAATTTCGAAAACAAAAGAAATGCGCCAATTTTTGAAACAATACAACAAAATATAATAAAAAGCAATTTAACACAAGCCAAGGACAAAAGTAACGTAAATATATGAAAATGTACAAACATTATGATCAATTACAAAGCATAAAGTAGCGCTGCCTTATTGTCAAACATTTGCTACTCTATGTACTGTCTGTCATACTCCAAGGACATTAAGGGCATATGTCTACAAATCATTGTGATGCTTTACACTTACTTAGTTAGCTATGACAAATCGCTATGACAAGGGCACGTGTTATTTTTCTTCAACATTTCTATGCTCCTTCTTTCTATTGCAATGCACATTGTAAAGGACGTATCATAAATTGCTGCATCACAAGGACATTTGGTTTTTACCTTTTGTTTGCGTAGCATATACATAAATATTTATGTATGTTGTCACAGCTCCTACTATTGGCATACGAATTCACTACAGCAAACATGTAGCGCAACTAAAATGAAATTTTATGTCCTTGCAAGGATAATTTATTTTAATTTTTTAGTTATTTCGATTTTTGACTTTAAAGTAGCCGCTACTGATTTTGAGAATTTCAAAAAAAATGTCCTTGATTTGTTAGATTTTTGCGCCGCTGTTGAATCTTCTACAAATTGAATGTTCTGCAACTGTTGCGCGTTTCATTAAATTTGCGCATGCGCACGTCTCCGTTGCCTAACAAGTGTGTGTTTATTAACACATGGCTGTAAAAACGCACAAGTCCTTCATTCTGCACTTTGTGCGTTTTCGTGCTCATTTGTTAACCACATAGTGATGAAAATAAAATGCGGCTTTAAAATAATAAGCGAGTGTTTTCATTGTTTTACTAGTATATTTTCTATTTATGTTGTTGTTGTTGTCGTCACTTGGAAAATGCTTTAATATGCCCGTGTGAAAACTCTATAGGAGACGCGAAAATTAACGCGCTCATTACCTGTTGTTTTTCATGTCTCTTAAGAAAGTTTTACAGGTACGGAAGAAAAAAGAAACAATTTTTATGTGGTTTGCATGATATTTACAAAGTCTATACAAAAATTCTGCATTATACTGTATGTGAGACCAAATAACTGGTTAAAACAAAAACAAAACATTTTAGATTCTTTTATAGATTTTTTCTGTAGATCTTAAATAGTTCAATTCATAAAGACGTTTAGCTTAGTTATGTGTATGCTCAAAATTTTTTTCCAAGATTGCAAGTTGAAGTGCCGAATCTAAGACTATATAGACCTTATCGTAAAACTGCCTGGAAACTCGCTTCTAGAGAGTATACTCTCTCGAGAGAGGGACCATTTTCAATAGTGAATATTTTATGAAAGGAAACTCCCGTTCCAACAGGGATACTTTTTTTCAATATCGTTGACATTTTGCACAAAAAAACATTATGCCACACTGAGTTTTTTCAATACCGTTGACATTTTTGTTCCATTTTCCACTGGATTTTGACAGCTAATTTAAAAAAAAAAAATAAACAAGCAATAGCGATTGCATCTGGATAAAGCAGTGGCGGATCCAACATTGTCAAGAGGGGGGGCCGATTGACTACATTTCTAGATAATAACAGAATGTTTTCAAAATCTTTACATACAATTTAGGTTTGAGAGAGGGGGCGATCGCCCCCCCCCCCCTTGGATCCGCCACTGGGATAAAGTTTGTGAAAATTAAGTTAAAACAAATTTTAGTGCTTTTTTTTTTTTTTTTTTTTTTTTAAATGAAAAACAAACCAAATATAAACATCTGATTTTCATTTATAAGAATCAAATCAATCAAAAATTTGCAAAATTGGTGGTGTTCGGCCAAGTAAATCTCCCAACCTTCATAAAAAAAAAAGTGACAAAGTGGAAAGAAGTTTTAGTAGGACCGGCATAAGTTGGAAACGCTTGGATGGATATCAAAAATATTGTTGTCATATGTCATATCGAAAATCTATCTGGAAACTCCCTTCCAGAGAATATACTCCTTTTCTAGAGGGAGCAGTTTCAATAGCGAATATTTTATGCATGGAAACTCACTTTCCAAAAGAAAAACTATTTTTTGTATTATTTTTGACATTTTCACAAAAAAGCTATATGTCGTGACTTTTTCCAATATCGCTGACGATTTTCACAAATAACCAGTATCTAACGCTGAGTTTTTTCTATATCGTTGACATTTTGCAACTCTAAATTTTTCAATATAGTTGACATTTTGCAAAAAAAAACATATGGCAACCCTGAACATTTCCAATATCGTTGACATTTTTTCCATGGTACAATTATAGAGGTAGTCAAAACGAGCAAAGCGAAGACAAAAAAGTAGCAAGTTCTGTCAATGAGAACATAATGGGAACAGCATAATTGTTGTTGATTTACTAGTTAATTTTGACAGAACTTGTCACAAAATAAGAAGAAGAAGAAAGGCCCTCTGACGCTGGCGCTACCTTGTTACTTGTATCATGATTTTTTCCATCTTTCACTGGATTTTGACAGCTTACTTCAAAAAAAAAATAAACAAGCAATAGCATTTGCATCTGGATAAAATTTGTGAAAATTAGGTGAATGCTTTGCTTTTTTAATTTAAAAAAGGATTTTTTAATTATTTTAGTGGATTGCTGCTTTGACATTCAGCTAATTGGTGGAGTTCGAACAAATACTTAAGTCTTCAAACCTTCACAAAAAAAAAAAAGTGTTAAAGTGAAAAGTAGTTTTAGTAGAACCGTTATAAGTTTGAAACGCTTGGATGGATATTAAAAATATTAGTGTCATATGAAAGATATTTCAATAAGCTATAAAAATGTCTTACTAAAGTTTTTACTTCGCCAAAAATAATTTATTACAATATTTTTATTTTATTTATATTGATTTATAAATCATTGTTCCCTAGCAAAAAGTTGGGGAATTATTTTTTCCAATTTCCAAACATATTGCCGATAGCCATATTTTTGCGGTGAATTTTTTTTTTTTCCGATTGCAAACTATGGAGTATGGGAATAAATTTTAGAGAGTATTAATTTAATTTATTGCATTTTACAGCAGGCATTAATATCAGTCTAGCTCACATAAGGATGATTCAAAAAACTATTTTAGTTTTATAAATTTTCCAATAGTTACAGCAACTGAAGAAGATGGTATAATGAATATTTTGACCCCACCTGAACTTCATTTAATGATAGGCATAGTACGAGTAATTCAAACATGGCTCAAAAAAAGGGACTTAAACCCAGTTTATTCGCAAGAAGGAGGAGTCGGGATTTTAATTTTCATATTTTCCAACTCAGGAGAAGTGAACCAATAAAACCTCAGCATACAAATTTCACTGATCCTACTTCGAGGGAGGTGTGCCATGTCATTGCGGGGATGCAGATCTTCGAAAACACATGGAATGCGCGCGCATAATTTTCGGAAATACGTACTGAGAAAAAATCAAAAAATACTCAGACATATTTACTCTCACTTTTGGCAGATTTTTTAACTTTTATAAAAAAATTACAAATGTCATATGCTGCCAAAAGTGTGCTACTATTACGCTGTTCTGGGAAACAGCTTCATTTTTTCCCATGGGGTAGTCTGACCATCAAAAAAACCAAACGTCTGAACTAATGCTATGAACAATAAAAGTGCGTGCCATATATCTTACAGTGTCAAAATAAGTGTCATAAAAATGTAATTAACAATTTTAACAGTTCACTTAATGATTTGAAAATTAATTAAAATGTGCAAAACATGAATGCACAATTGGAAAAAATTTTTTCCATTCGATTTTATTTTATTTTATTTTTTTTATTACCTTTTTAAAGCGGAAAAAAGCTGTTTTTGCCACGCTTCATGAGTATGTTAGCAATGTGGCACAAATTACTTGTTGCTGTCAAAGTGACAGTTGTACGCGCCTAAAGCGATAAGCGCATAGCGATTAATGCGATTGCAGTTGATGTTTAAGTAGCAAAATAAAAATTTAAAAAAAAAACTTCACATAATTATATACGTACATACATATAGTCATATATATATGTATTTATGTCAGTAATCATTATAAAATATTTATAAATTTGTGTTAATTCAATTGTTGCCGATTAGCACGGTAACGTATTGTTTTTTCAATTAAACAGAGATAAAGACAACCGTGCAAATACCACACCAAGCATTTAATGACGCTTTTCACTACCTAAGGGTATACATAGTTCAATAAGTCGAAGTAAAATTAGACTTTTTCATCTAACAAATTACTTAGATCCCTTTTTTTTGTTTGGATGATTTTGATAATTTTTACGATTGTGTTTGATAATTTTTACTGTGCCAACAATGAAATATTTACTTCTAAGCAATTCTGAAATTTTTATAACATTTTGTTTTTTACAGTTTTTAATAAAAAAGTAAAATGAACAAAGATAAACAAAAGTTCAGTAATTTTTGAAAGATTTTCGTTAAGAATATTATAAAACTTTTCTTTCCAAAAAATGTACAAAGCGTTACGCTTGCCTAGACCCAATCCCCCTTCGGAGCCTCACGAGATTTCTACATACTACACAAAAGGCAATTTCATATTGTAATTGCGTTTGTACTGGATATTTAAGTATATGGGCATTTCTCAGAAACTTTTAACCTATAGTTGTCGTCAAGTTTTGATGTCAAACACGTGTCGTGTCAAACACCTTAGATGCATTTAATTCAAATAGTAATGATTTTTTGTGAATATTGGCCCGCGGACATATTGTTCAAACATTAAAAAGTATGTGCATTTACAAAAAATTCACAAAAAATCATTACTATTTGAATTAAATGCATCTAAAGTGTTTGACATGACACGTGTTTGACATCAAAACTTGACGACAACTATAGGTTAAAAGTTTCTGAGAAATGCCCATATATTCTTTATAAATTCGATGTGACAATGCCTTTGCCTATAAACATCTGTATTCGAAGCCATTCGCAAATTACTAAAAAAGTTTTACCTAAATTTTCGAACCCCCTCCCCTCCGCTCATGTTAGAAATCGTACATGGCACACTAATGGCACTTCCAAAAGTAGCGCCTAAGAATGAAAGTTGATGAAACAGACTTACGGTCATCTCCTAAGGAACGAATAAAATCCAATATTGAAAAAATTACTCTGTTCAGCTTCAAAATAGAATCTGACGGGAAATAAGTCATTCTTACCTAATTTGCGTACGGGGAATTCAGTGGTGCTTTCCTTTTTACCTGTATTGGTTCATTGCACCATACAAAATGTTCAAATGAATTTTTTACCAAATTTTCTTATAAAGTGGGCACCAGACGGACTTGAGTTCTGAAAACTGAGTGCAGATTCTTTTCGGTCAGACCCCTATAAACAAGAAAGTGGACATTGCTAGGATCTGCGGCGGTCCATTTTTTAAACCACTAAGGATTTCAAAACTCAAGCGTTTTTTTACACAATACAAGCAAATTTCACTCAGCAAATGTTTAGGTCTTACCCCGGATAAAAGCCAGTCGAATTAGGACAAGAAAATGTGGCATTTCTCATGAAAGCAAGAGCTGCAAAATGCTTTATGAGTTACGGCAACGAAATTTAACTAATGATTCGAGCAATGGCTGGGCAAGTATTATCTGAAATTTCACAGACAGACATTGGCACCTTCTAAATGCCTCAAAACGCTGTACGTACTGAGATCAAGATTTGGGATAATACACGTACAACCGAAATGATTAATGCAAAATTCTAAACAAACATTTTTTTTTTTGACTATTTTTCATTCACAAAACTTTAGCTATTGCAAGTACATACAACTATAAATAAATATGGCAATATTTGCTATAAAAATTCCCATACATTTTTATTATTTGCCATAAAAATTTAATATTGGTGCATAAATTTGCTCATAATATATTGACTTAACGTTTGATGTCAACTGCAATTCTATGAAATGGAACAAAACAAATGTAGATTTCACTGAAAAGTTAGCACTTTATTTTATTGGGAAATTTTATTTTGAAGTGCTATAGATTATGTTTATATACACTGCTAATTAACTGCGTTACTGAAACTCTCCATGTGACTCATTTGGTTCCAAAGAATTAATTTGACCAGCAAAACCTCAATTGATCTTAGATTAGTTTATTATGGGCGCATAAATACTTTGGGTATAAATTAATAATGTTTTATCAAGTGACATTTCTTATTAACTTTATCTCTTTAATTAATATAAAATTGCGATTTATTACGTTGTAATTATTTTATTGATAATAATCGCAAACGTGAGGCTTAAAAATATATGATCAAAGGTAAAAATATTAAACTGAGGAATTTATGTTTGATTGTTTTGTTTATTTGATTTGTGAATTACGTGGAAGATTTACGTATTACTTTGAATGACTTATTTTTTAATGCTTACTTTTAGAGCCCATATAATTTACAAAAACTATGAAGGTAGGTTGAGAGTCCTAATAAATATTTCTTATTTATACCCTACACACAAGGGAAATTCGCTTTTTTCTTTCGTTTGTAATACAGAGATGGAAGCGTGGCAAGTATAGAAAAGTATAAATTTTTTTGGTTCGTATATATATATGTATCCGACTGAAAAACAAAGAAAAAAAACGATGAAAATCAGCCTACGTCGTAAAAATCAGCTAAGAAAATTTAAAATGAGCAAAATCGGTCAAGGGACAGATAAAGTTAAAAAAACACGCATTTAAAACGATTATGCACCCAAAATACACATAATTACTAGAAACAATCAGACAACTTCAGAACAAAAAACTTGGTAATTTCGGAAATCAAAATTTTTGAAATGCATTAGGCCGAAAATTTCTGAAGTGAGCCACGTAATAATTTAAATGTTAAAAAGGCTTTAAGGAAAAATAATGTTATGTAAAAACTAGTAAAGATTTTAGAATAAAAAATTTTTTTTCTAAAATATTAACATAGAACAGGGAGTAAACTAGCATTTTTTTTTTTTTTTTTTACCCCAAAATTATCATTTATCATTGAAAATCACCATTTCAAATAAATTAAAATCCAAGCATGTTCTCCGCCTCTCAGCAAACTATAAAAAATATGTGGATATCCACATATCTAGGAACTATAGCCCAGAAAAAAAATTTGGGTAATCGATAATGGCTCAAACGTCATTAACAATATACAGGGTGATTGGTAATCGGTAGAACACCAGAAAATGTTAGATTTTTGGGACTATTCTGAACAATTTTTCCTAGTTCGGTTTTTCGAAATTCGCAAAACTGACGGAGATATAGCCATCGGAAGATCGTCATATAGCTAATGCTCTCTAATGTGTAGGCAAAATAAAATAAATTTCATTAAAATAACTTTGAATTATTTTATTTTGCTCACATATCAGAGTAGAACTTAGGCAATTTTGATGCTTAACGACACAACTATATGTTAAAAAACATAAAAAAGCGGTCTTTACTATTTTATTATTATTAAAATAGGAATGTCGAAACGATAGTTCATCAAGGCTTTCGTCGTCCAGCCTAGACTTTATCTGTGTGCAAATATTTCCAATAGAAGAGAAAGCCTTTTCAGATTGCACACTCGTTGGTAAAATCAATAGCAAATTATTATAAATTAGATACAGATATTTTAATTTTCAAACTAACTCTGTTCTTGTCCACGGTCCGCTTGAAAAAAATTAACTGAAAGGTTTGAGGGCGACGGAGTTTTTTGTTGGGTTCTTTTCAGGACATCATCCGAAGTCAATCCTGACAAGAAACCAAATCGTAACACGCGCCGATTTTGAAAACGGACAGTTTTTCTATTTTCAAACGAATATTTTCAAATGTTTGCACTAAATACCGTTTATTTGTGCATATATCGACCTTGGCTACACCCCTATGTGAAAGCTCATACAATTTTAAGAATATTTGCCCAAGAAACCATACCTCTGCTTTCAACTTTAGTTCGGCGCATTTTTGATGGAAAATTTTACCATGCATTTAATATTTTTTTTATTTTCATACTAAATTTTGAAAATTCTTATAGAGATTAAAGTAATGTCATAATATGATTTGACTGGATTTCGGTCAGTAATCAATTAAATTGGGTTCTGTTTACATAAAAAGTTAACTTGATAGTGTGAAATATATTTGAAAAAGTGATACGGGACAAATAGCCGATTATTATGACCCACTTTCAAAATAAACGATTCATATTTTTAGATGAATTTTTTCAAACAAAGAAACTATACCTCTACGTTCAACTTTAAGTAGTTCGGCGCATTTTTGATTAAAAATTTTACCCTGCGTTTAATATTTTTTTTAGGGTAAGTTTTCAATATTCTTGTAGAGACAAAAGTAATGTCATAATATGTTTTGGCTGGTATTCTGGCAGTAATCAATAAAATTGAGTTCGGTTTTTACGGAAAGTCTATTTGATAGCGTGGAATTGATGATATTTATTTAAAATAATTATATCGGTCGAGTAACCGATTTCAAAATAAGAGAGTCATATTTTAACATGAATTTTTTCAATCAAAACACCAACCCAAGTGTTTTTGGATGCTAGGATGCCGAATCTGATACTCATTTTTTGCCAAGGTAACATCTAGTGGCAGTTTTAGGAAATAAATTAGCCGCTTCTTTTTAATTTTACAGAACAAAATACCAACAATCCATGCAAAAATATGAATCGGTTATTTGACCGATATAATTTTTTGGAATAAATATCATCAATTCAACACTATCAAGTAGGCTTTCTGAAAAAGCAAAACCCAATTTTATGGATTACTGACAGAATAACAGCCAAACCACATTATGGTATTACTTTTGTCTCTATAAGAATTTTCAAAATTTAGTATGAAAAGAAAAAATATTAAATGCAAGGTAAAATTTTCGATCGAAAATGCGCCGAACTAAAGTTGAACGCAGAGGTATGATTTCTTGGGCAAATATGCATAAAATTGTATGAGCTTTCACAAAGGGGTGTAGCCAAGGTCAATATATGCACAAATAAACAGTATTTAGTGCATAAATTGTAAAATATTCATTTAAAAATAGAAAAACTGTCCGTTTTCAAAGTCGGCGCGTGTTACGATTTGGTTTCTTGTCAGGATTGACTTCGGATGATGTCTTGAAAAGAATCCAATAACAAACTCCGTGGTCTTCGAACTTTTCAGTTAATTTTTTTCAAGCGGACCGTGTGTCTTTTAGTTGATTTCGTTTTTGGAGAAACAGTGTCATTAAAATTTTTGGTAATCGCCATTTTAAGCTTTTTCCATCGTCTCTGGTTCAATCGAGTCAATTATTTTAAAAATCTTACTACCTCATATTGTTTTTTCCGTACATTGATCAGCATCCAAATGTTTTAGCACACTAGCAATTATGTACATTTTTTTGGTATTTCTTTCAAAACTGAACATTTCTGCTCTTCATATTTATTTAGATTATGGAGGTATTGTAAAACACTTGATAATTTGGTACTCTTTCTTCTATATGAGTTTTCAACTGTTCTATTATGAGCTCATTTCCAAGCGGGCAATCTTGTTTTGAAAGTTCTACAAATAATAATACAATAACTGCGTTGGCGGATAAAAGTTTTGTATCCTAGCGTTTATTTGGTTGGAAGCAAAACAGAAACTATGTATATAATTAATCAAAAGAAAGTAATTTTCGGACAGCAGACATTCTGCATTTATATATAAATCTATAGTAGTCTTTTGAAGAACGGCTTTTATTTATAAAACCGATCCAGCATAGCGAGCATAATGTTCCAGCGAGTTTTGCAATCCAAAGCTAATTGAAGTTCTTTTCCAAACTATTTTTTTATATATTTTTGGCAAATTTTATTGCTGATTTACGAAATAAGTATTTTCACAATCCGCCGAACTTTTTCAATAACAAATCTAACATGGTCCTCCGATTCATCGCCTGAATTTTTGTTATTACACTTGTCGTCGGATTTTGATTCAGAATCAATAGTGTTGTTCACATTTTCCACATAATTTCTTTACACTATCTTTTCTTTTTAAATCGAAGTAATATTTTTAATTTTATATTAAAAAATAAAAGAAACTTTAATACCGAAATACCGGTATTAAAATTTGCCAAATACCGGTACCGGTCCCAAAATCGATACCGAAAAACCGGTATTAAAATTTACCAAATACCGGTTTTTAGGTATCGATTAAAATTAACCAAATACCGGTTTTTAGGTATCGATTTTTGGACTGGGATACCGGTATCGATAACACCGGTATTGCATTTTCTAGTAGGAACCCACAAGATAACTTTTACGACGGAAGCAAAGTAGAGCTCCCTGAACACTGACTTGAGTTGCTGTAGCAGCTTTTATGACCCGACAATTAGATAATAATTGGCAACGATAATTAAATCTGCACCAAATTTTTTCATAAGACTCTGGCTCTAGTTTGGGATAGCATAATTTTAAGAGCCTTAAACCGAGTACGATTCGGGCTAAAAATACTGATGCAGACAAATAATCTGTAATAATTTCTAGAACTTCAACTAACCTTAATATGAAAGAATTTCTGGATCTCAAATTTATCTGTATGACACTGAGAAAAGTGCGTCTCGTAATTTTTATTTCACTCGAGAAGTAAAAAAATAAAAGTAATTAACTTTGAATTTCAAACATAAATAAACATTTGTTTAAACTATTTGATGGATCCGTAAGGTAATATGCACAAATAAAATCTACTAAAATAATATAGTAATTGCCTACGTTTTTCTATACTAAAGAAAATAATACTTTCCACCAGAAAAATATATAATCATTTTTACTTTATAATTCTAGTAAAAATATTTATGTTTGTACAGACATTTGCTTAAGATACAGATTTTATACCTCTTCGTCATACATGTCGGTGGTGTAGTGATCTATCAGAATTGTAATTGTAAGAAAAAATAAAATTTTTCTATCTATCACATGGATGGACCCCGGTTCGAATCCTAGAGCGGTCAGTTAGTTTTTTTTATGGTATTTTTTTTTTTTTTTTTTTTTGTTTGAACTTTACACTATTTTTTTTTTTTTTTGTTTGAACTTTACACTAAGGTAAGTAGTTAAATATCACTTAAAGTACTAAAAAAAAATTACTATACTTTAAAGTTATTCTGAATTTACTTAAACAGCAAGGTAAAATTTATTTCATTGGAGAGTTGTAACTATATTGACTTGAAATACTAGTGAAATTTCCGGATCTAAAAATTTTGCATTGCCCACGGGCTCATTGATAGAGTGAAAATATTAGAGTCGGTTGTACTAAAAAATTATTTCTGAAGGGTTGAACTTAAAGGTACACAACTGCGTTGTCAGCTTTTGTGAACCCTGTGAACATTACAAAGCAAAAAATGTTTCCAAAAATTCTAAAATAAAAATTAACACTTCAAACATTTCTAATATGAGTACAATCTTGATTGTGAATTAAAGTTTATTATGGATATATCGACAATAAGTGGACACATCACGTTGATTTCGCAACTAATCAGCAAATCATACTTTTTTTTTAACTTTCAAGGTAATCGGCATGTTATTTTTAATTTTACTATGTACATAACAAAGTTCAATTACTATATATGTACAAGCGAAAAACACAAACTAAATTTTTAACTATTTTTCAAATCTCCTCCTAAAGCCACTTAAGCTTACTGTTTTCGCTTAGATCTGACCATTTAAAGAGCATTCTTTTCAGCATGTTCCATTTCGATTATCAGATAAGATAACAAGTTGCATGACACATAATTCGCATGGCGCATATGTACGTTCACCGCTTCACACTTGGCCCAACGATAAGACGTGCGCTGATAACAGTATTGGTTCTAATGCGAAGAATTAACGCTGCTGCCACTCAAGTTAAGTATTGTGACACCCTTCCACCGCATTCGAAACACCCACAATAACAACAAACAATTGAGAAAGCTAATCATCACTCACCTGTGTCATTAGACGATCAGCGCCAGTGCCTTCCTCATCTTTGAAAATTATATCCTTATTATAGTTGGGCACCAGCCTCTTGAATTTGGGTGAATCTTTTCGTATAGCACCCTCATTCAGACTGGAGGCGCCCAGATTTTTTTCCGACATATTTGGTACATGTTGCTTAAACACAAGCGGGGTCAATTTGCGATTACGACGCGGCCCACCGATGCCTCTACCTGGACCGCAACTGTAGGCGCTGGTAAAAAGTGAAAACACTATGAGTACCAAGCAGAGCCGACGCAGCGTAATAGATACAGAGGCGGCGACGGTGACATTGTGGGCTATGCAGTGGGTGTGACACTGGGTATGATGAGAAGAATGAAAACTGTTGACGGAAGTGTTTGTTGTGTCACGTGCTGCTGCTGCTGTCGTTGACATTTCGCAATTAGCACACGCGACATTGTTGACAGTTTGAGAGTCA
Source organism: Calliopum simillimum (assembly GCA_951812925.1). Taxonomy (NCBI): domain Eukaryota; kingdom Metazoa; phylum Arthropoda; class Insecta; order Diptera; family Lauxaniidae; genus Calliopum; species Calliopum simillimum. The sequence goes on from OX638368.1 coordinate 122,250,974, forward strand.
CTGTGTAGGCGTTTTTGTATGATTGCGTCGGATCTGTTATCCATATTGACAAATGTATTCGGTTTTATTTTTAATGAAATTTTTTTATTTTCTTGGTATTTCAATAGATTTTTTTTTTTAACTGGAAATTATTTAAATAAAAATATTTTGGCCACTTTTCATTGAGTGCCAAAGAAATTCACTTATTTAACTCAAACTTCAAATAACATGCTGTATAATTCACAATAACTTTTTCGAAAAATCGTTAAAATTTTTTAATTTTTTTTATACAAAATTTACAACTGTCCCGCTTTTGTTTTTGATTAATTAAATATTTTTTTAAAAACTCAATTTTTTAGCAGTGTTATCAGACTAAACACAATATAAACTTTAATTATTTTCATATACATTAAATCCTTACAACATCTCTCGAAAACTATTGCAAGTTCACACGACCGTTGCGCTCGGTTACTGATTGACAAATGACATATCGTCTCGAGGGTGCGTTCGAGAGTCTTCCTGACTTGTCTGCATTGTAACTGAAATAAACACTCGGCATTTTAGTTCAGTTCCGTTCAGCAACGGACGACGGCGTTGGTATGGAAAGAAAATGAACTCGACGACAACAGCGACTAAGACAATGAAACAAACAACAACTACAACAACAAAGTACAAACAACGTGCGCACAGAAATGAATGAACGAACGAATGAACAACTAACCGATCGATTCGTTCGGATCGTGGTGCAAATGGTGTATGTACAGAGAGCAGTAAAAACAACAAACCTGGACTAGCCTGTCCGGTCCCAGTTCAGACCAGACTATTTATCGGTCCATTTGTCCGTACATTGTTTTGTCTCATCGTTGTATAGTTTGTATGTATGTTTGTACACATATGAACATTGTTTCTCAGCCAACTAGCAACTTAAAGATGCTTAATTGTCTGTAATGGTTGCTCGTTGTCTTCGCTAACAACAACGCCGCCAACTAACTACATACATCTTGTTGCTGCACAGTGTCTCATCTTTTGGATTGAGTATGAAAAAAACAAAGTTTTGAAACAAAATCTGCACAAGCCATATTGAAATATAGTGTTCTATTTTACATTTTACACTGAACTTATGTATTTCACCCAAAAAATTTAAGATTCAAATCATTATTGTACACAGATTTCATTTTGACACTGAAGTCTTGCTTTATTAGTGTCAAAAAAGAACCTCATTCTAACAAATACTTCAGTGTACTGTATTTTAAGCAAACAAATGCTTCAGGTCAGTCTAAAATGTGCAAAATGAAAAACTGCAGTAAATTTAATGATATGTATTGTAACACTTCCAAGTTGCAACGTATTGCTAACCCAGAATTATAGTAGCTTTCATACATTTTCGCTAGAAAGAGAGAGCTTAAGCAAAATGGATGCACAAGCAGAGAGCGGAAGACTACTTTCGTCTCTAAAGTAGCATTTTTTAGTGTACACTACAACTACAGTATATGCACTGAACTGAAAAAAATTAAACAAGTCAAGTCTTTGCAGCATTTGTCTTCTTTCATATTCAAATACTGCCAAGACATTTGCACGCGACACTGAAATGAAACATTTAATGAATAAAAAATGGGTACAAGACATAACGTATCTTGAAACTAAATGTCTTAAATCTACAACAAAACCTCTTGTGCAAAGCTCTAGTTTTGATTCATATATTTTAGCCTTTGATTGAGTTTGGATATTGTTTGATAAGATCCCCAAAAAATTAAACAAAGAAGAAGAAAAATAACACATTTTACCATTGTGTGCCAAAGAAAATTGATTGAACTTTTTACTAGATATGCATACATATGTACCTTTACGTACTTTTTGGCACTTAATCCGATTCTGTGGTCAGAACTGCTCATATACATGCAGGGTTTCGAGATATCCTTGCTTAAAGTTATAGAAAGTGCTGTTTTCTGGCTTGGGGCCCATTTCCAAGAAAATTCTTGATTCCATTTTTCGAATACATATTTTTTTTTTATATACTTCCTTATCAAACTATGCAGCACTTTTGACCACGGATTCAGCGTCAAAAATTGCTCAAGGCTATATGTCAAGTCGAAACATTATTTAATTTTTTTTATTTTGTATGCTTGTGTAATTAGAAATGAAAGAAAATTCGGAAATGTGGAAAGTGTATTACCATGTCCGCAGTACAGTAGGACAGTACCAATGCGCCACAAGGCCGTGTATTTCAAAGGAAATGTTTTGGTTCCAATGCTTTTTTATTTAATATTTTATAATTTTTATCATTATACCCTACACCCAGGGTATATTCACTTTGTCCTTCCGTTTGTAACGCAGAGAAGGAGGCGTGGCAAATATAGAAAAGTATATATATTCTTGATCAGCGTCACCTCCTGAGTAGATATAGCCATGTCCGTCTGCCTGGCTGGGTGGCTGGCTGGCTGGCTGGTTGGCTATGTGTGGAAATACACTTTTTGGGAAAACTAAGCTATGAAATTTGGTGCACGGCCTCCGTCGTCAAAGTTAGCTCGGGAGATTGAAAATGAGCGAAATCGGTCAACGGACACGCCTACCGCCCATACAAAAAATATATTCAAAATGCAATTTTTTGAGTATTTTTCACGATAATACAACCAAAATACACATAAATACTACGAATTGTAAGCGCAAACTCTGAGCAAAAATTGGGTGAATTCAGACAAGAGGGCGTGGCACCTCTTGTATAAGCAAAAGCTTTAAAACGATATACTGAAAGCGTTTTTTGAGATAATCCTCAGACACTAAGAATTATGAATGTAAGCTTTAAGCAAAAACTGGATAAAATCGAACAAGAGGGCGTGGCACCTCCCATATAAGCAAAAGGTTTAAAACGCTATGTTGAAAACATTTTTTGAGATAATCCAACCAAATTTCACTCAAATGCTAAGAACTATAAATTCAAACTCTGAGAAAAACTGGGTGAATTCGGACAAGAGGGCGTGGCACTCCACATATAAGCAAAATTTTCAAAATACTGCTGTGTAGGGTACTTAAGGTTTGGCCAGGCCAAAGGTAACACCCTTACTAGTTACATACTATTTCCACTTCATTATATTTTTTTTTGTTTTTTCTTGAGGACTTTTTCGATGTTGTCCGACTACAAAACGAAACTTTTTATATTTTCCAACACTTTCCTTACCTTTTTAACAATTTCAAAGTTTTTTTATATTATTTTCTACTTTTCGAATTTTTGAAGCTTTTCGTGTTTTTCCAACTATTTCGATGTGTTTTGATAATATTTAATCTATTTTCGGATTTTGCCTCACTTTAGTCTTAAATTTTTTTCAATCGATGGATTTGTATGGAACTTTTATTACTTTTTTTTAACCAAAACAAAAAAAAAAAAAACCAAATACACAAAATAATTTTTATAAAATACAAGCAAAATATTTTATTTGTTTTAGTAAAAAAATTAAATTCATTTCGAGACGAAACCGACGCAATTAGCGTAAGCGAGCAAATGCTAAACTAAAATAAAGTAATTAATATAAAACCAAATCATGAGAAAGTTTAACAAAAAAGGCTGTGGTGAATTTGTAGTGAAAACAAATACGGAGTATAATGCACAAAAAACTAACAATAAAATTGACGAATTACCTACTGGAAAAACAGCTGATGCGAATACCTATGGTTAAATACGTTTAACAAATGGGGAATTGCGCTATTCGTGCCTGCCAATAAATTCAAATAATTAAAATTAACTACAATAGCAAAATTTCACATAAATTAGTTATTAGATTTCATTACATTTGTGATCTATTAGTTTTCTGATGTCATCATATCTGTAAAGAGAATTGCATTTTGCTACAAGGGAAGTTTAATAGGTAGTTTAGTAAAGACAGCACAGTATTTTTCATTCTTCTCTTAATTTTCAACTTTCACTTTAACTTTAGTCTAAACCGGAACTCGAATAGTCATTTTCGGTGTAGTTTGTGATGCTTAATACGAATTACGAAGTGGTTCTATCGTATTCGACATCTGCGATATTCTAACCTAAAAGTGCAAATGTTTTTTGTTAGTTTTGAAGCGACAATACACCAGAGCAAGCATGAGCTTACGTCCTAAACTTTTTATTAATTACGGCATATAACACTGTTCACCAAAACAAAAGCTTTTACTCCCTTTATTTAACATGATTTCAACATAATTTGCAACGCAGAATAAAAATCCGATTTCAGACTATCACAACGTCAGGTTTTGCAGGAATCCATGATATGAGGTTATTGGAATAAAAAAAAAATTATTGATAACTCGAACATGAAAAATATCCCTGTAGGACCGGCGCACAGTGTGAGATTTTGCCAATCTAGGACGTCAAAATTCAATTATAGCCGTAATTTCAAAGATATCGAGTTGAAATTTTATATATGTGCTTTAATTTTTTATGCGGAGATTTAGTTCAGAGATGAAAAAAATCGGACAAAATCTACTTGCACCTCCCATACAAATGTGCCTTTTTTTTGTAAAAAAAAAATTAAAAAACTTGGTTGTAATGAAGATATCAACTTGAAAATGTGTATTTACCATTTCAGTAGTAACTGAATACTACTGTCAAAAAATGGGAGTGATTAAAAAAGATAACATATGTAATTTTTTTTCTTTTCATAATTTCAGTGCAATTGTTCATTATAACACTTCAGTCATTGTAAAAAAAGTAGACTTTGGGCAAAAAATGGGCAAGATTTTATTTTTTAAGTCTATTCTATGAGTATGTATGCTCATCTTGTATGCTTTGTCATAGCCTAACCACGCCCAACTTGTAAGTTATAGTCTATGAAAGATTCAAGATTTTTGAAATTTGTCTTACCTTTTAGCTGATTATAAAATAATTTGATTAAAATACTTAAGTGCAAATATAAGGGTTGTGTATAGCAAAAATTTTTAGTAAATGTATTGACCATTAATGCAAAAAACTTTTTGCCAAAAAACAAACGCGCACAACTTCAATTTGATCACTCAAAGTTTTGTTATCGATGCAAGCTTGAAAATTTGTTTTTGCATGCTGTTCAATAGTACGTGTTTGATAGCTGTTATCGTGTCAATGACATTTCTTTTATTCTCTTTTATGCTTATTTTTGTAACAATTGGGGTCTTTTCTAACAAATTACAAAATATGATCGATTTTCAAGCACATTGTTTTTTTTTTTTTTTTCATTTTAACGTCCTAGATTGGTAAAATCTCATACTGTGCGGCGGAGACAATTGTCTCAATAACCCCATCTTTGGTCTAGTTATTTTGTAAAACGGGTTACACCTGAAACTTAGTAGAATAAGTTCACTTAAATTGTCAATTGAACCAAAAATGGTCCAAATTTAATGCAAAGTCGGTCAATTGTATCAAAAATAGTCCGTATGTAATACATAATCCGTCAGTGGTCCAATTGTGTACGATTGTGTCAGTGAAATTATAAATTTACTGGCTACGTATCATAGATGGGCACACTGCAGTATTTATTGACTGCATTAACAATAGCAGTTATCAGTAAAGTTTTACTGATTACTGATATTTAGTTTGCATTACCATTAAAATTTTAGTGATTACTGAAAAAATAACAGTAAAAATAAATGTTTACTGATTACTGAAAAAAAAAAAAAAACAGTAAGCAGTAAATTTTTATTGATAATGAAATTTAATTTGCATTGCCACTAAATTTAACTGATAATAATTTTTTACTGATTACTGAAAAAATTGCAGTAAAACTAATTTTTACTGATAATGAAAGTAGTTAGTTACTGGTAGTTAAAAATCAATGCACAACTCTGAAGCAAAAAACATCCAAAGTAAATAAAACACAATATTTAAGTTGGAAAATTATGCAAAAACCAACTTTTATTCTACTTTCCTTGAATACTCAATTGCTACTGGACTTTGTATCAAGTGCAGAATTGACTCGAAGCTCTTTATACACCGTTCTCAGGACAAGCAATTCGAAATTTTCATCGTTGAGGTTTTGCCTTCTGGAGCGATTCACAATCCCAGCGAATGAAAACAACCGTTCTACATGTGCACCCCACCCCGCCTGTCTTTTTTTTGGATGATTTGAATAAAATTTTCGAGTACACCATTTTTTTACGGATTTCTGTTAAACATCGTATTTCGACATGTTTTCAAAAAAAAATTTCAAAATCCTTAGAGCACTAATGATCGGCTAACGAACGATTTCCATGTTGCTTTAGCCGAAGCAAATAAGGATAATTCTGAAAAATAGTTCCAAACGAATTTGTTTTTCCGGAATTGTATTCACTAATGAATAAAAAATAACATGTGAAAAGTACATTGCAAAATTGTATAGCCATAAATTTTTCAATTATTTCGCTTACGGCTGCAATTACGAAAAAATAGTGGTCAACAGTTGTATTGTATTTTAAAAACACGTTTTTAATTGCTGTATGGTTTTTCAGACAATTTGTCGTTGTGTCTCGATCGACTAGGTACAAAATGGTTTCCTGGAGATAATTTCCAGAGTCAGTAAGCACACTGTTCGCTAACATCTGTTAAAGTAGATATACAAATAAATATATTAGTACAAATATTTAATGGAAAATTAAGTGTAAAAACTTTGCCATTACTTTCTTCCCCGAAATCGAGGAATGCTATTCCGGTATGTTCTGCAGAACACGAGTTTTGACATCGGCAATTTTGCCATAATTCGTCACATAAGTGTTGAACATCCTCCTTACATCTTCTTCTGTTTGCGTTGCTGCTGTTTCTAACAGAGCTTTTACATAACGTAATTTTATATCCGGAACGGATATAGCTGCAATAACAGCATCCCAAGCGTCAGGCTGCAGCTTGAAATATTTTTCGAACCTCTTACGCAAAGCTTTAAGCATTTCTTCGCTTACTTTGGCTAAATACTTAAGACTTGTGGGGTCTAAATGACGCATTTTTATCCTTAAGGATACTATTGCAGGGGCAAAGTAACCAAAATACAGAGTTTTTTCGCCCTGAAGAAAATCCATCGCTTCTGCTATACGTTCCATAAGCTTTATGTATTCCTCCAAGTACAAGTAGGAGTTTTGAGAAGAAAATACAATTCCGCTAATTTTTCTTTATGTTGCGGAAGCCTCTTTACGGAATCATAAAGTGAGTTCCACCTTGTTATGACTGGAGTAAATAAACTGCCATTTATAATCGACTTGACTACTTCTGCAGATTTTTTCAATAATCAGTAAAATTTTACTGATAATGCAAATTAAATTTAAGTATCAATAAAAATTTACTGATTACTGATATTTTTTACTGATTACTGATATTTTTTCAGCAATCAGTAAAATTTTACTGGTAATTGCAAATCAAATTGCTTACTGATATTTTTTCCAGTAATCAGTAATATTTTATTTGTAATTAAAAGTTAAATTTCAATATCAGTAAAATTTACTACTAACTGATATTTTTTCCAATAATCAGTAAAATTTACTTGTAATGCAAATTAAATTTCATTATCAATAAAAATTTGCTAGTTACATACTGCTTTTTTTCCAATTATCAATAATACTTTATTGGCAATTGCAAATTAAATTACAATATCAGTAAAAAATTTATTTTACTGGAATTGTACTGGTATTGAAAAGTGTCCAACTATACTACGTATGTACAGTTTGGAAGTTTGTCGACTGTAAAGAAGAACAAATGATGGTGTATCGGTCTATTGACTTATGCAGCATGGAGAGAGAGGCCAGGGTTTGAAACCTCCACTCGGTGATTTTCAATTCAAATTTTTATGTTTCCATTAATTTGTACACAATTTGTCTGAAGAGTCTTCGGAGCGGAAAATGAAACATGTGCCCAATATAGCCGATGTATAAAATAAAAAAAAAAACTTCATCCACACAGGTTTGAAACCGGAACACAATATCTTTAGCATATTCGTCTATGAAACCTTTTAACGTTTTTGTGTAAAATTTGTTTATTAAATTAAACTCTTTGGAATTTATAAATAAAATAAAAAAAAAAATTGGCCTTTTTCGGTTCGAATGTAGCGCATAAGGAGATAATTGACCTTTTTTCTGGTTTCAATATAATGAATAAGAATACAATTGGTTACATCAAATGACATACAATACAAAACGTAAAAATAACTTTATGTGTGATGGGACCAGATTATGGACTAGTCGGTCGCACCCAAGGTCTAGTTTACAAACTAGTTTTTGATCAGTTCGTGGTCTTCCAGGGATTACGTTCTGAATGGCGCAATTCTCGAACTTAGCATCAAACATATATTGTTTTTTTTTTTGCTTAAATATCCACAAGAAACGTATTTTTGAAATTACATCCTACCTTAAAACTCTAAAGCTATATTTTGGATAAAACTTGTTTTAAAACTTGTTATCCCAACATTATAATGAAATTACACAAGGAACCTTTTACTCGAACACATTGACTATTTTCAGGGTCTTTTCGACCCTTTTTCCAAAAACTGGACTAAAATGGGTTGAAGTATTCTACACATATAAATATTTTGCAAATAATTTCACTAGAGGTCACCAAAGTTCTTGTTGGTTTTGACGGTTTTGGCTTTTGGGATGATATAGGGGAAATGTGTGTACCTTGGTCCGAGTGTACCTCGGTCCAAGTGTCGGTTGCCACCCAACAGTTGCACATGTACGATAATGTTCTTCCATGGAATTTTCCACTCATACCGCTGACTGATATTAGTAGACTTCAGACCGTCAAGCTGTATGCGTGTATAAAAAGTGATGGAAAAAGTGTTTCTGGTGTGTAAAAATTAGTTTTTGGAGTGAACTACGAAACGTTTTGAGAGAAACTTACTTGAAATATTTCAGTTTTCAATATCACGAAGGAAGTTTAGTTATTGTTTTAAGCTTTTAGTGTGTTTGAGATGTATTTTAGTTAATATATGTTACGGGTGTTGACAGTTTTAAAGACATGATGTCAATGTGTACCTTGGACCTATGCTTATTGACCAGCGAGCCTTTTTCGACGGGCAACCAGGAAGCCATAATCGCCTTTCAATATAAGATTATTATTATTTACGTGATTAATGTATTCCTTTGCAACAATTTTGGTTTAATTAATTGCTTTTTTCTAAATGGACCTTTTTGTGTTATAATTTTTATTTGATTATTTTTTTTTTTTTTTTATTGAAAAAAATGTTACCTTTGATTACATAATATATGGTTCTTTCATAATTTGTTGCCTACATATAATGTGTTCTCTTTTATTTTTGATAGTCCAACGTACACTTGTATGGTGTACCTTGAACCGTTTGAGATTAGAACGGAAAAAGTAATATTTCGACTCAATGATAAGACATAGAAATATCATTGTCACGTCTTTTGATGCTGCAGGCATTGTAGGAATATAACTTAATCAAAAAACTAAAGAAACTTTTTTGAAAAATCCTGCACATTAAAAAAACTGAAAAGCGGACCAAGGTACACACATCTCCCCTATCGACTTTTTAGTGTTCAGCAACTAGTAGCCCAGACGAAATTAAACGTTAAAAGAGCTTCTGTGCAAAATAATTCCAAGTGAATTTTTTTCACCGGAATCCATATATAAATAGGCAAACGAAATCGGTTAAGTCCCTGTTTCTATACCTAAATCTCAACCGATTTGCTTGATTTTTTTTTTTTGTTTGAAAGGATGTGAGGAGGAGCAGTGCATAGGACTATATATTTTTTTAAAGTGGGCGGTGCCACACCCCTAAATGAAAAAAATTATCTCACGGCAAAACCGCTGCATAGATTTTAACGAAATTTGGTACGGTGGTAGAGTTAGCACTAAGGAACGATAATATGACCAATATGTTTTTCAGTGGGCGGTGCCACGCCCTTAAATGGAACAAACGCTCTCACAGCTAAGCCGCTGCATCGATTTTAACGCAATTTGGTGTGGAGATAGGGTTAACACTAAAGAACGATAATATGACCATTATGTTTTTCAGTGGGGGGTGCCACGCCCCTAAATGAAAAAATTGGTCTCACGGCTAAACCGCAGCACCGGTTTCAACGAAATTTAGTACGGAGGTAGAGTTAGCACTAAGGAACGATAACATGACCATTATATTTTCAGTGGACAGTGCCACGCCCCTAAATGTAAAAAACGCTCTCACGGCGAAAATACTGCACACGATTTTATGAAATTTGGTATAGATATAGAGTTAGCACTATATAGCATGATAGCATGATTGATTTTTATGAATTTTGGTATAGAAAGATATCAAAAACTGTTTGCTCTTTAGTAGGAGTTACACGCCTCTAAATGGAAAGTACGATATTGCAACTTAGCTGCTGCACCGATGCAGATAACCTGAACCCTAAGGAAGAATATTGAAAGCTTTTTTGTGTTTTATCGGCCAAGGAAGGGTATAAAAACTTTTTCTATTTTTTTGTGGTCAAATCGAAATGGTCGAATTTCGGCCACAAGGCGAACTCTAGTTATAAATAAAGTGTGAAAAGTCCATTGCAAAGTCGTGTGCGCATAAAAAGTTCTTAAGGCTCAAAGGTCGCTAAAATCAGTTTTTTCCAAATATCTCTCTTATGCTATCTTTTACAGAAAAATGTTGGTCACCAATTTTGTAGCACAGACTTATAGTTTAGGAGATCACCCAATTTAAAAAGTAGTGAACAGTTATGATACAAAATGCTACCGATAAGTTCATATTAAAATATCTTACTTTTTAAACTGTGATAACTCTTCGATAAGGAGTTGCGCAAACAAAATTAACATACCGTTTAAAAGATAATTCAATTTTCTATATACCGTATTCATTTTTTTTTTTTTCAAACTACTCATGGCCTAAAAGATATTTTCGAAAAACCGTTAAAATTTCGAAAATTCTGGTTTTTTAAGGATATCTCCGAATCGGTAAGTAAAAGATAAAAAGTAATGGGAGCAATTTTGTAGAGAATTACAAGATCTACAAAAAGTAAGCGATATGTGTACAAATAGAAGTAACCGTATAGACGATATTTAATAAAAACCGGTTTTTTTTTATTTAAAGGTTTTTTTTGGAATATTTTCTAAACGGTTACTTCTATGTGTACACATATTGTTTACTTTTTGTAGATCTTGTGATTCTTTACAAAATTGGTGCCACTTGTAACGAACTCCGGTTACCCCCGGTTCTATAGCTGGGATATACTCAGCCAATCCAGGATTCAAGGTTCGCTTCAAGAAAAATATGAGAGTGACGTTTTGATTATTCGTGTTTTTTATTCAAGTTTTGTTTTATTATAATAATTCAGTCTTATTGCTAGTAACAATGTTTGTAATACTTATGATCAGTTAAATGTGATGCGTTCTGTCGCTAAAGGTTGTAAGCTGAGCAACGGTATTAGACGGCCACGAATGGTACGACCTCTAATGAAAGGCAGGTATAGAAATGGAGTATTAGTTAGCCTCGAATGGAACGACTACTAATAGAAAGTAGATGTAGAAATAGAGTATTAGTTAGCCTCGAATAGAACGACCACTAATAGACTAGAAATAAAGCATTAGTTAGCCTCGAATAGAACGACCACTAATGGAAAGTAGTACTATCCGTCAAAAACCAGTATTTTCGAAGCCTAACGGTTTTTCAAGAATATCTTTAAGGCCATGAGTCGTTTGACAAAAAAAAAATTAGTACGCTATATAAAAAATCAAATAATCTTTTAAACGGTATCTTAATTTTGTTTCTGAGACCCCTCATTGAAGAGTTATTGCAATTTAAAAAGTAAGATATTTTAATATGAACTTATGGGTAGCATTTTGTATCAAAACTGTTCACTACTTTTTAAATTGGGTGTTCTCTTAAGCTTTAAGTCTTACAAAAATATTTTTTACATACTTTTGTAGAAAATTTTCTGTGCTACAAAATTGGTAACCAAAACTTTTCTGTAAAAGTTAGCATAAGAGAGATATTTGCAAAAAACTGATTTTAGCGACCTTTGAGCCTTAATAACTTTTTGTGCGCACACGACTTTGTAATGGACTTTTCACACTTTATTTATCATGCATAAATCAAGATAATTCCGGTGAAACAAATGCACTTGGAATTATTTCGTAGAAAAATTCTAATTTTCATGGGCTATAGTGGTGAAATTTTATAGCTAATATATCTGTGGTGCATTGTGACTCCCCATTGTAACTTTTAAGAAAAGAGCAAAAATTACCAATTTGTAGGAGATGTAGAGGGTTAAAGTTTTCTACAAAATATTTCTCATAACATTTTGCTAAGTTTGCTGAACATATGGTACAACACAGACGTAAGTATCGTATAGTTGAATCTGTTATTTCGTTATTTTTAGACAGTGTACTTTAAAAATTTCAAAAATCAATTAAAAAAATTCTGATGTGCTGTACAAAAACGACGAGGAATTTGTATTTTTTTAACGTCTATTTTAAGAATATTTTGGAATTTCTCAAAACTGTATAAGACCGTTAAATACTAAGGACGGAAAGCTAACAAATTTTCCGAAATTTTTTTCACTTTCACACCACTGTGCACTGTCTTTTGTATGTACATCAATTGATCGATGGTTCGTTGTTGCTTTTGGTTGATTTGGCTTACATGCAGCAGTTCATTCAATTTATGTTGCTGCCGTTGCTGCTGCTGCTTCTGATTAAGCATGCTAACAAGTTTACCTGGCTTACAAGAGATATACTCACATATTCATGCATGTGCGCGTGTATGTGTTAAGGGGCTCAAATCTTTAATACATAGAACAGTGGCTTTGGAAGTAAGAAAGAGCACACGCGAGTTACTCAAAATTAAAGTGAGCAACGCATACAGCTAAAAGTGGATTTTTATTGTGGAAGTATTGGCAAACTCTCGCGCTCCCAAGATCACACAAAACTAATTGGATACAATATGTATACGTGCGCTTAGTACTTAAACACAGATACGCGAAAGTAACCGAGTATATAACGTGGAATTGTGCTTGCTTGTATGATGTATCTTTTTGGGCAGTTTTTCACACTTGCACTTTGCTGCTTTTACTGTAAATAATAAATATTACTGTTTGTTCTCGTTATTTTCATTGTTTTAGGTTTAACCAAGAGCCTCATCTCTGCCAATAATACTTTCTTTTAATTAAAAAAAAAAAAAAATTTATTTTAAATTAATAATATTCCGGTTTATTTTCTTTCATTTCCAAATTCTCTGCTTTTTTAAAAAAAAAAAAAAATGTTCTTTGTTTCCAACTTCATTTTTAAGTTCATAAATATTTGTTTGTTACCAATACGGCGTCATTGATTGCCATTGCTTCCATGTTCCTTTTCATACATATATCCACATATATATATATTTATATATTCGTTACCAACTTCCGATGGCTAACTATGGAATTTGTTTTTTCTTCTTATTGTATTCTTTGTTAACAAGAAAAAACAAAAATGAGAAAATAATACGAATATAATGAAGTAAGAAATATGGAAGTTGTGGTAGTTGATCTTGTTACATTTGAGCCATCTTCAGTTATATGGTGTTTTTAATATGACCTCTGATTATATTGATTGTTGTTTTTTTTTCTGTTGCTTTTTTATGGCTGCTGTGTTTCTGTTTCTTCCCTTTTGTTTTCACCATATTGATAAAAAGCGTAAAAATACAGGTTTCTTTCAGCTACATTTTTAATGATTTTCATTTTATTTTTTTCTTTTCTTTGATCTTGGAATTCATTGAGAATTTTTTTTTTTTTTTTTTTTGTTATTTTACTTCGAGAATGTTTTTGGTCAAAAATTCAAGAGTGAAATTTTTTGTCGGTATATTAAAAAAAAAAAAATATTTTTCTCTATTAAAAAATTACAAATTTTGCAGAACATATTATTTTTGCAAACTATATCATCGGGTTAAAACTACAACGTTTTTTATATTTTTAATTTAGGTGTACAGAAACATAAAGAAAAAAACAGCTCTACGCTCAAGTCTAGTCGGTTTTCTGAAATGTAGTCCCCATCCAATTTTATATAAAGAGCAAACAGCAGAAATCTTCCAAATTACATAGAAAAAATGAATATTAAAAGAAAAACTTCCCTTCTTCCTTAATTAGCACTTCTTTTTCATGAGTCCAGAAGCTCAAATAATCCAAACCTTCCCTGTAGGACTGGTGGAGACAATTGTCCCATCTTTGGTCTAGTTATTTTGTAAATAAATTCTTTTAAATTATCAATTGTAACAATAATGGTCCAAATATAATGCGAAGCCGGTCATTTGTAGCAAAACTGCTCCGAATGTAATGTAATCCGTCATTAGTACCAAAATTGGTCCAATTGTGTATAGATTACGTCTGTGAAATTATAGCGTTATTGACTACGTATGTAGTGTTCGGCAGTACGTCGACTGTGAAGAAGATCAAACGATAGTGTATCGGTCTAATGACTTGTGCTGCGCGAAGAGGCCATGGTTCAAATCCTCCACTCGGTGATTTTCAATTCCATTCATTAAATTTCTATTTATTTTTACACAATTTGTCTGAAAAGTCTTCAGAGCGGAAAATGAAAAATGTTTCCAACTTAGCCGAGGTATTAAATAATAAAAAAATTAATAAAAAAAAATCATCTACACCGAGATTCGAACCCGGAACACAATGCTCAAAAATATTTAACAAATTCTTTAGCACATTCGCCTATGCAAACTTTTGACGTTTTTGTGTAAAATTTGTTTTAAATATTAATTTAAATTCTTTGAAATTTTTAAATATAATAAAAAAAAATTGACCTTTTACTGGTCTGAATGTAATGTATTAGGAGACAATTGACCTTTTTTTGGTCCGATTGTAATGCATAAGGAGACAATTGGTTACGCCCAATGACAAACAATGTAAAACGTAAATAGAACTTTATATGTGATGGGACCAGAATTTGGACAAGTCAGTTTCTCCCATGGAGTAGTTTGCAAACTAGTTTTGGAAAAGTTCGTGGTTGTGCAGTTTCGATTGCATATATTTGAGATTCAAACATAGCGATTGCTATGGGTCCAAAATTTGTCATTGTTGGTCCTAGTAGCGACGATAGCTTGGTCACTAACTATCGATAGTATGCATTTCAGTGCAAACTCTTCCTATTTCAACATTAAATGAAAATTAAGTGCACGGAAAAAACTAAACCGGTAAAATTCATTGAATTCATTGATTTTTTCAGTAACTGTGCGCCCGTAAAGAAATAGCGTTATTTTTACGGTTTACGTTCAGTAAAATTTATTAAAAATAAATTAAAATTTTGTGCGCCGCTAGTATTGAACTTACGGCCTCTGTGTTTGAAGGCGACGATCTTACCACTCAGAGCTATTGTAGCACTTTCATTACTATCTATGTTTTCTAGGCAAATGTTGCAGAGCTTACTTGTATTTTTACACTTCTCTATTCAATAATTTTTACTGTTTGTCTCTGTACTTTTTGAAGCTTAAACCGTATATTTTACTTTCGTGCCATTACTTTTTCATGAGAATTCAGTAAAGTAATTGTATTACTGAAAAAAACCGTAATTTTTGATGAGATTATTGTCACTTTGTGCTATTAAAAACCAATTTTTGTGGATTATTTTTTTTGCGTGTAAGAAAAACATATGTTAAGTGTGTACGCAATAACTACATTACCTTTTGTAACTTAAGTTTAAAATTTGTCCATATTTTAAACTTAAGCCACGGAATAAAAACTTGTCGCTCCTTGGCTACACTTTGACATAAGTAAGCAACATTGCAAAGTTGTTAAAATCAAACGCATTTGAAGAAATAAAAGTAATACTGGAACAGCCTCGATATTCTGTCATAAGCCATCAATAGTCGCGATATAGTTAGACTATCGATAGTGTTATTTCTTACGACTGGGCTTATAAACTGGTCAAATTCAGACACATTTTGATATATTTCGTATTCGAACAAATAGTAGTTCTTACTGACACTGGTGAAAAGAATTTTCGTCAGAATCTTTAATGGTATTGACAATATCACAATACTTCTGTAGTTTTGGCAAGTCAGTATTCTTCTTTCAAAGTTCCGGAAAACCTTCGGGTAGGTTGTCAACACTTTGGTAACATTCTTTTCAGCGCCTACTTTTTTCTTGTTTTGGAGTTCTGATATAAAAACTTTAAAAGAAACCAGTCATTATGGTCTTCCCAGAAAGAGAACACCGTGTGGCGTACATCATACGAGTGTAGAACAGAGATCGTATTTATTTATTTAAGTCTTTGGTTAATAATAACCCTTACAGAATAGAACAATTGAAATTAATATTGAAATCAAAAATATGAAAATAATTAATACTAGCATTTCCCGGTGTGAGTTTCTACACCTTCTTTTATAGAGAGGGCGTAGCATCTCCAATTTAATTAAACCAATAAATGTAAATTGTCACAATGCAATTTATATACGTACCAAATCTTATCTATTTGCGTTAAATAGTTTCAAAGATATGACATTTTTTTAAGTGCGTGATACCGCCCATTTTTTCCTTGGACATTATTTTTCCCGGTTCTCTTAATATTTACATATACCAAATCTCATCCATGTTCGTTAAATATTTTTAATAATTTTGCGACAAGGGGGACCCTTGGGTGAAAAAATTTTTTTACCACTAAAAAGTCATGAAACGCGTGGAAAACACGAAAAAAACTAAAAAAAAAAATAATTTTAAAAAACTTTTGGTTCCTACATCCAAGGGGAGGCCCATGGGTGAAACAAAAAACCGAAAAAACCACTGAGAAAACAGTATGATTATATACATAAAAATTTGGTAATAATTAACAAATAATATGTTTGATATAGGCGAATCGAATATTTGATATTATTTAATGAGTGGCATATTTGAGCAAATTTATTGGTTCAATCGTATATTTGTTAATAATTGAGTGATAACCTGGTGGGGCAAGTTCAAATCCCAGACAAGAAAGTTTTTTTAATTGTTTTTTTTTTTTTTAGAGTGTATTCAAATCCCAGACAAGGTTTTTTTTAAGTTAAAGCAAATATTTGGCATTCCATCAAACAGATATCAGTTTTGACCCAATCAACAATATTTCAAGGTCCAATTAAATTTGTTAATTACTAACAAATATTTTCTAAAATGTTCAATCAAATTTATTTCTCTGATGGAAACATACACTTTTCTCAGTGTAGTAATAAAATACATTAATTAAATAAAGTTAAAAAAATTACCTAAAGCTCATTTATTTATTAAAAATTATAATCAAAGAAGTCATTAAATCATACATAAGTGATTCGTAAAGTTTAACTGAGAGCCAAAAAAATACCAAGACCACGAATTTGATCAACTCTAGCTAGAGGCACACCTTCTAAACTATATAAATGCAACAAACAATTATTAAGTTTGGAATAAGTCATACAATATGATTCAAATAATTTTATTTCAATCATCATAAGTAGGATTTATTACTACTAAGAGCTAACCTATAAGCCTTAAAAAGTTTCTTTTCACTTGGCCCCACAATATGCTGGGGCCACCTCTGCATCTGACTCTTTGTGACTTTAAGCAAATCGCTAATCGACAAATTTTCATAACGTATTTCATGATCGTATAACCAATCCCATTGGGCTTTCATGGTCCCAATGGAGATAGAAGTAAGCAGTTCAAGATTAGAGATCCTTCGAGGCTATTTGATCCTTCATACAGTTTTTCCACTCCAAGTCAAACCTTTGCCCTTTAAGTGTATTTTTTCCATAGTTTAATTTGGTATGAAAAAAGCTCATTATGATGTGTAAAAGGTTTAACTTGGAGTGGAAAACCTGTATCCTCCACAAGCAAGAATTCAGAATAGTTAGTATTCATCGCGTCGAAGTGCTTGTGAGGGAGCATATGGTACACCTGTTGCTATAGTAACAAAAATATTTTACTAACTTAAAATTCTACTTTGTAACAGTTTTTTTTCGCATTTCCTCAAATTAACTGGTTTGTTTGCTACAAAGAAGTTAATTTTCAATTTTCATCTTAAAGACTTTTGCCTCAGTTAACGGATATTTTAAAATTTATGTTGAGCGCTCAACATAAATGGTGAGTACTTAAAGCGAAAAATAATTGACCAAACGCTTACATTCACAAGATATTAAACTCAAGTATCTGTGTAGTTGCGTTAAGCTAAACAAGTGGAGGTAAATCTACTAACACCAGTCAAGCAGTATAATGCTAACATGTATTGGTGAAATTACACCAATATCTCGATGTCAATAGGGCGGAGCTACAGCGGAATGAATATTTGTGAATGAACTTAAAGCCACAACAACAAAGTAGATACGGATAGTGAAGAAGAAAATCATAAAGATAATGGAAACGACAAGACGTACAAGCAACGAACGAGCAAGTATCTTGAAACTTTATTCCATTGTGGATGCTGGGATTCTTTTGCGCTGAGTTGATCGTGTTCGCTCTCTCTCTCTCTCTCTCCGTTGGTTGTATCTGTGGAATTACAATTTGAATTCATTGTACACGAATGTCGGTCGGTAACATTAAAGATGCGGCAACAAGAAAATGAACAACAGCAGCAACAACAAGAGCAGCAACAATAATAGTAATCACAATAACCACAACAACAACAATGAGCATATGAAGTTGAGATAAAATATTGATTGTTCAATGTGATTCACCTTAATTTGTGTGGTGTTTTTCGATGTTTCGGTTTCGGTTTTGATTTTAACTTTTCAACATTTCGTTATTTTTTTTTTTTTTTTTTTTTGTTGGAGATATAAAATTTCAATTTAACCTTCATCGACTGTAGTACCGCTTTTGGTAGCATCGACCAAAGTTGCATCTCAAATGCAGTGAATAATGAGATATTTCTCCCGAAGTGATAACCCTTAGTAAGGCTTGTTTCGAGAGCGTTAATTGTATTATCTTATGTAACGGGAGGCTTTCAGATTCTATTGAGTCCCCCAAGATTGTTTGCTGTTGCCATTTTTGGTTCTAATAGTTCTGGAGAGACCTTGAAACTTTCGCACTTTTTTCAAAAAGTTTTACAAATACATGTTTTGAAAACTTTTTGTTACTCCCTGAGTTTTTTTTATCCTAAAAGTTCTAAGTCAACTTGTACTTTTATTTCAAAAAGCTTTTATTTAAAGGATTTAAAAGTTTAAGGTCTGACTTAACTTAAAAAACTTTTTAAAAAGTTTATTTCTAGGCCTGATTTCAGACGATGTTCTCAGTAGATTTCTTTAGTGATGAGCAAACCAAGACCAAGACCATAGCTGTCTTGGTCTTGGTTTTGATATTGAGTCTCTATCTTGATCTTGGGAATTAAGTCTTGGTCTCGGCCTTGGTATTGGTGTTGAAAAAATTGCTAAAGGTTTTTAATTATTCAAAATTTCCAAATCTTTCATATCCAAAGCAACTGGGTTTTTAAAATGCCAAATTTCGAATTTAGAGGTGATTTTATGCTTGAAAGGGGTGTGGTCTTGATAAGTATCGTTACCAACCCCATTCCAATCTTGGTCTCGAAATAATATCAGCG
The DNA here is from genome assembly GCA_951812925.1 of Calliopum simillimum. Lineage (NCBI taxonomy): Eukaryota > Metazoa > Arthropoda > Insecta > Diptera > Lauxaniidae > Calliopum > Calliopum simillimum. The sequence goes on from OX638368.1 coordinate 122,270,388, forward strand.
TCTTGGTCTTGAGAAATTACCAAGACTAAAACTCAAGACCAAAACTAATTTTGCCCATCACTAGATTGCTTGTCCCTTCAAATTGTGTCATTCAACGGACCTGCTATGTACACCTAGAAGATCTTGGGTATATAGGTGACTTCTCGCCAACGAACGATGCCAATTTACTTGCGGGCCATAGAGCTTCGGACGATAAACCGTGCGGTATACCTCAGTTGAACTGTTTAGGGGCCGTTCACATATTACGTAATGCAATTTTCGATCAATTTTGACCCCCACCCCGGTCGTAACGCAACATAACAAAACATGTAACCCCATCCCCATTCTAGTAACATAACAAATCTTAAATTTGGTAATTTGTATTTGAATTTATTGTCACATAAAATTATAAAATTGACTATACGTAGTTGATGACCCCTCCCCCCATGTAACACTTCGTTACAAATCGTCCGATCCCCCTCCTCCTGGCATGTTACGTAATATCTAAAAGGCCTCTTACACAGAAGAACAGCAAAATAAACTTTCACAATACGTTTTTGCTATCTGAAAGTAGATATTTCGAGAAATTCCTTTATAAGATGGTAATATTGAGGGTCCAAATTGTATATACATAGGAGGATGTTTAGGGACTTTTTTTAGTTGTAGAAACTTGCCAAAGCGCAGGCACAAACTACGTAGAACCCTGCAGAGCTCTTACTCCAATTTCATAAAATTAAATATATCTGAGGGCTGACGAAATCTTTGAAAGAAGATGATAGTAAGGTCGGCAGAAGCAAAGGGATACCTACGGAGGTATTTTTGCCTATATGTAGAACCTTTAATTTTTTCGTAAAAACTTGCTCCGAAAAAGTTAAACTATCGGAAGCCAAACGAAGGCTTAGATATAAGATAATTGTGATGACTACCGAATTAAAAGGTACCCCCTGAAGGAGTGCTTATCATGGTTTTCCAGTGGAAGCTGAACCCGGTGCAGAGATAAGGTGTTTCAGCCAATAAGATGATAGAAGAGCTCGAAAACCCTGAGACAACCTGGCTGACTTTTACCAGATCACATGGTTGAGCGGTTTGCAGCCTACCTAAGATTTCATTAAGAAAGGTTAGAAATAAGCCTTTCAAAATACACCTCTGCAAATGGCACTGAAAATGCAAAGTTGTTCCTATATGTTTTCGAATACTTTAAAATCACACATTTTTGACAATTTGAGTAGCATGCCATGCAGAAATTCTACCCATAAGAACTCCTAATTCCAGGTTTTGGATAGCGTAGGATATAAAATTTTGTCTAATATCAATACATATGTTTTTGCAGTGCTGCTAAAAGTTTTATTGTCCTTCAAGGTTTGAATCTCTTATAGACCAGTCAAGATAGAACCAATATTTTCAAAAAATTCCAAGGTATATGAAATCTATACCAATCAAGAGAAAATTTTGCACAGAACAACATATCAAAATATGTCCGGGAAAATATATAAACTGGTATTTTCCACGTGGAGCAACAGGAAAAAAATATTGACGTTTTCGTTTAAAGCAATACTATAATTGCCCAAAGATCAAAATTTGACCAAAAATGTATTAAATGATTTTGGTACTTTTTGGACAGTTTTAGTACTTTTTTTGCTATTTGGTACAAAATATATAAACTCATTTATCATCCCTGGTACAATGAATGTGAAACGAAAAGAAAACAAAAAAAAAAGAAGTCAGTCAGCTTTTAGTCTTTCTCTTTGTGCTGTATCCTATTTTTAGCCCTGCATAGCCGCGTATTTTGTCGTTGTTTATATTGAAAAATTTGCATATAATTTTACTGTCTTAATGGCAAAATATTAAAATAAATTTAGCTTTGTGCACATTTACACAAAAATACCTTTCTAATGGTGTATAATACAAAGTCGTGCTTCATTTCTAATATAGTAAAAAAAGGTAGGACAAATTTTTGTCTTACGTATTAATATAAAGATTTGATTATAATAAACATACATAAATATAAACGAGTATCTATGAGTATTAATGAGCTAGAGATCTTTAAAAATTTGATTCGACAATATGGTAGAGGTGGAATGCATTATTTCCCAAAAATACTTTTTGCATTGATTTAGTTGTTTGTCATCGAATGTGTTAAAGGTTTACCTGGTTGTCATTAATTGGATATTTGTAAAGTTTCACTTAACCCATTTTCGGTCATTGTTTTGAACAGTAAAATTGAGAATTTTCAATTATTTTTTAAACTGTGAAAGTAAATTATAGCAGAGAGATTTTTAGTGCCTTATAATACTTTGATCTATTGGCTGTTTGAAAATATTATTTTCTACTTTCCCACCCCCCATTAGTATGAGGGGGGTGGTTGAAAAATGCTTTGTTGATGGACCTTTTTTTAAAAATTATTAAAAATATAAATTAATCTTAATAAAAAATTAATGACGAGGTTTTATAGCCAGAAGTGCAAACTATCATTTGAAATCTAAAAATCGACGCCTGTCAATACCTGATAGGTGCCGGTATGTGTCAAAATTAGTGTTCGATTAACCGAACGGGGCTGCCCATAAGCCTCGTGACGCTAAAACTCGCAAAAATTTTTCCCATTCCCACCTCTTCCTCCTATGTGACGATGCCATGGGGTATAAAAAATTCCGTTACATAGGGGGCGCACAGTGCGAAATTTTCAGAGTCTAGCGGAACTTAATTCATATCTCAGCACATATAGCAATTATAGTTATGAAACTTAATACTTGGATGTATATTTAATTGTCAAAACACTATGCAAAAATAAAGGGGGATCAGACAAGGGATTACACAGGTTTACAAAAAAAAAAATGTCATGGCGTTTTGACCTGACTATATGTTTCCCAGGGACTTTGACGTCCTGAATCCGAATCTCGGGTCCGTTTTTTTCCAGAACGTCTGAGAAAAAAGATTTCAAGGTCATATGGAGGTCAAAATGGGGTTCATGTGTCGTTTAGTGATAAACTCGCTAAAATTCTGAAACTAATTTTTTAGGTCTTAAAAAGAATATGTGATCAAAAAGGGTATCTCGGACCTAGTTTCGGAGATATAGCCATCGGAAGGTTAGAATATATATCTTCTATGAAGACCGCTATAGTTGGGAACCCCTGGATGGATTTGAAAAATATTGGTGTTATATGAAAGGTATTTTATTGTTGTTGTTATTGTTGTTGGTGTTGTTGATTTATTTGTTGTTGTAATTGAAAAATTTCACAAAATTTCAATAAAGCTCATATCTCGAAACATAAGAATCCAATTGAAAATATGTTCAAAACATTTTTATAGGCTGTCAAAATACCTTTCATATGACATCAATATTTTACAAATCCATCGAGGGGTTCCCAACTTATAGTGGTGTTCATAGAAGATATATCCGGATCTTCCGATGGCTATATCTCCGTAACTAGGTGAGAAATACACTTTTTGATCACATATTATTTTTAAAGAATAAGAACTCGATGATAAAAAATTAGTTTCAGAATTTTAGCGAATTTATCACTAAACGACACATGACCTCCATATGACCTTGAAATATTTTTTCTCAGACGTTTTGGAAAAAAACGGGCACGGGATTCGGATTCAGGACGTCAAAGTTCCTAGGAACCATATAGTCTAGTCAAAACGCCATGACATTTTTTTTTTTTTTTTGTAAACCTGTGTTATTATACCCCCCATGAATGGAAATGCTTAAAAAGTTGTATTTCTGCTCCCATACCAGATATCAACACAGCATAAAAAATGAAGGGGGTAAGACAAGGGGCATTTGCTGTTTCTTGCATTTTTATTCAGAAATGCTTCGCAAAATATCGCGGAAGATGTTTTATGTTTTCAGTAGAGGATAAACCTACCTTTAAAATTTTGTACGTTTCAAAATGGCGGTTTGTGGTAACACCTTTTAAAGTATCCAATGAAGTTGAAAATCTTATGAACTTCTTAAAAAGCATAATTTTCACAAACAAATCACTCACGAGTAAGAAAAGATTCTGCAATTATTTGAATGCCAATAACTGGCAATTTTATTAAAAAATAATTGAAAAAATTTTCGCGTCCTACCGACTTACCGTTTTTATGTACCAATCTTTAAACTAAAACAAATCGAAAAGCTTTCTATAGTCAAAAAGTATGAATGAATAAGTAATGCAAGTTTCAGGTGCATTTTGCAATTGTTTCGCAGTGTTATTCACCAAACTGAGTATGAGGTTTTTGATGTGGGATATTAAGCTACCGAAACAATGAATAATCTTTTGCGTTTTATGTATTTTCAAAATTAAATAAAGTTCCGCTAAACCTCCCAAATTTCGCACTGTGGGGCAGGGAAAAGGGGAAAACGGAAAAAAATTTAAAAAAAAAAAAATTCATATAAATTTTTTGATGAAGGATTTGGAATCAGAGGGTGTACACTAAAAATATGCTCTACATCAAAAAATAAAATGGGTTAAGTAGAAATATATTTTTCAAAATTTAACAAAATTCAGAAATCTTTTCAAAGGCTGCAAGAAATTTTATAAAGGTGTTCTGAATTAACCATTTAATTTTTGGCAAAAGAATGACTTTTCCGGAGAAATACGCCAATTTCAAGCACTATATTTTCAACGGTTTTATCGACAAATTGAAATCATATGAAACTTTCAGAAACGATCTAAGTAGTTATATTGATATTACAAGCATATAAGTAGCTATAATTTTTTTGTTAAAATGATGCACACATATTCGTCGATTAACATTTACAGCAAAAAGTTTAAGTTTTTTGCTCGACTCCCCAGCAATTTTTCTGAATTCTTCACATATGTACGACCTAAAACTTCAATACGGCCTCCTGCATTGATTATTGGTATTCTGCAAATGCACTATGGGAATTTTTTAATGCGCTGCAAGAGTGACTCTTTTTTTAATTACTCGAACGTTTCATGCGCCATGGTAAAAAAGGGCTCCATGTTGGTCGGTTTTCTTTCTTTTGGATTTTTTTCTTTTTCTCAGTTTTTATTTTTTTTATTTTTGGAATTCCAATAGAAAACCGGAAATGCTTAAGAGATGCGCTGTTGCTTATGCCATCATTGTTGTTGCTGTTGTTGTTGCTGTTTTATGATGTACTGGCTGGTTGTATGCTGTGGCCTATGATTGGATCGTCGTTTCAAAGAAACGCCATTTTAATTGTGATGGTGGTGGTGGTGGTGGTGGTGCTGGTGATGGTCATCGTCATCATCATCTCTCCACTGACTTAGATCGTATTTTTATTGATTGTTACTGTGTTGTTGTTTTTCGTCTTTAATGGCGAAAATACTTTTATTGTTACATTTCATTTCTTTTGAAGTTGTCGGTGATAAGCAGTTAAATTTCATTTAAGTATTTTAAATGTGGTTTATTCTTAAGTTTCAATTCTTATGCGATAAATTGTTTATTGCGATATTTATCTATATGGTAATAGAGAAGCTATATTTGTATTCTGTGGCTAATTATGTTACTAAGTATGTTTGGGGAAAACCAATAGTAGCAATATATGTGTTGTTAAAGAATTGCAAACAGAATAAATTTTAAGTCTAGACAAAAATAATAGCATGTTGTGAGATGACTGACATTCAATAGAAATGAAAAATGTCGGGAAGTTTGAGTCAGAATGATAAGTTTAAAAAACAATATCGGTCAAATGACCACCTCCACATTTGTGCTCGTTTTACGGCATTTTAAAATGATGCTCGCAAAACATCTGGTTCCTGCTGATTTCTTCTTCATGTTACCTCCAAAAATCTGCAAGAGTGTGTCAAAAAAGTGAGCTAAGAATTTTGTCTAATTTTTTGAAGGTCATTTAGAGGTCACTCATCGCCATTTTTCTGCAAAATCTCGACTTGGCAAGGTTTTTCTTATATTATTACGATTCCAAAAATTATTGGAATGATTCGTGCGATATTTTTAATCAAAGTATTTTAAAAAAATAATGCATAAAAACATTAGAAATTTTACCTTACTATTTTTATCAGGGGCGTGAACCGGGTGAAAAAGTTAGTCGGTTTGGTTCAGCGGCTCGAACCGTTTTTGCACTTTCGTATTGGTTGGTTAAAACGGTTTTATTTTCTTTAAACCGCGGTTTCTATTCGGTTTAACGGTTTCGAAATTAAAAAAAAAACAATTTTTGTTTAGTAACAATCTAAAAGAATACAGAAACATATACATATTGGCATTGCCCAAATGACGAACGTGACCGTTGCACACATTTCAAGAGCAAAAAAAGTGGAAGTAAAAAATATTTTTATTTTAGTTTTTACTTTACATTGTAGATCTTAGGTAACACTTTAATTAGTGCCAACGTTAATAGCAGGCATCCTGGTTCCAAGATACACGCAAAGAAGAACACAAAACGAACGTAACAAAAAATGGGAGTAATTTTCGTGCCTATTCAAAGAAAGTCAGAATTCAGCGAAGCAAATCAGAATTTTTTAGTGCTACTCACCTTAGAATCTTATGCAATAATGTAACTTTTGTTTGATACAAATATCTTCTGTACTTTTCTTTGTTTTGATCATAATCTGAATCGATACGTGACAATAAGAACGCGAAATTTTTATCATTATGATTCAATCGGTTAATGATTTGCATGTTTATGTATTTTAAGTTTATTTAGTAAGTTTGATTAAAGCCAAATTCAGTTTTGAGATCGAAAAAATCTTGCACGCTGTTCTGTGAAGCAATGATGACAAATTATCGTTTTCAGTGACGAACCGGACACACTGTGGGCTAGAATTTTTTTAAATCGGCAAAATACAAAAACTATAGTTTTGAATTTTTGATTTTTATGTCACTTATTTGAAAGTACATGAATTTGTACATCCTGTGTCAAAAAATTGGTATCGTCACATTCATACTTTTGAGCATACATACGTTAGAAGTTTGTCATTTTAAGTGTGTTTTTAAAAAATATTTATTTGAAAGTAAACGGTTCACGCGAAGTAAAATATATTCCAAGCCGCACTGTTAATTTTAATACGGCGTACAAGACAATAATTATAAAGGTAAGTAGATGGCATTTGTAAAAAAATATTTGTCATCATTCTGAATATTGTATGTGAAAATGGATCTCAAATAGGTGCGTTCAATTTAACTGTGAAAATCTTATAACCTAAAAGAAAAGACAAAAATAGTTATGTACCTTGGAGTTCCCTGGCTTTTGCGTATTGCAGATAAGAACTATTCTATTGAGACCCAAAATCAATATAAATTAGCTCCCGCACTGTCCCCCAAAAAATTTTGTGTACGTAAATCTTATGCGATGTGGATTAAAAAATTGTTTTCTATTAATGCATTTTTACATAAATTTTAATCAATAAATTAATGTTCTAGATATGCAAATAGCTGCTGTCGTTCCTCTATATTGTTTTTTAAGCCCTTGGTTTGTAGGATTTGAGGCAAAAATCAGAAAAATCCATATTTAAAAAAATGAACTTAGTAGGAAAATAAAAAAAAAATTTTAACTGTCGGGCATAAATTTTTTTATCCAAATTTTTATGAAAATTATGGAATTCAGTAGGCCCGAAAACTTAAAAATTGTCTTTCAATACTTGAGTTAAAGGGTTTCTATAATTTAGCCGGTTTTAAAAAATTCTAGCCCACTGTGGGACAGTAGAAATTGGACTAAAGAAAAAAAAAATTTGGCAGTTAAGTGGGATTGCATTATTCTCTTTTAATTATTTTTATATCATTAATGTTGTAAGAGAGATTTTGTGGAACAACTTTTAGCATGTATTATGCCCCTTAATGAAGGCTAGAATCACCCAAAGGTCAAAATTTGATCACAAATGTATTAAATAATTTGAATACTTTTTGGGCAGTTGTAGTACTTTTTTTGCTATTTGGTACAAAGTAGAAAAGCTCATTTAGTACAATGACAAATGTGAAACCAAAAGAAAACAAAAAATATGAAGTCGGTCAGCTTTTTGTCTTTCCCTTTGTGCTGTATCCTCTTTTCAGCTCTGTGGGACCGCGTATTTTGTCATTGTTAATATTGAAAAATTTGCATTTAATTTTACCTGGCTTAGTGGAAAAATATTAAAATAATTTTAACTTTGTGCGCATTTACATACAAATACCTTTCTAATGGTGTATAATTCAAAGTCGAGCTCCATTTCTAACATTGGAAAAAAGGTAGGACAAATTTATGTCTTGCGTATTAATATATAGATTATAAAAAAAAAAAATTTTTGGACTTTACTGGTCTATGGTTCATAATATTTGGGCGTTGAGTAATTGAAAGAATGAATCGAGCATTAAAAAACACGTGAAAAACTTAAATCAAGATACGACCAAGGACAAAGAAAGTCAATCACACTGCTAAGGATACTATAAATATTACCCACATTCTACGAAATTCCCAATAAAAGGTAAATTAAAAAGGCGTGCGACTAAAACTAACGGCTGTTAATCTTAATGAATGTAGATAATACCAATACACACGTATCTGCATTGAACAAAAAAAAAACACAATGACATTTCCCTAATGACCTTTTAGGATGTGAAAACATTTTTAATTCACATAAATTTCCACTCTTGGTGAGCATAAAATATTGAAACTGCCATTCGGGAATAGATTTCAAATGAATTCCAAGGAATTTGCTACCGCAACATATGCAACAAGAACCACAACAACAATAAAAGCAACAACAACAATACAATATAAAGATTTTACACAAAAAGGGGCACAAAACAAAACACAAATAAAACAGTAGAATAAAAGTAGCCACAATATACCAAAACATAAAGAAAAAATATCAGAAAAGGAAACACGTCAATAGCAGCAGCATCCTCTGCATCAGCAGCAGCAGCACTAAAAGTAATAGCACCAATCTTTGAACTCCCAGCACAAATGGTTAAATGGGTACCTAACTGATAATGGTGTTGGTTAACTCTGGTCAAATGATAATATCGAGTAACACAGACACACACAGTGTGTTACTACAATTTGTAGTTGCACATCAGCAACAATAATGATGACGACTGCACAGATTGTCCGGATGGATATTTGACATAGTGAGTTGCTTTGATCCCGTCACAATTGCCGGCAATCATTGAAAAATTCAAAAAAAAAAAAATGTTAAAAAGTCAAAACTACATACATAATGAAACAAAAAGAAATGGAAACCAAAAGCCACAATCGCAACGAGATTTTAAGTCAAATTTTATTTTGCTCATATCAGACAGAGTGTTGATTAACTTCCTGCACAATATGGAGTTTTCATATTTTATAAGAATTTTGAGTAAAAAAATATAATATACGTATGTTTCACTTTTCAATATATCACGGTGTTCAAACAAACTATTTTAATAGGTTATTTTAAGCTATAAAATGCGATATGGTGGTTAATAGCTTCAGTTTTTTTCTTCAAAACTCAATTTTAATTATATCGATATCACCTTTTTCCTCCGAAATACCGAAAACTGAAATATTGAAAAAACGTGTTTTTTGGACTTTTTAAACTTTTTAGAATATGGTATCTCCGAGAAAAAAAGATATCGGTATAGTTTAGATAACATTTTAAAGAAAAAATCTTTCAACTACCATATCATGTTTCACAGCTAAAAATAACCTAGTCCTGTTATATCGCTTCAAAAATGGCAAAAAACGGTATTTTCAGCACTTTTAAGTTAGAATATCTCAAAAACCATTTGAGATGCAGCAATTTTGAGACCGGATTCGGAATCAACATTGAAAATTACATCGAAAACGGCTATATTAGTTTTCGTTTAAATTATTTATTATTTTACTTTCCTTAGAAGATCTATGAAAACTATCATTAACCCATTTTGCCAAAAAAAGTGCCTAATACGTCGTCATTTTAAAATAGCTTGTTTGAACACCGTGATATAAGTATGTAATCTATAAATTAATAAAAACTTGTCCATAATTTTTTACTATCTTAGAAATGGAGTACGAACTTGAATTACACACCATTGGAAAGGCACTTGCGTGTAGATGTGCACAAAGTTAAAATTATGTTAATACTAGCTGGCCCGGTAGTGACTTTGTTCGCCCGTTCCCGATGACCTTTACATGTGTTCCAAGTCCCATCCATCTCTGTCGTCCTTCTCTTCCAACCCCTCAGGTTTTTCAAGGTGAATAGAATATATATTTATGTACCAACTTTTATAATGATAGCTACTATAGGCGTAGAAATATAGCATTTTGAGTATTTTTACTGTACGGGGGGTGCAAATCCCTTTCGTTCAATCCCTCTCAAGCTTTTCATGCTGAATATTAGACGCAATAAACATCCATATTCCAAGTTTCATAATGATAGCTGATATAGGAACACTGATATAGCATTTGGTGTATTTTTTTCATATGGGGGCTCAACGTCCTCTGGTTCAATCCCCCTCAAATTTTGCATGGTTGATGGCAGATACATTATGCATAAGTTCACTAACTTTCATTATCATAGCTTGTATAACTGCAGAGATATAACAATTTTTGTATTTTTTTTCGTATGGGGAGTGCAACCCCCGGCATCTCACCCCCTTATGAACCTTCTACAGACCATAACAAACAATTTAAAAAAAAAATTATTTAAATCGGCCGTGTGTACGGACACCATTTCATTTTTATACATATAGATTTTGACTTCAAGCCAGGTAAAATTAAATACAATTATTTATTATTATTATTATTAAATATTCATAAAGAGCTGAAAAAGAATAAAGCGCAAAGAGAAAGACAAAAAGCATGGCACCGACTTAATGCTATTTTGTTTTTTTATATTTCGCTTGAATTATACCAGAGATGATAAATGAGCTTTTCTGTTTCGTACCAAATAGCAAAAAATGTACTTAAAGTGTCCAAAAAGTACCAAAATTATTTGATATATTTGTGGTCGAATTTTGACCTCTGGGCGATTCTAGTATTTATATGATAATTGCATGTTTTGGAAAAAAAAGAACGACTGCGCCCTTGTCAATGAATTTCGCATGCTAGTTATAGCTAGTTAAGAAATATTTCAAAAATGGGTGAGCTATGTCAACGGAGACGCCAACATCATATAGAACATGAACTAAAATTATTTATCACTAAAGATATGCAACACAATATTTCATACAATTACTTACATTGCAAACTCGCATTGAAAATCATATGAGCTTTTTCAGATAATTGATGAATTAAATGATTAGCTTGAAATATGTCGAAATTTTTTTGACTTAAATTGAAAAAGCAGATTCTTACCTTTCATTTTTCTATAGTAAGAAGACGTTGCTAAACGTATCCAACTTAGTAACTTTCCGAGAAAAATTGCAAACGTTGCATTGAGGAATTTTAATTTGCGCAGATATTTCTCTATAAAATGATAGAAAAATTGTTTTTTTTTTCGCCAAATATAAAGTTGAGCTGAGAATTGAAACGATATTACTTATTTCATGTATTTGCGTAAACTATAAAGTGTTGTTTTAAATTTTCAAATAACAAATTTCATCACTTCTCAGTCAATAATATGTTGTACTTTGATCACGATCATTGGACATCCGATAATATCATGGCACAGTTTTTTTATAGAACAAATTTGCTTGGATATAGAGTATCCTTTATTCCACTTAATAACATTTTCGAATTCTTATCATTGGCTAATCCCTTTAAATCTTGAAACTTATGTACTGTACCCTGCGCAATTTCAAACAGACGATTATTAGTAGCAACAATAGCAGAGTTCTACCGTAATTTCATTTCTTTCATATAAATGACAGTTATTGTTGTTGTTCTGGAGTTGTGACTGATGCTGCTGCTGTTGCTGTCAATGGCATTGTTCCTTAGTGGCAACTGTTGCTTTGATCAACATCTTGTGGACCGCATGTTGTGTCTATTGGCAAATAGTAAGAAAAAGGTGTTTGTTATCGCTTTGTACTCAGTTTCACCTTAACTTATTTATGATTTGTACTTAAAACCACAAAAATGGAATGATTTTTACCCTTCAAGTACATTTTTTGTAAAGTCTTTAGTCCTCCCATTTAAAATGATTTGCATTTTTTTACAAATATTTGTTATTTTTTCTACAAATAATAAATCAAATAAAGTCTAGCAGCATTGATGAATTAATGCAACACATATCTATTCGGACAACAAGGCGTGGCGCCTCCCATATGTGGAAAATTTTAAAAATGCTGCAGTGTGGAGTAGTAAATAATTGGACAGGCCAAAAATAATACACTTATTAGTTTTTTTTATCCGATTGGTCAAGAAAGTTATAGCAGTTTTATAATTTGAAATGTTTACAAAGCATAATTTTTAAGTAATTCCTCAAAAACTGTTTTTTAAAATCTTTAAATCTTTTACATCGGCTGATAAGTTTCGGTCTGACACACAGATGGCGCCACAAATATAGAATTGAAATTTGAGGACGATCTGACATTTGTTTCAAAAGTTACCGTGGTTTTAGTGAAACAACTTTTAGTACCCTACACCCAGGGTACATTCACTGTGTCCTTCCGTTTGTAACGCAGAGAAGGAGGCGTAGCAGATACAGACAAGTATATACATATGTATATTCTTGATCAGCGTCACCTCCTGAGTCGATATAGCCATGTCCGTCTGTCTGTCTGGCTGGGTGGCCTATACAAAAAATATATTCAAAATGCATACTTAGGAGTATTTTTCACGACAATGCAACCAAAATACACATAAATACTAAAAGTTGTAAGCGTAAGCTCTGAGCAATAACTGGGCAAATTCGAAAAGAGGGCGTGGCACCTCCCATGTAAGCAAAAGCTTCAAAACGCTATACTGAAAGCATTTTTCAAGATAATCATACTAAATTTTACTCAGACACTAAGAACTATGAATGCAATCTCTTAGCAAAAACTGGGTGAAATCGGACAATAGGGCGTGGCACCTTCCATAAAAGCAAAATTTTCAGAATACTGCAGTGTAGGGTATTTAATGTTTGGCCAGGCCAAAGCTTACTAGTTTTATTTTTAAAACAATGGAAAAAAAATATTTCGTGTGTAGATAAAACATGACTTTTTGATGAGAAAAAGTTCCGTTGAAACAAAAGCTTGGCTTGATAAGTGTTGTCCGGACACTGCACTGGGAAAATCAATGATTAGCGATTGCTTTGCTGTATTTAAACACGGTCATATAAACACTGATAACGCTAAAAGTTATGTTCGCCCAAAATCGGCAGTCGCTCGGGAAAACATAAAAAAAGTTCACAACATAAGTAGTTTTGCAGGACCTTAAAGTAAAACTGTGTGAGATAGCTGACGCCTTAAAAACATCAGAAAGTGGTGTGTTTATAATTTTACATGAAAATTTGACCATGCGAAAGTTATTTTCAAAGTGGCTACCGCGTTTGCTGTTTTTTCAAGACCATGCACCGTGTCACAAGTCGATGAAAATCAAATATGATTAAAATGAATAAACTCCGATAGAATGCTCTCCAGATCTACCCACCAGCGACTACTGGCATGCATATTGCTTAACTTTAGTCAAGTTCGTTGCTTAAATCTTTTGTTTCTTAATTAGTTTATAACATATTATTGGAATAAAAGCTTTCAACTAAAGCAAAGTGACAGAAATATTTTTGTGGCACTTTTCAAACTAATACACCAACTGGATATTTTTGCTATCTATCAGTATTTATGCATAACATTAGCCTTTTGGCTTCCTTAAACCAAAAAGTAACTCTCTTGAATGTACCAAATTTCGAAATAGTTGTAATTTATCACTTTTAGCTGGGCAGTTTTCTATAGCATGGTAATTTGTTTGAAATTTATTATCCTGGCTGTAATGGCAACAGCAACAACAACAACACTTACAAACACTTGAAACATCAATCTTAATGCAAATCAGTTAAACTCAACTCAAAAGCTCAACACTAAACGACAATTGACTGAACAGACTAGTGGCACAATTGCAACAACAACAAAAGCAGCAGTAAAAATAACAAAAATAATTGCAGCAACAACAACAACAACAATAACAACAACAATAACAACTGTTAAAGCACTATGGGCTAAAATAGCGTGGACGACAGCTTGAACTGCATTAAGCATTTAAATGTGGATCATTGCGTCGCTATATTACTGGTTGCAGTTGTTGATGTTGATGATGGGCTTAAAATTATTTATAGCTTAAGCTCATATGCCAACATTAACTAACAACTGCAATAACAACAACAACAGCAGCAATAACAAAATTGTAAAGTCATTATGCTGCTCAAAGGCTTTGGGCAGCAGCAGCAGCAACAGCATTCAACATTTACTGCTGCATTGCAGCATATGAATAGCATATTTTTCTTCTCAATTGCTTTGTTGGAACATTCAGTGAGACCCAAAGTACTGTGGAACAAAATGTATTAGCTGTGGCACCATACTATGATGTAAAATATTTCGTTTTTGATTGTGTTCTGAGTGGCAAAAGCATTGAAAAAGTCTAGTTGCTGGAGTTTAAACGCTGAAAACTATTATTATTGACTGCCAGTTAGTGGTACTTTTTGCCGATGTTGCGTTACTTGCGTTTTCTTATTTCAAAAAAGTTTTGCGTTATGAGAATGCACAGTAAGGTAAGTGTACCAAATTACGGCATGTTAAGGTACTCACCACTTTTAGAACATACAACTCAATTCTAAGACCGGAAATATGATATCTCATAACAATTGATTTATCTGTAGTCGATTGTAACTCAGTTTGGGCAACATAATGCTGATTTTGTAATAAATTTTTTATATTTTAAGAAACATTGCATTTGTCCCTAATTCCGGACTAAAATTTTGCGATGAACCTAATTCCGTAATTTCATGCACCTTATTCCGTGCTAACTTAAAACATGATATATTTTCATTACACAACAATCAAAAACGTCAAGTTTCTTCATTTTATACATGTTAACATTTATTTAACTTTAAATATGTTCAAATATACTTCTTTTTCTTGAAGAAACATAAGTATTCCATTTTTAATTTTCATGTTCAATAACCAAATGTGGTGAAATATATTCGTAGACGTGTAAAATGAAATTTCCAATAGGTGTATAGTACAAAAAAATTTCGACCTGAGGTGGTGTCAGGAGGTCGTTTTATCTGAAAATTTTGAGAAAATCGAGATTTCCGATAATATACGAGAGAGCACATATTTCAGAAGTAGTAGATATATTACGGGGCAAATATTCTGAAGTAAAATTCAAAAAAATCGTATGAGTGTCGTGGCGACAGAATGGGTTAAAAAGTTTAAATCGCTCATAATGGCCGCAAAACAGTTTCTAAAATTCTGAAAAAATTCAAGCAAATCGATGAAAAACAAATCAACTTTGTTTATGATGTTTTTTTTTAATTCAAGCCCCCATGCCGAGCAAAAAACGAAAAACGCTAAATTTCGCATATTGTCAAAAATTGAATGTTTTACCCAAAACTAAGCGTTTTTTACTCTGCGTGGGGGGCTTTAATCAAAAAAACATCAAACAAAGTCCCTTCTTTTTTTGTCAAGGAATTTGCTTGAATTTTTTTCTGAATTTTAGGACCTGTTATGTGGCCATAATGAGCAACTTAAACATTTTAACCCAATCTGTCGCCACGATCCACATACGATTTTCCTGAATTTTACTCCAGAATATTTGTAAAGGCTCCCCGTAACATATCTATTACTTTTGAAACATGTGCTCTCCCGTATATTATCGGAAATTTCGATTCTCCCAAAATTTTTAGATAAAACGAGCTCCTGACACCCTCTGGGGTGGAAACTTTTATTTTCACCTATAGGGAATTTAATTTTATACGTCTAGGAACATATTTCACCATTTGGTTATTGAACATGAAAAAAATATTTTTTTAAAACCTGGGTCATATAAAAGGAGATTATTTTCGGATATGCCCAAAAACGAGTGTCCGTTTGTTAAATTCTACATACTTAACTTCAATGGGAAAGATCCCTGTCTTGTTAAAAGTTAATCAAGGATTGTAGTCTTATCATGACTAATAGGAAGACAGCTTTACCAAAGACACGTTTCAACCTTCTTAAGCAAATTATATTTTATTTTGGGTCAAGAATTAACATACAAGTATATTTCCAAAAGAGTTTATGACAAAAGTCAAAGTTTAATTTAAATTTTTTTTTTCTAAAAAACAAAATCTTCACTTTACTCACTGTGCACTGGAACAACATTTATGTTATGTTTCCCCAATCATTCTTAACAGCTCGACAACAACAACAATAACAACAAGGCTTATCTTAAGCAGCTCGCACTGTTCATTATTTAAGTCCATAAAAAACGACTCATCGTTAAACAGCATCCAGTCAACTTCACTTGAGTTGAGTTGACTTGAATTGACTTGACTTGACTGAAACTTTTTGACTTAAGGGTTTAAGAGGGTTAATATTTGTTTGCTTTATAATTTCAATTTGACAGCAAAGTGGCGCTTATATGTATAGCACAGCAATATGTACAACAACAATAAAAAGAAAATAGTAAAATTCCCATACTCAGAATTAAATCTAAAGGTTGCACTGGTATATCCGTCCGTCCGTATATGAAAAATGTTTGTTGTTAAAGTGACGAATTAAACGCGATGAATACGCGCTTAGGAGTTACAATAAAAGAAAAATGCAGCTCATTTAAATGTAAGTAGGATAAAAGAATTTGAAAAAAGGAATCAGGTCGTTTGTTGTTAATGCACTTGTTGTATGTTCATACTGTTTAGTAGTGGATAAACAAAAGTCATCAAGAGATCAACAGAAAAAAAGAGAAATTGTTTTTGGCTCCCAGTAAACTAAAGTAAACTTCGTCAAAATATTGTCAAATAATAGAAAAAAATGACCGTGGTCTTGAAACTTGGCATAGTTATTTATTCGGCTATAACCATTGACTGCTAAGTTTCTAGTCAAATAAAAAAAAAACACAATTTTCCTTGTCAAACGATTTATTTTTGCTCCCAAAATGCGCCAAAGTTTCGGGAATTACTTCTTTATTTGAGCCATATTTCTTTCTCTGGAGCATTTTATGGGGTCCCTAAGAGTTATTTTTGAATTTAAGGAAGCGAAAAGGCTAATGTTATGAATTAATACTGTTAGATAGCAATATTTAAAGGAAAAAATGTCTAGTTGGTGTATTAATAGTTTGAAAAGTGCCACAAAAACATATCTGTTACTTTACTTCAATTGAAGGCTTTTATTCGAATAATATGATGTGAACTAATTCAAAAACGAAAGATTTAAGCAACGAACTTGACTAAAGTTGAACTAGTAAAGGTGTTACCACTGGCTTGGCCAAACAATTAATACCCTACATTGCAGTATTTCGAAAATTTTGCATAAGTAGAAGGTGCCACACTCTTTTTTCCGAGTTCACTTTTTGCTCAGAGCTTACATTTATTGCCTTTAGTGTTTGCATGAAATTAAGTTGAATTATCTCAAAAAACTCTTTCACTATAGCATTTTGAAACTTTTGCTTATATGGGATGTGCCACGCCCTCTCGTTCGAATTCGCCTAGTTTTTGTTCAAAATTTTCACTAACCATTCCTAGTATTTATGTGTATTTTGGTTGCATTGTCGTGAAAAATGCTCTTAAAGTTGCATTTTGAATATATTTGTCGTATGGGCGGTAGGCGTGTCCGTTGAGAAATTTCGCTCATTTTCAATCCTTCGAGCTAACTTTGATGACTGAGGCAGAGTACCAAATTTCATTGAATTATTTTGGTCAGTTTTCCCAAAAAATGTATTTCCACGCACAGACAGCCAGCCAGCCAAACAGACGGACATGGCTATATCGACTCAGGAGGTGTCGCTGATCAAGAATATACACACCTTACCATACCTACCAACCCTCCTTCCCTGCGTTACAAACGGAAGGGCAAAGTGAATATACCCTAGGTGTAGGGTATAATAATATGCATTAAAGTTATTTATTATCAAAATGACAAATAACTTTCTTCAAATCATTCCTATAGATCTACCTCTATCTTAGAATGCAGAATTGTAAGTAATTCCATCCATCATTCGTGGAATATAAAAGATTCTAACATTAAAACGAAAGACTTAAGAAACAAACTTGACTAAAGCTAGTTATTATTTGAGTTATATATTATGAAATTCCATTTTAAAAAATATTTTCAAACGATGTATTTTTATTCTAGAATGTAATATGCAGCAATATTCGGTGGAAGACGTAGAAATTGCAATGCTGAATTTGGCATTACATTTTAAACTCTTTTTGCAGAGAAATGTACGAAAATTGCTTCTATTTACATTTCCCATGTGTTATAAGCCAGACTGTTATACAGCCTGTAAATGATAAGGTTAAGAAGCTTCTGGGAGGTGATAGTGGTGGCCTAGACTAACAAAAATTTGCACCTGGCGGGATCTAAAAAGTACCCATGAGTAGTTATAGCCAAAAAACATATTTTCTGTTTTATAAAAAAAAAAATTTCTTGGGTCATTGTATTTGTATTTGTATTTATTGAATATATAAATTAGTACAATAAGAACTATGTTCTTTTATAGCACAAAGGGTTTTTTTAAATATACTTATGTAAAAAAATAAAAATAGATGAAGAAAGCAAGATAGATACATACATATAAGAATAGAAAAAAAAGAACGGAAAAGAGAAAAATAGATATCATGAAACAAAAGAAGAGAAATGGTTTCTTATTTAAATTATTGAGAAGAGTAATTGCTAAAAATGGATTGCCCAAATTTTCTTGATCCAGAAATGAACCTTAAATGACTAGGCAATGAATTCCAGAGTCTTATAGCATTGACGAAAAAAAGTTTAGAGGAAGCAAGCTAAGTAAATCTAGAGATAATTAAGACTTTGCTCCTTACTGATTGACTAAATGTTAACTTTTCATACAAATACATTGGAGTTTTAGAAGAAACTAGTTTGTCCAACCTAACGTTTTGGAGAAAACTTTTTTAGGGAAAACTTTTAGCTTATTGTATGAGCTTTTTAAAAGTATATTTGGTTTAAAGAGTTTAAAAGGATTTTGCAAAGTTTTGAGCTTTTAAAATTGATATTTTAAATTTTTTCCTATTTTTTGACTTTGGCGGCCAATTTAGTATGAAAAAGGTCCTATTAACATACCCATTTGTAATTTTTTTTTGAAGTTCTCGTTAAATTTGCTTTAATTTGATAGTGCATTTATCATGCCAGTTGTTGGATTTGAGATAAAAAAAAAATACTTTTATGTAACAATACATGCGTCACTCGCATGAGTTGCGCTGTATATAATGCGCGCGCTGCCCTTTATCTACTGGAGCCTTCAAACTGATTGTTCTTCAAAAGTATTTTTTCAGACCTTACATCAAAAAATTTATGAAACTAATGCACTACCGAATTAAAGAAAATTTTACGCGAATTCAAAAAAAAATTATAAAATTGAATATTAATAGGACCTTTTTAATACTAAAATGGGCGCCAAAGTCAAAAAGTAGGGAAAAAAATTTAAAATATCAACTTTTAAGTTGCAGAACTTCACAAAGTCATTTTAAACCTTATAAACCAAATACACTCTTAGAAAGCTTATACAATTAGCTAAAAGTTTTTCATACAAAAGTTTTCTCTTTAATGTTAGAGTGACCCAAGAAATTTTTTTTTTGTAAAAAAAGTCAGAAATCAGTCTTTTCCCTGTAAGGACTCATACATAAATATATGTAACTTCTCATAGGAACATTTTAGCACTTGTTAGCGATAGGATCGCAAAGGCAGTCAAAAATAAAACATATACATCGAACTCGACCCTTTACAATGAAACTGATTTTTCTTCACAACTTAAATGATTCTTGCGTTTACTTCTAAAACTAAGTATCTGTGCTTGTACAAACTTAAAATGTTTTGGCTCCTAGGGTTATTCTCCTACAAAGCATAATAACCAATCATTGCAAAATATTCAAAAACCTAAATAGCATGACGACAAAACTGTAAATCTACAGGATGAAGAAATCTCAAACGCATCAATTTGAACAAAAAACTTAAGCAACAAACCTCATTTATAAAAATTGAAAATATTTTTGGCAAATGACATTTCTTTGTTGTAAATTTTTTTTTTTCTTTGTCAAACAGTTCCGTTTGCTACAGCAAACAAACCCACTTTGCTGTCACTCCCTATTACTAAAATTAATAGCATTTGCATACAGCAAAACAAAGTCAACATGCAGCAAGCCATCATGGTGACATTTTTCATTTTCAAATGCATGAAAATTCCCACATAAATTTTGTTAAGCTGCTGCGTCAAATTAAAATAAACTAATGAGACTTTCTGCAGAACACCATTAAGAGTATCGCCATCATCAGCAGCGCCAGTAACAAAAAGGCAAAAAGAGCAACAGCTTAAACAACAACCTCAGCAGCAACAGCAGCAGCATCACCTGATATGCATTAGAGTGCAGCAGGCTGCTTCTCCTGCGTCTCATTTGGCATCAAATTACCACAAGGCAGCAGCAGCAAGAAAGGAGAACCATCGCAAGAAGTTAAACTTTTGCAAAAATATTCGTGCACTTTTGCTGCCATCAGAAGTTTCTGTGTTTCTTTTGTACCCATTTATTTTAGCCACTTGGCTCCTCGTCCATCCAATACTCATACTACAAGGTGCTCACAGCAAACAGCAATGCTCAAATGTATGTTGTACTACATAAAAACTTAAAGAGATGAAAAAATGATAGTAATAAAAGATGTTGAAAAATTACAAATAAAAAACAAAAATACTGAAGAGTGAAACTGTTTGCATGAGATGAGCAACACTTTGACCCCTAAATAGTAGGGCTATTTTTAAATATAACCAGCAACAACATGGGAACCTTGAATACTTCTACACTCTTCTCTGGTTTGGTTCTTTTTTGCAAAAATAAAATTATTGGGTGTACAACTTAAAAACCGGAATTTGACGGTGGATGTCCGTACTAACAAATATCGTGAAAGCTCGAACTTTATATATATGTCATTTTGAAGGTACATTTGACAGCTGTCAAAATCAGTCAACAAAACAATTTTATCTTGTGTGCATCATCATTATTTTTCAATTTCAATTTCAATTTATTTATAAAAGATTTACGTATAATAAGAACCAGGTTCTTTTATAATACAAAGTTTATTCATACAAATGTATGTTGGTTAGAATAGCAATTCGGAAATAATGATTTGAAAAATTAATATGTAGAACATAAGATATGTAGTTATGCTACATGAATAACTTCGAAAATTGGAGAAAAAGACAGCATTTGCGGGGGGGTTCTAGTGGGTCATTTTTTTGCAAAGAAAACAGTTGCCGAAAGTCATCGCATTCTTGTAGAAGTTTATGGGGACAATGCTCCAGCTGAATCAAGCTGTCGTGAGTGGTTTAAAAGTGGTTATTTTGATGTCGAAGACAAAGAACGTCCTGGTCAGGACCAGCTAGTTGTGATCCATTATGAGCTGTTGCCAGGTGGCCAAACCATTAATGCTCAATTCTATCATCAACAATTGATCCAATTGAAGCAGAAAATCCAGGCAGAGCGGCCAACGTATGCGACCAGACATGAGTCAATCATTTTCCACCACGATAACGCTCGGCCACATATTGCTGCCCCAGTCAAAAATTACCTGGAAAACAACGGATGGGAAATTTTGCCTCACCCGCTTTTTAGCCCAGACCTTGCACCATCAGACTACCATTTGTTCCGATCGATGCATAATGCCCTATCAGGAATACGCTTCACTTAAATTCAAGATATCGAAAATTGGCTCGATTCGTTTTTGACCGTCAAGCCGGCGCAATTTTTTTGGGATGGAATTCATAAATTGCCTGAAAGATGGGGAAATGTTGTAGCTTCCAATGGACAATACTTTGAATAAAATATATTGTAAGATTTTTCCACAATAAAGCATCAAATTTCGCTAAAAAATTCCGGTTTTTAAGTTGTACACCCAATATATAAAATCACACAAAACGTACACAGAAAAATTTTTCGTAGCTTTCATCAACAATTTTTGCAATGAATGATTCCAAAGAAGTCTTCACAATGTTATATTGTTAAACAAAAAGCTTGCTAAGTTTGCTCATTACCTTAATTAAAAATTCAAACATCACATATTCTTCACAATCAAACATGTCGAACTAGATTAATGCCCAGGCAGACGACAGCTTTAGATTATAGACGTAATAATGCAAATATTTTTATTGCATGATTTTAGGCTCTTTTTAAATACATATTTCATAGACATTGACTAAAAGAAAACTTCCCAATTCAGGGGTCAACAAATTCTAAAACATGAAAAACAAGATAAATAGTGAGTTAAGCATCAGAAAAGCTAATTAGAATTTTTTGAACCCTGAGTTGGGAAATTTTCTTTTAGTCAAGGTCTATGAAGAATGTATTTGAAAAAAATCCTAAAATCATGCAATGAAAAGATTTGCATTATTACGTCTATAATCTAGATTTAAGCTGTCGTCTGTCCGGGGCATAACTTACGATTAGTGTTACTTTGCGGAAATCATTCCAACCTATATACAGAGTGTATCGCATAAGGTTACGAAGCTACTGGGAGGTGAATCACTGAGCCAAGCGCATGCAGCGCAGTCAGCGCTTTTACAACAACCTCAAATTCGAATTACAACAATCACAAAAACAATTTTTTGTTGTTTTTTCATTCAAAATTTCTTAGAACTAGGACACACACAAAAAGTAGGGATATTCACGCGTTGATGCGCAATGCTCTTGCGTCGTTGCGTAAGTGCGGTTTGCGAAAGTTTGACATTTGTAAAAAAACAAACACATTGCCGAAAATTTCGGACTACTTCTGCAATTTCTTAAGATGGAAACATTGACATTGAACTTTCAGGCGTTAGTGCGTAAAAGACTTGCATTTTCGTAACTGCGCATCAACGCATTAATACCCATATTGTTTGTTGTTTTTGTTTTTGATGCGACGTAGTCGTTGTTGTTGTTTTATGTTGGTTCGAGTTCGATTCGTGTGTACGCAAAAAAAGCAACAAAACGCAAAATTTTGACGAGCGTGAAAAAAAAAAAACAACAAAAATTATTTCTGTGATCGTTGTACAGAAATATTGATGTTGTTGGTCGAGCCAAAATTGGCTCACTTTTGTTCTACGCTGACACCCTTGGTCTAGACTAACAAAAAATTGCACCTGAGAGTGAGTATTTAAAATACACCACTGAAAAGTTATAGTGTAAAAACGGATTTTGTGACTTGTTTTAGAAAAGAAATTTCCTTGGATTACGTTCTAGAGACAACTTTAAGCTAATTGCATAAGCTTTCTAAGAGTGTGTAGGGTTTAAAAAGATTTTGCAAAGTTCTGGATAAAATTTTTATTTTTTTTCCTTCTATTTTTTTACTTTGGCGGCCATTTTAGTATGAAAAAGGTTCTATTAACACAGCTTTTTATAATTTTTTTTTTTTTTGGAACTCTTGTTAAATTTCCTTTAATTTGGTAGTACATTTATTATACCAAATCTTTTAATTGAGATCAGAAAAAAATTTTTCAAGAACGGAGATAAAGAGCATGCAAGTAACCCGTGTGTTACAAAAAAATATTTTTTTTCCGAGCTCAAACTAAGAAGAACAAATTCATTTCCGAATTAAAGTAAATTTAACGAGGGTTTCAAAAAAAATACAATAGGGTGTGTTAATAGGTCTTTTTTCATACTAAAATGACCGCCGATATCAAAAATTTGGAAAAAAATTTCAAATATCAACTTTAAAGGTCCAGAACTTTTCGAAATCTTTTCAAACCCTATAAGCCAAATACACTCTAAGAAAGCTTATACAATTAGCTAAGTTTCCTTCAAGAAAGATTTATCTAAAAAGTTAGGGTGACCCAAGAACATTTTTTTTCTAAAACAAATCAGAAAATCAGTTTTAACCCTTAACTCTTCAGGAATACATCTCAGACCTCCAACCAAGTGCAATTTTTTGTTAGTTTAAGCCTCTTCTTTCACCTTCCAGAAGCTTCGTAACCTTATGCAATACACCCTTTATATACAGCCAAAGTCTATACAGAGTGGGCGGGAGTCGGTAGAACACCGGAAAATGTAATATTCTTGGGTCTATTCTGAACAATTTTTCTTAGTTCCATTTTTCGAACTTCGAAAAACAAAAGAAGTTATATTTGCCGTTATTTTTGGAAGTGGAATAAGTCCATAAATGGACAAAAGTAGTGTCATAGTATGAATTGGCTGACATTTGGTAAGAAATGAATAAAATTGGGCTATGTTCTCATTAAATTTATGTCATCAAGTTGAAAAAATGATATCGGCCATCGGAATAACGGATTATTATGGCACATCTGTTATGACTATTATCTGTTTCCAACTTGAAAAGATGGCTTTCAGCAAAAGTGAATTTACACAAATGAGTTCGAGTTCGAAACTGATGCCAATTTTGAGAGCCTTGACGTCGCATACTATAAAAAAGGTATCGAAATGTTGGAGGATCGTTGGGTGAAGTGTATCTCCCTCGAAGGGAACTATGTTGAAGAATATAATCGATTTTTATCAAAAAGTTTATATTTACATCATTTTTCCTTGGGCTTTTTGAAACATGTAGTATTGAGTCTTCTCATGAATAAACATGAGAGTTTTAGGTTAGGTCAGCACGGGAGATGATAGGTGCCATCATAACTTAGACCGCAAAATTAGAGAAAAAATGGTAGAAAAAAGCATACCTGCTGGAAATGAATTACCGTTCTCTCGAGAAAGGAATATGTATGTTTTCTCGAAAGGACGTTTCTAGACAAATGCATGCTAAGACCCATTAAGTTCAATTCTTTCCGTGTAACACTGAGAATGATCTAAAATCATACAAAATCTGCAGTCACTAAAATTAAAACTCGGCCACAGCTTCCCATGGTCATCATCACACACGGCTACAACAAAGCTTACTAACAAACAGAAAGAAAATAAAAAATTTACAAAAACAGAAAAAGGTACAAAGAAATCAATAAAATACAAAACCACAAGAAGCGCGAACGTCAACAAGAAGCATAAAAAACGAATTTCAGGCTGTCGCGCAGGCGCGTGATACTCACAGCGTATGTGAACGAGATACATCGAGGAGCAACACCGCAGTCGCAGTTATTGTCTTCGTCATCTTTTGTAAAAACGGCCCAAGACCCTAAAGAGTTGCGTTCGTTCTCACAACGGACGCAGCAGCAGCAGTCAAGAAAGAACGCAACTTAAACGTAGTGTTTACTGCATCCATCCATAAAGTCGGTGTGAGGCCATCAAGATCCGGGACCACACACATACAGGCACGCGTTCCCTGGCAGAATAAAAATTGTTAGCTTGGCGTTTAACGCGAGAACGAGGCGATAGAGGTGGATTGCTGACTGCTGCATGCATATGGACAGACAGACAGACAGACAGACCAGGCAGGCATGGACGGACAGATATCGATGAACAGACGGTTAAATGGACAGACTGGCTTGTTGGCTGCCTCACTGACTGACTGAGTGGACATGATGCTTTGTTGTCTTTGTTGTTGTTGTTAGTGATGGTGGCGGCGTGCGCAGCTATCACAGAGCGATTATCATGCATTTTAAAATTCTTTTGAGTTTCTTTGCTACGTTTTTTTTCCATTTTTTTTTTTTCTGTTTCGTTAATAAAAGAAATAAAAAAAAATTGTTTGAAAAAAATTAAATAAAAAAAAGCGACAGCACTGCAAAAGAGGCGCTATGCACAGCAGTTGAGGGTGACGTTAGACTTTTTTTAATATAAAACGAAAGATTTAAGGCGCAAACTTGAATGTGAAAAGTCAAAGGTTCACATATCAAAGGTGACAGCATTTACTTAAATAGTTTTCATGCAGGTGTTTTTTAACTTTCGTCTAAATTGCCACACCTTCTGTTAAAAATTCGCCCACTTTTAGTGCAGAGCTCTGTAGTTATATGGAGTTAATGTAGTTTTTTTCTCTTCTAAAATCAAAATCAGTGACGTTCGATTGACTTATACAAGATTGTCTTTGGCGATATTTCTACTTATAATCTTTTGGTCGCTTTCAACAAACAAATACGGGGCATGTCTGTGCCTCCGAAGCATCACAATTTTGAGAAAAAAGAAGCAAAATGTCAAAATACCGCCCATATGTGATGAATGGGTTTGTTTTTTTTTTTTTTTTTTTTGTTTGAACGTGTGATAAGTGCTTTTTTCTAATAAAAAATTTTGCAAATGTAATAGAAAATAGTAGAGTTTTTTTAACTCTGAATGAACATACTCGTATTCCACTTTAATTTATAACAAATTGAAAAATTTGTAAAACTTTAGTAAGACAATTTCATTTTCACTAATAAAATATTCCATAAATGGATGATTCTACTCACGGAGGAGTATTCTGCGGCCCATATTACATATTTTTTGTAACAATATTTCATTGATTTATAATCAAAACTAAAGGCCTATATTGAAACTATGTAACTAGTATGACGCAAAAAATTTAGCTCGATTCCAAGGTTATTTCATACAAAAATTTAACTTTAAAGTGCCAAGTCCTCAGTCTCCTGGCGTGGCTTTTTTCCGAAATTAAAGTGTTATTGGTAAATCTTACACTAGCAATAAGATATGTTATCAATAGTCTTACAATGAAACTGTCAAAATTTGCAATTAAAATTTAATTGTATTAAAAAATTTGTCATTGAATTTTGTAACTCGACTTTTACCTCAGCCTCCTGGCACATCGAAACATTTAAAAATTTTGATAAATCTTCATATCTATCATACTGCTGCTTTATTGATTCAAATGAATGAAGTAAAGTTATAATAGAATCGCTTTCATTACTATCAGATCATGGATATTTTAGTTGATACGCTGAGTTTTGTTCTATTTATAGGTTACAAATCCGTAGCATTTTATTGTAGAAATCCAATATTTTGTCGTTGAGCGTTGCATTAACGATTTATTGGCTGAAAAGTGAAAAAATCTCAGCCTCCTGTCTTTAGTTTCCTGGAAACTTATAGATCTAATTTTTGTTTTTTAGTAAAAAAAAATTGATTTGGTTTTAACAAACAGCGCTTAATATGATTATTTGCTTAAGTATTTAGCTTCCTAAGCACATTTTTCTTTTAAACAGCCATAAATTTCGTGCATCTTATTTTTTGAACCGGCCCATTTTAGAAAAGTACAAAAAATACCCATGCTGAGCTTAGACTTCTAGCATCAATAGAAAAACGTTTTCTCATAAAAATTAAAAATATTGAATTATGCTCGGATAAAGTAAACGCCAAAGCCAAAGATAACAACTATACTAATTTTTCAATCGATTTACAATTGAGTGCGGCTTCATTCAAATTTTAATCTAAACTCATGTACATATATGAAAAATTATTTATTTTCTTTTTGAACATTTATCTTCTAAGGATTACCCCAAAATTTCAAGCAACTATTCATTTCTTTCTGTGCTAATTTTTCACTTTGATTTTTCAGTTTATTTTTCCATTACCATCATCACCAGCATTCTTAATGCCATCAATTTGCCAGGAATTGAATTTCGGTCCCACGCGTATCTGAATCTTTAAGATCTGCGTGTAGAATAACTGCAGAATTTCAGTTGATTCTCTCTCGCCTTGCAACAGACAAAGAAACAACAAATAACAACGACTTAAAAAGGCGCAACAAAAGGGCAAAAAAAAGCGACAATTTTAATTTTATTTTATTTCAAAAAAAAAAAATGTACTACTTGTATTGCTGTTGATTTTTTTTACATTTTTCTCGTGGCACAAGTTATATTCTTTGAACCACGAAACCACAAAGGAGCATCATCAGCACCAGCAGGAGCAGCAGCAACACTTACAACAAGAAAGCAACAGCATCGCGCACAGCAGCCGCATATCGTTACCTTTAACTTCGTCATCGTCTCATTCGAGTTAAATAGATTTTCAATTTTATGGGTTTTGCGGCTTTTTCGGTATTTGCCGCTTCTTCTTTTTTTGCTTTTGGTATAAAGTCAGAACGTTTTTTCTCAAAGTGTATTGATGTTGGGAAGTAAGTAGAAGGGTACTGATACTGCATTTTATTAAATTTCAATTAAAAACGAGCAACTCGTATGTAACTATTGATTATGGGGGGTTATCGTGAATAAAGATTCCCGGGGAATTTTATACATACTGCCGTGCATTTTCCATCGCGGTGCAAGCAAAATTTCCAGGGAGTATTTGTTCACGATAGCCCCCTATATAACAAAGTCAAGTTTGTTACTTAAGTCTTTTGTTTTAGTCATCAACTCTGTTTCTCGAAACGAAAATCACTCAGAAATTACAGCCATTGAAGCTTTTACTCAAGAGCTGGCAAAACTTAAGCGTTCATTTCAACTTAAATAGCAATTTATTGTAAGACTGGTTTTCGTTCCAAGTTTCATTTATCACCACAATCAAATCATCAGAAGAATTTGCCGTCATCCACAAGGTCCAATGCATAGACTTGTCGCGAATCACAGCAAAAAATTAAATGCAGCACATGCAAAAGTTCTAATTTCATTGTTTTTTCCTCCTTACGCATCGCTCTGCTATTGTAAATCGTTGTTATTTTGCTGTGATTCTCGACAAATCTATGTAAAGGGCTAAATATAGTATGCTGGTCAAGTTCTTTTGGATGTCGGCAAGTTCGTCTGATGATTTGATTGTGATGATCAATGAAACTAGTAAGGAAAAGCAGCCTTCCAGTTTTGTTTTGTTTTTGTTATTATGTTGGAGTTTTTTACTAAAACACATGGAACAGTAAGCTCAAACCAACAATGTAACCTGATACATGCTTGTTTGGAAGCTAATAATGTTAATCATTATCTGTTCAAAAAAATAACTAAAATTTTTTCGAAAAAAATCAGTTAAGGAAAATTGGTAATCATAGCACGTTACGGAAATACTTACTTACTGCTCCTCAACCACTCAAGCAATCATTGTAAAATAAAAGAAGACAAAACTATCTCTCATATAAATCCAATTTTTTTACTAACTACGAACAATGCACGTCATTGTCATTATCTGTTCAAAACAACAAAAAAGTTCCAATTTTTTTTTAACCCATTAGTGCTCAATGACCTTTATAAAGGACGCACACTTTTTTATTTTTTTGAAAATTTAGTAAAAGCGCTTCCGCCCTATTAAACATTTGAATGTGTTCTACTTTTACTTACAATATTTTTGAGGTCTCAAAAACTTGACATTTACAAGCTGTGCGGAGTTCAAAGTGAATTTTTTGGAAAAAAAAGAACGCGAAAATTGAGGGGAAATAAGTATTGAATTATTTTAACTGGTGGTATTTTGGTTAGTAGTAGCCTATTTTGTACTGCTTGTTTAACTAGTTTGCTTTATTATATGCTTGGACTGCGGTGGTTTTCGAATTCCAAGACTTTTTGGATTTTTTTCCTGATTCTTTATAAAGGACTCCGAGCACTATCGTTTATTTAGAAATAAACATTTAAAACTCCATAAAATATTGGAGGAATTGGAAAGGAGTTACTCCGATGGAAGATTCCCAGATAAAATGATTCGGAAGCATCAGATTTCGACGACGAACACTAAAGGCATATATTGTTAGAATATTGGGGATAAAAAGGCGATGACTTCAGCTCTGATGATTCTTGTATCGATCCGAATAACGAAGGGCCAACAGTATCAAATTCACCAAAGAAGATATTATCTGGGAAGCGAAAAATTACTATTCCTAAAGAGTCTGTTTCCGTTACATGTTAGAAGACAAATTTTTTTATTATAACCTGTGACACTGTGTGTATTTTCATAGACCAAAACAATAGTTCTCGGAAAGATTATCGCTAAGTCAGTTAACGTAATAGTTATTTTGGTCCAGGTGGCAACGTAATTCTAAATCTGATTTCCAAATCACAGATACTACTAAATGAAGCACACAAAATGTGTTTTGAATATAAATACATGATATACACTCCAAAGTCAAGTCATTTATCAGCACTTGAATAATGTGTTAGTGGCAAGGTAATGGGAGCCAGAATGGGTCATTGTTCACTTAGATATAAAATAGCCGAAAAAAAAGATAGACATCCATGGTTCATATGATTATCGAACTTGCGATAATTCAAACGTAAATCTTTGCCACTGGAAGGACAATCAATCCGTAAGAATGGGAAGCACTTTTGAATCGGCTGAATAAACTGAATACTTACGTTGGTCAAAATAACATAAGAAAAATGTGAAAGTGTCCCAACCCATAATGTTTGCCAATACAAAAAAAAAGAATGGGCGGAGTTGTCCTCCTAGACTAAATGATCAGCGTATACCGAACCAGAATGGGCCGGCCTAAATGGTATTAGCCTATTTAATGAAAAATGTTAGACTTAGTCCTTTACACTTTGTTTTCATCGAAAGCTAGCAACATCTATGTTTGAAGTACATATATCTAATAGAAAAAATTCGTAAATCTCATTACTCAAGTACATCTATTGATTCCATATATGACAGGAGAGGTCAATTGAGGAGTGGCCGTACCAAAGGGCCTAAGTACCATTTCGAGGCAAAAGTAATGTCATACTTTTTATGTGCCTAATAGTCTGTTATTTGACTGTTATAATTTTTTCAACATAATGGCATCAATTTCACAATATCAGGAAAATTTTTAGTGAAAACAGAAAACAATTTTATTAATTTCTAACAAAATGCCACCCGTTTCATATTATGACACAACTTTTGCCTCGAAATGGTACTTAGGCCCTTTGGTACGGCCACTCCTCAATTAGTAAGATATATTCAAAAACAAAGACGTTGCGGTGAATGTACACTAAAATCAAATTTTATTTGTACAAAATGCCATCGGCCCTTACACCCCAAAAATTGTTTTGAAGCCTTCCACACTAAGACAGAATAAATATATTTGGGTCACACATTTTTGTATTACTTCGATATTTTTTTCGTTTTTTAAATTACAAATACTTATGTGTTGCATTTTTTTTTTTTTTTTGTTTTAATTTTTCACGTATTTTCCACAGCTGAATGGTTTTCTGTGCTCAGTATCCTTTAAAAAGGACACTTTAAAAAAAAATTAGCTCATTGGAGCTAAAAAAATCAATTTTGTCGAAGCGGATTTCAATATCGCTTCTGGATCGCCGTGAGCACTAATGGGTTAAGTTCGTCTATAGAGGTGGTGTATATTTTGTAATATTAAAAAAATTAATCCGTTAAAGATGTCATCTTTGCATTGGATTCATATGAAAAATAATTTAGTCTTCTTTCCAGAAAAAATATTTTAGTAGATCTAAAAAGTAGGCGTTTTTTAAAATGTAGTAAAAATAATACTTTTTTCCATATAGGAGAAAACTTACTTTGTGCTAACTTCTTACTTTTCCAAAAATAGGACAGAATATGAAGCGGTTGAGAAATGTCCAAGTTATGAATAACTGTGTGAAGTAGAGTTTATCACAATATACCAATTTTCCACTTTTAGCACCCATCCAAAATTTAGGCATTTAGGTTTAGGCATGAAACGAAACCATATACCAAAATCGATGGGGGTGTGTCAATTCTTGTTACGCTAGGCATGGAATGACTGCGTAATAAATACACACTTTATTTTTTTTACATATAATTTATTATGAATTTGTTAATAATATATATATATTTACTTTCTTTATTCTTTATATTTAATTTTTTATAATTTGTTGCATTACTAAAATTTCTTATTACTTTGTTCTCTCTAATAATATTTTATTAATTTTTTCTTTAAAACATTCTGATTTTTTTTTTAAATAAAGTTCTATTCTCACTTTTTTGTGTTTTGTTGTCCTCTAATTCATTGTCCATGGTTTTTTTTATTTTTGTTTTTGCCTATTTATTTTTATGCTCACAATTTGTTCATTACAATTTTTTTTCTTTTTTTGCTTTTTTTTTAATTTTAAATAAATGCTAGTAATAATCATCATTTATATTTTTTTAAATTGTTCAATTAAATAACTAATAATAAATACATATATATGTAAAATTTCTTAATAACTTTTTTATTAATTTGCAATTTAGTTTCATTAAATTTTTTATTTTTTGTTTATGTTGAATTATACATGTCAACCTAAGCTGAGAATTTTTCATAATAAAATTGATTTATTTTCAATTTGAATTGTAATTCCGTGCATTTTAATTTAAGAAATTGATTTCAGTATAGCAAAGATTATTTCTGCCACACAGCTCTCAAATTTCCCTCTAACAATTTCAATGTCATCAACACCCATCTTTGTGGGTCCTAAGACTTCAATGACGAGAGCCACGCCCTGGAAGCGAGTGCTGAAATATTTAAACTATCCAGCTTTGCCTAGATAATTCCAACATTGAGCATCGATTATATTAAGTTGCCGATGACAAAGGGAATATTAGAACTGTCGAGAAAATTTTGATGAACACCACACCAAAGCCTCACATAATTTATTTGTCTTTGCAATATTATGACCGTGGGTGGGCGCCATTTCTAACGACAGCACATTTGAGAGAAACGAAATAGCATTAGTGTATACATACGTATACAAATGTGAACAACGCACAACAACGACAGTTTTACTTCAGCAGCCTTATGGTTTTTGTACCACTACATGCAAAAGAAGTTTTGCGTCCGTGTTGGTGCCCACCATTGAATATGACCATAGGTGGGCACTGCCACACGCCTAATTTCTACTAAATACATGTGTAGTTGTGCGAATTTGCTTTTCTTCACTTTTGAAATAGAACTGGGTTTTGTAAATTTTCGCACTACGATTTTACGAGTTTGAGCCCCCGGAACGTGGGTGAAAACGAAGATTTAAAAAAAAAGCGAAGACTTGTTTTTTTTCTTGTTCAATTACCTTTCGATAGAAATCTTTCTACAATGCGTACCCAAAAATGCAGGCAAAAAATTTTTATATAAATAAATATAGTTTTTTCTCGTATTAGACTTGGTTATACATCCTCGGAGGGCTGAAGCCATGCTGAAAGTATGCTTCAATAATACAATGTTGCAGTTTTTTTTTTTTCATGGTTCTAGTTAAAATTTTCAGTTTAAATTGACGTGATTTATCCAAATTATATTTTTTTTTTTTATGTTTTGCTCATTTAAAAAAAAAAATCCGGTTTTGTTACTAATTTTTGCTTATATAGTAATTTGAATTTTAAATTTTTACGTCCATTTCTATGTTCTATAATTTTTTATGTTTTCACTAAGTTTCTTTTTTCCTTTTTTGAAAATTTGTTCAATTTCAATTGTGTTTTACTTTACAAATAGAAAAATTGCTATTAATTTTGTAGTTATTTTTGCAGTTCTTTTGTTAACGTGTTTTATTTTTATTACTCTTTTTATTCAATCTATTGTATTGTTTTTTCTTTCATTTCACATAAATTCCTTTCGGTGTTTAATTAAGTTTTTGTTTGGTGTTTCTATTTCTAATCGGTGTTTTTAATTGCAGCGTCAGTTAACATTTCATTTTATTTGAATTCAATTGATAATTCTATTTCTAAATTGTTGTTTTTAGTTGAGTTGCTAATTTCGTTATTTTTTTTTTTTTTTTTTTACTAAGTTTTTATTAATTGTTTTGCTTACGAGTAACTCTTCTTCTAACTATTTCTATCTAGTATATGATGTATCCTATTATTTCATAACCATTATTGATTTATTGTTGCTGTAGATGCTTAGACAATTCACAGTTTCTTTTCGAGTTTGTATGTATGCATTTTATCTATTAATTTTCAAATTATGTTTGTTTGCATTGGTGGGTTTAATTTTTTTTTTTTTTTTTATTTATCATGTATTGAGTGTACCAAAGTTGTCCAATGTAAATAAAAAAAAAAATGTGCTTCTAACTCTCTAACATAAAAACGTAGTTTTAACCAGCACACTGTGGTGAAAGTGTTCAGTTTAGTTAATTCATTAAAAACAAAATTATCTAAAAAACACAGTTTGACAAAATCGACATATTTATTAATCTGACAATAAAAAAATCAAGTAAAATTAAGCATAATTCTAAAATGCATCAAAGAATTTTCCATCAAAGAAAAGTTTTCAAATGTTGTTTTCTTAAATCAATGCCATAATCTTTTTAAAATAGTGATAGAAATCGACGCTTTCCGTAGAAAAAAGATTTGTCACTTCCAATTAGGTTCGGCGCAAAATGTGAGAACCGAAGTCTAAGCTCAGATCCTTATATGTAGGACATGCATTTTTTGCGTTATACATTTTTTTCGTAAGTCCCCTTTTGAGTAAAAAATCGTTTTTCCGACCTCTTTATTGAAAAACGTAAAAAAATCGATTTTTGGAACCGTATATTATATATGTATAAGGAGTGAGTTCGAAAAAATCTTAACACACGTTTTACCTAATAATTTTTTTGGGTGTAAAATTTAAAAATTTCTTTGATCTAGTTATCTTTGAAAAATATGTCAGTTATTATTTTTAATGAAAAAGATGTTGATTTGTTGTGAGTTTGATCAAAATGAGTGAAGAAAAAGAAGTACGTCTTAAAATTATTAAAAATTTTCAAAAAAATCCAAATTGATCTTACAAAAAATTGGTCAAAGAATTGAAGGTCTGCCGTCAAACTGTTTCTAATGTTATTAAACAGTTTCAGGAGATTTTGACCATCGATAGGAAACCTAGTTCAGGAAGAAAACAAGAACCACATGATATTGGGAAAGCCAAGAAAATTGAAAGCATATTGAAAAGATCTCCAAACACATCTGCTAGAAAAGCTGCCCGGTTAGCCCAGTGCTCTGACTATTTGGTGCGAAAAGTTAAAGCCAAAAATATTCATGTTGTATAACGGAAGACGAAACGTATGTACTTGGCAGATTTTACGCAGCTTCCGGGTCAAAATTTTTATGTTACTGATGCTCGAGGAAATGTCGAAGAACAATTTAGAATCCAAAAGCAGACAAAATTTCCTAAAAAATTCCTGGTATGGCAAGCTATATGCAGTTGCGGCAAAAGAAGCAAGTCATTTGTTACAGTGGACTCTATAAATACCAAAATATACATCAAAGAATGTTGGAAAAAAAGAATCCTACCTTTTATAAGAGAGCACAATGTGTCCACATATTTTTGGCCCGATTTGGCATCATGTGGAGTGGTACCAAAGTAATAACATAGTTTTTGTACCAAGAGAGGCCAATCCTCCAAATTGTCCGGAGCTAAGACCAGTGGAGAGATATTGGGCTCTTGTGAAAAGAAACTTAAAGAGCACGAAAAAGGTGTCCCAAAATATCGAAGATTTTAAAAGGAAATGGGCGAACTGTTCTAAAAAGGTGTCTGAAACAACTATCAAATCTCTAATAGAAGGCTTACTGAAAAATAGTGGTTAGAACTATAAAAGTTATATTAACTAGCTACCAACAAATCACGTGTCAAGTGGTTCTGTGGTGTGAGCTTACTGCTCTGTGTTTTTGAGTTATGGGTGAAACGTATCGAAAACCGACCTACCAACAATTTTTTGGTTTTTTTTACCTATGCATTTTGCCTTGTTTTTGTAATGTTGTTTTTACTCAAAAACACAGAACAGTAAGCTCACACCACAGAACCACTTGGCACGTGATTTGTTGGTAGCTAGTTAATGTAAATCATTATCTGTTCAAAACAACAAAAAAATTAAAAGTTATATTTTTCTGTAACATGTAAAATATTATCAATTAAATAAAAAAAAATCAAAACTCTAAGATCAATCGTTTAAAAATTATTGAATATTATATATGTTAAGATTTTTTCGATCTCACTCCTTAATCCAAAAAAAATAAAAAAGTTTTAAACGCCAAAGTTTTTGTAAGAACATAATCTTTATTCCTAAAGTACTCTCGGGTATCCATTTTCTAATGAAAAGAAGTTATGAGCAAAAACCATGTTTTTTTTTAGCCAAAATCGAGCTTCAGTAGAATCGAAAGTGCTCCAATGGTTTTCCTCAGAATGAAAAAAAAAATTATGCAGATATCGTTTTTAAGAGTCCCTCTAACTTTTGAGTCGGTTCGGGATGAATCCTTATTTCGACCCGGTCTAATACTTATGTATCTCACAAACCATATAAGCTATTTTGATGAAAATTGATGGATAGATGGCGCACAGTGGCGGCATCTGGCATTTCTCGTTTCAAACTTCTGAAATATATAAGATATTTTAATTCTGTTTTCGGTTATGGATAGAAAATTCTCAAAGCTATTATGACCCTAAATTTAGATTGCATTGCAGGTTGAAAGGCAAAGTTTTGTTGAAGTTTGATTTTCTGTAAATTTCATACATAATATCATGTTAGAAAAATACCGGAATGGCCTAATATTTTAGAAACTGAACGTTAAATCAAAAAATAAAAAAACACGTGTCCAATAATTTTCAGAGATCTATTCAACGATATGAAATTCGACCCGTTTGGCGTTGGCAAGTTCAAAATTTAAAATTAAAACCCCATTTTTTATTGGATATTCAGATTCTACGCAAAAAAGTACGAAAATTTTGTCTGAGGCATTTTTCTTTTACGGCCTAGATGGCGCTGTAATCGACAAAAACAAAATTAAAAATACAAACTTCTGTACCTAAAACTTTGTGAAATTAGGTCAAGAAAACCGGCTTCGGGCAAAATAAAATGCGTCACAGTGCGAAAAACTCAATATAAATCAATTTTAAGTAACCCAATTTTTTATTGCATATATCGAACCCTAACCGCCAAGAAGGCTTAACTGACACGATTTCGGATTTTCGTTTTTTGATGAAAATCAATAATTCGCGTTCTTACGCATCTTCACTACAAATTTTCTAACTGTAAAAAGTATCATTACGGAGTTATAGCGAAAGCAATAAGGGCTTAGCGCCATTCGAAGTATTTTGTTTACTTTTTTTTTTTTGTGACTGCAAGTTATTTGGAGTAATGCTGAAATGCTTGGGCTTTTCGCTCACAATTGGTATTTATGCAAATAAGATGAATATGAAAATTCATTTTATTTCTAATTTCCTCGACGTTCCGGCTATGATTGGTTAAGTCTAAATTTTTAAACAAAATAACTTTTTTCTTTTTGTGACAAAAATAATTTGCAAATAATGCAATATAAAAGGAAAATTTATTAAAAAGTCTTGAAGCAGATTAATACTAAGTATTTGTGACCACAAATGTTTTTTGGTACAAAAACTGAAGATTAGATGGAGAATCTTGTAAACTTTAAGGCTTAACCGCCACAACACTGAAAAATAGCATACAATGAAACTAGTTGCATCGCATATCTAACACAAAATATAGCTTACATACTAAATTTCACTGTATTAGCTATACTAAGTGCACGGATATTTAAAAAATAACCATCTCCTCTAAAATTTAGTTTTTGTCGGTTGTCCTTTTGGCAGTTAGAGCTCGATATGTTTTCCTTTGAGTAAAAACAACAAAATAAAACTATTTTTAAAATTGTTTCTCTACCATTTTTTAAAGAGGTCAAGACAAAACAAAAATAGTCATTTTCGATGTAATTGCCGGTGCTGAACCCGAATTCAGTCTTGGAATTGTTCTACCACATATGATTTTTGAGGTATTCTAACCTAAAAGTTCATAAACACGATTTTTAAGGTTAAAAATCTCTATTTCAATGCTTAAATTTTCAACAGTTTCACATTTTCACGCAGTAAATAGGCCAACAAAACCAAAAAAACCGAGTGATATACATACATTGTATTGAAAACAACTTTTGCTAAATGTTTTAAACTCACTTTTTAACGAAATTTCTGAAATGTGCACTTTTCGAATTATTTTAACTAAGTATTTTCATTTGAGTTTGTTATTGCATACATTTTTCTCTTATTTATAAATTGTATTTATTGTTCATGAGCTACACATAAATTTATTTTTATTTTTTTTTTTTTTTTTAATTATAGCAAGTTTTTTTAACTTTTTCATTGCTTGCTTTTTTTTTATAGGCATTTTTCGCTGTTTCGATTTTGCCTGATTCAAAAATCTTTAAAAAAAAAATCCAATCAAATACAATTATTTTTTTTTTTATAATTTCCAACAATTTTAAGCATTGGCTAAACATCGATGTTTAAATATTTTTAAATTTTTTTTAACAATTGGCGATAATTAATTTGTTAAATTCTAAACACACTTAAAATTTTTTTCAATATTTTGCAAAAGAAAACAATAAAAAAAAAATACGAAAACGTGAGCGTGGAATGAAACGAAAACTGATTCAACGGAAAAGAAAAAAGTATAGGAATAAAAATGTCATGCATCATGGTTGTTAAGCTAAAAAATTGCAATTTGTCATCCCTGCTTCTAACTTTTTGACCACGGGTCGAATCGACGCATCCGTGAACGTACAACTCATGACGTAAAATCATGTGTTTCACATGTATTTCACATTACTAATTACATTATTTTACGTCACGAATTGTACGTTCACGGATGCGTCGATTCGCTTTGTGTCAAAAGCAACAATAAGGACTGCATCGAAAAGAAACTGTCAACTATCATATTTATTTTCAGGCCTGTTCCATAACACGAACCTGCATGGGTTTTCCTCTCTAAGTTTTAAAAAGCAATTTCTATAGATTTAAGTGTGTTGATTACGAGAAAAATAGTGAAAAAATTCCA
Source organism: Calliopum simillimum (assembly GCA_951812925.1). Classification (NCBI taxonomy): domain Eukaryota; kingdom Metazoa; phylum Arthropoda; class Insecta; order Diptera; family Lauxaniidae; genus Calliopum; species Calliopum simillimum. The sequence goes on from OX638368.1 coordinate 122,308,858, forward strand.
GCACGTCACAATTTTCAGTATTTTAAGTTTTACTCAAGTGCCTTTTTTGTATATACAAGACTACCGCGCCTATACTACTGAACGTATCAAAACCATATTTGCACCAGATGTTATTTTGGTGTTCCAACACATTTATAGGAAATGTGGGATCGATTGGACAAGGGGGTGTTGTACCCCTCATATAAAAAAAAAAACTCAAAATAATTGAAAATTTTATTTGAGTCGCTCCTACGCCTATACCAGTAGGTATATTGAAACCATATTAACAGCATATATCCGCCTGATATTCCGACAGATTTGTCTTGACAATAGGGGTAATCGAATGAAAGTACGGTGCGCTCGGTATGCAAAGAAACATACCGTAAACAAAAAAAAAAAAAAAACGCATATCTACGTACTTGACCTGCAATATGAAACTTGATATCTGGATGAATATTATGCATAACATTTATCTTGATCGTACGGGGAGCACCAAAAAAATATATGGTGCAAGAATGGTTTAAATATGTTGAGTATTTTAGGCGTGAACGATTGAATTAATAAGTTTTCAAATGCTGCACAGACTTACAAGGGTACCCCTCTTAAAATTAAGAGAGTGTTTTTTAATGTATTTTTTGATGCCGAGCCCAAATCCGTTTACAGAATTGCTCTATCATGTCCGAATTTTGAGAAAATTTAAAATAACAGTGTAAAACCCACGATTATTTTTGAGGTTATGAAAACTGGAATATGTCAAAATTCTGACGTGATGGAAAGAAACCAAGTTTAGAGTCGTGATTAGGAGGTCCCAAACCACCATAATTGGCTTCAAAAATCAAGAGAGGAAAAAAAAAGTGTCGAATTTGCAGGCCTGTGTAATCCATGTGGTTTCAATTACTTTTCATTAAGCAGGCTGCTTAGTGAAAATGGTGAGCCACACGATAAAAAGTATTAGAATCTTTTTAGCGGACAATTACAGGCTCTACAAATAATATTAATTTTCTTTAACGAAAAAGTAACCATTTAGGAAATATTCTTAAAAAACTGCTAAAAGTCGGATAATTCGACTTTATCGAACAGTTACTTGTTAATAAATACAAATGAATATTATTTGTAGAACCTGTAATTCTCCACAAAAAAAGATTCTTATACTTTTTATCGTGTGACTCACCATTTTCATCAAAAAGTTTTCTAAATGAAAAGTAATTGAAACCACACGGATAACGGAACAGGGCTGTTTAATTCACTTTTCATTAAAATTTACAAAAAAAGTTATACTCTTAATTTAAGTCGAATTTTATGTTAAATTTTGCACATCCTCTTTTTTAACGAAACTGCTTGAACTAAGCCAGTTTTTTTTTTTTAAATTATTTTATGCCATCAGCAACTCAACCATCTTTCTTCAAGTTTTGCTTCACAATGGCCCAATCATTTCCTATTGGGCGAAAATCGTAAGCTTTTAGTGAGTTAGCGGGCGCAGAGTGCAGTGGCTAAGTCAGGTCAAAATATTGTTGATGCATTGTAGTACAGCAACTTTAGCTCAGTCAATTTTAGTGCTAGAAATATGTTTAAAAAGTGCAAATCATGTCTGCTTCAACTTTTGTTGAGACAAATTTTTATGTCAGGTGCATTGTTTTTAAGTTGTTCGTCAAAAACTGACTTTTTTTTATCTTTGAACACCTAAAAATGGGGTTATGACACCCTGTTGAGCGGTGGACTTTTTTTTGGTAAAGATTCTATAATCTAATAAGCAACTGTGCCAAGTTTCAAGGCCGCAGCAGTTTTTTCCTTTTTCCAGTTTGGCTAATTTTACTGGACTATTTCTTATAACATGGTATAAGGTGGCTTTTCAGACACTCCTTTCTGTAAACCTCAGCAAATATCATGCCTTTTGTGAAAAATGAGTCTAATATATTAAAGCAAGAGCGAATAGCTTTTCAGATAAGATATTTTTCGCCAAATATTTAAGTCCAACTATCGATATTGACTGATTGACAGTACTACCTTTTGAGTAGAATTAGGAGTCTGGCAATGTTCTAAGTCCATTATTAAATAGGTTTCATCATCTATTATAACTCATTCAGTTATATCTTCAAGTAAACGGTCATACAATCTTCGTAAGTAGCTTTGTTTTACCCACTTGAACTTTCCTTTCAATGATCACGCTTTAAATGGTACTTTCCTTGTTTTAAATAAACGCATACTCTGCGATAAAAATATATTTCAGTGCAGTTTCTTTTCGGTACTGTCCTCATGTACCAGCATCATCCCTATACTTGATAAATAAATTTTAAAAAAAAACACTTTTTTTGTATATTTTCCAATCAAATCAATCGACCGTCCGAGACTGTTTTTCCACGATTGTCTGCCTGCTGATTAAATTTAACTTTGCATACTTTTAGATATTTTTGTAAATATGAATGCTTATAATGCTTTTTTTTCTATTTTTGTTTTTTTTTTACAAAAAAACTTGTTTGTATAAATGGTTTTTTAGCTAACGACCGGGAAACCTTAGATTTTTGTTATAAACATGTACAAAATTTGAATCTTTTCATATTTTTATAAAAATTTTATGCTTTTTTTTAATTTTTTCTCAATTCAGCAGTGTTTTGCAACAGTTGAAAGCTATTTTAATTATTTTTTTTTTCTTACACTGATAACTAATTGCTATGTACATTGAACTGACATTTAATCATTTCAAAACTATATTCAGAAATGCCTATATGAAGATAAAGAACTTTTGAAGCGCCTAGTTTTCCTTTACATTCTTCTGTAAAGTGCAGGTTTTTTCAATGCCCCGCTTTAAAACGCAGCAATTTAGGCTTAGGATTCACAATCATTAATTAACTAATGACAAGGGTTTAACCAGAAACATTTTATTTTCAATCTTAAATTGACCATTAGTTAAACCCCCAAATTTTAGAGTTTAACCATTAGTTAGCCAACAGCCGATGAGCAGCCGTAACAGTCGATTTTTTTGCACTCAATTAAATTTTGTGCCCTTCCACTTATTTCCAAACTCTGTGAATATAAAACATTAATTGAACTATTTTCACTATTTTAGTTAACTAACTGGTTAACCAATGATTGTGAATCCGGGCCTTAGCATATTTTTCTTTTATCTTCATTTTATTTAATTTTTTTTTTTTTTATTATATTTATATTTAGTAACTTTTTATTTAATAGATTAAAAGATTTCATGTACGTTAATACTTTTGTTAAGACTTTAAGGTGGTTTTGGTTACTTGTTTAATATTTAACTAAAAGTGTACAAAATTATTGCATGACGTCTCAAATCATGTTCCCTATAGTTGAATAATTTTTGGCCACATCTTCAAAATCAAAATTTCTCAAAAACTATCTAGAATTATACCTATACAACAGAATAATGAAAACTATGTTTTGCAGTAAGTGATAAAGTGAAACACAAAAGAATTAAATTCAATAAATAACTAAAATTTATTGTTACAATATGTTGTTCGAAATAAAACTGGACAAATTCATAAAAAACATAAAAAAAAAAAATTTTTAAGCCAACTAAGTGCATAAACCTTAATTAAACTTTGTGCATAAAATGTTACATTTTCTTTTATATAGTTTACAAAATGCTTACTTTTACTTTGTGACAATAAATATGGAGATTGCGTATTTCTTTTTTGCAAACACATGCATATTTTGCTATATATGTATTGACTCCGTGGAGACATGCATTATTCTTTGTATTTGCTTTATATGTATATATTTTTTTTTATAATTTTAACTTTACATAATTAGTGTTTGATATAATAAATGATGCTCATGACTAAGATAAATTTAAACACTTTAGACACATTGTCATACAAATAATGACTTCCAAAATATAAGAAATAATATTAATGTTATATCTTTTTTTAATTGATTAAAAAAAAAATTAAATAGTTTATTCGTATAAATTGAAATAATATCTTTTAATTTTCCGAACAAAAAAAAAAATTTTTTTTTTTGGCTGTGCAAACTTTAGGTTTTATAAACGTCCTTTTTTACGCTTTTAATAATCTTTCATTAAAATTGACTTAAATCATTTTTTTTTTTTTTTTTTTTTTTTTTGTTGAATAGTACAGTCATTTACCGGGAGTTTTGAAAATGTGTAATTTTTAGGGTTGTAACGGAGCTGCGCATCCTCATGTGCGGAACTTCCGACTGTGCGAATTTCGATTCGATAAAACGGAGCTATAACGGAGGTAGCAACAACAATTTTGAAGTGGAAAAGTTATTTTACTCAGCCCTCTAGTCGTTTTAAATCTTAAAATCACGAATTAGTACCATTACAAATGATTTTTGTTATCAAATTCTCAAAATCAAAGAAGGCTGACATACACTGCCCTCCAAATCATATGTAAAATGGACAGTGTTATGCAATAACGTGTCAACCCACTCAAAATTATTATTTTTAAGATATTTTCATTTTTGCGTAAATGTCGTAGAACAGATAATATTTATTTATTTCAAATAATTAGCAAAGTTAATTTACTAAATATCTTAACATAACAAATGATATGAAAATGTCAAACAAATTTTGCTGTTTTCAACTTCTTATTAACAAAATATTGGTTCGGTTTTTTGAAAATACGTACTTCTTTTTTTTTAGAATCGAACTGCATTCATAAGTAAAAAAAATTTGTTCGATGGTTGAGTCGTTATTGCATAACAGTGTCCAAATATGTATATTTTATTTAATTAGTTTTGTAAGAAATTACAATGTACAGTTAAAGCTAGAATTTAAACAAAATCTTGAATTTTAATTATTTTCAAAGTATTTTTCCACCTCAGCATACGTTAACCCTTTAACGACTAAAGTCAAATATGTTTACTAGCACCCCATTTGCTTGGATGAAAGTTTTATTTACCACCATTCTTTCGATTTTCTCCTATTTCTATTTTGAAAATTTTTCATGTTTGGACCTGGTCGTCAAAGGTCTAAAAATCTGCTTTCGGAATCACGTTTTGAAACTTTGCTTTCGCATCCGCTTCCCCGTAGATGACTTCTGTTGCTACTAGTAGTTTTATAGATTTCGATGTGCTCTCTCCGAATTTCCACTTTGCCATCTCGTATCTTTGCCGCTCATGCCGCCATGTTGTAAAAATGGCGCCTAAAAGCAGTTTTATGACAATATCTCGTTAACGGTTAGTTCTAGCGAAAAATGCTAACAAAAAATTTTGTAGCTTACAAAATTGCCTATAAAAATAGCTTTAGAACAGTTTAGGAAATATTCAAATTTGAAATGTAACCTCTAAGTCAAACGAAAACAATTCTAGAGCCAAAAAGGAAATTTTATAAGCTATAAAATTGTCTATCAGCATTTTTTTCTAGCACTAGCCGTAAGCGAGATATCGTCATAAAACTGCTTTTTGGTAGCGAGGAAGCAAAGTTTAAATTCAGAAAGAGCACATCGAAATCTAAAAAAATACACATTTTCAAAACTCCCGGAAAACTTTCCAGGCAAAAACTACCAAACGACTGTACTATAATAAGAAAACACATTTAATTTAATTGAAAATTAGTAAACTAGTAGGTAGCAAATTAAAAAATTCTAGGTATATATAGTAAAATTCCTTTTTGTGTAATTGTTAACTCTATAATTGTAATATTATTTAAATCTTTTTGTTTTTTTAATAAACACACATAAAACTCTAATATTATTAATATTTTTGCTGCATTTGCTTTAAATGTTTTTTTTTTTTGTTTGTATTGTTGCTTTTAGAATTATTAAACAATTTAATAATAGTTTGTCTTTATAAATTGGTTGTTGGGTTTTATATTACTTATATAGTTTCTTTGTTATTTGAATTGTTTAGCGAACCTATTAAAATATCTCATATTTTTCTATTTTAGTACTTTCCTTTTCTGTGTTTTTTTTTTTTTTTCCTACATTTCGTTTTCAACTAACAAATGCTCTCTATATATGTCCGCCAATAGGAGGCGGCAGTTGCCATTGTTCAAGTGTGCGTTGTTACTACTGGTATCTGACAGTAGGGACATTCAGTAACCGAACAGGCGCACGTATCACACAAAATAAAATGGTTGCAAGGCTCCAATGTTACTGTACGATTGTTTTCCTCGCATTTCATACATTTTTTTGCATTTTCCAAATATAATACTTTTTCAACATCCTCTAAATCGCTACGTAATTTTGACTATAAATTATGAGATTGATTATCAATTTTAAAAAGCATGAAAAACTTGATTGAAATAAACTTACTTGCAATTGCTTGAGTTTTTGTATTGATAAGTTACGCAACTCAACAGATAAGTTTAACTGAGTTTGGGCTAAGTCATAACGATCTTTCCATTCATTGGCATCTTGTTTAGCTTTATCACGTTGCATTTCAGCTAAACTCAACTATAAAAAAAAAGAAAGTTAGTGATTGATTATTAAAATTTTAAGTAAGAAAAGTGTTCTTATTGTATAATAATTCAAATTCTAATTAATTCCTTTTGCTAATTTTAATTTCCATGGAATGAATTTATGTTTTTATTCAAGATTTCGGTCTTTAATATTCTATTAAAAACGTAAACAATTTCGTTTGCTTTAAGAAAAAACGAGTATTATTTCCAATTTTCTGGAGTTTGCAACAAAAGGGGTTATCGTGAATCAATATTCCCGGGGAATATTACTCGGACAGCCGTGCATTCTCCATTGCAGTCTGAGAAAAATTCCCTGGGAATATTGATTCACGATAACCCCTTAAATATAATCATGAAGAATGAATGAATGTGTTACGAATTTACTGCCTCACCCTGTAAATCAGTTTCAAATGTTTTTTTTTTTCTCTTTGCGAAAACAAAGGAATGCGGTATTTGGCCACCTGCTTCGCAAAACGGTTTATATTTTTTGCATTTAACTTATATTTGTAACGACATCAGTACACTTGACTTAACAAAACGGTTTCGGTTCTTGTTTTTGCTTTTGACACATGTTCGTTTTCCCCTTTATGTCGATCAAAATATGTAGCTATGTATAAATGTATATGTATGCATAAGTTATTATTAGAAATTGCAAAAAATATCGTATGTTTAAATAGCGGGTAAAAGGAAATGTAAGCAGGAGCAAGAGAGATGAAAAATCATCAACGGCAAAACAGCATACTTGAAACGAAGCAAAAATTTAAAAAATCAGTTGCTGCTTGTTACTTGTCGCGTACGGTTGGTGTGTTTTCTCAACGTTTGTCGGTAGTGCAACGGGTTTGTCTGTTCCTGTCAATTTTAAGAAGCAAAACTATTGATTAAAACGGCAAGTGAAATAAATATAAACTCTGAAAAGTAACCTCTATCATTTGAAGTACAATAAAAACAATTTTGAAGATAAAAATTATCGTGAAAACCCGATTTTCTTGTGCTGCATAAAAAAATAAAAGAAACTGAAAACGTGACTCTGTGAAGCAGATATAAAGAAAAAAAAATAAAACTGCTTATAGACGTGCAGTGTACTGCCAAAGGAGCTTGCATTTACGAAGTTGGCAACCTATGTCAAAAGAAGCAACGAAAGACTAATTCCTTCAGAAGATAGAATCTGGTGGTTACGTAGCAGCATCATCATCGAGTTTTTTTTTTAATTCACCAACAACCAGATCAGCAACTACAGATAGCAACAAAAACGACAATTGCAGTTCGCAGCAATATTGCAATTGCAGTCAGCACCGATATCAACCATTGCATTCAACTAAAATAACAACGATTGCAGTTTGCCGCAATATTGAAATTGCAGTCATCAACAATATCAACAGTTGCAGAGAACCACAGTAACAGCATTTGAAATTAACAACGATAACATGATTGGAGTCAACAATATTAGCAACTTTAACAATCAGTACATCGTCAGCAACCGGTAACATCAGCCTCGTCATACATAAACATCGTTCATCATTATTAAGGGGTAGCTATAGGTATTTTTTCTTTATAATTAAATATAATTAAAAATGTATTAATTATTATTTAAGACTGTATTATTATTTTTTGCAAATTCTCGCGAGTTTTTCTATTCTATTTCCATTATATTTACTAATTAGTGTTAAAAAGAGAAAAAGCAACGAATTAAAGAAATTTATAAAAGGAGAAAAACGACATGCGAATTTAAAATCATTATTTTGAGTAATACGAAGATGAATTGTTAAAAGGTCAAGTATAGGGGAATGCCAAAGAAGGGATAATTGCAGTGCTGAACAATGCGGAACCAAAAATCTAATATTTGTTCAACAAATATTTTGCCATACATTTTTTTTTTATTCAAATGCAATAATCATACAGTTTAGGATCGTTAGTTCAAATGTAGCAAGTTTTTGAGTTTAACCAAAGGAAATATTTTCTATAGTTACGGTTCAAAATGGCATAGGGATGACCGCGCCCTAGCCGGGTATACCTCGAATGCATAGCACCGATGGTAAGCGAGACTTTTCTTTATAAATACATGCCAGGCGTAACATAGATGGCGCCCAACGTAGAACAAGCTTTGATATTTTTGATTTTTCAACAAGAAGATTCTTATTTTGTGTTGGTCGCTAACATAGATGGCGCCCAACGCAAGGAAGTTTGATTTTTATTCATTTAAAAAAAAAAAAAAAAAATTATTTATTTCCCAAAACAGAAGTCAAACCTTTGTTATGATGTTTTCATCATAATTTTTTTTTATTATTTTCCGATTCATTAAAAGTCGCAGCAGAGCTGCAGACTCTGTCTTCAAGTAGAAGAAGTACAGATTTTTTTTCATCCTCTCAAATTTGTAGCATTTCGACATCAGCCACCATTGTTTGAGCCATATTGCAAGTGGATCTTGCTCGGATGCGGGTGGAACCTCTCACTAGTCACCAGCTTACCGGACTAAATTTAAAACCGTTGCTGTGTTGTGGTGAGAGATTCGGCTCGAGTCCGAAGCGAAGCCAGCTCCATGCTGGAATCCGCTTGTGATTGTGATTTCCCCACTAAGTCCCCGACACCAACATTATGAGGTTGAACAGTGGCGAAGATTTTGAGCCATTCATACGAATGGCCAAGAATGATGGTTCAGGTAAGGGTGGTCGAAAAAAAAAAAAAAAAAAAAAAATATCAGAAGCAAGCTCACTGGTTCTCATAACTATTTTAAATCGTTTGGCACTGCAGTTTTTGCATTCGCGTTTTCTGGAATTGGCATTTCCCTAGTTTCAAAACAAAAAAAATATATTCGTTTTTTTATCTTTCGTAGAAATAATTACAATAGTTTTTCCCAAATTTTCGCAAAAAAGGAAAGGAAATTTTACTATCAAAATTTATATTATTTAAATTTAGGCCATTCATATACATATATTTTCTTATTTGAATTTAAAATATTTTTTAGATTTAAAACTTTTTTTTGTGTACTGGAGATTTTATTTAACATTTCTTTTCTCAAATTCGGAATTTTTTTTCCCCTGCTTTGACGAGTTGATTATTATGCCCGATCTTCGATCTGGAAATAAATTAACGCCAAGCGGAGGTCGTGGTAAAGCTATTAATAGAAACCTTAATAGAAATACAGCCGCATACCCTATTTATAGCTCTTTAACTGCTTCACGAAGAAGTACAGTGGTTCATTCGCCTCCTTGTTCTTCAAGAAATTCATTAAACAATTCTCAGCAAATTTTATTGGATCCCGCTGTAGTTGAATATTCCTTGTCAGGCTCTGTAGAACAACTTCCTTGTGTGGATTTAAACGACTCAAAATCCAATTTGATAGATATGTCTAACGGTGAAAAAGGTCAAACCGTACCCTTGGGAGCTAATGCCCAAATTCCAACCGAAAATATGGAAATTTCAGGTGTTAATCCTTTGCCCGAGGGAAATAGAAATTCTGACAACCCAGAGGCGAGTGAAAATGTAACGTCAATAAGTGATCTTGTTACATTAATGCGCCAGACAATTTTAGACAGTCAAAATGATCTGAGGAGGGAGTTACAGGATATTAGAGGTAGCATTGGCACCATTAATCAAAGGATATTAGCTCAAGAACCACGAATTGCAAATGCCCAACAGCCTTTGCCCCATTACCAACCACGAAATTTACTTAATTTACAAAGTGGGGAAAATTTCCCGAAGTTGACAGATTGGAAAATCACTTTCGATGGATCTGGTAACGTTTCAGATTTTCTATTCAAAGTAGATACTCTTTGCAAGCGATCCAGATGCTCATCAGAACATCTCATGACCAATTTTCATGTACTTCTTGCCGGTAAAGCCGAACAATATTATTGGCAGTTAATAAGGCAAACCCCGCATGCTACTTATGCATATCTTTGCTATGCTTTCAAAAAACAATTTGGTGGAGCTGAAAAAGATCATGAGATTACTTTAAAAATTTCTTTGAGGAAACAACAATTCAAAGAAGCTTTCGATGATTTTTTCAGCGATGTTGTTCTTTTAAATTCGCGATTGGGTCAGCCTATGTCTGATGAGGTTTTGATTGAGATTATGAAAAAAAATCTAAACATTAATCTCAAATATATGCTTTTTAATTGTGAGACGAGAGACTTAGAGGGTTTTCGTGACACTGCTCGAAAAGCGGAGCAAGTGCTTCGTGAAAATAAATATCAAACACCAATTTATAACTCGACAAAGACAGTTCACGAAATTGAACATTCTGCTGAAGATGATTTCAGTGACATGGAAGCTGATCCACAGGTGGAAGCTTTACAGGTTCCTCGTCGATTTTCTAAACCAGATTTTTCAAAAATACAGTGCTGGAACTGTATGAATTTTGGGCATTCATACATCTATTGCCCGGAAGGAATAACTTCCATGTTTTGTTTCAAATGTGGGCAAAAAGGAGTAGTCACTCCGAGATGCCCCAATAATCATCAGGGAAACCCCAAACAGAGCGTGAAGGATACCGGGGACACACGTTCTTCCCATTAAATCCCGAGTTATGCAAAAAATTTTCTGACAAAGATTCCCATAATCCGGAAACTTTGTCCAATCCCAGCGTTGTCAAAAAAATCAATATTTTAAAACCAGTTTCGCGTGATTTTTCGTGTCAAGTAGACACAACATGTTTAAACTTTTCTAACCGCGAAGCTTTCTATGAAAATGTTAAACATAAAATTTTTGAAAATGAAATTTGCTCAATTCGGAAAGTCACAAGGCTTAGGAAATGTAGATTAAGGTATAAAAAACGGAAACATTATAGGAAAATTTTAGAATCTACAAGATTAATCAACAGCGATGACGATAGGTCGTTTGCAAAAGTCAAAGTTTTTGACCAAATTTTAATTGGGTTGTTGGATTCAGGGGCTAATGTTTCTGTTTTGGGCAAAAACTGCCATGAATTCCTTAAGAAACTTAATATATCTGCAAAACCTTTTAAAAGCTCTCTATCTACCGCTGATGGAAAAAAACAAAATGTTATCGGCTATTGTGACCTACCTATCACCTTTAAAAATATATACACATATATTAATTTGTTTTACAAGTCATCTGTTCATTTTGCCCGGCTTGTCGTGGGTCGAGCCACACGTTTAAGAAAAGTCTCCAGTTTATGAAATAAGGTTGTGCCTTTTGGGGGTAAATTCTGTTCCTGTTTGTTCTTTGGCTTAAAATCCATATAACAAAGCAGGTTTGTTACGAATTTACTGCCTCACCCTGTAAATCAGTTTCAAATGTTTTTTTTTTTCTCTTTGCGAAAACAAAGGAATGCGGTATTTGGCCACCTGCTTCGCAAAACGGTTTATATTTTTTGCATTTAACTTATATTTGTAACGACATCAGTACACTTGACTTAACAAAACGGTTTCGGTTCTTGTTTTTGCTTTTGACACATGTTCGTTTTCCCCTTTATGTCGATCAAAATATGTAGCTATGTATAAATGTATATGTATGCATAAGTTATTATTAGAAATTGCAAAAAATATCGTATGTTTAAATAGCGGGTAAAAGGAAATGTAAGCAGGAGCAAGAGAGATGAAAAATCATCAACGGCAAAACAGCATACTTGAAACGAAGCAAAAATTTAAAAAATCAGTTGCTGCTTGTTACTTGTCGCGTACGGTTGGTGTGTTTTCTCAACGTTTGTCGGTAGTGCAACGGGTTTGTCTGTTCCTGTCAATTTTAAGAAGCAAAACTATTGATTAAAACGGCAAGTGAAATAAATATAAACTCTGAAAAGTAACCTCTATCATTTGAAGTACAATAAAAACAATTTTGAAGATAAAAATTATCGTGAAAACCCGATTTTCTTGTGCTGCATAAAAAAATAAAAGAAACTGAAAACGTGACTCTGTGAAGCAGATATAAAGAAAAAAAAATAAAACTGCTTATAGACGTGCAGTGTACTGCCAAAGGAGCTTGCATTTACGAAGTTGGCAACCTATGTCAAAAGAAGCAACGAAAGACTAATTCCTTCAGAAGATAGAATCTGGTGGTTACGTAGCAGCATCATCATCGAGTTTTTTTTTTAATTCACCAACAACCAGATCAGCAACTACAGATAGCAACAAAAACGACAATTGCAGTTCGCAGCAATATTGCAATTGCAGTCAGCACCGATATCAACCATTGCATTCAACTAAAATAACAACGATTGCAGTTTGCCGCAATATTGAAATTGCAGTCATCAACAATATCAACAGTTGCAGAGAACCACAGTAACAGCATTTGAAATTAACAACGATAACATGATTGGAGTCAACAATATTAGCAACTTTAACAATCAGTACATCGTCAGCAACCGGTAACATCAGCCTCGTCATACATAAACATCGTTCATCATTATTAAGGGGTAGCTATAGGTATTTTTTCTTTATAATTAAATATAATTAAAAATGTATTAATTATTATTTAAGACTGTATTATTATTTTTTGCAAATTCTCGCGAGTTTTTCTATTCTATTTCCATTATATTTACTAATTAGTGTTAAAAAGAGAAAAAGCAACGAATTAAAGAAATTTATAAAAGGAGAAAAACGACATGCGAATTTAAAATCATTATTTTGAGTAATACGAAGATGAATTGTTAAAAGGTCAAGTATAGGGGAATGCCAAAGAAGGGATAATTGCAGTGCTGAACAATGCGGAACCAAAAATCTAATATTTGTTCAACAAATATTTTGCCATACATTTTTTTTTTATTCAAATGCAATAATCATACAGTTTAGGATCGTTAGTTCAAATGTAGCAAGTTTTTGAGTTTAACCAAAGGAAATATTTTCTATAGTTACGGTTCAAAATGGCATAGGGATGACCGCGCCCTAGCCGGGTATACCTCGAATGCATAGCACCGATGGTAAGCGAGACTTTTCTTTATAAATACATGCCAGGCGTAACAAATGCTATGAAGAATGAGTAATTAAAATGAACGTTTCCATTTTGATTTTGTTTTTTTTTATATATATATTTTTCACTGACGCATTACTTTCACATATTTTAACATTTGCCGGCATAATCCATGCAATAACAATTACTTTTCATTTCGAAAACTTTTTGAAGTGAAATTGAAACGTTTTTACCAACTATTTAAGGTAAGAACTTTTGTACTACAATTTTACAGCTTATTAAAATACCTTTCATATGACACCAATATTTTTGATATCCACACAAGCGTCTTTTTTTTTTTTTGTGAAGATTTGCAGATTTATTTGGTCGAGTTCGTAGACCGTCACCAATTTTGTAATTTTACTTTGTCTTGATAATTTGTGGGGCAATTTAGGTGTTTATGTATATTTTGTTTACGTTTTCAAAATCCACTAATAAAATGAATAAAATCCGGGTTTTTAATCAAAAAAAGCACTATAATATATATAAACTTAATTATCACTAATTGCAGATTCAACCAGATGCTATTCTTTTTCTTAACATTTGCTCTCAAAATTCAATGGAAAAAATGGAGAATACCAGGGTTGCATAATGGTTTTACAGGAAAAAAATTTCAAAAATATTGCAAAAAAATAAGATTTACTGTTTGGAAAAGGAATTTCCATTAAATATTCAGAAGGAAATATATGTTCGAGAATTGAATATATACAGTTGCGGTCAACTAATTAGCAACGCAGCGGTGTATTACATTTATTTGTCAATATATCATAATTTTCTGAAGAAACTTTAAAAACTTTATATCGGTTGATGGTCTTACAATAATTATTTGTTAAGTACACTTCACTTTATGCAGAAGGAAGCCCCTACTATTTTGTTTTTTAGTATATTGAGTAAGGATTAATAATCCTCTCGGTCATATAATTAACAACGCTTTGTTTATTTTTAATCAAAGCAACTTTTTATTTGAAAAACATTTAATATTTCGTTGCAAAACCATTATTTCTCATAACTGCTTCACACCTACGAGCCATTGACTCCACTAATTTTTGGCGCACAGCATTTGGAATGGCTTCCCGTTCCATCTTTACTTTTGCAAATAACTCCAAGAAATTTCCAACTTTATGCAACTGAACTTTTTTTTTAATTGCTCCCAGAGGTTCTCGATGGGATTGAGGTCTAGGCTGCATGAAGGTCGATCCAATGGTGGGATGTAATTTTCCTCCATACACCGTTTTGTTAACCGCTCGGTATGCTTCGGATCGTTATCTTGCTGCAAGATCCAAGACAGTGGCATGCTTTCATCACAGAATGGAACCATTACATCATTAAGGATAGAAATATACTGGTGGTGATCCATATGGCCCTCAATCTTTGCAATGGGACCAACACCGCGCCATGACATGGATCCCCAGATCATAATATTTCCATCACTATACTTCAGTGTAGGATGTGTGTATTTTGGGTCAAATTTCTTTAGTATAAGACAACGGAAGTAGGTTTTACCATCAGACGAAACTCTATTAATTTTGGTTTCATCCGAAAAAAGGACTTTTTTCCATTCTTTTACTGACCAGTGCCTATATTTCCGGCGAACTGTAACCTTTTCTTTCTGTTCACTTCTAATAGAAGATTCTTCGTTATGGTGTTTTTTAAGTATAAAAAAAGACTGCGAAAAAAACAGTTTCAGTTTATGCCATGTATATTTTTTTTTAAATTTTGAACTCGTACCGGGAGCCGAACCTGAAATGTTTATTTATTTTATAAAGGCTAAAACGCGATTAAATTTTTGATAAAACAATAAATTAAATTTAATTGTTTTATTAAAAACATGGGCTTACAAAAAAAAAATGTCATGGCGTTTTGACCAGACTACGTGTTTCCTAAGGACTTTGATGTCCCGAATCCGAATCCCGGGTCCGTTTTTTTTCCAGAACGTCTGAGAAAAAAAATTTCAAGGTCATATTGAGGTCAATATGGGGTTCATGCGTCGCGTTTAGTGATTAATTCGCTAAAATTCTGAAACTAATTTTTAATCATTGAACTCTTAGGTCTTAAAAAGAATATGTGATCAAAAAGGGTATCTCGGACCTAGTTTCGGAGATATAGCCATCGGAAGATCAGAATATATATCTTCTATGAAAACCGCTATAAGTTGGGAACCCCTGGATGGATTTGAAAAATATTGGTGTCATATGAAAGGTATTTTGTTGTTGTTGTTACTGTTGTTGTTTTTGTTGTTGTTGGTGTTGTTGATTTATTTGTGGTTGTAATTGAAAAATTTCACAAAATTTTAAAAAAGCTCATATCTCGAAAACTATGAATCCAATCGAAAATATTCTCAAAACATTTTATAGGCTGTCAAAATACCTTTCATATGACATCAATATTTTACAAATTAATCCAAGGGTTCCCAACTTATAGCGGTTTTTATAGAAGATATATCCGGATCTTCCGATGGCTATATCTCCGAAACTAGGTCCGAGATACCCTTTTTGATCACATATTCTTTTAAAGGACTAAGGATTCAATGATAAAAAATTAGTTTCAGAATTTTAGCGAATTTATCACTAAACGACACATGACCTCTATATGACCTTGAAATATTTTTTCTCAGACGTTCTGGAAAAAAACGGACCCCGGATTCGGATTCAGGACGTCAAAGTCCCTAGGAAACACATAGTCCGGTCAAAACGCCATAACATTTTTTTTTTTTTTTGTAAACCTGTGAAATTTAATCGCGTTTTAGCCTTTATAAAATAAAAAAATATTTAATCAAAGCGATTTTAATCTTAACTGAAATGTTTATTTTGATTAGCTCGAACCGGAACTCAACATTTCAATGTTTCAGTCTCTGCAAAATATGGTACATTTAGTTGGATTGCATTTACCTTGGACCAAAATTTATATATCATGTTTGCCTGTTCATAAAGAAAGAAACTAAAGATATAATGAACAACTTACTTTTCTGGAAGTTTCATCAAATAGTTTCAACATTTGTGCATTTTTGGTCATTAACTCAGCAGTCAAACGACCAACATCTGAATTCGTTTGGTTCTGTAATGACTGCAATGAAAATGCATTTTTATTTGATTGCAAAGTATTGTCAAATAAACTATTTCCAACAGAACTGCTATTAATATCATCACGTATTGAGTTCAATTCTGAAATTCTAGAACAAAGCAAAACCAGATTTAAAATTTTGTAGCAAAAAAAAAGGCAAAAATAACTGACATACTGCATACCTAACTGAAGGACTTATTGATAGCCCATCCGCAAAACCGGGCGAAATAATGCGTGATGGAAAAAATAAATTGCTACTATCATTTTGTGTTGCTGTAAGTGAATTGCTTAGTTTATTCGAGTTTGTGCCACTGTAGTTAAATGCATCAGAAACACTAAATAGATTTGTATGATTGGTTGGACTATAATTTAGAGAGCTGTTAGGAATGTTAACAGAAAAGCCACTAGATGAGAAATCTGCAAATGAATAAAGTGGTTCTATTAGAAGAAGTTTGTTTATTTATCAGAATACAATCACAATATTTTGAGTTACCATTTAAAGAGTTATTAAGGGTAGAATTAGGAATGTTAATTGGCGCTGATGAACGCTGCAATAAACTTGAATTTGCCAAACTTGCTGACAGTGGATTATCACGTTGATCGTCCAGTGAGCAAACAGCTACAAAAATAACGAAATTTAATTGAAAATTATTTACTTTATATTTAATGCATTAAACTTACGTTCGACATGTGCAAAAGCGCAAAATACACTACGTGGACAATAGCCCGCTTGTTGGACATCATTGCATTTTGTGGACTTGTAAATTTCTGGATGAAATTGCTGTTCGGTTCTAGTATGACAGTATTGACAATTATCGCCTGCCTCGCAATTACCTGGCTCACCCCATTCCTCGCCATGCTTAACGTTAGGACAAGGTGTTGATCTATAAAAAGTTCATACAGAAAATTCAATGAAACTTATATACATACTATGTGAATAAGTATAGCTTCTTACCTATATTTAAATTTTCTTGGACTCCGGCGTTTATCTTTGCTATTGTGATATTGTGGGCATGCATATCCCTGTCTACATAAGCGTGGCGGTCGCTTACATGGTTCTGTTTTATAATTTGCTAACACATAGTTAGTGTCTTGCCACTTGGGATCCTCATTCATGAGATTACGCTCTTTGTCTAGCGCATTTTGTGCATTTGTGCCGTCAAGTGTTGTGTCTGCGTTTTGCAGTGTCTCCAATTCTTTAATGTCATAAACAGGCGGACGTTGATCCTGTATTCCATGCGCAAATGCGCAGTGATGTCCATTTTTAACACAGTATCCACGACTATCGGTATCATGGACGCACATGCAAGTTTTATAGTATCTCAAGTGGTAACGGCGCTCAGTATCGCCAGCAGTGCGATGCAAAAATGGACAACTAATTTATAAAAAGATAACATAAGTAAACATAAAAATAAATATATATTTAAACAAAAAACAATAATGAACAATTTAAAACCATAGTAGATTAGCAGTTTATTAAAAAAGTGGTTTGCAGCGGAACTCTTTTATTTCTAAACTGGTTTTTTCGAATCCCTTTATAAGCACTACGAAAATTCAGGATCAGATAAAAACGCGTTTGACTGAAACTGAAGAGGCTTGTCCCAAATTTCACATCTAATAAACGGTGAACTAATGGAAATGAAGGATGAAACGCTAGTGAGTTCTTCTTGGCAAAGCGGTACATGGTATACACGACATACAAGAGTACAATATTTTTGATTGACGTTAAATCCTACCCGTTTAAACCGGCCGAAAGAGATTTTGACAGTAAATGTCATAATTTGCATTTCTTCTTAATATTTATCTTACGTTTGCTTTTTTTATAAGACATGTAATGCAAATTCATCAAATAATGTGGGTGGTTTGTTTGCACATGGGATGGGCAGTGCTCACTGCGCATTATATGAGATTGAGGTCAATAAAGTTCTTTCAATGGAATTCTTTCTTGGACCGTAAATTCAATCGAATTCTAAAGGTGCAAATAAAGAAATCGTCGGCATAATATTGTTTTGCCGTACACACCAGTTTTTCAGTTGTCAAAAGAATACTGTATAAGTCAGAACTGAAAAGAGATAGGAAAAATGGATAAAAGATTTAGAAAGAGCGTACTCGGAAGCATAAAGTATGGGGAAACGTACTTTGGTGTTTACGGCAAAATGATATTCAGCCGTAGATCAGTCAAATTTTGCGGTCTAGGTTTTCGGAGTCGAATACGAGTAATCAACCTACTGAATAGGAAAATAATACCAGATTCGCCGAATTGACTCTAGTTTTTCAGATATCCTCGTTTCAAAGTGCAAAAATAGTTGTTTTGAAGCATATTTGATGTAGTATAACACTTACAGTAGAAAGTGTAATGCATTTTTTAATGAAATCGAAAAGGCATAACCTTCCTCATTAAAACTTATCTCTAAACTTTTCCGATTAGATCCTTACTTTCCAAGTAGTCAGCCTTTGAAGTATTGGTATTTCAACTCCATACAAAGGTCAAATTTTTCTTTGCGGCCTAAGTTTTTTGAATTAATCCAGATTCACAGTAGTTATTAAATACTTAGGGTGTGGTTTGTTTGTCTGAATTGACTCTAGTTTTCCAGCAATCTATACTCAAAACAGCAAAAATAACTGTTTTGTTTGTATTGAGTTGAAATGGGTAAAAACTCGTAAAGTAAGCATCTAATTGGAAAACTTAAAAGGTAAGGTTGAATAAGGAAGGATATGACTTTTTGATGACACTGTTTCCTGTAACTGTTATACTTCTTCAAATATGCCTCAAAACAGCTATTTTTGCACTTTTAAGCAAGGTTAGCTGGAGATTAGCTGGAGTCAATTCTGAAAAATAAATTATACCCTCGGTAGCGGATGACTTTAGTGAAACTAAATTTTCTCACAAATCTAAGGCCGGAGAAATAAAAAATTTTTTTGTCGCCCTGTGTTATTGTAGGTAATTAACACTATGGAACAAGCTACTATTTTATTCTATTTTCGAGACTAGAGGTTTGTTACCACTACTAAGTGTTTGTTTGCAGCTTAAAATCGAAAACATCGAAAACTCGATGAGACAGGTATTAAGCCATTATTTCAAACATGTTTTGCGCAATGAATCCCTAGAGCATTATAAAATATCGAGTCCCGGAATCCAAAATATAACTTAAACTCTAGGACAACATTTTTTAGTTTGTCGCAAGCAGTGCACAAATATTATTTTCTATTATACTATCAGAAGTTCCCAAACTTTTTTTTCTCCCTTGAATCACTTGCCAATTTTTTATGTTTTGTGTGTGTTATTGGATCTTATCACGAATCTGTCCAGGAATTCTCTCTCGAGAAAATATTTTTCGCCAAAAAACTACCATGCAACCCTGATATTTTCCATTTGATTTTGACTGCTAATACTACGTTTCCATCCGAGCTTTAGCTATCACAAGATTTATAAAAATTTAAGTTTTTTTTGTTCTTCCTAATATTCATCTTCCAATTGCTTTTTTTTTTTTTTTTTTTGTAACCCAAAGTTAAGGGGTGCCACTTGATCGAAAATAGCCAGAATCGCCAGCAGATTTAAGATAAATCTCGTCCGAAGTAGGTTTGGAGCTAAATTCCGAAATAGACATAAAAATCACCTCATAAATCTCAAGTGGAACCGTAGTATAAGGCAGGGGTTGAAATAAGAAAAAATCATTACTGCAGAAATCTTTTTTTGGCAATTTTTTAATAAGCTAATTCAAGCGATTAATAAAAGGTGTCCCGTAAATTACGCAAGAATTGAGTTACGTAGAAAACACTATTTTTTAACTATATTTTATTATGTTTTATTAAAACATAAAAGATATAAAATAGGGTTACGTCCAAAAAATTACATCAAGCAGATGACCTCCATGGCTTAGCTTACACATACGCACTCTTTCTTCTTATTCAATGGTTTATTAAAACCCTAAGCTGTCATGAAACTGTTTTCTTTTTTGTTTCAAAACACTTCACTGCACAAATCGCGGCAAATACAAATCTTGCGTGAGTTATGGGACACCATTATATATTAGATTCATAGAGTAAAATAATAGATATTGTAAATATTATTTCTTAGTCGACCTTGGATTAGATTTTATATTTTTGTAATCTGGCTTGTCCTCAAGTTATAAGGATGTTAATATCGAAGCCTAGCGCAACAAGATTTCCAACACCCCTTCCGATTTCGGTTAAATGATATGATCTGTGGAGGGGTCCAAAGAGTGGAAAAATTGACAACTCTCCTAACATAATTGTCAATAACTTACGACATTCCTTAACGGTTTTCATGTGAAGATCATTTTTGGAAAGGTGTTGAATCAGGCTATTAGCACAAACTATGCTATAAAGTACTATTTTTATAACTTTTTTAGTACTAAGATAAATAAAAACGGTCCTCGGCCTACTTTTTAGATCTTCCAATATGTATAATTTTTTCTGTACAAAAGATCTTTCAGGTCGCAGTACAATCTAGAGCCTTTTAAATAATAATAATGTATAATTTTACCCTAGAGGCCTTCCATTAATTGCGTGAGACTATTTGGGGAAGATGGGTACGAAAAATATTACGTAAGACTAGATAGGAGGCGGGAGCATTGAAAAATATTACGATTTCTGACAGTCAAACCTATGGGGAAAAATTTCTTGTGTAATTAATGGGAGGCCGGACCAACGACGTATATAAATAAGATACTCAAATTTTATTCGTTTGACTTACTCGCCGGTCTGTACAATTTGGTTAGACACAAATAAAGCTACTGAAAGAGGAATAAAATGTTGCTATGCCAACGCTGCGTTTGATTTACTGAAAATTTTATATTAAACAGACGCAAAATTCGAAAAACAAACGTATTTAGACATTTCGTTTGTCCGCTTTCAGCAACATTTTATCAATTTCAACAAATTCCACAGACCGCAGTAACGAACTGTGTATCTTGATAAAAATATACGTCGTTGGCCGGACCCCTACCCGATATTTTTTTTTTTTTTTTTTTTTCTTGTTTTGGGTGCCCAGGAAATCTGAGAAAAGATTCTAGAGAATGTTTATTTCAAAATTTCATATCAAAATTAAGGTCCTCACTTCATGCAAACCCAATTTCGTTAACATGGACCCCTTCCACTTTGGGAAACACTTATCTAAATGAAAATAAAGAAAAAATTAAAATAAAGAAAACTATTTGCGCATTACTTTATTTTGAAAAACGCCCACCACCCCGGTTCATTTTAACGCGCAAAACCATACATGCACATATTTTGGGTCGAATACTAGAATACAAGCAACTGGATTTGGATACACAAAACAAACCAAAGAAAATCACAAAATAAAAAACGACAAAAACAGAAACCCCAAAATAGCGAAAAGTCAAACAAAGCCTAGAAGCAACAACAATAAGAAGGCGGCTAAACAAACAAATACACACTTGAAAATCAAAATAAAAACGAAACAAAACAGAAGCGCAATCAAAATAAAATAAAGAAGGGAGAAACACACAAAAGAAAAGCAAATCGCAAAAGAATGACGCACACACTTGTAGACAATACGACTTCGTTGTGTGTGTGTAAAGCGGGAATCTAATCAGAAATTTAAAAACAGTGTGAAAAGAAATGCCGAGACAGTAGTCTCTTGATAGCTTAAACTATAAAAACAAACAAATAGTTAAGGATCAAATTAGATTCAAGTTCAAGGTTACAAATTAAAATTTCGACGATGTAATACAAAGTGAAATTACAGCAAAAGGACAATTTTTTTCCATTGAAACTTTATTTTTTGAAAAAAAAAGTTATAATTGAGGCATTGCGTGCAATAACGCCCTAAGTCCATCTTTGTGAAAAAAGCAAAAGCACATAACATGTATCGACACAAGCACGAAGAGGGATTTAGGGCGTTATTGCACGCAACGCCTCAATTGTTCCAATTCTTTAATTTTGAAACACAGTAGCGTTTGGGGGGAATTATATTATGGAAGCGTTGACTGCGCATATACAGGATGGGCGGGAATCAGTAGAACACCGGAAAATGTAAGATTCCTGGGACTATTCTGAACAATTTTTCTTACTTACATTTTTTGAAATTCGCAAAACCAACGGAATTATTGGATCCGTAAGTTTTGAAAGTGGAGAACAAGGTAAAAGCATTTTCATACCCTACTCGCAGGGTTTATTCACTTTATCCTTCCGTTTGTAACGCAGAGAAGGAGGCATGTCAGGTATAGAAAAGAATGTATATATGCTTGATCAGCATCAGCCCCTGAGTCGATATAGCCATGTCCGTCTGGCTGGCTGACTGTGCGTGGAAAAATTTTTTACGGGAAAACTAAGCAAGATAAGAGGATGAAATTTGGTACACTTTTTTTCACCTTTGTCGTAAAAGTTAGCTAGTGGAATTTAAAATTAGCGTAATCGGTTAACGGACACGCCTTCCGCCCATTCAAAAAATATATTCAAAACGCAATTTTATGAGCATTATTCACGATAACACAACCAAAATAGACGTAAATACTAGATAGTAACTGCAAGCTCTAGGCAAAAACTTGGTTGATTTGGACAAGAGAGCGTGGCACCGCCCATACACTCAAAATTTTGAGGTAATGTGACAAAATTTCGCAGATACAGTGCTGCGATAGAAGGCATTTGCGTAAAAATTTTTTGTTTAAACTTAAATTTTTTTTATGCCATTCTACAGCAAATAGTCCAGATAAGAAATCCCCTGAAAATTTTTCAAAACTAGTGTGATTTGTAAGTGTTGCAGCTTGTTAAAGTCAAACTTTTTTTCAAAAAAAAATCAATTAAGAAAATTTGTTAATCGTAGAACTTTTTAAAAACAATTACTGCTGCTAAACCAAGAAAGCAATAAAGTTATAAAATAAAATGCATACAAAAGCCTACATACCCATTTATTTTTAATATTTTTTTAAGCAAATTTTTTGAGCCAAATTAAAATTATTTTTTAAGTTACAAGAAAAAATTATCAAAGATTAAAAACCGGAAAATGCTAATTTCTTTAGAGCAGGAAAAAAAAGACGGGATTTGCGGGCATTGCTAAAAAACGTTTTTCACAGCATACTTTTATGTCAAAAACACTTTGAACTTCTAAAATTTTTATATGCTTTTTTACAGCCTAAAAGCATGCACAACAATTTTTTCCAGTTTACTTTCGTTGTTTTATTTATTTGAATATCTTTTTTTGTATTCACTGCATTTAAAAAATAATTGCATTTTTGAAAACAACATGAAAAAATATATCAGTATGATAAATCTTATGGAAATCGAATCAAAACTGGAAATGCCGTTCCGTTGTATGGAATGACAGCACTGTGAGATACTAGGAATATTAATTGAAAGCTCTGAGCAAAAACCAGGCGAACTCAGACAAGAGGGCGTGGCACTTCCCATGCAAGCAACATTTTCAAAATGGTGTGCAAGCGTTATTTGAAGTAACGCAACAAAATTTCGCAAGCTCTGAGCAAAAACTAAACTAATTCGAACATGAAGGCACCGCTATACAATCAAAATTTTCAAAATACTTCAGTGTAGGGTGTTTAATTTTTGGCCAGGCCAAACGTTACACCCTTGCTAGTTTAACTTCAACAAAGCATTTGATACATAAAATTTCAGCAGCAAAGGATTCGTAAAGTTTTAATTCTATTCGTATATTCCCATCAGCTGGTAAAAAAAAAAAGGATTTTTTCCTGTTTATCTAACTATTAAACTTTTCGAAAACAATAAAATTTTAAATTGCAGTATGTCGTAATACCTACGTAGAAAATCTGTGTACAAAATATTTACGAAAAATTTATAGATATAATTGAGGCTTTCTGGCGTTGAAGAAAATCGCTGATTTACAAGTCACGAGTTGTTTAGATGTGATTTCGATCTGATGTTATTCAAATTACAATACAACGAATTGATTGAACCAACTATCGCAGTAAAATTCGAAAGCGCAAATAATAGAATCAAAACTCCACTCCGCGATCGAATTTTGCTAGAAACTGAGGTAAAACATACGTATGTTTATATTTAATTCAACATGCTAAGCTTGGAAAACTGGAATCTAAGGTCAGCAATCCAATTATGGATGAATGATAAAGACTGCTTAGAACGCCGAAGTATTATTGAGCAAAAAGCAACGCATGCTTTATATTTTAAATTAACTTTTGAAGCGGCCACTGGGAAAGATGCTGATTGCGATGCCGATAGCAATGTTAGGCGATTGTAATGATTCTATAACGCCCTAATAAACGTCATATCCCATATTGAAATCCTCTTTATTTTTCTTTTTTTTATCTTAAGTCATTTTCACCATTTAGAGTTTGACCACTGTTAGGGATCTTCTTATTTTTTTTTTTTAACTTTTTTAAGTCATTTTCACCGTTTTTGGATCATCTGAAAATTTCTTAACTTAATCCTAAAGTGGGAGTAAGAAACGTAATTTCTCACATTAAAAAGCAGCGTATAGGGGTTTTACTGTATGTAAGACAAAATCAAAAACTGACAACCGTGGAATGAGTGAATTCGTGTGTATACATAAAACGTACAGAAAATAATTTCACTTTCTTTAGCGGCAAAAATGTTGTGGGGAAACAACTTATGGCAAAATATTTGATTTTCCAAATATTTTGGATGCGATTGGACAAGGATCCCTCATACCCAGATTTTATTCCTGGTTCTTTTTCTCTTGTTTTTTACTGTACTTTTGGATTGCTCTTTGCTATTGACGTAGCGATTTTTTTCTTATCTTTATGTTTTTGTTTGTGTTTACAAACGCAATTTCAAATTGGAAACGCTACTAGAAGCGCTACCTTATCCATTAGAGCGAGCAACGACGCTGCCGGGACCCGGTTCATACTTGAATTCACCGTGTGCAACAGAGACGACAAAAATCAGCGAATCTGCTCACAAAAAAATACAGGATGTGGCGAAGTTGTGTGAAAAAAAAACGCGCAGCCCGATTTTTTCAGTAACAAAATATGCAGATTTTCAATTTTTACTCACTCATCACCATCCGGACAGAGTCCAGTTGTCTCGTCATATTTAGTGCAATAATTATCTGCTGAATAATTAAAAGTTCCATCCCGTTTTCGTACTGGGCGCCGACGTCTCTGGTTCTGAAAATGCCAATTGAAGCAGATGAAGGGTCGGTGCTGGTTGCATTTGTGCTGCAGAAAAGACTGGCACTGTTCGACTCGAAATTCCTTGAGGTACCTGCATGTAATCCATTATCCGCATAGCGCAAAAGTTGCAGAAATAAATAAACTTGAGTTTTTTACTAAATTTAAATGATAAATTGCATTATATTTACGTGTAATGATTCGGTTTTTCCTGTTGTGTTACCAGTAGCAATTTGCTCGTCTCATTCGCCATTTTGTCACTTTGTTAATGTTGTGCATTGAAAATCAAAAGAAGTGCAACTTTGCTCATCCCATGATAGGTAGCGCCAAATTGTCAAAACGAGCAAAGCGGAGACAGAAAAGTAGCAAGTTCTGTCAATGAGAACATAATGGAAACAGCAGAATTCTTGTTTTTCTAGTTAATTTTGACAGAACTAGATACAAAATAAGTGTGGTGTCACACGAAGGACACTTCGAGTTTGTAGGCAAACGGAGGGAAATGAAAAGCACCACTTCCCTCTGCTTGCCTACAAATTTTACGTGCCCGTGCCCTTCGTGTGACTTCATTATAGGCAAACGGAGGGAAATGACAAGCACTTCCCTCCGATTGCCTAAAATTTGACGTGCCGTGCCCTTCGTGTGACTTCACTAAATGGAAACAGCAAAGTTGTTGTTGTTTTGCAAGTTAAGGCTCCGATATATAGAAGGCAGCCAGCGCGCGCATTATAGGCTTTGACAGTTGATTTAAAAACATAGCTCCATATGGAGAGTGATACATACAGAAAAGCGAACAATGCACACGCTGTGTACAATGCGTAGAGTTGACCAACTTTGAACTTTTTGAACGCATCATTTGCGTTTAACATTTCGTTTCTTTTGTTTATTTATTAAGTAGGGTAAGGGAGGGAAATATGGACCACCCATCTTTCTTTTTTAAATAAAACCCAAAATACATAAAACAAAACAATTAATTTTATGTCATTCAGTAAAGGAAACAATTTATCTTTATTCTAATTCACTTTTAGATAAATATATCATCAGGATAAAGAAAAAAAATTAAAAAACTGAAAATACTCAAAATGAAGATAAAAAAAAAGTGTAGTGTAATATGGACCATATAGACCATTTGGTACAGAAGTTGCATATAACAATGTCACTTCCACATTCGGCACATTTTTCATGATTCCAAGAACGTCAGATTACACATTCAACACAAAATTTGCCACGTCGATCTTCTGAGTAAAGGGTATTACATTATATGCATTTTTTATCATTTTTTTCCTTTGTAGTTAACGAATTACAAATAATGACCATCAGACTCGTCATGAAAACTGCAACTAGATTCCCCATCTGAAAAAGATGATAAATACATTTGATTTTGAGGCTTTTTCTATAGTGGTCCATATTACACACAGCACGTGTTGGTGAAATAAATGGTTTTTTATCAAAAACTTTTTTGGTTAATGAACTTATTTGTGCTAATAAATTATAAATGGTATTCACTGACTTTATATAATTAACCATTTATTTAAAAACGCGATGTCTTTAAAGTGAAATAATGAAATATACTCACTAGAAAAAAATTATCACTGATCTTTTTTTTAGAAAAATCAACTTTACAGAAACATGCGACTTCACCGAACGCTAAAATCGCCATATTATAAGCTTTAGGTATTAGCGTTAAGTTTGAACATTAATAACGGTAAATCCTATGTATGCAGTGGGAAATAACCGTGTGGTCCATATTACCCACGTAGTCCATATTTCCCTCCCTTACCCTAATAATTTTCGCAGTTGATGAAATAAATAAAAAAAGAAACAAATTCGAAATGAAGGAAAAGCATACAAGCGAAGTGCAGGAGCCTGTCTGCCTATATAATGAAGGCTTTATTATATAGGCAGACTTGCTCCTGCACTTCGCTTATACGTTTTACCTTCATTTTGATTTTTTTCCTTTTTTAATTTATTTTTTCAACTACGAAAATTATTTATAAATAAATAAACAAAAGAAACAAAATGTCAAAC
Source organism: Calliopum simillimum (assembly GCA_951812925.1). Taxonomy (NCBI): domain Eukaryota; kingdom Metazoa; phylum Arthropoda; class Insecta; order Diptera; family Lauxaniidae; genus Calliopum; species Calliopum simillimum. The sequence continues at coordinate 122,336,320 of OX638368.1, forward strand.
GCAAATGATGCGTTCGAAAAGTTGAAAGTTGGTCAACTCTACGCATTGAACACAGCGTGTGCGTTGTTCGATTTTCTTCATAAGGAGCTAAGTTTTTAAATCAACTGTCAAAGCGCTACACGCGCTGCCTTCTATGTATCGGAGCCTTTACTTGCGTGTGTTGTCATGTGTATGTTGCGCGCGCTGCCCTGTATATACTGGCGCCTTTAATTTTGACAGAACTTGCTACAATATAAGAAGAACAAGAGAGGCCCTCTGACGCGGGCGCTACCTTGTTAATTGTATCATGATGTTGTGTTTGACGCTTTTCCTCTTCTTAATAAGTGTTGGCAGACATTTTTTGGGATGGTAGTAAAATCAAAAACCATGCTAAAAGGGTAAAAAAATTGCTTAGTAGTTTAAAGCAGGCTTATTTATTTTTTTTATTTACCACCTTGTATTGACAAAACTACAAAGGTTGCGGAGATTTAATTGTAAATTTTGATTTAGAAGTTTATAATCTATATAAAACGTTAAACAATTTAAATTCTAAACAAAAAAATTTTAAATTTATACGAGCGTTTCCACCAGAGATTTAGATGTGATCAGATCTATAAGTCTCGTCGTTAAATCTTACCCATTTTCGGCCGAAAGAAATTTATTTTTGACAGTAATATAAGCGGGAAAATGAAAGTGATTTTTTGTCCTTCAAAATATTTACCTTTGATTTGTTTTTGTTTTTATACTGAGCTTACTGCTAATCAGACCCTGAAATAAACTTTTTTTAAAATTATGTTTCAAGTTAAGTCAGACTATAAACTAGACTTTAAAAAGACTTTAAATCCATTTTTAACCCAACAAGATACTCCTTGATTTCCTGCAACAACTGGACTTTGGGTTTGGGTCTGGAATTGTTGTATTTCTCACAGGAATTAAAGTCAAACTCTGTGACACCCAAAACCGATAACAAATCCGATTCGAACATGAAATCGACAAAATCAGAATGCACAACACCTAGTCAAATTTTTTGTCGGATTGTGGGGTGTCACACGAAGGGTGGGGGGACACTTTTCCCAAAATCGTTTTCCCAAAAAAATTATTGCCCAAAAACATTTTTCCCATTTTTTTTCTTCCCAATACTTTTCTCCCCAAAATAAAGTTTTCCCACGCCTTTTTAACTTTTCTCATTAATATATAAACAACTTATTGCGTTGTCATTTGTTTTTCCATCACTATTTTAAAAGCGCCTTCAAATTTCAGTAAGAAATAAAAGTTAATCAAATTTTTCGTCTACGTATCTCAACATGGCGGAATTAATAAATTGCCGAAAGTCATTTCTACTCCATGTAGATGGATATCTATATTACAAACATTCGGGTACCATTGGATCGACAACATATTGGAATTGCCGTAACAAAGCCGAATGCAGCGCTTAGGCAATAACTTCTGGCGGACCAGAAAATATCACACTGTTGAAAGAGCCTGATGTCTCGAAACACATTTCACACGCGCCAAATCCTGAAGAAGTCGAAGCAGTAAAGGTTGTTAATAGAATCAAGCTTAAGGCTGAGGAGCATCCCGAGGCTCCGCCGGCTCAAATTGGGATACAAATCTTTTGGGACAATCTTTTGGGAAATCTTTTTAGTGGGAAACAATATATTGGGAAGATCGTGATAATTGGAGAAGTTTTATTTTGCTTCTTCTAGGAGTTACATACAATTGATGAGGAAATGATATGACCTGAGGTGTTTCCGACACCTCTGAGTGACCTTTGGGCACATTTATTAAAAAATCTTTTTGAAAAAATTTGTATCCGCAAACTTTAAAAAAAAAACTTAAAAAACTAATAAGAGTTTACAAAATCTTTTCAAGTAAAAGTTTTTCCAAAATTTTCAGGATCGAAGATTTTACAAACTTTTATTATTATTATTATTTATTTATTATTATTATTAATACAATAAGATAAATCTTTTGGAGTACAACATACTGATATGGTCAGAGTATAAAGTTTATTATTATTAATATGCAAAAAAAAGTTTTCAAAAAACTTTCGTTCGTAAAACTTTTTGAATAAAAGTATAATAGTTTCATGGGTCTGCTGCTTATTTGATTTATGGCATGAACAAAATACCATCACATCTGGTTTTCTTAAATGGAGACTGCAAGAAAGTCTGAGAAAAAGCTCTCGAGAATATTTATTCGTGATAACGGTTTCAGATCCTAAGCTTTCTTTTTCAATATTTATGTCTGGAAATTGGGACTAATTATCAGGTCTGTTCCGTAATCCGTGTGTTTCAATTACTTTTCATTTAGGAGACTTTTTCATGAAAATGGTGAGTCACACGATAAAAAATATTAGGATCTTTTTTATGGGGAATTACAGGTTCTACAAATAAAATTAATTGGCTTTAACGAAAAAGATACCGTTTAGGAAATATTATTAAAAAACTGCTAAAAGTCGGATAATTCGACTTTATCGAATATTTCCGAAAAGGTTACTTTTTCGTAAATACTAATCAATATTATTTGTAGAACCTGTAACTCCACAAAAAAGATTCTAATACTTTTTATGGTGTAACTTACCATTTTCATCAAAAAGCCTCCTAAGTGAAAAGTAACTGAAACCACGCGGATTACGGAACAGGCCTGTGTAAAAAAAAAAAAAAAAAATCCCATTGGCCATATTTGGGCGGAAAAATTTGCAATTGAAAAAAGTGTTCAAGGTTCATATGCAATATAAACTTTATTACAAAGTTTTAAATAAATTCAATAGGTCAGAAATACATTAATATATCAATTTTATCAAATAGTTAACCAATTAAAATAGTTTAGATCAATTATAACTAAAAATCTTATCGAATAATAAAAATTATATGCGGCAGTAAACATTTATGTGCGTTTTCTGAAAGCTTAGATTTTGTTTATCTATTGATTGAAGCGTGACGAATTTAATAATGAAAACGGGAAAAAAAGTTATTAAGATAATGTTATCACATGTAGTGTTTGTTTTAATTGGAAAAAAATTTTGCATTATTGCACGCTTTTTGTGTCCTTTCCTCTCAATTTTAAATGTTTACTACTAAAAAAATATGGCAAAAAAATTATTCTACATAAATTCATAATATTTAAGAAGCGCAAACACGCTTTACAATTGAGTCACTAGTGTGGCTCAACTGAACGCATCACTTTGTTGTTGTTGCTCCATAGCCTGCGCCTCCTGTTGCAACGCCATCTGTTGTAGCGTACGACTCAGCATATTACGTAGTATATGTGGTTTACAATGCTCTTCTAGCCATGGTATAACTCCTGTTGTAAGTTGCTTAAAATTATCCATCGGTATATGTTGAAATGACTCAAACATTTCATCCATAATCGCTTGAAACTGAAAAATTATATAAGTAATTAAAGGACTCATTTGAATGCTGATAAATGTTTAATTTGAATCATTGAAATCACAGATTCCATACAAACTGAAAGCATACCTAAATTGGAGTTTATTCGAAGGTCAACATTATTTAACCGTCCCTGTTTAGGTATGCTTCATATAAATTGTATGAACATGAAAGAAACAGAGATGGTTTAATAACGCTGACTCAATTTAGGTATGGCAGGGAAGATTATGTTAGAGGGTAATAGCCTGTTTCCACCGAAGATTTATTTAGTGATCTACGGCAATTTTCAAATTTATTTGACGTTAAATACATGATGAATTAGGTGAGTTGCGTCTAAATCACTTCGTAAATCTTCGTTGGAAACAGGCTATAGTTTTTGGAATAATGAAATTTAGAACAAAAACATGTACCTAAAATTAAATTTTATAAATTAGTTAACTGCAAAAGGTATCTTGTTTATCAAATTTACTATCAGAAAACTACCTTATTCAATGCAAAGTAGACTCAAATACTTCAACAATGTACACGCGAATAACGTATCTTTTTAAAAATAAACGCTGATACATGTTTTTTTTTTTTTTTTTTTTCTTTTTTAAACCAAGCTATGTATATAGAAGAAAAAAAATAGATATCGCATGCAGGCTAAAAAATACATCTCACATTACCACTTGAAATTTCGCTTCATCCGTAAGTCTTGCCTCCTCAGGTCCGGGATTTGATTGCTGATGTTGAACCATGTGTTCGTAACTGTTTTGCAAAATACGTAATGCAAAAACTTCTTTCTGCAATGCTGCACTCTCTTCTTCCTGCTTTTTTTTCTGCTGATTCAGGTACCCAATGTAATCAATAGATTTTTGCAAAATCAGCGCTTTACTTAATTTATAACCTGATGAGTCATTTTGTTGGCATGTCGGCACTAGTTCCTGTAGACTATCGTAACCCTTTTTGATGGCATCCCGACGCTTCTGTTCGGCCTGGGTGTGCGCCTCGCGACGTCTTTCTTTATAGCTGAGTGTTGCTGAGTTACGGTTACCACCACCATCGCCGCCGCTGTCATCTTCGTCATCTGTGCGCGGGGAAGAGATTCGTAATGATATAACTCGATTAAAATGCTTGCCTGATTTTGGTCTAGTAGGCAAGGAATTGGAAATCGCAATTGCCTGTATTATGGGCGGATGAATTGGGCGTGTGGGTGCTACCAGCACTGCTGCAACGTGAGAACAATTTTACATCCTTTGTCTCCAGTGCACCACTGTCATATTCCATGAATTCGTCCTGACTGCGAGAGCTATTGGCTGAACCTATGTATGTGGGCCAAAGGGCATTTTCAGAAAAATGTAAGATATCAAGAATTTTTTCATATTTTTCTTACTGAACTCTCCTGAGATGTTTTCCGCCATTTTTTTATAATTATAGAAATATTATTTTTCACGTAATTCAATCACTACTATTCTAAGTAAATAACAAATAAAACCATAAAGTCTAAAAACCTTTCTTAATCTTATCGAACGAACTTGATTACGAACATATCGATAAAATAATATCGGTGACTTTGTCTTGTCAGTGCTTGAAGAGCGTTTACATGATCAAATTTTGCCTGAAAAAACTATTCCGAATTTTGTCACACAGATTGTTCTATTCTTTATTTCGGCACATACGAGGGAACTCACGGGCAAATAAACTATAGCTTTTTTCCTCGTAATTCATGCGTTGTTCATTTTTCTTCGTGCGTAGGTTTTTTGTGTTGTAGGAAGCGATATGCTTGATGGATTTTAATAAGATTAGTGTCATTTAAAAGGTATTTAAAAGCCTGAAAAACTCAATTGTAAACAAACTACCCAGCAAATCCTGTAACCGTTACCAACCTTGTTACATAAGAGTTACAAATCTCGTATTATACCAGTTACATTTCTTCTAGCATCGGGAAAAAAATAACCACTTTTGCCCTATCCATGTGATCGTGCATCCTTGTCTTATTAATGCGACTTTCTCATAAACAAAAATAATAAAAAACTATAGCTGTCTCTTTCATTTTTTTCAATTCCTTTTGTAGACATTCTCTCAATTTTTGTTAATAAATAATAATCGAACTGAAGTTTTCGAAAAATTATTTTATTGTCAAAATAAATTACAATTTTGTAGAATTGATGATGGGTTTAGCTGCATTCAATTATGAATCTTCTTTATACTATCGAGCTGCAGGTTTACCTATGGTTGACGTCTTTCTGGATAACTCAGCAGTTGTTTGTAAAATATGAAATGATATAAAAGAAGTAAAGATTTGTTGATTTTTTTTTTTTTGTTTTGGGTTTTCAGCTTTATTAATTTTTATTTACCTTATCGTTGCTGATGTTGGGTTTTTGAATTGGCATTTGAATGAACTTTGATTGACGATAAATTACGATTCAATTTTATTCTCTGTCTTGATATTTTTTGAGTAAGGAAGCAAGGCATCTTTTTGTTTATATCTTACCCTTTTTAAATTTCTTTGTGGTAGTAAATTTAGAAAAATGTATCATAGTATGTGTTAAACAGGTCAGTCCATAATTCAATATGGTTATGTAGGATTTGCTGGGTAAAGTCTAAGGTACCGTTCCCAATATATAAATTTTTTTCTAAAATTAAGATTTATTATTAACTTTCTTAAAGTTATTTGGGAGAACACTCCCTGATAATGTGGCAACACTTACCACCGAGCAATCGGTATTAAATCTAATTCCAATGGAATAGCTATACCATATATCAATAAATAACACAAACAACAATTATGACATCACAAGGCTCACGTATTAACATACAAACAAAACTAGCAAAAGTCGGCTTCGCAGCCGGGCAAGGCTGATGTATTGGTTAACGACTTGTGTTACCAACCGGGAGGTCCCTGGTTCAACTCCCACCCAGGCCTAAACACAAAAAGTTTTTCAACTTGCAATTTTTCAATTATAATTAATTTAGTAAAATAAATATGATTATAATTACAACAAAAATAGTCTGATGAGTCTTTGTGGCGAAAGACAAAACATATGTCACTATAGCCGTGTTTTTAATCCGTTCTTTAACTTGTCATAATTATGTGTTAGAAAATGCATTGATAGATTTATATGTAAATCGATCTTTGCAATGACTAAAAGTTCAATCAAAAATTAATTTTCGATTTATTATTAATAAAAAAATAATTTCCACAACAGTCGTAAATCACCTTATAAATCTCCGGTGGAAACGCAATATACTTATATTTCACATATGATTCAATTAATAAATTTATATAGTTTATATTGAATTTTACTTTAACACAAACGATCAAACAAAAAAAAAACTAGTAATGGTGTAAAATTTGGCCTGGCCAAACATTAAATACCCTACTCTGCAGTATTTTTAAAAGTTTGCTCTTATGGGAGATGCTACACTCTCTTGTCCGAGTTCACCCAGTTTTTGTCCAGAGCTTGCATCTGTAGTTTTTAGTATCTGAGTGAAAAACGTTTTCAGTACAGCGTTTTGAAGCTTTTGCTTATATAGGAGGTGCCACGCCCTCTTGTCCGAGTTCTTCTAGTTTTAGCTTAGAGCGTGCATTTATAGTCTTTAGTATTTGAGTGAAGTTTGGTTGGATTACTTCAAAAAACTCTTTCAGTATAACATTTTGAAACTTTTGCTTATATGGGAGGTGCAACGCCCCTTTGTCCGATTTCACCCCATTTTAGCTGAGAGCTTTCATTTATGATTCTTAGTGTCTAAGTCGAATTTGGTTCGAATATCTCAAAAAACGTTTTCAGTATAGCGTTTTAAAGCTTTTGCTTATATGGGAGGTGCCACGCCCTCTTGTCCGAATTCGTTCAGTTTTCTCTCAGAGCTTGCGCTTACAATTCTTAGTATTTATGCGTATTTTGGTTGCATTGTCGTGAAAAATACTCCTAAAATTGCATTTTGAATATATTTTTTGTATGGGCGGTAAGCGTGTCCGTTGACCGATTTAGCTCATTTTCAATCCCCCGAGCTAACTTTGACGACGAAGGCAGTGTACCAAATTTCATTGAATTATCTTGCTCAGTTTTCCCAAAAAGTGTATTTCAACACACAGCCAGCCAGCCACCCAGCCAGCCACCCAGACAGACGGACATTGCTATATCGACTCAGGATGTGACGCTGATCAAGAATACAGTCGACGTCCAGTAATACGAATGCTCCGTATTACGAATGTCCAATGATACGAATGCAATATTTCTTCCACACGTGATTCTATAATACGAACAGCGGTAAATTTTACGGTTCGATAATACGAATGAGAATTTGTTCTTAGTAGGCTTTGCTCTTTTGCTAAGCATTAAATGCTTAGAATGCATGAAAGAATACGTGGGAAATTTTTCAGAATTTTTAGAACGTTTTGAAATGCTTTTTTTCGTAAAATCTGAAATAAAAAGTTTGAGTTTTTGAAAAGAAGTCTCTCTTAGAAATTTACAAAAACCACCAAAATCAATTTCGCGACCCTGTTTATTCACAAGAAATACCAGAGCAAAATCCTCGCGCATCGGTAATACAACAATGCCAAATTTTAGCCAAATCGGTCAAATCATGCTTTTTTAACTGGTGTTTTACTTTAAATGTCTTCTTTTAGTGGCAAAACTCATTAAGTATTTCTTTTGGAAATTGAGATTAACAGTGTAGTATGTTTAGCTCAATTCCCATATTTTATCCATCAAATATTTTTTTGTTTTTATCAAAACATTGAGGGTATTCTTTAAAATGTGCAAATGCCTCGAAAATCACGTAAACTCGCAATAGTTGCCAAAATTTATACGAACTTTGTCAGTTTTACGAGCTTTCGAGGCTTTTACACGTTTTAAGATACACCCTTATTGTGTTTTCCTTTTCCATATCATATTACTCAGAAAAAAATTCATAAATTTCCTATTTTTCATAAAATTTTTACGTAAACTGATGTTTTTCTCTCAAAACAAATATTCGGGTTAGTGAATTTTGTCTCTAAACCGACGATATGTCTCAATATAGAAGAAAAAAGGACCAAAATTTCGTTGCGATAATACGAATTTTTCGATTTTACGAATAGGGCTGACATTATATAATTCGTATTATTGGACGTCGACTGTATATATACTTTTCTATATCTGCCACTCCTCCTTCTCTGCGTTACAAACGGAAGGACAAAGTGAATACTTATACCCTGGGTGTAGGGTATAAAAACAAGAAATCCTTGCTTCCATCATTCGCGGAAGGAGATTTTGCTTATAGAGTCTGCCTACATTTCCATCGGTGTTTTACAGCTGTTCCTAGATTTAACTCTAAATATCGGCGTAATAGCCTGTTTCCACCGCAGATTTAAAGTTGATTCAAGGAAGTTTCTAGATTTAGCTCTTAATCTGGGCGTTGATTACATGATTTACCTTACAAAAATAAATCTTTTTCTGCTGAGATTTAATTTAAACCTGTGCATTAATCACAGCATGGCTACAATTTTGGCTATTTTCGACCAAGTGGTACTCCTGAACTTTGACAATTGTCTTTTAACACAAAGCAAATGAAAGATAAAAGCTTTGTTTGACGAACTTAGATTAGAGTAGAGAAGAGCAGCTTTTAAAAAATGCCATTTTACTTTAAAAGCAGGCTAGAGTAGAGCAGAGCTGAAAGTTCAATAAAACACAAAACAAGCAACATAGACCATATCAGCAAAAAATTAAAAATATTTACATTCTTTTGCGTTAAAAATAAAAAATTAACAACAAAATTGGAGTAAAATCTTGAAAATATTTATTTTGTTTTGATATTTCTTATGACAATTTGCTGCTTCCACCTGCTCTACATAAAAATCTAGAGCAGAAAAGAGCAAACAGAGTAGTTTAGCCCATATTCTGACGCGCCATAAAAACTATTTTATTTTTTGAAATAAAGTATACTAGCCGTATTCACGATCCGGAGCATTTAGACTTGCGAAGTAGCAAAAAAGCAATAATTTCCACTTGATTGTGAGTAATATAAAAGTATAAACATTGCAAGCTACGAAAAAATGTATTTCTCTGAGAAAATCGTATGAGCAAAGAGAACGAGAGTATAAGCAAAAAATTTTGAAAAATGACATGATATTTTTATGCTATAGGTTTTTAGTATAGAAAATGTAAATGCAAATGTTAATTCAATCCTATATAATTTGTTGTTGTATAGCAACATTTTTCAATACCTATTTACAAATGCCATGATGCAAGACCTTTTGCACCTGATCGTGAACATGGCTATTATTAGACTAATTGGCGCCTCCTGATTCGAAATCAGTCATCAAAAAATGTTTATAAATTTTCGCAAAAATGTTTCCTTTGACATGAGAGGACAAGATCAAATTATGATTTCAAAGTTCACGGTTATAGTTGTAATATATTGCACTTTGGATACCTTTTAAAAAATTCTAATTTAAATATTTCCAAGTGTTGCTTCTGCTAAATTCTACCGGTAGAAAACGAGTGTTTATGTGTGTCATGAATCTCACCAACTGGTGAGAACTTCCCAACTAGTAGAAAATACTCAACTCACCACACTCCTATGAACACTCTAATTGAGAATGTCGTCATTGTGAACTGACTATCTCAACCAGTTGAGAAAAAAGTTATGCAAACAGTTGTTTGTACGCGAACACACCTTGAGTTTTAACTCCGATGATTTTAAACATACCCGTTGCTTGAAGTCAGCTGTCATTGCAATTGGCCAAGTCAAAAATTTTCTTTTAAAGCCATTTTTGTTGGCCAACTTTCTGCGCTTGTTTTTATTTTTCTTATTTTTTGTTTGTTTAAAGCATAATTTTGTTTATTCCAAATTGTTCACTGATATTTATTTAGTTAGTTGTTTTAACAAACTCTTAATTGAAAAAGAAAAATATGGTAAGTGCTACAACAATTCTATCAACACAAGTCAGTCAGCCTTACAATTTTTGTATTAAAGAAGTTTAAATTGTTAAAATACTTTTATTTCTAGGCTCGCTACTTCAAGGAACAGGACATTGACGGTAAGATAGCCATAGTGTTCCAATTCCAATAGTAGAGTCATAAAAGTAAGGAGGAAAACTTTGGTGAAAGTTTGCATAGGATCCAGTGGCGTAACTAGTTGGGGGACTTATTAGCTGGTTTTTCTTAAATTGTAATTTCAAGGAAACTTCGTTTTATTCATACATTTTATTTTAGAAAGGAAGCACTAAGAGGTTTTTCCTAAGTTGCTTATACATTAATCAAATTCTTCATAATGCTAAAAAGACTTACGTTAATAAACGAAGAAAATTATTCCTCAAATCAAAATGTGTTAGGCCTAGAATTGTAGAAGAGGATTAAAGACATTGACTTCATGTTCTTATTTTATATGATTTGACCTTTTTGGAATCCGTGCAAATACAGCAGAGTATTATAGAGGCGCTATGCTTCCAAAGGAGGTAAAAAACGATAAATGAGTTGAATTTAAAAATTCTACAGAATCTTGCAGAACCTAAAACTTTTATTCATAGCCCAGGAAAATAAGAATTTTTCTGCGAAATAATTCCAAGTGAATTTTTCACCGGAATTATATTTATTTATGCATGGTTAATAATGTGTAAAAAGTCCATTGTGCGCATAAAAAGTTATTCAGGCTCAAAGGTCGCTAAAATCAGTTTTTTGCAAATATCTCGCTAACGCAAATTTTTACAGAAAAATTTTTCTCCACAATTTTGTAACACAGGAAATGCTACGTATAAGTTCATATTAAAATATTTTACTTTTAAATTGCGAATACTCTTTAACGAGGAGTCGTACAAAAAAAATTAAAAAGCCGTTCAAAAGATAATTGGATTCTGTATACACCGTATAAAATTTTTCTTGGAGCCTCTAAAAGATATTCTTCAAAAACCGTTAAGGTTTCGAAAATACTGGTTTTTGAAGGATATCTCTGAAACGGTAAGTCATACGATAAAAAGCAATAGCATCAGTTTTGTAGAGCATTACAAGATCTACAAAATCTACCTTCCGATTCGAGAATGGATTGAAACACTTTTAAGTAGTCGTATAATTAAAGTGGAATGGGGGCAGACTGTCTGCCTAAAGTATGCAACTAGAGGTACTCCACAAGGGGGTGTTTTGTCACCACTTCTGTGGATAATTGCTATCAACCCCATCTTGCATACACTTAATAAAAAGGGTGTCATAGTCGTAGACTACGCTGATGACATTGTTATTCTAGTCAAAGGTAAATTTCTAGACACAATGAGTGAACTTCTAGAAAGTGCTCTCGCAATAATAAGCAAATGGGCTTTAAGAAATGGACTTAACGTTAACCCTTCAAAAACAGAACTGGTTTTGTTCACAAGGAAACACAAAGTTCCCGTTTTTAGGAATATTTGTCTAGATAATATCAAAATACCTCTATCTAATGAAGCAAAATTCTTGGGAACAGTCTTAGACCGCAAACTAAACTGGAAATCTAATATAGAAAATCGTATAAAAAAGGCATACGGTGCTTTCTTTGCATGTAAAAAATTCTACGGAATCACTTGGGGCTTTGACCCTAAAATCACCATCTGGATCTACACTGCAATAGTGAGGCCCATCTTATTGTATGCAATACATGTTTGGTGGACCGCGCTAAACACAGCATATATACAAAAGAAACTAGAACGATTACAACGTCTTTTAAGCATCGGCATCACTGGCACCTCACCTCACCTCGTCAGAATCCTTAAACGCTATACTTTTTTGTTGCCTATTGATCTCTTTGCCAAGGGAGTGTCTTATAATACTATACTTAGGCTTAAAGAATCGGGGGCCTTAAGCTAAGGCCTTACGGACACAGTAACGTAGGTAACATTGAGAGTATTACTACTGACTACATGATTCCTAAGCTTTCTATGGAGAAAAAATTCTTGGTCACATTCCCGTCTAGAGAATTCTGGAACACACGAGGTGAAGATCAAACCGAAGTAATAAACGTATACACAGATGGCTCTAAATCAGATAATGGGGTTGGAGCAGGTTTCTATGTCTCCAACTCAAACGTAGAACACTCATTTAAATTGCCAGATGAGTGCAGCATTTTCCAAGCGGAAATTTTCGCGATTAACAAAGCGGTCGATTACCTTAAAGAAAGTGTAAGCGAGAAGGAAATTGCTCTATACGTCGATAGTCAAGCTGCTTTAAAAGCTTTAAAATCAAACTTTATTAAATCAAAGACAGTTTTTGAATGTTTTACCGCTTTAACTTCCCTTAGTGAAAACAACCAGGTATCCCTTCAGTGGGTGCCGTCGCATTGCGAAATTTTAGGAAATGAAAAGGCAGATCTATCAGCAAAAACGGGAGCTCTTTTAGAAGATCAACACATTAAAATTCCCGCACCGCTTCAACATTTCTTCTCTTTAAAGAGCGCTCAAATGTTCTCAGTAGCGAATAGACGCTGGGAACAATCCCCAACCAGCGCTATAACAAAGTATTTTTGGCCTTGTTTTCACAAAGCAGATTTTTCCAAATATTTACTATCTCTGACGAGGGGTGAGTGCAGCCTGCTGACTAGAGTTGTGACTGGTCATTGTCTAATTGGTCATCATGCCTTTAGACTGGGCATAGTCTCCAACAACTGGTGCAAAAACTGTCACGAGCCTGAGGAAGAGGAAACAATTGAACACCTTTTATGTCTTTGTCCTGCTCTTGCAAGAACTAGACTGAAATGCTTTGGTCAGCCATTTTTTAATTCCCTAAAAGAACTCACTAAAATTCACCTAAGTGACATTAAAAGATTCGCTGTGCTTACAGGATCCTTCAGTTTGGACAAACACCATATTGAAAGGACCAGAGTTTATGAATAGACGTTAATAAGAGAGTTTGTGGTATCACTATGGACCCTTGCGGTCTATGTGTGGCAATATTGCCGCCACCCTAACCTAACCTAACCATACAGAATTCAATTATCTTTTGAACGGTTTTTAATTTTTTTTTTGTACGACTCCTCGTTAAAGAGTATTCGCAATTTTAAAAGTAAGATATTTTAATATGAGCTTATACGTAGCATTTATATATAAAAACTGTGCACAACTTTTTAAATTGGGTTATCTCATAAACTATAAGCTACACGAAAACATTTTTAACATCTTTACATAGGAAATTTCCTGTGTTACAAAATTGTTGACAAAAATTTTTCTGGAAAAGTTTGCGTTAGCGAAATATTTGCAAAAAACTGATTTTAGCGACCTTTGAGCCTGAATAACTTTTTATACACACAATGGACTTTTTACACATTATTAACCATGCATAAATAAATATAATTCCGGTGAAAAAAATTCACTTGGAATTTTTTCGCACAGCAGCAATTCTTCGTCTTATTTTCCTGGGCTATCATTAAACTATTAGCTTTCTTTCATTGCAATGCAAATCAAAAACTATCAATTAGTACTTATTTATTTGTCTTCCTAAACAGAATTCCGTGAGTGTTTTTACCTATTTGCACGTTCCGGTCAGATAACATCATTGGATGAATTGACTGTTATTATGCGATCCCTTGGGCTATCGCCTACCATACAGGAGCTTATAGCTTATCTTAAAAAAAAGGGTGGAAAAATGAGTTTTGCTGATTTTCTCGAAGTAATGCATCAACATTCTAAGGTAGAAAATCTGCCAGATGAAGTAGTTGCTGCTTTTCGTGCAGCTGACCCACAAAATAAAGGTGTTATTTCGGCAAAGCAACTACGTAATTTGTTGCAAAACTGGGGCGAGGGGTTATCAGTACGCGAGGTTTGTTAATTTTATAAATTTTTAAATGTACATAATTACACCAAAACTTGTAAAATTTTATTTTTTTTCCAGGTGGACAATATTTTCCGTGAGGCAAACGTGAACAACAACAGCATGGTGCGTTATGCTGATTTTGTGAAAATCGCATGTGCACCAGTACCAGATTATTATTAAAGTACTATTTTTTTTATCAACAATGACTTTATACACATTCCAATACATAGAAATAAATATTTAATCCTTCAACGCAGAATCAGTCCAAAAGCATATAAAATGCGGCGATCTAAAATTTTAACAATTTTCAAAACTTGAGCTCTCCATTCTGTTCACCTCATCACCTAGTTTGAATTTAGATATGCGTTTAACTGCTAAAATTGTATTTGTGTTTATTATCATTTCACATAAAGAAAAAAAAAAAGTTACAAATTCCTTAAGAATGAGCAAATGAGCTCTCATGGAAATAGGGTTAAAACTAATGCACGATAATGTGGGTTATCGTGAATCAATATTCCCAGGGAATTTTTCTTAAACTGCAATAGAAAATTCACGACAGTCTAAGAAAAATTCACTATAACCCAATATGACCCTTAGGTTTTTAAGCCGGCCTTGCCACGCCCCTACAAAGAAAATGTTTCCTCAAGTTGAGGAGTAATCGAACAAAAAGTAACATTTCCATGTTTCCTGTTTTTTTAGAAATAAATAAAATGTGATTAAAAAAGGTAGCAGTTTTTTTTTAAAAAATATGTTTATGCATAAATATACACAAAAAAAAACTGCCTTACAATCGCGTTTTTACACATTTTAAAACTTTCATATTAATGGAGATAACTGAGTTTGAAATTTGGAAATGTTACCTTTTGTCAGGAAATGTTGGAAATTTTACTTTTTGATAATCATTTAACTGAAATGATGCCTTGTGGGAGCAATAAAAGTAACTGAAAATGTTCGACGAAGACTATGATTAGTAATTAGTATTAAATAGGTAAATGTAACTTTTCGTCAGAACTAAACAAAAAATTTTAAGTGGAGTGGAAATGTTACGCGGTTTTCTTGGGAACTATTATTTTTTGAACCGCCAAATTAAACTGGAATGTGTAGTTCATAGATTTACATACGATTCTTCAAAAAAAAGCAAAAAGACAAAAACTGGAAATGTTACATTTTGTTCAAGTACTCCTCAGTTATAAGTTGTCAAATCGAAATGTTCAAATATCAGTCACAAAGCAAACTCTGGTATTTATAAAGTGAAGTACCAATTAAAAATTCTGACCATCAGCGAAATGTCGGGCTTTTCAGTTGGTAAGAATTGCCGCAAGGCCTAATTATTAGAGTCTGTTTATTCGGGGGGACTCGCGTACGCGAAATCTAAAATTAGCGTACGCAAAAAAAGCTTTCGGAAAACTTGCGTACGCGAAATCCAGTGAAGTCTTTTCCCCCGGGGTGCAGCTTCGTTACGCATGATTAATTTAGCGTGCGCGAAATGTAGCGTACGCTATAGTGCATATTAGGAAGTGCAGTACAACTACTACAACAGTAATTTTATATAAAGATAGGGGTAAGTGAGCGACCTGCGGCCGCAGCTCAGGATTTAAAACTGTCAGACATCCAACACCGGCTTCGCGGGGGCCTTCGGCCGCGGGTCAGTATATAATATATCCAACACATAGTTTGCTAGCCAAATTGCGCGCAGTGTACGCAACATTTTTTAGCGGAAAGAACTTCTCTGGATTTCGCGTACGTAAGTTGTCCGAAAACTTTTTTCGCGTACGCTAATTGAGCTTTCGCGTACGCTAATTGAGCTTTCGCGTACGCTAATTGAGCTTTCGCGTACGCTAATTGAGCTTTCGCGTACGCTAATTGAGCTTTCGCGTACGCTAATTGAGCTTTCGCGTACGCTAATTGAGCTTTCGCGTACGCTAATTGAGCTTTCGCGTACGCTAATTGAGCTTTCCCATACGCTAATTGAGCCTTCGCGTACGCTAATTGAGCCTTCGCGTACGCTAATTGAGCTTTCGCGTACGCTAATTGAGCTTCCGCGTACGCTAATTGAGCTTTCGCGTACGCTAATTGAGCTTTCGCGTGCGCTAATTGAGCTTTCGCGTACGCTAATTGAGCTTTCGCGGACGCTAATTGAGCTTTCGCGCACGCTAATTGAGCTTTCGCGTGTCTCCTCGAATAGCCATTTCCTAAATATTATGCTATTTACAGTAACTTGCATTCAAATGTCAAAAACTAGTCAAATCGGTCTATTCTCCTATATATGTACATACCTATTAGTCTAGTAAGAAAGATAAACTTTTTTTCTTAATCTTATAATAAAAAAAACCATTGTAATGTAAAAATCGTTTATTTTAATACATTTTTTACCAAGTAAGTATTTAATTGGCAATGGTAACTTCGACTTCTACACCAGGTTCAATATTGATTGATGTGATCTTCTTGACGATCTCAGATGGGGAATGCAAATCAATAATCCGCTTATGGATCCTCATCTAAAAATTAGATTAAACAATTAGTCAAATCATATAAAACAAATTTATTTAAAAATATTTTTTTTGTAAAACTCGAAGAGCCAATCTAAAGTGAATTTAAATCTTTAAAGAGGACTATGAGAGTGCGTTTAATTTAAGCAAATCAAAATGGTACTGTGTCAAAAGAGCATCCTTTAGACGCGATAACAAATTTGCTTGAACAGGGGAATTTAATAAAATTAACTCACCTGGAAACGATCCCAGGTTTTTGAACCTTCACCACAAGGTGTCTTACGAGTGGTAATGCGAAGTACCTTGGTTGGCATGCGTACTGGACCCTGCAAAATTGAAATGTTTTTTGTCATTTATTTTTATATTACTAACAAAAATTAAAATATATGTATTGTTGTACTAAATTATTTTGTTACTGAAAATCTTAAGTATTTTTCGTTTCTTGTAAATGATATGAAAAATAATGTCCATTTTAAGTAATTTTTATAGCATTTAATGTGACTAGGTAAAGATTTTAATTTACATCAAAACCTCCAGGTAAATGCTGTTATGGAATCAATTATCAAAAAAAAACTTACCTTGACACGCAGATGTTGGTTCTTGGCACCGGTTATCAAATCACGGCAAACATTTTCCAATGAACGTACATTCCTGGAAGTTAAAGTTATGCGAATACGGTGCACAGATGCGGAATCGGGGCCTTGTGGCTTTTCAAGATCCTTTGGAGCAGCAGCCTAATCGTAAAACAATACATAAATGTTAGGTTAGGTTAGTCATCACAAACACGTGTACAAACTAAGTTTTGTCTTCACTTTTGATTTCTCATCCAAGTAAGTTCATTTTTTGTAGAATGCTTTTATTTTTTTAAACAATCTATTAAAATTCATAAATAGCTTACCATATTTTGCAGAATTCTGGTCGAGATATCCAAATCTTTAAAAATTGAGCAGCGCTGAACCAGTGGTTTTGCGAGTAAAAAACGAAATGAACGAGAAAAGAAATTTCAGTTTGACATTTTGTTTCGTTTAATTTTTCGTTTGTCATAAATGTGCACTAGAATAGTGATGCCAGATCGTGGGTTATTACCTATTTTATGGTTATTTTCTTCTTAGAATTAACTAAAAGGGTATTACGGGTCCCTCCAAACTTCTTCGAAGAAAAAATGGATATTTTTTCACAAGTCCCTAAAAATGTAAAGAAACATTTTTTTCCAGTACAAATACCTGGATATACGCATGCCGGATACAATTTATGAAAGGACTCAACAATCTGAAAACAAGACTTGCTACTACTTTCTCAAATCCGTTCTTCGCTACATCAATGAATTAGGGGATTGTTTCATAGTAGAAAAGTATTGATGCATTTACATTTTAAAAACCAGAATTTTTTTTAATGTCATGGATATCTCATTTAAAAATATTGGAAAACCCATGTGAATATATTCTCAATATAAACGTTTTTGTTTTTTTTTTTTTTTGTCCTCAATAAGTGCGAAGATCATTTGTCGAAGTTAAGTTCTATTGAAAAAAAAAAAAAAGGAAGCAAGTGAACTGAAGTCTACATAATTTTTGTTATATACGTTTTTATTTCCATTTTTTCTGCATTTCATACCATGAGTCTCTTTAAAAACTCTTTTTGATATTATATAATCTTGTATAATTAAAAAATCAAATGTATCTATAAAGTTTTTAACACCTTTTTGTTCGTGGGGTTTTTTCAACAGAACTATGGCAATAGTGCATTTTGTACTTCTCTCAATTTTGCTTCATAGTGTACGCGCATTCAACATTCTGCGTCAGTGATGCCAGTATTTTTGGTGCAAATTACGCTTAAAAATGTGAAAATATTCAGAAAATGCCCATACAATTTTATATTCCGGTTCTTTAGATAAAATATAAAATTTTGTTCACATACACTTTCAGGCGCATTTCCACCGGAGGCTTATCAGGTGATTTAAGGGCCGTCCACACGCACAGTCTTACCTGCGCAAGCCTAGTTCGTGCAAGCTCGAGAGTTTGTGCATACTTTTTATATCGCGTCCACACGACACAGGCAAGTCTATGCAGTTTTCAGTATACTTCATTTTCATAGAAACAAGACGTTTAGCAAACATTTTATTTTCATTTGAATTGTTTTTTCTTTTGATTACACAGGTTTACAAAAAAAAAAAATGTCATGGCGTTTTGACCAGACTATGTGATTCCTAGGGACTTTGACGTCCTGAATCCGAATCCGGGGTTCGTTTTTTTTCCAGAACATCTGAGAAAAAAGATTTCAAGGTCATATGGAGGTCAAAATGGGGTTCATGCGTCGTTTAGTGAAAAATTCGCTAAAACTCTGAAACAAATTTTTTATCATTGAGTTCTTTGTCCTTAAAAAAGAATATGTGATCAAAAAGGGTATCTCGGACCTAGTTTCGGAGACGTGGCCATCGGAAGATCCGGATATATTTTCTATGAAAACCGCTATAAGTTGGGAACCCCTGGATGGATTTGAAAAAAGTTTGAAAAGTTTGTTTCAGAATTGTAGCGAATTTATCACTAAACGACACATGACCATTTTGACCTCCATATGACCTTGAAATCTTTTTTCTCAGACGTTCTGGAAAAAAAGGACCCCCCCCCCGGATTTGGATTCAGGAAGTCAAAGTCCCTAGGAAACACATATTCTGGTCAAAACGCCCTGACATTTTTTTATTTTGTAAACCTGTGTTATTTTCCAAAATAAATCTATGAAAAAACGCATAATTTTCATGACAGATCTATCACATGCAATATACATGCATTTGAAGATTGCAATTTAAGCGACAGATTGAAGGCAAGGCCTGTACGCCGTCCACACGTTCCAACTTGCCTGCGCAAGCTTAGTTTGCACAAAAAAAAATCTTTGGAAAGTCAAAGAAAGCATAGGCCGCACTTTTGAACTGTGCAAACTTGACTTTTGCCGTCCACACGTGCAGGCTTACCTGCACAAACCAATTTGAGCAGGTAAGTCTTGAGGTAAAGCTGTGCGTGCGGACGGCCCTTTAGTCTTAACTCACCTTATTCATCATGTATTAAACGTCCAATAAATCTAGAAACAGTCGTAAATCACCTCATACATCTCCGGTAGAAACATACACGTACTATTAAGAATGAATAGTTGATCGAAACGGGTAGCTCAGATTTCTTTTCGGAGATATAAGAATCGGAAGATTCGGATATACCTTTTATAAATAAAAATGCTTTCAAGAAACGATATT
Organism: Calliopum simillimum; assembly: GCA_951812925.1. Lineage (NCBI taxonomy): Eukaryota > Metazoa > Arthropoda > Insecta > Diptera > Lauxaniidae > Calliopum > Calliopum simillimum. Next base: position 122,356,154 of record OX638368.1, read on the forward strand.
TTTTTTTAAATAGTTTATTTCCGAATTTTGTTAACGAGTTTTAGGTTAAAAATAAAGGCCTAATTAACATTAGTTAAAAAAATACAACTATATTACTATTACTTTTTCGTTTCTGTTCGCAGTAGGGGCCAAAGTATAATAAGAAAATCAGGCCTTTTCCGTAATCCGCGTGGTTTCAATTACTTTTCGCTTAGGAGGCTTTTTGATGAAAATGGTGAGTCGCACGATAAAAAGAATCAGAATTTTTTTTGTGGAGAATTACAGGTTCTACAAATAATATAGATTTGTGTTTATTAAAAAATAACTGTTTCGGAAATATTCGATAAAGCCGAATTTTCCGACTTTTTGCGGTTTTTTAAGAATAATTCCTAAACGGTTACTTTTTCGTTAATGCAAATCAATGCTATTTGTAGAACCCGTAATTCTCCATAAAAATGATTCGGAAACTTTTAATCGTGTGACTCACCATTTTCATCCAAAAAGCCTTCTAAATGAAGAGTAATTGAAACCACATGGATTACGGATTACGTAGGTCTTAATTTGAACAAAAAAATGTACATTTTGTTCATCCCCAGTGTGCCAGACGGTTCGTATCTTCGCTTTTTTATCCGTTACGGATCCGTTACTGATCCGTTTGCGGGAGAAATTCCAAAAAAAAAAAACGATTCGCTTTTTTTTTGGGAATCTCTCCCGCCAACGGATCCGTAACGGGTAAAAAAGCGAAGATACGAACCGTCTGGCACACTGGGAATAGTTAGTTTGTTTTGTCAAAAATTTGGAAAGGGACGTGGTTTTTTAATATTATAATATTTTATTTATATTTTATTATATTGTATTCCATATTATAAATAATAGACGTGTTTCTTTTGACGCGTATATACAATTGTGGATATTTTTAAATTGTTATAACTCATGAACAGTGAATCGGACAATAAAACTCTAAGGAACTTTTTTGTGAAGAGTTACGTTCTCTACAAAAACTTTTCATTTTATTTTTAAAAAAATTTATCTTTTAGGAGTTATTCTATAAAAACTGGTTAAGCGCCGATAAACGGCAAGAGATCATTCTTTTTTAAATAACTTCTAAATAGCAATTTTTTTTTACAAAAGATTAAAATTATTTGTAGAGCATGTGGTTCGCAATGAAAAAGACACCAGGACTTTTTATCGTACGACTCACCGTTCATGAGTTATCGCAATTTGAAAATTACCACAATTGTGTATACGCGTCAAAAAAAACAGGGCTAATATTTCAATTCATTCCAGAGCGATCAGTTTTTCTTAAAACTTCAACGTTTATATTCTTAAATATTGATAGAATATTAATTTTTAACTTTTCTTTTATAGAGACTTCAGAATGCCAAAAAGGTGCATTTTGTGGTGCGAAGGAGTCGTGAGTCTGCATAGGTTCCCGGACAGGATTAAGCAGAATGAAAGGTGAGTGCACTTACATATGCACACAAAATGTTATGAAAAAAGTTTGTGCCAGATAGTGGTAAAAGCGATTGTTGCCAAGGTGCATTGTTATACCCTACACCTAAGGTATATTCACGTTGTCCTTCCGTTTGTATCACAGAGAAGAAGGCGTAGCAGAATAGAAATCCATGGCGCTACATATTTATGGCTGGCTGTCTGTTTGTCTGTCTGTGAAAATCATTTTTTTATACTTTTAAAGGAAGATTAATCATCATTTAGCAAATCGTAACACTCGATTTTTGACTGGAGACACCATGTGTTGTTTTGATTGTGAGCTTATGCCGCGTTAGCAACATATTCGTCGATTTCGAGATACCAGTACGTATAACGCTTAGGGCCAATTTCACAGTGTCAGCTTAAGCTTTAGCTTAGCTAAACCGTTAGTGTAGCTTAAGCGGCCCTTAAATAATTTCACAGTTGACTAGCTCACATTTGTCATTAGCAAAGACACAAACCGAAAATACAGGTAGAACATTGAACAAATTTGACGTTAATATTGTTTACAATTTGCAAAATATTTCAATGAACTTATAAAAAATTTCTAATTGAAATTTGCTGCATGCTTATCTTATTCATTTTTGTAACATTTTCATGAAATCTTTTATTTTAAATATGTTTATTTAACATGAAGAATTTACATATTTCATCCATGGCATTAAGAAATTACTTATCTTAAATATACGAGCTAGAAAACTCCAAATTGAAATTTGAGGCCACAAAATTGTAGTTCCGTTTTAACATTGGCTTTTCTTTTAGCTGCTACGTCAGAAGCATCAGCCAAATACGTCTCCATGCCCCTGCAGCTTCTCTTCATCAATAAACAGTTTAGTGAATTTCTAGTACGCAAAGCTTTGATTGACTTCTTCCAAGCGCAGTGCTAAGTACAAAAGTGGTAATTTCGTGAATGTCCATGTCAAGCCACCATCGCAATTTGCAATTACCCAATTTAACAAGTCCACGCGAATGTTCATCAAATTTTCGAATAAGTTCAGTTTTTGCAAAACGCCTATTCCCGTTTATGACAAAATCAATATGCCGGTGAATGTGTCCGCTGCGTCTAAGTAGTTTATAGGAGGTTCATGCCAAGCGTCTCAGAGCAAGCATATTTGTAGTCAGAAACCAAAAAATCTTCTGTTTCTATTAAATTTGAAATTTTCGTTTATGTTTGAAATTTTAATTTTTTGATTTTGAATTTATTTTATTTTTTTGACAACGTCAATTGCGACATAAACCGCCCTAACTTTCTTGAGCGTCGAATGACTGGCGCTTAAGCGGCCCTTAAATTCAAATGACTGTGAAAATAAAATTTTTAGTTAAACTCCACTCAACAGATAAACTACGCTTAAGCTCACACTGTGAAATTGGCCCTTAGTCATTATAATTTTTATCATTTAACTTTATTTTGTTGTAGACGCATTTAACTGCGCTGTGGCGTTACATGTACCACATGTATTAATTGGATGCTTTTACACAATCGTGCCCAGCTGATCACGATATTATCAATCATTATAAATTGCAACAGGTAATGGAGATTAAATAAAAATTTAAGTCAATTAATTGTATTCATGTTTTGTTATTTTAAGATGCTCAAAATGAAAAAGCACGATGAACTCGAAACACCAACGCTTACAACGTCCATTCCAATTGATATTTCCGAATAAAGAAATACTTCACATAAGTACACCAATAAATACTTTAATTGGAGTGTATATCATTATTAAAGTTTAATTACGTTTAAGGCTAAAATGTTTTCCTTTTTCTTCATCTGTTTCTTTTTAAGCTGTTTAATCCCGTCAACTGCTCCCATAAATTGTCAAGTATTTATACATAAAGAAGAAATATTTTAAATAAATTATGAACTTTTTTTTTTAAAATGGTTTATGTTGACTATATGAAAATTATACTAATTTTATGAACTTTAGTCAATGTTTTGCAAGAATCGAAAGTTCCATGCATTTTCCAACTTAGAATATTATGACAATTAGGAGAAGAGAAAAAACTACTGAACATGGCTATGGTGACATATGTTTCGGTTACCGCCACGTAACCATCATCAGACCAATTTATGTTTTATTTAATTTATTTTAAATTAAATGAAATAACAATTGAAAAATTTTTGAACTTTTTGTCTGAGGCCGGGATCGATCTATGAACCTTTCGAAATCAATCTCTCTACATAGCGCATTTATCAACGGACTGCGCTGTTGCAAAACATTGACTAAAGTTCATACAATTAGTATACTTTTTTTTTTATTCATATGTAGAAATTAAATTTTTGTTTTCAATTGTTTTTACATAGAAATTAATTTAAATTTACTTTGAAAGTTACTATGTTGACTAACAAAAACGCTGTTATTTTACTATTCACCAAGCAAACGAAAATCTTTTGTAAATACAGGTTTTACAAAACATACTTACTTTTAATAATAATTAATGATTCATATATTTGATACAAGAATTACAATAATTTTGTTATGTTGGGTAAATATATCTAACAAATATTCGTTTACATAGATATTAAAGATATGAGTTGGGTACTTTCGTTTCATACACAAAGAATTGAAATTAGAAGTATGGAAAATTCTAAAACTTATAAATAAATACTTATCTTCGTAATAGTATGGTAACTAGCTACCATTGGCAAAATCATATCGTTTGGTTAAACCTACAACTAGACATCTACATTTTTTGATGTTTTGACTTAAGTATACAGAAACATGAAGAAAAAACGACTCTACGCCTCAGTCTAGTTGGCTTTTTGAAATATTGTCCTTATCCTTAAGTAGGAAACTTGAAAATTTCATACAAAAATCGAATTGTAAAGAACTTAAAAAGCGTTTTTCTCAAAATAATGAAAATGTAGATGTCTATTTGTAGTTTTAACCCGACGATATTGTTTTGTCTTATTTCAAATTCCTTGAAAATATATTGAAACAACTATTGAATTTTAACAAACAAAAATGTTGATGTAAATTTAAATTTACCAACTTAAAGAATATTCAACTGAATTTTTGATATTTTCATCGCTTTTTGGATGTTGATAAGGTTTAACGAACCGAATACGATTTTTTAACTTCGAATCCGGTATAAAACAATTCATAAAATTATTGGTTATAAATCCTGTAATTCCCTATATTTTATAGTTTCCAACTATAAAAACTGGAGCGCTGTAACCGGTTTTAAATTGTGTATAGCGTAAAGACGATGGATCAGCTAATTTCGATACAGGAATTGTAAAAGCTTCTTCGACTTCAGCAGAGTTAAGATATAATTCGTTTAAGTTAAAATTTTCTATTGTTCTAAATACTGGCATGATCGCAGCATGGAGGATATATTAAGGCACCTGTACCCCAAATTGTAATACGCTCTCTAGATGATCCTATTCCTTCTTCTGTTTCCCTTAGTGACAAGTCACAAAATCTACATCTTCGGGATCTTTAAGACCACCTAAAGAGAAAAAGAAATTTGTAAACAATTAACTTATACATATGAAGCACTCCACGCCAAGTGTACCAGCTCAAAATTTTTTTCTTCGATTTCGCTCAAACTTGGCAATATGGTAGATCCAGTGTGCAAGAACAACAATCCGTTACAAATAATATGTTTACCTTTAAAATTTTATGACTTAAATCAGCCAACTTGCGTTTATGCTCCATAATTTTAGCCGTAGCGGATGCATGTCGCTGCCTTAATTCAGCCAAGTCGCGCCCAACTTTATGCAGATAAAGTGCATGCGTTTCAGTTTCTTGCTCTTGACATTTTATGCGCCATTTAAGATCGATAAAACCAATCAAGGGCACTGGTATAAACTTTTTCGGGTCAGGATTATCCAATTTAGCTTGACGGCACATACTAGGGTCGATGTCTTTTGGAGGATTTTTCAAGTACTCTTTAAGCTGATCTTCATCGGGTAAAACAAGAGCCAAAACTTCATAAACATCAAGATTTCCAAGCTGTGGTCTTACGTTAGCCTGATTTAAATAATTTTCCAGATCTGTTGTCAGTATACGTTTTGTTTCATTGGGAACAAATTGTGATTTCTCCGCAACATAAATTACAGTTGTTGAGCTTTAGAAAGAATAATTAACTCCGGATTAACGCATTTATTTACTTTTTGTATTCGTACTTACTTGATATCCAAAGTGGTTTAATAAAATTAAGTGCTACATTTTATTTTACTTTTTCTATTTTTATTTTCGTTTAGATCAGGCATGATATTCGCACTTCTCCAATAGTACTTTTTTTTAAAAAGCCTATAGTACTTTGGGTACTTTTTGTTTTTGCAACCTTGTGTACATGAAATATAGAAAAAAAACATTGTGCATATTAAATTTATTCGCTTCACCCACGCATTTTTCGATGAGAAGGACTGTTTAATTCTATTTAAATATATTATTATACAGCAAGTTTCAAAATCAATTTGTTTCTCAAATTAAATAAGTTTAAATTCAATTGTATTACATATAAAAAATTTAATTATTTACTTGAATAAAGTTGAGGAGTGATTTTTCAAAAGGGCGTTAAACCACTTCCGACCTCGAATAAACCTTAGAATGCCATCGGCATTACCATGCTAAAATGCATCCTCATCACAAAAAATGCATTTTTCCAAGATAAAATCGTGATCAAAAGTCGCATTTCGAAACAAAAGGGCTTATTTCCATATAATTTCATAGAAAGTTTTAAAGTTTGATACGAAAAGACGTATTTCGAATAGTCGCCGAAGAAACCCTTGATATTTTTTATATGCCTCAGGCTATATAGGGGCTTACATACCATTCCTATAGATAGCAGCTTAAATCACTCCTCAGTTCATTTTCAAAAAAAACTAGTAAGGGTGTTACCTTTGGCCTGGCCAAACATTAAATACCCTACACAGCAGTATTATGAAAATTTTGCTAATATGGGAGGTGCCACGCCCTCCGAATTCACCCAGTTTTTTCTCAGAGTTTGCATTTATAGTTCTTAGTATTTAAGTGAAATTTGGTTGGATTATCTAAAAAAAATGTTTTCAGAATAGCGTTTTGAAGCTTTTGCTTATATGGGAGGAGCCACGCCCTCTTGTCCGATTTTGTCCAGTTTTTGCTTAAAGCTTGCATTTATAGTTTTTAGTGTTCGAGTCAAATCTAGTTCGATTATCTCAAAAAACGCTTTCTGTACAGCGTTTTGAAGCTTTTGCTTATATGAGAGGTGCCACGCCCTCTTGTCCGAATTCGACCAGTTTTTTGTCAGAGCTTGCACTAACAATTCGTATTATTTATGTGTATTTTGGTTGCGTTGTTGAGAAAAATACTCAAAAATTTGCATTTTGAAGATATTTTTTGTATGGGCGGTAGGCGTGTCCGTTGACCGATTTCGCTCATTTTCAATCCCCCGAGCTAACTTTGACGACGAAGGCTGTGTACCAAATTCCATTGAATTATCTTGCTTACTTTTCCCAAAAAATGTATTTCCACACACAGCCGTTACCCAGCCAGCCAGCCAGCCACCCAGCCAGCCAGCCACCCAGCCAGCCAGCCAGACAGACGGACATGGCTATATCGACTCAGGAGGTGACGCTGATCAAGAATATATATACTTTTCCATATCTGCCACGCTTCCTTCTCTGCGTTACAAACGAAAGGACAAAGTGAATATACCCTGGGTGTAGGGTATAAAAATACTGAAATATTTTATGTCGAAGTTTGGCAAACGTTGCAAATAAATTTAAATAAAATACTCGTAAGGGGTAATGAAGCACAAAATTGTGAATCAAGAAATCCAAAGAAATCACTTTCGTGAATAGAAAAAATCCTTATTTTAAACACTAGTGTATCCTGCACCCAAATCAATAAATGTACAAAGTTATGTTTACTATCTGTGGGCTTTTGACAAAACAACCTTACTCGAAACTGACGAATAGCCAAAAAAGCATATTCGAATTTTATATTTATGACTAAAATTATGCAAAACTGTCTAATTTTGACTCTAATCATTCTTCTTCCAATGGTTGAGTATTTGGTAAATTTGTGTAAACTTGTTCGTAACATCTCAGTACCAGTATCAAAGTTATAACAACAACAATTTGTTGACTTAATTAAGTCTTTAGCTTGGATCAGAGCTGAGCACGTAGATACCGCCAAACGATTTTGACATCTAGTTTTTATCAAGTTTTATTCAGAAAATATTCTCCGCACATTTGCAGAAGAAATTTCAATTGATAAAATTCCCTGTGCAATTCTGCATATATTTCCAAATATCTTTTCTCCTAGTTCATTTTTTAATACATGCTACAATAATCCTTTATGTTCCAGTGAAGTATTTTATGAATTGCTATAGAAAGTTTACATACTAATTACACAAAAAATTACGAAAGGACTTTTTCGAGGCGAAAGTACTTCAGTACTTTTGTAAAGTCAATAGTACCAAAAAAAGTACGATTCCACTACAAATATCATCCCTGGTTTAGATTATTTTGAGAAATGTCAGAATCAGCTGACTACTTGTTCACCAAACTCGCCTTGTTCACGGTTGCATTTTTCCCTTCAGTTCCACCCGATCACACAGGTCATACCAACGTCCAAATTTTTGGGCGTTATTTCCAAAATGATTATCGCCCAAATTTATATGAAAATAATTTGGGCGTTATTTCGTTCTTGTGCGTTATTTCATATTTTTCGGGCGTTATTTCGTTTTTTATTTTGGGCGTTATTACGTTATTTTATTTTTTGGGCTTTATTTCGTTTTTTTTTTTGGGCGTTGTTTCCTTGGGCTTTATTTCCTAACGCCTAGTACATGAAGTTAAGGCGATCATTTTGTACAAATTGTCCGAAAATAAGTAGAAAATATCAAATAAAATTTTTCTATATCTCGCTTCGTTTTCAAGGTATTAAACTTAAACAATACGAGAATTTTAAGAATTTTTAAGTGTGTTACTTAATGACATTTATATATTGAAGATTAATTTTTTTAATTGAACTTTTAGTCATATAATTGCAAAGATCGATTTACATATAAATCTATCAATGCATTTTCTAACACATAATTATGACAAATCAAGGAACGGATTAAAAACACGGCTATAGTGACATATGTTTCGTCTTTCGCCACAAAGACTCATCAGACTATTTTTGTTGTAATTATAATCATATTTATTTCACTAAATTAATTATAATTGGAAAATTGCAAGTTTGAAAACTTTTTGTGTTTTTGGCCTGGGCGGGAGTTGAACCAAGAACCTCCAGGTTGGTAGCAGAAGTCGTTACCACTGCACCAGCCTTGCCCGGCTGCGAAGCCGACTTTTGCCAGTTTTGTTTGTGTGTAAATACGTATTGATATATCATAATTGTTGTTTGTGTTATTTATTGATATTTGGTATAGTTGTTCCACCTTATCAGGGCGTGTTCTCCCAAATAACTTTAAGAATTTTTAAGTGTGTTACTTAATGACATTTATATATTGAAGATTGATTTTTTTAATTGAACTTTAAGTCATATAATTGCAAAGATTGATTTACATATAAATCTATCAATTAAAAAAAAAATCACTATACGAGAATATTGAATAAATTTCTGGATTTGTTAGATATGACGATGTTTCCACATAAAACGTTCTAAAATAAGTCGAAAAATTTTAATAAAATTATGCAATATCCCGCTCCGTTTTTGAGATGGGAGACTTAAGGCATAAGAGATACTGAAAAATTTGCTTGAAAAATTAATTTCAAGAAAATTTAACTCTGTTTTTACATAAAACGACCTAGGAAAAATCGAAAAAGTTAAATAAAATTTTACGATATCTTGCTTTGTTTTGGAGATAACTATAAAAAAATTCCGATGGCGAATTAGCACATAGTTTAATATTTACTTTAACTATTGGCAAAAAATTAGTAGGAAGAATGCGACATAAATTGAAATAATTTTATTTATTCATTTTATTTGTCCAAGTGATTTAGAGTGCTTGCGTCTATATTTTCATAAAATTTTATTGGAATTAAATTCCCAAGTAAATCCCAGAAAAATCCAGCAATCGCCTGATAATACCCAAAATTAAGAATGAACTCCCACAAAAGTAAATTCCCAACATAAGGTAGCATGGTTTAGCAAATTACACGCATTCTCTGACAGCCAATACGTGTGAGCAGAGGACGTCGGCAGAACTAAGCTTCACTTCTTTTGATTTTCTATGCTAATCCGTAACGGGTAAAAAAGCAAAGATACGAACCGTCTGACACACTGGGTCTAGTCTAGGACTTGCTACCAGTGGCAGATCCAGAGGGGGGTGATCGCCCCCTCTCACAAACCTAAATTATATGTAAGGATTTTGTAAACATTCTGTTATTATCTAGAAATGTAGTCAATCGGCCCCCCCTCTTGACAATGCTGGATCCGCCACTGCTTGCTACAACGCAAAAACTTTTTTTTAAAAGCACAGTTTCGTTTTTAGGTGATTGATTGCTTTGTGTTCGTATAGGGCCGGGCCTGAAAACAAGGTCCGTGCCCACCTCTAGTTGCAACTGACCCTGCATATAAAGCAATATTGCCAACATACCTACCTGACGTTGAATAATAGCCCAAGTCGATCCTTTGTCAATAATAAAAACATTTACGTAAGTACCTGCCCCATTGTTTTTTAATTGAATTTATTGATTAAATATTTTATTATAATTGTAAATGTCTACATTATATTCGGTTATAGTTAAACATATAAATGATTAAATAGGCGATTTTTTTTTTTATATTATAGAAGAGAGGCGACATTTACACAAAACCTATAAAATAACATACATAACTTTAATTGTAAGAAAAAAAAATAAACTTATATTTCTTCAACAAAGCTATATAAGAAGTGTTTTCGCCTGTCTCTCTTCACACGCTAAAATAGGTACTTTAAAAAAAATGTAAAAAAGGTTTTAAAAAACAGCAGGAGAATTTTTTTTTTCAATGTGCACTGTTATATCAAAACTTTTAAGAATTTAGCGACGCTTAACGCTAGTCCATTCACCATCGTCTCCACTTCGATTCTCTATAAAAATTAATGGAATTGTATTTTACATTAATCTTAATTTTAGCAAGCAAGTTTCATCTTTATAGTTTTTTACCTTTTTCCTGTTGCGGTTCTTTCCTTGGTGCTGGTTTTTCTTTTTCTTTTTCTTCACGCGCTGGAGGTCGCTCGGTCCTCCAATTACCAGAGTCTTTACCTCCACCTGCCCCGCGATCACCACGGTCACGATCCCCACGACGTTCTACGCCACCGCCACCTCCACCTCCACCACCACCTACTCCAACACCACCTACTCCAACACCACCCTGACGACGATTATCACGGTTGTCACGATCACTTGGACGCGGTGCATCACGCCAATTGCCTCCAGTTTCACGATCTTCACGACGATCATCACGACGACCATCACGGCGGAAATCACGATCACCACCGCGACGGTCATCCCGGTCGCCTCCACGACGCTCATCTCGATCTCCAACACGACGTTCATCACGCTCTCCAACACGACGTTCATCACGCTCTCCAACACGGCGTTCGTCGCGATCTCCAACACGACGATCGTCACGTTCACCACCACCACGGCGATCATCGCGACGATCGTCACGATCGCCACCACGCCTTATGTCAGTACGTGGACGGTCATCATCAGCTCCGCCACCACGACGCCATTTTTCAGCGCCACCGGCAGGTTGTGCAGTAGCAACACGAGTTGCACCTTGCTCCGGTTCACGTCGAACACGCCACGAAGAGTCTGCTCCAGTTTCACCGGCCGGTTCCTTCCTTTCAACTGTAGGGCGTTCCCTTTCACGTTCTGAAACAGCAGGAGGACCACCAGCGCGACGCCAGTCCCCGGAAGAAGCAGCACCACGATCGCGATCACCACCACGGTCGCGATCACCTCCACGATCGCGATCACCTCCACGGTCGCGATCACCACCGCGATCTCGATCGCCTCCACGTGGACGCCAAGCATCACGTTCCTTGTCACCCTTCTCACGTTCAACTTCATCTGCAACTTCACGAGCCAAGCGTTCACGGTCTTGTTGAATCTTACGCTCAGCCTCTTCTTCCTTGGCACGTTGTTTTTCGTATTGAATACGACGTTTTTCCTCTTCTGCTTCTCTTTCTTTACGACGAGCTTCAGCGGCTGTGCGTTCTTCCTCTTCTTTAGCACGACGAATTTCGTCCTCTTTACGCATGCGTTCCTCTTCCTTTTCGCGTAACCACTGACGGCGACGCTCCTCACGACGTATATTAATCCTATGGGCTAAACGTTTCTTACGTTCTTCTTCCAGTGAAATTTCGAACTTCTTAAGTTTTTCAACATATAATGAAGCTCGTTCTTTTTTTAAAGCTTCCAAAAATACATCACGATCAGGATACATACGCTTAAGGCGTTCTTGTTGAGCAACCGCCATCTTACGTTCAGCAATAGTGTTTTCAATACGTGTTTGCTCCTGTGCTTCCCAGAATTCTTTGTCTTTAACTTGCTTTTCAGCCAAATATTTTTCAAAGAGTGGAATTTCTTCCAAACGTTTAGCACGTTCATAGTAGTCAATTTTTTTCTCTTGTGATTTTAGCTTAGATTGCAATTCTTTACGTTCACGCTGTAGCTCTTCTGATTCCTTGGCAGCAATTTGTTCAGCGTCTAATTTTTTAATGCCTTCTTCATCCAGCTTGGATAGCATTTTCTTGCCATGAGCAGTTTGAGAAATCTGTTGAACTTTTTCCTATAAATTAAATTATATTTCAAATTAGAAGTTATGTATTTGTGCAAATATTTTGTTACAACTTACTTTCAAGCTCTTCTCCTTAATGGCTAGAATTTCATTTTGATGCCGTTTACGTTCGCGTTCCTCATTTTCTTGCTCAAGACGTTTTTGCTCCGCCAACTTAGCCTTACGCGATTCATCTTCAATGCGACGTGCCTCCTCTTCTTCACGTGCATTATTCTGTTTTTCAATGAATTCCTTGCGGTCTTCGATTATCTTTTGACGCTGAAGAATACGCTGATGTTCTTTCTCCTTAATTTCGTGGTAGTGATACACCATTTGTGAACGCAAATTAGAGCGTTGATCTTTTTCACGATTTGGATACACAACAGAAACAGCGCGATGTAGTACACTAGACATGTTAACTAATTGAGAACGAATTTGTTCTGATGGCATAGATTGCAACATTGGACCATCAGGATGATCTTCGCGTTGACTTTCGGTCAAATCGGTGCCAAAGTAAATACAACGCTTCTGATGGTCAATACGAATTTGCATATCGTTATGTCGTACTGAATCCACCAACAATTTTTCCAAATAAAATATATTGCAAAAACTGGCCAATTCTAGTAGACGTGCAAATTCAATGCTCTGGTAGACTTGAGAAATTTGTCTGATCAAACGCATAATTGTAACGTCCTTCAGGAAACGTGTATATTGAGACAATAAGTTGTTTTCGTCAGGGACAGCTTCAATAACATCGATGACAGTTTGCACGCGTTTGCACAAGTTCAGAGGATTAAAATCAACCTCGAGCCAGTTGTAAAGATTGCGGAACTCCTCTGAGGCAAGTTGTGGTACATTAAGGCGCACCTTTAAATGAAAACAAATTTTAGTTATTATACTGAAAAACCACATCTTTAAAACCAAACAAATCTGAATTTCATCTTTTAATTGCAAACTCAACATATTAAGAATATTAAAACAAATGAAATGTAGCAACAAAACAAAAGAAGACTTACCACTTCCTTCAGGAGAGAAATCCTCGTCGGCGGTTGCTGTAGACCCAAGAGTACGGCTAATTTTTGTGCTTTTTCTAAGGGACTCTTGTCGGCCTCAATAAATCGGTCGAATTCTGGATGAGCAGAAGGCAATGGAATCGATAATGTGGCAATTAGTACATGTGAAGCCATACGCTGCATTTCCTCCTTGGTTAAATTTTTTTTCAGCTCACGAGTTAACTGGAAAAGTTTCAATAGTGCTGCTGCATGGAATAAATGATTTCCTGCCTTAGAGAAAACCATTGCTAGTTTTTGATAATAGTTAGCCATTGTCTTGGGCACGGGAGTCTTTTTAGACAGAGCCATCAACCCGTGAATATCTTCAATGGCTTTGTAAGCCTCCTGCCAAAGTTCCATTTGAATGGCCGAATCCAGCTGATAAAGCCTGGTATCCAAACACAACTGCTGTGTTTCAAGTTTAGTAATGGAAACACCAGTTGTTTGATTAGTACTCTTGCAAATGTCCTCCAAGTGTTTGCGCAATTTATCACACAAGCGGCGGAACTCACTCTTACGATTATATTTCAAACAAAATTGAAAAGCCATACGAGCAATATCATGGTAAAGTGCCTCACAATGTGTGTTAACACGTAGCAATTCCAAACACTGGCAATAAGATTCCCATAGAAATTTAACCCACGGCAGTAGAATAGTGCGATCTGAACGATCTTGTGCATCTTCACCACAAACAGCACTCATCAGAATGCTCTCGGGTGTTGCAATGTTATCCAAATCATCCAGTTCTAATACAGCTACTGCTGCTGATGATTGCGCTTGCGCTGCTTCGGTGTGCTCCTCCGCCATTTTCAAATAACCACGAATGACATTTTCTAATGAATTGACATTAACCAACTGGAACATATTCCGATATTGGAAGAGACCTTCCTTTGCAATGTGAGACTTTTTAAGTTCCACGCACAAGTACAGATATTTGAACATGAGAGGTTCAATGATAGTTTCCGAGTAGGCATAGTTCCAACGTTTATTACGGAAAACTTCCTGTAGGGTATCCAAGGCACGCAATGGTTTGCCCACCTCGATAAACTCTAAAAATATAACATTTACGAAACATAAAGGATTAATTTAAAATTTAAATTGTTAAAAGTTTAAAACTGGAAAATGAAAGTTTAAATTTTACTTTTATAGGGGATTCAATAACAAAACGAAGTAAATACAATAAGGTATTAACTTTTGTTATGAATTTCCAGCTTAAGTTTAGTCAACGGATCATTTACTTTTTCTTTACCGACATTCTCCTGCCAAGTTCTTTATTCTAAAGAAGGAAATGCAATCAAAGATGTAAATTTGGACTTGCTCCATTTTTGTTTAAATACTTAGTTAAGGTAAATATGAAAAAAAAAAACTAAAAAATTTTAAACTTACAGTCCAATAATAAACTGTCTTAAAAACAAATGTAAAAAATGCATTTTTTGACGTCAGCATTTTGGTCATTGTGAATGTACAAAAAGTTCATGCAAATCACCCAGCTCGTTTGACATTTCACTGCCATCGTCAGCCGCATGGAAATTTTCACTTTATTCGCAAGGGGAGGGAAAACTTACCATTCGCTCTTTTAAGCGCATTTTCCGGGCGTTGTGTATAGCGAGCCATGATTATTTCATATAATTTTCACGTAACAACACTTCTACTAAAGTTTTCACTTAATTTCGCGCAATTTAAATGCGTTTTGAAGCAAAGAATTTACAAAAATCTTTGGCTTTCCTACCGTTCGCCGTCAAAATTAATGCAAAATGGCCGAGCCAACTTTGTCGATGTCCAGTGTTGCCGAAATGTGGGGAGTTTCTCAAAGTCGGGGGAATTTAGAATCCGCTTGAGGAATTTTTATTCGAGGAATTGATTTATTAAATTTTTGGTATTAACCATTTATTATGGCTTTCCTTTTTTGCTATAATAAATGTGAATTAGAAAAGATTAAAGAATTTTCGGCAGTATTTTTTAGTGGGAATGCACAAAATTCTTTTATCAGTTTTGATGGTCCGTCAAAAACTACTGAGTATCTGTTACCCACAATGAATTATCTATCAACTCAGATTGATTTTAAAATACATTGCCATTTAGAAACTCAAAGTTTGTTTTAGAAGCGGTTTGAATTTATGCATATCAACTTGCAATACTTGAATGGAGGAAGCAAGCATTGTTTAATCACAAATTCCTTCCAGAGCGCAGTTGAAATAAGATTTTTGAAGAAAAACACATTGTGGAATTTGCTAATTTAAAAACCGTTTTATGATTATTACTCATACTGTATTTTTCTCAATAATATTCATGAAATGTAAATATTATTTCATATTTATATGTATACAAACGGAAAAATAAACCATAAGCATAATATAATATGACAGATTTTATGAATTTTCCTATCAAATTTTAGTTTAAATTCCGTCTTTTGAAAATCTTTTAAATTTCGCCGTCTTTTTGCATATATGAGTTTCACTTAAAATTGAGGATTTTTTCTCGATTTTTGAGGATTTTGAAAGTTTTTTATTGGCAAGGTTTAAAAGTTTTGCTCTATTATCATCTGAAATAGCCCGAACATACACTGTCGGATTTGTCAAGCAAATGTACGGAGTCCGTTCTTTTTGTTTATTACCTTGGTTCAATTACAGTTATATAACACGCTTCAACAAAAAAATTTTTTTTTTTTTTTTTGAGATGGTTTCTAAGCTAGCACTTTCGATTGTCATTGATGAGTAGAAAAAAACTGCCAAAGGGTTTTTTGAAGTTCGGTCGTTAAGCGGCGCTATAATGGTTCAAAATATCAAGTACTATGGAAAAATCGTACTTTTAGGTTAAAATTTCAAATTTTTTAATTAAAATCTTCATTTCTCGTTGATGATGTCTTCTGGACATAACTTAAGCTTACTCTTATGATTATTTTCTTCCAAATACTTAAAGCATATCTTGTACCGTTTTGGAGAAATTTATAGAAAACTGTGAAAAATTGAAAAATACCCTCCATTTTGAATTTTTTCTCTCCTACGATAAATGCAAAATTTGGGATGGGTTCTTGTAGAGTATTTTCGATTGCATTTAATGAAAAAACTATCAAAGGGTTTTTCGAAGTTCGATCGTAAAGCGATGCCTTAACGATTCGAAGTTCGAAAAATCAATTACTATGGAAAAACCATTTTGGATAAATTTATAGAAAACTGTGAAAAATTAAAAAAATACCCTCAATTTTGCATTTTTTTTCCCTCCCACGAAACAGCTGGGCTTAATGTTAGATTATCGACTGTTAATATTTTATGTTGTTGTTGTAATTAATTTTGAGAGCCTTATTTAGGCAAAAAAATATAAAAAAAACAACAGTTTTAAAAGTAAAATTGTTGCCTAAGATTCGGCAGTTGTTAAATTTTTGTGTGTGTGAGTGATAATGATAAAGGGAAAAACAAAATTATAACTATTTTGGTTTAGTATTTGTTCTAATAGTTACAAAAGAAAAGAAAAGTTTGTGTAAAAACATGTAGCAACAATTTCTGCACAATATTATATGGCGGCGTGCAAGAAGAACTTATGTTGCATGTCAAAATAAAAAAATGGAACCCGGCATCTTGCCTTGCTATCTGTGAAAAGTCTAGAATCAAAGCAAAGAATTTTGACATTTTCGTAGTTTATTTGTTATCGCTGCAACCAGAGCAATTCAACCGTGTTATTTTGCACAATTTGACAAGTTCACCACTAAAGCTTTTGTGTGGTGAACTTATGAGCTTTTTCGAAAAGATTTCTGTGCCAGAATACCGAATGTCTTCGGGAGTCTTAAAAAATCTTAGAAAGTAATTCTGACATGTATTCCGAAAGACTTTCTGCTGTCTTAGCCAGAATAGCCCTATTAATTTAGTAATGGTTGAATTACCCTGGTTGCAGCGATAAGAAATGTTGCTTCTTCTTAAACTACGAAAATGTCAAAATTTTCTAGTCTTTTGACAGATAGCAAGGCACGATCAGGGTTCCATTTCTTTTATTTTGACAACTTGCCATAACCATTGTTATTGAATCATGATTTAGTATTGTTGCTTGACATTTCTTAGGGTAAACAATAACACGTTGGTATTAAATTTTGTTCAGTGGATTAAATAAATGTTTACAAAAATGACTAAAACTTGGAAAAAATACATCTTATGGTTTGCACAGGAACATGTTGGTTTTCGCTATGCGGTATTATTTTATTAAAAATTTTAATGATTGAGTTGATTTTTATTAAACTATACTATTTTAAGGAAGTTGAATCAATTGTGAAAATGTATAATCTCCAAATGCGAAAGATTTCTAATACTCCAGAGGTAACAGTGTATATGGAACATATATTTCCTATTTTTATTTGTTCTCTTTCATCCATAGAATCCATTTTGGATAGTCGAATTCCCAAACGATGAAACAGCGCAACGCTTAGCATCACGATCTGTATCCTTGCGTTATATTTTTGAATTGTGGGCTCATTCAAATTTATTAAGTTCTTTCCATGAAGACATGCGTATTTTTGTCCATGCTCATGAGCCAGAATTACAGCAATATTTTACCGGAAGCTTTAAAATCACAGTGGAAACCTACAATAAGCATTTGAGTCAAATGGAGAAAATAGGAAGAATTGAATCATTTGATTATTTGCCACTAAAAGGTTCAGTGGATTTAAAAACACCCGAAGTTGAATGGTGGTATATTGAATTCTGGGGTATAGATCCAAAAAATGTTCCCACAGTACCAGATGATTTATTATTTGGACGTTTGGTATGTCTTAGAACAAATTTATTTCTAATGCATGCTACTAATTTGATATTTGTGTATTTAAAATGCAGCTCTATAGTGGCCAACGTCATTTAATAAAGGAGCTATCGCTAAAGCAGCGTAAATTTATCGGTAACACCAGCATGGATGCGCAACTAAGTCTGCTAATGGCGAATCAAGCGTTGGTGCGCGATGGTGACTTGGTATTCGATCCATTTGTTGGCACTGGTTCATTACTGGTGAGTGCTGCTAAATTTGGAGGTAAACTATAATCAAGAGTATTACAATTTCTCTGTGTAAGGTACAGTTTTCGATTTTGCGTTTTTAATGGTCAATAATTTGATTGAACAGTCAAGTATTCACGAAATTACAGTTGAAACTACAATCTTTTTCAATTTGCAGGCTATGTGATTGGTTCCGATATTGATTATATGATGATACATGCCCGCTCACGTCCTAGTCGTATATCTCAAAAAGTACGTGATAAAGATGAAAGCATTCGTGCCAATTTGCGCCAGTACGGATGTGAGCAACGTTATTTGGATGTTTTAGTTTCAGATTTTTCAAATCCTTTATGGCGAGAAGGCATAAAATTTGATTGCATAATTACAGACCGTAAGTATCACAAACTTAAAAAGTGACATTGTTTCATTACAACTTCATTACTGTTACAGCACCTTATGGTATTCGAGAAGCTACAGAGAAGGTTGAAACTAAAGTTAATGCAAAAACAAACACAAGAAACGAAAATGTACCACACTACCCCTCTACTTCGCACTATTGTTTGCAAGAACTCTATGGTGATTTGCTGATATTTTCTGCTAAGTATTTAAAATTGGGTGGGCGGCTTGTTTGTTGGCTGCCTTTTCATCGGTATGTTGGAAAACCAAGTATCAATATATAGAAAATTATTATAAATTGCCCGTAATGCCTTGGACTACATTTAATGATTCTGGTATAAGTCTACAGTGGTGGATTTAAGGGTTTCCAAAACTAAAACAACTTCTAAAAATCTTATATTATAAAAAAAATTAACCTTCTCGTGATAGGAAAAAGTAGTCTTTGTTTATGCAAATTGCTAGGATAATTAAATACTTAACCAGGTGTCACATGTAAGTCATGCTTTTTAGTAATAAATTGTTTATTCTAGGGGTTATAAGAAACAGGAAAACATTGAGTGTGTCTTTAAGTTGGAGTGAGGAGTACCTTTCATATATGTTAAATAGAGAATTTTTCTTTTACTTTGAATAATTTTAATTATGAACACGTAGCATAGTATTTGCCTAAGTGTTTCTGAAAAATACAATACATATCGAAATTCACACTTGTTTATAAATATATTTATATTACAGCCAGGATTATACAGAACATATGATACCAACACACGATAATCTAAAGTTAATGGCTAATTCCGAGCAACCGCTTACGGGGTTGACGTCACGCCGCCTGCTCACCTATGAAAAACTGTCGGAACCAAGCAAAGATGTTAATCAGCAGGATATCAACTTAGATTCATCATTGCACGCTGATTTCCGCGAACGCTATTTTGATACTGGTCTTGAATCAAGAACCGATCGACGGCTTCGTCGGGCGAAATTGCGAGAGCAAGGAAAGCAAGAAGCGTTAAAACGCGGTAAAGATTTACCTGAAGATATTAAATCAGTGAAATGTCAATTAAATCAAGCCAGATTCAGTTAGTTATGAAATAAATATGTATTTTTTTTTACTTACAAATAAACTATGTATTCCTAAGTAATTTTTTCAAAAATTTATTGTCGTGCTCTTCTACCACATCGCATTGGAAAACTTTACTAAAGCTCTCAACAAATACTTTAGATGATTCACCAACTGTGACGTTACGTTTTAATTCTGTACTCAATGACGTTACTCCTTTACCTTCTATGCCACAAGGCACGATGTGCTCGAACCAACTGAGATCGGTATTACAATTTAACCCAATTCCATGTGTTGTGACGTATCTGGAGCCATGCACTCCAATAGCACAAATTTTGCTGTTTCCCACCCAAATGCCAGTGTCCTGTGTTGTGGTTGCTTCTTTTACGCCTAGACAGCGACACGTATCTATGACTGTTTGCTCTAGCATACTAACGTACCATCGCATACTGGGCTTAAAATGTTTAAGATGTAGAATTGGGTATGCAACTAACTGCCCAGGGCCATGGAAGGTAATTAAGCCACCACGGTTGGTGCGATAAAAGTTAGCACCCAGTTGACGGAGCCTTTCTTCTTCTGCTTCTGTGTAGCCCTTGGTGCGGATACCAATTGTGTAGACTGGTTCGTGTTCGAGTAAGAGTAAAGAGTTGTGAAATTGTTCCACCTGTTCTACCGTTTGATTGGACAGTTGGTTTTGGATTTGCAGACCTGCATTGTAACTGATTCGTCCTGCGCGAATTATTGTTATGAGTGGTTTCACTAATGACATTTTTTGATATATTTTGAGCTTATTTAATATTTTTGTTTTGTTTTAGATAAACAGCTGATTCGGTTTACACTTGCGACTCTACAGTTGGATCCCTGCATCTTGCCTTGCTATCTGTCAAAAGACTATATTCAAAACAAAGAATTTTGACATTTTCGTAGCTTACAAAATATAAGAAGAAACAGCATTTGTTATCGCTGCAACCAAAGTAATTCAACCATGCATTGCAGCATATGAGAGTGCCAGGATGAGCGATTTGCTATCGGCTGCAGACTATCGATCATATTCGCCAGTCAAAACTTCACCAGTTTTGAATGATTGCTGGTAGCGATCAACCTAACATTCATGTTCGAAAATCAAGCCGTCAGTCAAGCTAAAAAATTTGAGTGGTAAACACGGAAAATAAGAAAATTGGGTGCGCATTTTTAATTGTTGCGCTTGCTGAAAGAAATAATAAATATATAGCAATAAGCGATAACAGCTTAAGTCGACTTAAGAAAAATGGGTTTGAGCTCAATTTTCCATTAGTTCTGGTTAAAATTACACTTTTATTTTTTTAGCGCTTATTTAGGTCTTAATAATGCCTAAAAACTTTTAATTTAATTTTACCCAGAACTAATGGCATATTGAGCTCAAGCCAATTTTTCTTAAGTCGACTTAAGCTGTTATCGCTTATTGCCACAGAAATATTAAAAGAGCAGCAAATGGGTTTGCTTTGCTACAGATTATTAGCACCGGCACCTGAAGATTCTGATTTCCTTATTTTTTTTTTAATTTTCTCCTGTATGAAGATCGAGTTGTATTTATTTTCTTTTTTACGACTTCAAAGGAACATATTTTTTTATATTTTTGCATAATTTTTAGCAGCTTTTCGTATGCGCTGTTTCTTATGTCCCGAATCATGTGCTCTGCGCTTGTTGCATCCCAGAGGCAACGTTTCATTTCATAACAACAAATAAATTCTTTTAAAAAATCACTTTCTGCATCCATCTTCATGCTACAAAAATACCGTTTGACTGACACTTTTTGGTGCACACTATCAGTCAAAAACAAATATGGCCGCTGATTGTCTCTCCACCACAAAAATACTCCAGCGGTCATTTTTGTTTTAATCAAGTCTTTATTGAGTTCTATAAAATATTTTTAAAAGTTAAGTCTTATGAATTTGCTTGGAAGTGGTTTTAAGCACGTTGGTCAAACCTTTATAAAGGGCAGTTCATAAATTATGTTATATTCTTAGGGGAAGGCGTTCACGTTTGTCAAAGAGGGGGTGAGACGGTGCGTGAAAAAACCAATTTCTTAGAACAAAAAATCGAAAAATTATCAAATATTCAAATTTGTTTTTTTCAGTTTGCTAGTATTGTTTGTGAAGATGAGTAGACACACACAAGAAAAAAAACTAGTAATGGTGTTACCTTTGGCCTGGCCAAACATTTAATACCCTACACTGCAGTATTTTGAAATTTTTCTTATATGAGAGGTGGCACGCTCTCTTGTCCGAGTTTACCCAGTTTTTGCCCAGAGCGTGCATATATAGTCCTTAGTATTTGAGTGATCTTTAGTTCTATTATCTCAAGAAACGCCTCCAGTATAGCGTTTTGAAGCTTTTACTTATATGGGAGGTGCCACGCCCTCTTGTCCGAATGCACCCAGTTTTTTCTCAGAGCTTGCGATTACAATTCCTAGTACTTATGTGTATTTTGGTTTTATCACATAGGGGGTACCGTTTATGGGACTCTTTCAAGAGGATTAAAAAGGGCTTGATGACTGTTTCTTACTGCCATACCTAAATTGTCTGTTCATGCAGCTTATATGGAGTTTACTAAAACAACACTTCGTAAGTACTGCAGCAGTAGCAAATGTTTATATAAACATAGATGCAACTCTTGAGAACACTAATCACGTAGTCATAAATACATCTTGCAACAGTTGTTTCACAAAAAAAGCAGTAAAAAGTTATGTGCTGTGGTCCAAGCCATCTACTGCGCAGTGCAACTAAATTTTGTTGCATTTCCGAAAACACATAATACCCTATTCTCACTTGCCTGGTTAACCACATGAATAGTGATTTAGCACTAACCACGATAGCTTTCCATATTAAAAGCTTTTCGATTTATATGGAAAAGATTAGTTAGTTTTTAAACAATTAGATCATTTAACACAAAAAAGTCGGCAGGTGGCTTCTCCAAATTTAAACAGTCCCATGGAAATTAGGAAATTTCCTTTTTATTTGAAAAATGCAAAATGTAAACAAATAAAACATTTTTAATAAAAAGCTAAAATTAAAGCTAACATCAAAAATGTGTTCATCTCAATGATTCAAAAAAAATTTATGTAACGGAATATATAAAAATATATTTGAAAAAAGTAAAAATAGTGTCGTGATTTGGTAAACGCCAAAAAAGTGTCATTGAAATGATAGATGACTCATCCAGGTAAAAGGTGTGAGCGTGGTTCTGTGATTATTAAGATTTTCTGATTTTACGCTAGTTAACCAGGCAAGTATGAATAGGGTATTAGAGTGGTCCAAATTTTGTATGGGAAAACCAAAAGTGTTAAAAAGTAAAGGTGCGCGCGACTTTTCTGAATCCTTGGATCCTGCTGATTACAAAAAGTGCTTTGAAACAAAATAAAAAAAAATTGCGTTTAGATATTCCGCAACGAGCTTGAATGTACTTTTCTAGGAATTTTTGAGTTTTTGAGTACTCTTTTTAATTTAAACGCTTTATCTTTTGAACCAGATAAGATATTTGCAAAAATTAAATTGCATTTTTTTAAGAATATTTTGCGCCAAATTCTGCATTAATTAATCTATTCTTTCCCAATTTTTTTAAGCAGCACTTTAAACTTTAAAAATTGTTAATTTTTTGAGGTGTTTGCACATTCAAGAACTGATTTTTTTTCTTATTTTGCTCTAGGAAATTTTTTTTATATTTTTATTTTTTTAGGCATTAATTTATCTATCAACTGATTTCAAGAACTAAGCCATAAGCTTCACTTTACTTACTAAGAACCGTGAAGTGTAATCAAATTTGGCCAAAAAAAAAAAACTTCAAGTTTAAAATTTTCATGGTGAAACCGAACCAACAATAGTAATTCGCGATGTATGCGTTCACGAAGATTCTAAATCCGGTCTCAGAATTGCTCTTCCTCATATGGTTTTAGAGATATCCTAACCTAAAAATGCAAAAAACACCGTTTTTGTTATTTTTGAAGCTGTTATATCAAGACATGGTTACTTTGACGTTAAAAGTGACAGCCTTTTTCTTCAAAACCCAATTTAAATTGTATCGATATCTCTTTATTCCTCCGGAATATCGTAAGCAGAAGTAACAAAAAAACCTGTTTTTTGCACTTTTTCAACTTTTTAGGTTAGAATAACTCCGAGAATAAAAAAGATATCGGTATAGTTTGAATTGAATTTTAAAGAAACAGACTAGCACTTTTAACCACTATGCCACTTTTTTGTGGTTGGAAGTAACCTTGACTTGTAATATCACTTTAAAAAGAGCAAAAACAGTGTTTCTTGTACTTGCATGTCAAAATATCTCCTTAACCGTACAAGATACAGCAATTTTGGGACTGAATTCGGAATCAGCGTCAACAAATACATCGGAAATGGGTATTTTAGTTTCTTTTTGATTTATTTATTTTTTTAGTTTTCTTAAACCTTTCGACCCGAAAAAAAACTGTGGGCTTCACAATATTTGTGATGGGTCAACCTTAGAAACTTAATTTAAGTAAAATTTTTGACCGTCTCAAAATTCAAATTTTAACCGCCAGAACCGCTTCCGGGGTATACTCCCAACATATGTTTTTGATTTGAATTTTTGGAATATAAAATCCTTGGAGTGGTTATATGAAAAAACAGTGTTTACTTAAAATTGCATTAAATTTATTAATTCAGTCAATTTAAGTGACATAAATAACTGAGTTATGTATGTAAAATTTATTTATTTAAAATTTTTTGGGATATATTGTCCCAACCGGTTCGAAAGGGTTAAAAGAAATATGAAAACTATCTGTTAACCTATTTTGCCAAAAATAGCATGAAGTGTCAAGGTTTCGATATTGCGAAGAATGTTGTTTTACTCAGAAGATTAGGAACTAATGATTTTATAAGAAAAATGTGGTACCTTACGTCATCCCATTAAGATATCTTATTTTTATTAGCTACCAACAATGAAAATACATTGATGGTCGGAGCTTACTGTTCAGTGTTTTTGAGTAAAACAACAATAAAAACACAAAAAACAAGGCAAAAATAGGGGAGATGTGTGTACCTTGGTCCGCTTTTCAGTTTTTTTAACGTGCTGGATTTACCACAAAAGTTTCTTCAGTTTTTTGATTAAGTTATATTTCAACAATGCTTGCAGCATCAAATGACGTGACAATGATACTTCGATGTCTTACCATTGAGTTGAAATATTACTTTTTCCGTTGTAATCTCAAACAGTCCAAGGTACACCATGCAAGTGTACCTTGGACTATTAGAAATAAAAGAGAATACATAGTATTTAGGTAATAAATTATGAAAGAACCATTTATTATGCAATCAAAAGTAACATTTTTTTTTTTCAATAAAAAAAAATTAATCATAAACAAAAATTATAACACAAAAAAGTGCATTTAGTAAAAAACAATTAATTAAACAAAAATGGTTGCAATTAAATGCATTAATCACGTAAATAATAAAATTAATATTATATTGAGAGGCGATTATGGCTTCCTGGTTGCCCGTCGAAAAAGGATCGCTGGTCAATAAGCATAGGTCCAAGGTACACATAGACAACATGTTTTTAAAACTGTCAACACCCATAACATATATTAATGAAAATACATCTAAAACACACTTGAAGCTGAAAACAATAACTAAACTTCCTTCCTGATGTTGTAAAACTGAAATATTTCAAGTAAATTTCTCACAAAACGTTTCGTAGTTCACTCACAAAACTAATTTTTACACACAAAAATCACTTTTTCCGTCGCTTTTTATACACGCATACAGCTTGACGGTCTGAAGTCTACTGATATGAGTCACCGGTATGAGTGGAAAATTTCATAGAAGAACATTATCGTATACGAGCAACTGTTGAGTGGCAACCGACACTTGGACCGAGGTACACTCGGACCAAGGTACACACATCTCCCCTACACATAAATAAAAAAAGCAAAAAAATGTATCGGAAGGCTGGTTTGCGTTACTAGTTTCGGGACCCACCACAGGTCAAAATTGACTATAATAAGTCAATTCCTCATCAGACGCTTTGCCGACATCTTATAGAAATCTGCAAGCATACTTTATTTAACTTTTAGCATAGATTAGACGAGAAGCACAGCTACAAGAACAACACAGCACATGCAAAAATTCCAATTTCTTTGTTTTTCCCTTTATGTATATGCATTGCCCTTCTTATCTTATTTTAATGCCTTGAAAACATGAAAATTAATTTTTTTTTAAGTCCAAATTAATTATACTTAATTGTTTTTAGTGAGTAAAAGTGTTACTAATAGCTTGGTTGTTGAAATTATTTTAAGGATAAATTAATGCATAAAAATATAAAAATTTACAAAAAAAATTTGCTAGAGTAAAATAAGAAAAAAATCTGTTCTTGAAAGTGCAAATACCCAAAAAAAATAACAAATTTTGAAGTTTAAAGTCCCGCTAAAAAAAATTGGGAAAGAGTAGATTAATTATTATTGATGCAGAATATGGCTCAAAATATTTAAAAAAAAATGCGATTTAATTTTTGCAAATGCCTTATCTGGTTAAAAAGATATAGCGTTTAAATTAAAAGTACTCAAAAACTCAAAAATTCCTATTAAAGTACCTTCAAGCTCGTTGCGGAATATCCAAACGCAATTTTTTTTTGGTTCCAAAGCACTTTTTGGATCTAAGGATTCAGAAAAGTCGCGCGCACCTTGACTTATTAACACTTTCGGATTTTGGACCACTCTAATAGGGTATAAATAAAATAGTAAATAAACATACGTACACTTGTTTTTGAAAAATAGTATGGCATCACTGCTTTATCGCCATTGTAGAAACAAAAAAAAAAATTTTGCCGCCTAGAAGCTGTCAAATTTCAATTCCAAGCGTCAAATGTTCCATTTCACCACGTGTCACTTTAAAATTTTTTGTGCGTCGGAAAAGGAATATATACCGGCATTGAATTAAAATAAATATAAATTAGTATTAAAATTGTTGCATCCTTTCTTTTTATACCTTGGTATTTAAGTAAATTTAATAAAATGTTTTGGGGTAAGTTAAAGCGTTAATATAGGTACATATGTACATTTCTCAATCCAACCATTTTTTTTTTCTTGAAGTGGCGCTCCACGTTTTTTTTTTTTGGGATAGTGCTCTTTCCGTGAAATTGAACATGGTTGTTATGACCTAGCGCCCATACAAGAACAATAATTTTTTTTAAAAAAGTTAATGTAACAATTTATGTAGAGAGTTCAATAGAATATGAAAATTATTTGAATTTACAAATAATAGCAATGCTGATTCAAGTGAAAGTACAAATTATTATGTACAGTGAAATAGTGCACAGTATATAAGTCCTTGATCTAAACACACTAACCAATCGTTTTTTGCAGGTTTAATTTTGAAAGCAAACCGCAAGTACTCACAAACAACTAGCAAATCGTTTCATATATCGCAAGCCGCTTTGGACTCTACATCTTCAGCGGGCGGCCCCACGCAAATTTTTCTCTCCTATGAGGAGCAAAAATTCTTAATCTGCACTTTGCATAAAGACAAATGCGAGCAGGTATCACTGGACTTGAATTTTGCCGAAGGTGATGAAATTTCTTTCCAAAGTCAAGGTAAGTTTAAAAAACTCAACTTAGAGGTCTTCCACATCTCTATAACTTTTGACTTCTAGGCAGCGGCAACGTCACATTGTCTGGCTACTTGATTGACCAAGATCCAATGGGTTTCATGGGTGAAGATGAAGAGGAGGAGGAAGAGTCTGACGTTGAAGCTGATGAAGTTGAAGATGCACGTGTAGAACTTGACAAGAAAGCCAAGAAAAAGGAAAAAACTGGCAAAGCATCTACTGCTGTTGCTGTGGAAGAGGACGACGAAGATGAAGATGATAGCGATTTTAATGTTGAAGCAGCCCTTGATGGTGTTAAAGAAAGTGATGACGAAGACGACGAAGAAGATGAAGATGATGAGGATGAGGACGAAGATGAAGAAGACGATGATGAAGAGCAGGAAGATGCTGAAAGCGATGATGAAGAGGTTCAACAACCGAAAGCTAAGCAACCTAAAATAGAAAAGCCACATAAACAACAAAATGGAGTTGCAAAAGAAACTGTTGAACAGAAAACCAAGAAAGACAAGAAAAATAAGAAAGAAAAGAAGGAGGCAAAACCGCAACAACAACAGCCGCAGCCACAAAAGCAAGGTGGTGAAAAAACTTTATCCGGTGGCGTAAAGATTGAAGATATTCGCGTTGGTAACGGACCTGAAGCAAAGACTGGCAAACGCACAACTGTCTATTATGAAGGTCGTCTTAAGTCAAACAACAAAGTTTTCGATAGCCTCAAACAAGGTGCTGGTTTTAAATTCGGTTTAGGACGCGGTGAAGTCATTAAGGGTTGGGATATCGGTGTTGCAGGCATGAAGGTTGGTGGCAAACGTCGCATTACATGTCCACCACACATGGCTTATGGTGCACGCGGTTCGCCACCAACAATTCCTCCAAACAGTACGCTCGTTTTTGAAGTTGAACTTAAGGGAGTCAATTGAAGTTGTGGGACTTATACGTTTTTTATCATAACAATTGAATATACATACATACATATATACAAAAAAAAAAAAAGCTACATAACGCATGAAAGTTAAACTACGTTATAGATATATAAGTTTTTGATTTGCCTTAAGTACTGTTTGAATTGTTAATACATATTTCGTTTCTCTTTTCATTTATAATTTCAGTTGCTATTCAGCTACTAATGTATCTTAATAAAATAAAAATAAAATTTTTTTTTAGTGAACTCGTTATACTTAATTTTTGTAAAATATATTGTTTTCTAAACGTTAATTTTTTCGTATACACAAATTCCTCTATTGTGGTTATCTATTTGCGATAAAATTTATGGCCATTGATCGTTTCTATTAGCCATATCTTCGAAATTACTGCACCGATTTATGGCTTTCATCCAATAAATTTCTAGTCATTTACAATTAAATGGCGAAAACTATTCAAATCGGTGCAGTTGTTCGAAGGTAGGGCTAATGGAAATGATCGATGGTCATCGATTTTATCGCAAAAACATAACCGCAATAGAGGGCAAATCCATATTATTTGTAGAGCATGTAATTCTAAACAAAAGAGATCTATTCAGGCCTGTTTCGTAATCCGTGTTGTTTCAATTACTTTTCATTGAGGAGACTTTTTGATGAATATGGTGAGTGACACCATAAAAATTATGAGCATCTTTTTTGCGGAGAATTACAGGTTCTACAAATAATGTTGATTTGTATTAACGAAAGAGTAACCATTTACTAAATCCTTAAAAAACTGCAAAAAGTTGAAAAATTTGACGTGATCGAATATTTCCCAAACAGTTACTTTTTTATGATCTCAAACCTTAATACGCTTAATCTCTGCGTGCACATTATCATTTTTGAAATGGCCGGATGTACAGCAGACATACTAATAGCTATTGGTGCATATGCCTTCGGAGGCTACGACTTTATAATAGCTTGTTTCACGAAATAAGTTACGTTTCAAATTATGTAAACCACAACGTCCTAAAGATAAAAGTTGGTTCATAACGTGCAATGCTTATTGTAAAATTTAATATGGGCAGTTGCGCAGACTTTTATATCATCCTTACCGAAAACCCAGATTTGGAAAAAAATTTAAAAAAAATATTCACTCTTGTTAAAAATATGATTTCAGTCAGTACGTTACATTTGTTTTTCCTAATTTTGGTGTACAACCTTCCATTAGTCCTTAACCAACCCTCCCCCGCCTTCAACATCACAATAATGTCCCGCATTGACTTTTGTGGAAGTTGGCCGCCTTAAGGCAGCCCGCACTTCCATTTGTGGAAATTCTTTCACAAATTTTTGTTTTTAAATTTTTTTGAAAATTTTTCTTGGAGGGTAAGAGATAAATATATTTAAAAAATATTAAAAAAGTGACGGCAAATACCCTTATACATTACAAAAGAACCCTAGACATATTGGGCCTTATCATTTATAAATACCCATTGCATAGTACGCAAAAAATGATCCAAAGCAAGCATATGAAATTAACAAAAATTATTCAGAAACCCACAACGCAGTAGACGCCTGGTAAAGATAGTTGGAGAGGAAAAAGCATCTGTAAAGTCCGAAGATACCACATTAGATAAAAACGTTATATTTTTACGACGAGGACTCGAAATAATTTTTTTCTGACAAATGAGTTATCAATCATCAACCAACATTTTACTTTAGTTTATTATCAGCTAATTAGTGCAGGCAAATTAGGTAAAAACAGGTATTCATTTCTAATTTTGTTGAACATGCACCGATTTTGATCCGACAGGGCTCATTTTGTTTGTAATAAAATTTAAAACAAAACCAACACATTAGTTTTTTTCGGCCTTTCCCCAAAATTTCTTTAGTCCCCCGTGAACCCTCATAATCGGATAAATTCAATAAAACTGTTCTAAAATGCTTAAAAATGGAAAGTTATGCTATTTACGGGGTTCTCTAGATTGCTGAATCCAAATATGATGTTAGAAAATGAAAAAACTCAAAATGGCTCCCGGAAAACTGCGTAAATACCCATTTTAAGCACCAAAAATGGGAAAAAATCGTTACAGGGGGTTTTAGCCTAGAGGTCTTGTTACATTGAATGAATTTATACGGTCGGTGTGGAATATTGTTTTTTATACTATAAAAAGTAAAGTTTACCAAAAATTTTTTTGTGTTTTTGATTTGTTTATTATTTAAGCAATAACTATAAAAAGTTAATACAACTCAAAATTAAAAATATTTGTAACATTTTGCAAACCATTTTTTCTAAACTAATTTGAGGTTGCTGAACACGAAAAACCCAATTATTTTTTTTTCCTTGCGGCCGTTCCCGAGTTATTCTTTAATTTATATTTTCGAGGTTATAGCTTCACATACATCAATATATTTCTATGACGCCAAGTTCGATCAATTTTATTTTCCACGCTTGTAAACGGCAGCAAGGAAAAAAAATAATTGAGTTTTTCGTGTTCAGCGACCTCAAATTAGTTTAGAAAAAATGGTTTGCAAAATGTTACAAATATTTTTAATTTTGAGTTGTATTAACTTTTTATAGTTATTGCTTAAATAATAAACAAATCAAAAACACAAAAAAATTTTTGGTAAACTTTACTTTTTATAGTATAAAAAACAATATTCCACACCGACCGTATAAATTCATTCAATGTAACAAGACTTCTAGGCTAAAACCCCCTGTAACGATTTTTTCCTATTTTTGGTGCTTAAAATGGGTATGTACGCAGTTTTCCGGCGCCATTTTAAGTTTTTTAATTTTCCAACATCATATTTGGATTCAGCAATCTAGAGAACCTCGTGAATAGCATAACTTTCCATTTTTAAGCATTTTAGATCAGTTTTATTGAATTTATCCGATTTTGAGGGTTCACGGGGGACTAAAGAAATTTTGGGGAAAGGCCGAAAAAAACTAATGTGTTGGTTTTGTTCTAAATTTTAATACGAAAATGAGCCCTATCGGATCAAAATCGGTGCATGTTCAAGAAAATTAGAAATGAATACCTAATTTGCCTGCACTAAATACATATTTTTCTTCTTTTATAAAATTTTTAAAAAACTATTGATCTTTTACTTCAGTTTTTTCAGTTGTTTCCAACCCAAATAGCGGCTCAGCTGGCATTTTCCAATGTTCTAAAACATACGGCAATCGTTCACTTGGATCTGTACTCCAATGGTGTATGCGACATTTGAGGCGTGCTTTTTCTAGATTATTTATAGTTATGGTGCAATAGAATTCTTTGTTTTGTTTTTTTAGATCTGGACCTTCTATTCGCTTTTCAGGCAAAGATATACATTCTTCTTTACAATGATAACCTGCTTTGCGCAGTGATGCTTTAATATGCCATGGTTCAATGACCCAAGGATGATCTTTGTTCATCACGACAGCAAGAGTTATGCCTTGCAACATATTAACAGTCTGAAATAGCAAAAAGTGTTATGAACTTTTTAGGTAGGTAATGGTTTAATTTTAGATTTTATTAAGTATTACCCTTTGCACATATGGTGAACTGTGTTGCACCTCGATTTTTTCAGCTTCAGTTTTTGCATACATTGCAACATTTTCTTCTGTTTTATATGCTGCCAATCCTGGTAGTAGTAACTTGTTGTAGACAAAGTTTGGTTTCATTGATACGATATCTCCTTTGTCACCAACACCTTCAACGAAAGTTGTTAGTACAACTTCCAAGTTGGGTTTCTTTTTCACCGATGTATCCTCAACTAGATCATATATGAAATGCTTGGCACGCATTTTTTTCGGCTTGGTGTTGGTTTTGTGCATCAGCGGTTCATATCTGCGTTTAAGTACAAAAGTTGTCTAATGACCAAGAGGGTGAATAAAATTGCGCGCATATGTTATATACAAATTTACTTACTCGCACTTGCTGTTGTAACGAAACTGAGCTTTTTAACAGATTTAAATGGGTAATACACAAAGTTTTTAGCATTTTATTTGATATTTATTGAAATTTGTTAAAAGAACTGCATAACTAAATTTATTGTGGTGCGTCGAGAAAAACAGCTGATTTTGATATATATTATGCAATGTCGTAATGGTTTGCTACGTAATCGATATCGAAAATACGTATTCGAATTTTGTTCCTTAATTATAAGATTTGTTTTAAAAAGTAGTAAATCTTTTGGAAGAAATTAAAATGCAGATTAATTCATTAATTATTCCAGTAATAACTGTCAAGAAAATTGGAAAATGAATTACGGAATTTATTTTATGCATTTCATCCTGAAACTATAGATGTTTTCGGAAATACGCTGTTTAAAGTTTGGAGCGCAACACAAAACCAATTACTGCGCTTTTTGCTTAAATATTGCGCAGTATTGCATTTCCGAATACATCTTACATGTCGAAAGAAATTGCAGCTAAGCCTTTTTTGGCAAAATACTGAGGGTACTACGAGCTTAAGAAGTTTTGAGGCACTTACACGATTTAAGGAATACTCTAAAAGTGATGTGAAGATGGGGGCTTGAAAAATAAACGGTATTTAACATAATACAAACCATAAAGTAACGACAGCCTTTCAAACAGAGCCAAAGGGAGAACAAAATTAACAAATCAAATTTTTTTTCGAGCCTCGAATGTCAAAATCAACAAGCAAAACAATAACAATTTTTGAAAAAATAGAAAAACCAGGGGCCTTACTCTGTAATGCGATGCGATAGGAAATGCGTTGCGAAAGCTAGATTCGATGCGAAAAATAATTGCCACTCTGTAAATTTTTCGCATTGGGAGTAGCGTTGCCAACTATGTCTCACTGAAAACGCTACTCCCAATGCGAAAGATTTACAGAGTGACAATTATTTTTCGCATCGAATCTAGCTTTCGCAATGCATTTCCTATCTCATCGCATTACAGAGTAAGGCCCCAGAAACAGCATATTCACTATCTTTATAATTGCATTTAAATGAACAAACGAAATGTAAACGCATGTAAAATATTTTTTTTTCTTGAAATTTTGAGTAGTTTGAAAAGCGAAAATACCATAAAAAAGAAGACGCAACACTTTTTCAATTACTCAACCCTGAGTTGTTGTGATAAGAAAATTCATCTGCACTGACAGTTCATACGTAACAGCTAAACCTAATGGAAGTGATTCGCGGAGAAGTTCAATGCGAAAAAATAGTGAATTAGGAAAGGATTATATTTTTTTTTTTTGTAAATTGCAACTTCAACTTGCATTTACAAAGTTATCAAATAATACTTAAATAAGATTGAAAGTAAATTAATAAAGATATAACAAGAAAAAAAAACCTTCATAAATAAAGAGTGTAAGAAAATTCAATAGAAGGAATTTCAACTTTTTTTTTCATATTGGTTAAAACGAATAAAGATTCACAAAATTCATGTGCAATAAAAGAAAGTGTGTTAATAAAAAAAAATTATATAATTAATTTTTAAACAAAGTTTTCGACAATTATGTTGAGTTGTAATGAATTAACGTTTTCACGTACGCAGTCAAAGAAGTGGAAAATTAGAGCACAAAATACAGGAAGTTGAAAAATTAAAAACGTCATTTGGACAAAAATTTCTGTGTCAAAGAAGCAGACTTTGCCCAAAATTTAACTACAAAAGTGGAGAAGCAGCATTTCAGATTTTACAAATTTAGGTGAGTCGAACATTATTATAAGGTAATAAGCGGTTCGGAGTTCTTGAAAAATAATCAAATTTTATTTATACAGGAAAAATTGAGATGTGTTTAGGGACACAACTATGATTTCCGTGGGATCGCGATTTGATGATATTTTCACATAAAACGGCTCAAAATATGTTAAAAAAATTAAAAAGAATTTTTCGATATCTTGCTTAGTTTTCGACATATCAAGGCTTAAAGGATACGATAATTTTGAAGACATTTCAAATAACAATGTTTTCACATAAAACAGACGAGACGTTGAACATTATCAAATATGCATATGGGCATATCCGAAAAAAGGTCAACCAAGAGAAAAATTTTAAAGTTGGCGTATAGAAGAGTGGTATGGTCCACTAAAAAACTAAGAGTTTTTAATATGCTTTCTAAAGGTTCATTCCCCATTACGAGTTTCTTAAAAATTCGTGCAGCTGTTTAGCCGCGGCAGCGCATTTCAGCGTTAGGGACGTGACACCGATCGATACATAACCAAAACTTTTTATTATACTTGCATTCCGAATTTCATTAAAACCTTTCTAATGGCTGAGCTGCAATAGCGTTTTTTTTCCTTTAAGAGGCCGCGGCAAAGAAAAATTTTTCTTTTGTATGCGCTGCCATCTTTTTTAACCATTCCCATAAATAAATAAAGCGCACCAATTCTTTTAAGCCTATATACATATATATATAGAGTAAAAATTGCAACACGTAACGTCCACAACACCCGGAACCCAAATTTTTGTATGAACGAAGGACTATTTCGTTTTCCCAAAAGCTGTTTCGATATGGTGAAATATTCCTCTTTATTTGTAGGATTTAATTTTTTTCTGTTTATAATGCAAATTTCGGTAAAAAGTATGTAAATTAACATTGTTCTCCACAACGACTTCTGTTTTTGTAACGTCAACGGCAACGGCAGTTTATGCACGATTATCTGTGAGTGATACAAGCTAGGAAATATTTTTTAATGCCAATTGAAAGTACTCTCAAGGTGTAACTTATCACTGCAAGTAAATTGTGAATTTAACGTTCAGAGCACCTACAGGATAAAAAATATGTGTATGAACGTAACGTCCACAACGCAGGATAAGCCCATATGTAGTTAACTTCTTCATATTTCTTCACTATTCGCCTATTAATTAAGCTTTGATATCTCGAAAGCGAAGCAGGATATCAAATAATTTTATTTAATTTTTCCTATTTATTTTAGGTCGTTTTATGAGAAAACATCGTCAAATCGCGTGGCCACGGAGCATCTCCTGTTTCGATGTCTTTTGAACATTGAATCTGAAAAAATGATTTAATTTATGATAAAATAATTTCAACCTTCATTTGTATTTAAATAAGTTTAAATAAGTTAAAATAGTTTAGTCTTGTTTTTGTTCCTTTTTAAATTTTTATGTTAGGATAATATTTAGAAAAAAAAGATATTGATATAATTTAAAACGAGTTTTGTAGATAAAGGTATGTGCTTTTAACTTACATAACAGGTTTTATGACAAAGTATTTCACTGCCTCGTTACATAACCTCAAAAGTAGGAAAAAATCACGAAAAATCTTATATTTTGGTAATTTTTAGGTTAAGATATCTCAAAATTCTGTAGCGATAGAGAAATTTCGTTACGGATTGAATTCAACATCAAAAAGTTAGTTAAAAATGACTATTTGTGTTACTTTTTATTGATTTTAGTTTTCGCATGTTGTTTTTGACTTAACTCAACTTTGCCGAAAAAAGGAAAATTCGATTTAAAAAAAAGGCGCCCGACGGATTTTCCTAATTTTTCTTTTAATATGATAATAAAAGTACCCCGAACAAGAAAATATAGACATTTTCAGAGGGATGCAACTTGAGGGTTAAAAAATGTTTTGACTATCTGTGTTATGCGAGTTTTCACACTGTTCGAGTTGCTTTGTTCTTGCTCTGTGACTGCCTTTGGACAATTCCCTTGTTTTGGACCCGATTTGCATAAATAAAGCTTTCAATGGTACTCTCCACTTTAGGTGGGACTCAAATTAACATAGTTCGTAAAATGACTAATTTCCGCTGCTCGACAACACATCTTTTGAGAATGCCCTTTTTTACGCTCACATGTACAAGATCACAATAAGAATTGGCTGCAGGTGGTTACGAATACCACACAGAGGACTTAGAATAGGAAATTCTTTCGAGATATCGCGAAATGCATGCTCTCCAAAGAGGAAATAAGCATCTGCATGAAATGAGCTGTGACCTGGATTTCTACTGCTCAATCGGTTTTTCCTGCCTTATGCGTGTCCGAATAAATTTTTGTGTACTTTATTTTGCTTATTATAAACAATAAAACTCGTCCATCAGAGCCTACATTAAAAATTTAATGATATGCTTATGCGTTTTGGAGATACAGTGTTTTAAAGTTTAAAAACAGTACTGCATGAATTAAGTTTTGAGCCACTGCATAAGAACCTGGAATGTATTTTCGTATTTAGTTATGTTAATTTATTTAATTATTTTAAGTTTCTATCTTTTAAGCTGTAATGGATGTTATGTAGTGTTATGTACTACTAAAGTACGCCCCCAGCGCCCTCCACATATGTTCGTGATTTATTGGAAATATATCCTTATCAACAATTGACTTAATAAGAAAAAGTAATTTATTTCTTGATTTTTACTGTGTGTTTTGTGAAGTTCATCAGTATGCGCGTAATGCCAGTTTTATCATTGCAAGAGATACCCCCTACTTGCAAGTCCTAGGCCGCTTGAGTTCTTAACACTCAATCAATTTTGTCGCTGACATGCGGCTATGGTTTTTTTTTCTTCAAAAAAAAAAGTCCACTTAAAAACAAAAATTCAATTAAAGAGCAACTTTTTTTTTGTTCATAAAGTCAAACCTAAGGGTGAGACTAAGCCTTCATATCTTTTGTCAAATAAGTTGGTCTCACACTTAGTCTCCGCTTTATTAAAAGAATGTTTTAAAAATGCATTTTTTTGGGGATACATACTACGATTACCGTAGAGAGTAAAATAATGGTATTTTGCTGCACAATTGATTTTTGAAAGTTTGTTGAAACAGTACTTTGCTATGTACAAACATTACGAAAATCACTCATGAATATAAAGCATTGGAGCAAGGAATTTTGAACGATCAAGAATTTCGTGAAACAATAGCTGGAACACGAGCAAGATTTGAAGGAGAGGATAATGGAAGAGTTGTATGTAGGCTCTATGCTCCGAAAACATATAACCACACAAGATGAAGTAGGAGTTTCAATGTTATTTGCGATACATTAAAATTCACAAAACATCATGCATGGCGGTTGAAAAATCTTTTTTGTTTTGCGTTTACATATGGGCACGGCCACGTAAGACGAAGCTATACAACTTTTTTTTTTCTTTAAATCTCTCACTCATTTGCCCATATTTCATAAGTTTACATCTAATGCTGTCCAAAAACACCATTTTCAAGTATATAAGTTGATTTCAGGGGTGCTTTTTTCATAAAAACTTACTCTTGCTTGTAAAAAAAAAATAAAAAATGCCAAAAAAACAAGTCCCGAAAAGATGGTAAAAATTTGCTTTATTTTTATTGTATCATTGCAATTTTGATTTCCTCAGAAAGAAAATGTTTGAAATTAAGGATTAACATTGATATTTTGAAGGAAAAAAAAAACATAACGTTCCCAACGAAATATATTAAGAAGTTTCTTGTAGCGGAAGTTAGTGGGTAAAATATTTAAATACAATCACCCTTTTCGAGTATTTTCAGTCTAGTTTCTGAATCCATTTTAAAATTACCTAAATAAAGTATCTACCATGGTGAACATAGCCACTAAATATGTATAACGTCCCAACATTTTTTAATCAAAAATCATAAGTTATATTTTCCTACTAAAATTTCTTCTCAATCCACGCGATGAGCTGTGTTGAAAGGGATAGAAATTCCTTACAATAATTTAAATCAACCAATAAGAACTGTTGGATTGAAGAGGAAGTTATGGACATAAATCACGCTAATTGCTATTTTGAGATCTATCCAAGTGCATAGGATATCGCAAATATTTCGTTCTTTACAGGCTTTTTGAAGCTTCCGAAACAACCTAGTAATATTCTTGTTACATGTACCAAATTTCATGCATCTAGCTTAATCCGTTCGGCCACCTGTCAGGGCTCAACATAAAAATCTGCAAAAACCATAAAAAAATTTATTTTCGATTTCATTTTCTTTGTTGAACCCAGACTGGCGGCCATACGAATTTAGCTAGATGCATGAAATTTGGTGCATATAACGACAATATCACTAAGCTGCCTGAGACTAAAATTGGACGTGATCGGTTTATCTTCACGCCTACTTCCCATACAATGTTTCAACTAGCATATATGGGAGGTAGGCGTGAACATTAACCGATCACGCTCAATTTTAATCCTGATCAGAAAATGGCTCTCAGTATTATCTGTACCAAGTTTCATGTAGATAGCTTCATATTTTTGGGAGGAATCGTAATTTCAAAAAAAAAAAATATGTATCGAGGTCTTGGAGCAAAAAATTTGTAATGTAGTGTAAATGGGAACCTTCCAAGGAATGAAATATTCACATATTTTCATCTTTATTGATGTTTGGACTGTTTGGCTGTATTTGCCCTCAATTTATTAATGGAAATTCGTACGCATAACGTTCCCAACGCTTTTGCATAACGTAACCAACGTTGCTTTAACGTCTATAATTCCACCAAAAATAATTTTTTCTGCACAATTAAGTTCAATCATAACTTTGATCCTTTACCTTCAAATTATAGAAGATGTTCGGGAAAATACATTACTTGATTCGCAGACTTTTTAGAAAATGTGCACTGACCTCAAGAATCGCTTGCAAAAAAAATAACGTTCCCAACGAAACTTAAACTCTTATAACTTCTAAGCCATAAGCGATAGACAAAAACTTTGTTGTTATGAAATATTGGCCTTAGGGAGCCTTATTACATGCACTTAAGATATTATGCTGTTTAATTATTTTTCAAAGAGATATGGGCAAAAATGTGTGTGCGAACGTAACGTTCCCAACGGTGGCCGTGCCCATATGCATTCACTATTTTGTATATGAGCTTAAAAATAAATTTTTTTTTGTAAGTTTATTTAAAAAGACCATTCTTTCATGAAGAATCACATGCTTCAATAAAAACCATTAAAATGGTAAAAAATGTCGAACCGATTTGGTTTTCATTAAATAAATTCTAAATGGTTACTTTGTTTTTACAAATAACGAAAATTATTCTTGTGTGTCTCAACGTTTATGAGTTATCACAATATGAAAATTAACACAATTGTATACATGCGTCAAATGTAGCACAGATAATCTTCAACTAATTCACACAAACATGTGTTCTAAGAAAACTGAAAATGATGAAAATTTTAAATTTGGTTTTTTTTTTTAAATTTTGTACCAAGCAGAAAATTTTCATCAACGGTAGGTATTATGATTCTTTCCATATGGTTTCAGCAAATAATCATTTGTTTTGGTAAAACAATACAAAGTGAAAAAATTAGCATAATTTGATCAAATAGACAAAATAGAGAATGTGGGTAGAAAAAAAAACATCGAGCAGAAGCGTTGTTACTGTCCCTGTCGAATAAAAAGTGCTTACAAATCTAGAAAAAATTTAGATAGGTGATGTTTTTATGATATTTGGATAAGTTTTCAAATGCAATATCTTGAAATTCTAATGTCAACGAGGCAATCTGCAGTTCAGATTCAACATCGATAAGTACGTCGGAAATGACTATTGTAGTTTCTGTTTGCTGACCTTTATTGGTTAATTTTTTGTCATCTGGGACTGTACCCTAAATTATCATCTTGTTATATAAAATGAGATCATCTCAAAGACTTGTCTTTGGTGCAAATTTTCAAATTAAAAAGGTCTTAGATTTTAATTTTTTCACAAGAATTCCTCATATTTGTTCCTTTTTAAATAATCATATTCGTTCGGACTGTACCCTAAATTATCATCTTGTTATGTAAAATGAGATCATCTCAAAGACTTGTCTTTGGTGCAAATTTTCAAATAAAAAAGGTCTTAGATTTTAATTTTTTCACAAAAATTCCTCATTTTAATATAAATACATATTTGTTCCTTTTTAAATAATCATATTCGTTGTGCTCCCTCAACAACGCTTTTAATAAAAATTGACTAATAAAATTTCCCAATTTCGATACATGTACTGAAAAATATAAAAAAGAATTCGTTTTATAGTTGAGCAGTGGCTTGCATCTAGAGAGTGTAGTAGCAAAACCTGACGAAAGTTAACTAGGGAAAAGGTCAAGAAATTTTTAATCTGTTAATTTTTTTAAATGCTTAAAAATTGTAAAAAAAACATAAGGTGGCATTGCTTGGTGAACGTGGGTGTTGACCTAGAATTTGCGAAATTTTGCGGCCTTTTTATAAACTAGAATCGTCCAATGGTCAAAATTTGACCACAAATGTATTAAATAATTTTGATACTTTTTGGACAGTTTTAGTACCTTTTTTACTATATGGTACTAAATAGAAAAGCTCATTTATCATCCCTGGTACAATGACAATGGGAAAAGATAAGAAAACAAAAAACATGAAGTCAGTGTCAGTCAGCTTTTTGTCTTTCTCTTTGTGCTGTATCCTCTTTTCAGCCCTGTGTAATGGCAAAATATTAAAATAATTTTAACTTTGTGCACATTTACACACAAATACCTTTCCAATGGTGCATAATTCAAAGTTGTGCTCCATTTTTAACATAGTTAAAAAAGTAGGAAAAATTTTTGTCTTGCGTATTAATATATAGATTACCCGACATAAAGTTTAAACATTTTTTTGAATACTCAACATTATAATAATTAACATAATTCTTTTTACCAAGTCTTAATATCAAATATCTTAAGAATTTTATTACGCGCTCTTTTCACTATGGCTCATTTAGCTACTTAGTTCGGTTTAATAGTCAAATTTGTCCTACTGTGTCTGTAACGTAAATAAATATAACATCTGTCTGATCTTGGGTGCATTTCTGTTTTGTTTTTAAATGTTGATGTCATTAAATAAAAGTGAAAAATGCACACCATTGCCATGTTCCGTCTTCAAGTGCCTTTAGAAATACACACTTACTTAGTACGTCGATTACTTCCTTTGCTTGAAACACTTTTCCTGCTTTTTTTTTTCTTTTATTGCTTGCAAGTTGCTTTTCTCCGCTGGCTGGCATTGCTCTCCACAATATTATTTATAAAATGCATTTTTATTATTATTCAACTTGAAGTTTTTTTTTTCCAAGAAAAAATAAAAAATAAAAAATCAAAATTAAATGCAGACACAACAGTGATTCAAAAATCCACTTGAAGCCAAAATAGCGCAACCATAGCTCGATCGACAGCAGTCAAAAGCAGCAAACTCTAAAACACGATCAACAACAACAGCGAAAATGATAAATTGCGAAAGATATTCATTCGTATTTTGTATTCGAACTTAAATTCCATTTTTGTGATTTCGTAACATTTTAGCGGTTA
Source organism: Calliopum simillimum (assembly GCA_951812925.1). Taxonomy (NCBI): domain Eukaryota; kingdom Metazoa; phylum Arthropoda; class Insecta; order Diptera; family Lauxaniidae; genus Calliopum; species Calliopum simillimum. The sequence continues at coordinate 122,397,492 of OX638368.1, forward strand.
ACTATCACCATCACCATCGTCATCGTCGTCATGATCATCATCATCATCAGCGTCGACCAGTAGTAACGCCACCATTGCACAGCAACAAATTGTTTATTTATTTATAACTTTTGTTGCTGTTTTTTTTTAGTAAGTTTTTGTTTTTTATTATTATTTTTTAACTTTTGCATTTAACATATCATTCATCCGTTTTCTGCGTCGCATTATTTTTTACTTTTTCCTCACCACGAGTTGTTAGTTATGCTATGGTCTTCGCACGTTTTCTTTCTTTATCAGTTACTTGGGTAAATTGGTATCTACTTTTTCTCCTCTAGTCTCTTTTTACTAACTCTTTCTCGAATTCGTTTTCTTTCTACGTTTATTTCGCTTATTACACTGATAGCAAATGCACAAAAGTCGAAGAAATAAATGAAAAAAAAAATTTACGCTTTGCTAAAAAATATGACCACATGAGTTGGTAACTTTCTCCACCTGCTTGCTTGTTGCTGAACCGCAAACGACGGTGCGGCGTATTTTAAGTTCGCTCGGAAGCGTGTTTTACGCATACGACATCAACGTTGCTGGTTGTCATGGTCGCACTAACGCTGATTGCGACGGGATTACCACAATTATTTCTTGTGGAATTTTGTAAATGGTTTAAATAACTACCTGTTTAATAAAAAAAAAAAAACCAAGTCAAAACAACTGTAGTACGAGTAAGCATTTGTAAATTGTTGTCGTTTTTTTATTTATTTTGGAGAAGATACAGTCTCTTCTATTAGAGTTGAATAGTCTGAGAAGTAGCAGCATTAAAAGTTTTAAGTTTTAAACCTTTGTGGCATATGGGACGAAAGTGACCCAAGGTTAAAAATTTCTAAAATGATATAAAATACAATTTCTTTTTACTATATAATTTCAAAAGAAGTACTAGAAACTTCTAGTCAGAGAGATTCCAGTGCTTTTTTTTCAATTTTTATAGGAAAACTTTTAATTATTTACCCTGACTTAGTTTGCGAAATGTACCTCCTATAATATTTAAATAAAATAATTAGAGCTTTTATTTTTTCATATAAAATTTAAAAATGGCTTGCGAAAGAATACATGTTTATGAAGTTTTCCTCTTCGCGCGGCCAAAGTAGGCCCACCACTCAGACGAGACAATAAGATTTCCAAATATATTTTATTCCAAGCGATAAGAAAGTAGCAATTATGTATTTATTATTACTAGAATTGCCCAATAGTCAAAATTTGATCAAAAATGTATTACATAATTTTGGTACTTTTTTGGACAGTTTTAGTACTATTTTTTTGCTATTTGCTACGAGTATAATTCAAGCGACATATAAATGCTTTGCTTTTTGTCTTTCTCTTTGTGCTTTATCCTATTTTCAGCTGTGTGTTACCGTGTATTTTGATGTTGATGATATTAAAAATTTGTCAAAATGCAGGACCGTCCAGCAAAATCTGGAACGGTTGCTCGCATTATATTGTTATTATTTTATTTTAGAAAAAATAAAGTTAAATGAATGAGACAATTATTTGAACCAGACAATTTTCTTATTGTCTCAACATGTTTCCACATTTTCCATAGATTTCGTTTTTTTTTAAATTTTTCGAATTTTGCAACATTTACCACTTTTTAACGTTTTTCGACTTTTTCGATATTCTCTTATCTTTAGGAAGCTCTTCATATTCCACAATTTGCGGCTTTTGTTCGATCTTTTTGAGATTTTTGGATTTAACTACAACTTTCGACTTCAAAGAGTTTTGTTTGATTTTTTGTTTTTAATAAATCTCGATTCAAAATTTTTTGACTTCGAAATGTTTTTGACTATTTCAACTTTTAAAACATTTTTTGACCTTTTTCATAATTCTCAGACTTGTTTAACAGGCTTTTGACATTTTCCAAAACTTTCGGCTTTCTGAAATTTTTCAACATATGTATCTTCAAAATTTTTCTCCTTTTTTAACATTTTTCGATTTACGTTTACGAAATTTTTGATATTTTTCGATTTTTTAAAATTTTTCCAACAGTTTTTCCTTAAAATTTCCATGCATTAGAATTGAATTGAAAACTTTTTTTTGCAATGATCAATATTAATGTGAAATTTACAAATCTTTCAATTCACTTTTCAAACTCAAAATTATGATAAATTGAGAACTGACTAAATGTTCTGTAAACAATAGACATCTTGACAATTTCTTCGGTTTTTGTTTAATTATTACTGATTCTCATAAATGTATTTTTTTCTTGTAAATTATTTTTAATAACGTATATAGTGATATATGTGGCATCTTAATCGTCCCAACTGTTTTAAAGGTCATATGACTTTGAAATTTAAATTTTTATTGAAACAGCTTTCACACTATGAAGTTTGGCCTAAAAAATATTTATTTGTATTCAAATACAAATTTAAACGGGACATAAAATCTAAATATTTTTGAACAAAATGTTAAATATCAAAAAACTAAAAAAGTGGAAAATAAATGTTGGCATCCAAAATAACCCATAAAACGCCTAAATTCAAATATCAACGATTTTGTTCCACTTATAGTACTTAAGCACGAAGGAATGCAATTATTTAAGTTATTACATACTTTTGCCTTTAATAAACTTAAAAATTAGAAGAAAGCCATTAAAAAAATGTATGTACTACCGATTTGTTTTTATAAAATGCCTTTTTTTGATTTTTATGTATGTTAAATAAGTTTTTTTTTGTTCAACATTTGTGTTTTTATTTTTTATACACGAGTACAAACATGTAATCAAAGCAAAACTTGCAATGTTCTACGCAATAGTTTATTGGTATAGCAAGTATTGCACCTTCCCCAGATAAAGTAAATTTACATGCATCCAACTACTCACAGTAGTCAGTGAGTTGATCTTTTGCCCAAATGTTTGCTCAACTTGAGCTTCTGCTGCTTCTGCATCTGACAAATATTTAGTTTGCCCTGCATTGCGTTAGTTATTTACCACAAGCGTAAACAGATTTACAGCATCGGTTACAACAGCAACAATAATAAAAACAACAAGACGGGTGTAGCAATGATTTTTTATTTTAAGGGTACTGGGGCCTTAAACCAACTGACACACAGAAAGTCGTAAGTTAAAGAAAATGCGGCATTATTTTACTTCTGTGTGGTGAGCCTCCAGATACCTAGGAAAGGTGGGCCCCTTTCTCTGCTACGCCTATGAACAACAATAACATTGTACCAACCCACTGTGCGTGCTTCAACTACAACAACAATAAAAAACAATTTAATATCGGAAATTACAATATTTTACCAAAGTGACGTTTCAGCGACATTAATTTATTGTTGCTTCAGTGGTTTTTTTGTAGCAGATTTTTTTGTTGTAGGTAGTATAACAGGTACATACGATATATGTTGTATTGTTATGTATTATTTTTTGCTACACAATGGAACCTCGATAATCCGTCCCCTCAATTAACCGTCAGATAAATATATATTTTTTTTCGTATCGTTAAGGTTCGGATTATTGGAATCTATTTTGAATGTTCTGATTCGAAAAACATGTTATTTGCACTTTTTAGGTTAGGGTAACTATCTCCGACAAAAATAATGGTATCAACATCATTTAAATAATTTTAAAGAAAAAAATCAGAACTTCCAACTACTTTATATATTTAGTTTCAAAAATACCTAAAACGGTATTTTTTGCTTGTTTAGGCTTGGATATCTCAAAAAACCATACGAAATAAAACAATTCTAACAATTCGAATCGCAAACACATTGAAATTAAAATGATTTATGTTTTGTTTGTTGTTTTTTTTTTTTTCAGTTTTATTTTCTATATAGAATAGGTATGTATTTTTACGTAGATGACAAGGCTACGGTCACTCTGTAGTTCGATACGGAAGTAATTTCTATTTGAATACCAAATCCAATTCATACTACCTAGTTTGTTCGGATTGACTTTAACAAATATTTTTGAAAAGCAGCAATACTGTTTTTCAAATGTCAAGAAACACAACCGAAAAAGCAAAAATTATATGGGTCATTCCATTCCAAAACGGAAAATGATAATGATAAAAAAAAAAAAAAAAATAAAGTCATAATGTAAAATATCCATTGTTTACTCATCTCTAAAATAAGTCTTAAAAAATTATAAAAGAGGACCTTTTCTAGCATATTTATCTCAATTCGGCTCAGTTTATATTAGCTTAAACACAATTGGGGCGTACGACGAATTTCGCCCGACGAATATTCGCTGTCAAAATTAAAACACAAAAGAGTATATGGAGTTGAACACAACCGCACCGTACGACAAAATCCGCCCGACGAATATTCGTTGCAATAGAACTAGTTTTAACGATTTTTGGAAATGTCAAACTGAAAAAATACGTTTTAAATCAAAAATTTTCAGATTTCTTAGTAGAAATTCAAAAAATATGAAATTTTATTTAATTTTTATTTATTAAAATTACCGCCCGAAAGCATAAACAACAATTTAAAATAAAAACAACTATTGCCGTCGTCTTTCTGATTGTGTTTTACAGAGCGAACTTCGTTGAATTTTTATTGACAGCGAATATTCGTCGTGCGAAATTCGTCGTACGCTCCAATTGTGTTTAAGGTATATATCATAATCAACCCAAAAATTTTTATTTCTTATGAGACATGGTTTTTACTTCAGAGCTTGCATTTATAGTCCTTAGTGTCTGAGTTGAATTATCTCAAAAAATGTTTACAGTATAGCGTTTTGAAGCTTTTGCTTATATGGGAGGTGCCACGCCCTCTTGTCCATATTCGACCAATTTTTTCTCAGAGCTTGCTCTTACAATTCGTAGTATTTATATGTCCGTAGACCGATTTCGCTCATTTTCAATCCCACGAACTAACTTTGACAACGGGGGCAGTGTACCAAATTTCATTGAATTATGTTGCTCAGTTTTCCCAAAAAATTTATTTCCACGCACATCCAGCCAGACAGACGGACATGGCTATATCGACTCAGGAGGTGACGCTGGTCAAGAATAAATATATATACTTTTCTATATCTGCCACGCCTCTTTCTCTACAAACGGAAGGACAAAGTGAATATACCCTGGGTGTAGGGTACAAAAAAAAAAAAAATCCATATGGATATTTTATAGAAAATAGCTTTAGTTCGGCTAAAATTCTTCCTTAAGTTAATAAATGAAAGCAAGCGTTCCGTTTCATGTCCTATGAGTCACACTTATTTAAACAATAATTTAAGACAGAAAACATTAACTTTTCAAAATTTTCTTATACTTCGAAGGGTTCTTTAGTTATTTTTCGAGACTCTTTACACAGTCTCAGGGCTTAAAATACTTTAGTTGTACCAAAGTTTTGTCATAATCTATAGTAAAATATCCAATGAGTCACAATGGAATGCCCCATATTATACTAAAAACGAATTTTAGAGTAACAATTGTTCAAATTCGAACAGATTTATTAACGAATCGAACTACAGAGTGACCCTCCTGGGAAATTGGCGACACCTGCCAAAGACCATATTGAATTGGATTACTTACATATTTGGTAGTTTCGTATGAAAATCACGAGTCTACATACATACGTTCATGGTATACAAGCACATGCACACGCGCCCATGTCTACTACTATGCGAATATAAGTTACGGCCAAAAGTAACAAACATAAACGCAAGATGATCATAAAATCAATTACGTAAAAGAATTATGATCGGTCAAGATTGATGATTATGTGAATAAAAAGTTTTTTCATCTAAAGATGCATAAAGTATATTGGCAATAAATTATGTTTGCTGTTTTCAGAGCCCCCATGAAACTATTAAGAAACATCATTTACATAATTCAGTTTTAAGACCAACGATATTTTTTTGGTCAATTAGGAATCTTTATGTAATATTTAATTACGATACATATTTAATTTTCGCGCTTTCGGCCGCTTAATTATGCTGAGATGGAAAAACCCATTTTAAAATTTGTTAAAAATACTGATGTGTTTATTGTTCCAAATAACTCACAAGTCTTAATGATACTACAATTTACAAACTTGGAAACTTTCTGATCGAAATTATTGATATTTTCATTATATATAGATTTATATAGTTATGAACTTTTTTCAGAGTTTTCTATCACGTCACGTTTCATAACAATTCAAAAACATCGTTTTCGACATGTTTAAAATATTTTGACTTTCAAGAATTTCAATATGGCTGATTTGTTTTCGAGATATGGGATATGTTTTTGCAAATTTTTTTTTTTTTTGCATATTTACCTTATCTAACAGGGTGTAGGGTATTAAATTAAAAAAAAAAAAAAAATTATGAAACGGCAGCTAGACAACCACACGCCTCAGTGTGATCAACATTTAAGGCGGCCATCAACCACAATTTTGAATTGTTTTTTTTTTTTTTTAACACATTTAACTATGTTGATTTGCTTATGGTTACGCATATGATCAAGTGTGTCGCTCATTTATTGTTTTAAGCATGTGCTTGGCGTGTTTTAATGACCCGACTTAAGTATCAAGTTAAAGCAACCAGCCTCGTTTCTGTTTGAGCATTAGAGAACTTTTGTAAAATGAACTTAATTAAATAGGCGTCTTATAGTCTGCGATGTTTTTTAATTTATTAATAAGTAAAAACGAACTAAAACGCATTTTTTCCCCCTAAAAATTTCCCTAAATAATTGAATTTCTATTTTTGTTGATTTATTTCATTACATTGTATTTGTGTCTAATTTGTTTATGTTTTTTTTTTATAACGAAAGTTGCTAATTAATTTACGAAATTTCACATTTGTTAAAAATACAACATTTGGATTGAATGAGTCATTCTATGATTTTAATCATATCGTTCGTTTACTTGGTAGAAGAATAAAAAATATTTTCGGTACAAAGTCTAAATATTCCATTGGAAGAATAAAAAATTCATTCGTTTATTCATTAGTAATATTTGGTCATTAAAAATTGAAATTTTTTTCGCGAATATTTTGAAAGAAATAAGTTTTTTTTTTGTAGAAAACATTTTTTTCAAGTAGAGTAGAACGGGGCAATGTCGTGCACTCAACTTTGACATGCTCGTAAAGCCGTACATCTCAAGCAAATGCAACGAGTAAGCATCCGATCGAAAGATAATTTCATTGGTTACATCCATGTGTAACAACATTTGTGTAGCGAGAAATTGTGTTTGTGTAAGTGAATGTGCACGACATTACTCCAATGGTCGTTTTAAAGGTCAACTTCGATAACTCGGTGAAACCCAAAATTTTTTTTCGAAAACCAAATACTTCTTTCCTTTGGCAGGATATTTCGTTTCAGAAACCACTTACCTGGTATATTTTCCCGCAAGGAAAATTATTTTTCTGACCCGATGAAAAAACACTTGTATCGTCCCGAAAGCGTGCGTTTTGAAAAAAAGGTTACTCTGTAGAGACGAACTGGTGAAAATTGCTAGTATTATATGCATAAGCTCAGTAGGTCAGCAGGTTCCTACCTTACGAACAGTTGGTAAATCATTCAATTCTTTGGGCTAAAACAGCCAGTGCACGACATCACCCCCTGCACGACATTACCCCGTTCTACTCTACTTCTATTTCTAAAAGGCAGGATTAGTGATATAAAAATGGTAAGACATTTTATATAATTTTTGTCGATAATATCACCATAATTTTAAAAAGACATGAACATTGATATTCATATTTATATTTTGCATGGGAAATCCCTTAAGGGTTGGAAAAAAAAGGTTGTATGATTGAGAAAAAAGTTGGAGAAGAAAAAATAATATGGGTTGATAAAAATTTTTTCCCCCTCTTCCCGCAACGAGAAATTTGTTGATATTTTTATCAAGAATTTGGTATGGGACCTCCCTTAAGGGGTGAACAGAAATGTAGCATGTTCGAAAAAAATGTTGAAGAGAAAATTTAATAGAGGTCGGTGGAAATGTTTTCCCTCTCCCGGTTATGAGAAATCTTGTACTGGTCATTAACCCACTCTTTTGTTAATTAAAAATTACAAAAAAAAAGTGTCCATTGTTTGCCCATTCTCAAAGTTGTCTTAAAATTTGTTATATGCATTAAGCGTTTTTTTTTTCAATGATGAAGAGGTATAAAATTTGTATATTAAGAAAATGTCTGTCCAAACATAAATATATTTTTACTATAATTTTAAAGTCAAAATGTTTATATAAGGTAAGTAAGTTACTTAATGTTTGATATTTAGTGTTAATTACTTTAATTTTTTACTACCCGTGTGGGTGAAGGGTTTAAAAACTTAAAAGATTTCGACTTATATCCATTGACAGCATTGGAGATCTGAGTACCAACTCGTGAGAATCCTTAGGCTTAAAGAATCGACCAGAGTATTAAATTCGTCAAATTCACACATTTTTTAAAAATTTTAAGTAAATGCTGATCAAAATGATTGAAGAACCTTGCGCTTAACTGTCATTGCAATTGCATCAAATTGTATGAAATTCATACGTTTAATCAATTAATATTCCATTACCAAAAATAATGTTGAGCTTAATGTACATGGTAGTATAATTATGCATCCGCTTACCTAAAATTAGTGGTTAATATGCCGTGAAGGTAGAATTTGTTTACGTTTATTGTGTTCAATTTGCCTTACCTTATTATATAAGTATTTATTCATTTATATACTCATACAGGTACACTGAGAAAACAGTATGATTATATACATCAAAATTTGGTAATAATTAACAAATAATATATTTGATATAGGCGAATCGAATATTTGATATCATTTAATGAGTGGCATATTTGAGCAATTTTATTGGTTCAATCGTATATTTGTTAATAATTACCAAATATATGTTTAAATATAAAGACATTTATTATTTTGAGCTTAGACCTTTATTATTATTAATCTTTTTATTAATTAGGAACTAATATGGCAATATTTGCTAGGATCACGGCGACATCATAAAATATAATATTTGTCATAAATTAAAAATAAAACTCTTCTCTGAAATTTGAATGCACTCGCCAAGTTGCAAAAAAAAAAAAAACAAAAAAAAAACAAAAAAAAAAAAACAAAAAAAAATCTTGTCTGGGTGGGGATTGAACTCATACTCCTGGGGCATTTTTTGTTCTTTGTTAGATGCTACCATATATTTACCAGCTACATTTGTAACCTTAGTTCCTTGCAATCGTAAGAGGGAATCCATGTATAGCGAATTGGAACTATGCCGCGCGTATTGAATTCTTTAAACCTCAGGACGCAATGACCGAATGTAAATTACTGAATCTTACAGCTTAACAATCAGAACTATATTATAACTATAGATGTTCTACATATACAAATTGAAATACGAAAAAGTTATATCAAATCAAAAAGTCAATCAAAGTGAAGTAAAAAAATAAAATAATTAATTTAAAAAAAAAACTTTCTTGTCTGGGATTCGAACATAGACCCACAGGATATGAGTCAAACGTCTTATACATTGAGCTAACTCTATCTACGTTTGTAGTCATTGTTATTTTGAATTTATTTTAAACAAAAAGTCAAACACAAAATTTAACAAGTATTGATTGTTTTTTGTAACTTTTGAAAATATTGTTTTGAAAATAATGTCAGTATGTTTTTGAAATTTTTCAATACTTGTTGAATTTTTTGTATGACTTTTTGTTTAGAATTAAAGTATATAGAGTTAGCTCAATGTATAAGATGTTTGAGTTATAACCTGGGGGAGTAGGTTCAAATCCCAGACAAGAAAGATTTTTTTTTAATAATTTTTTTTTTTTTAGAGTGCATTCGAATCCCAGACAAGGTTTTTTTTTTAAGTTAAAGCAAATATTTGACATTCCATCAAACAGATATCAGTTTTGGCCCAATCGACAATATTTCAAGGTCCAATTAAAGGCATATTAATATTTGCCGAAATTTGTTAATTATTAACAAATATTTTCTAAAATGTTCAATCAAATATAATTCTTTGATGGAAACATACTCTTTTCTCAGTGTACTTATAAATGTTTCTTTTAAACAATTTAAAAATAATGCTTTTGAATTCGTTAACACCAAAGTACAAAAGCAAAATTAGCAAAATAGTAAATCCAAAGTATCACGCCAGACATTGTCTTGAGTAGTGGTCGTTGGAATAGCTTTTCCGGCTAACTTAAAATTATGTTTTGGGGACTAATATTGATAAAAATTGATCCAATCACACGCATTTTAAAAAAAAATGTGTAGATGTTACCAAGAACACGTCTGCTGATGTACTGCAAATATTTACGAAGTTATGGCGATATCAAATTTTGGGCTGTATGGGATGGATGGTGTTTTTGTTCTGATCACGCCCTTTTTGAACAAATAAGTACATAAATGCTGCCAATAACACCATAGATGCTGAATTTTATTGCTATATTTCAAATGCTTAGTTTGGCTTTTATTAGTTTATACATCAAAAACTTTTTACCATAGTGCGTTGGTCCAAGAAATACGTGAAGCACTAAATTTGTAAAATATTTAAAAAATGTTACCATACCTTCGCAGTTGACCTTTATGACAGCAAAATAGCAAAGTCTGAAGTCCGAAGTCCAAACCTATTTTTTCAATCAGAACTTTTTTTACTTGAATAAACTATCACTGGTCCTTACTTTATTCTTCTACATAACTTTTTCCATTCATAGTAAAAACGTTTCTGACCCCATTTTATGAATTATCAATATTTTATTAAGTTCCAAAAAAAGAAAAAGAAAAAAAAAATGCGCAAAAAAAATAAGTTTTAAAATGATGTAAGAGCCATAAACGAATGAAGCATTTAATAAAAAAACAGGGCTTAAAATGTTGTTGATTGCGATGTGAATCGCAGTTTTTTTCTTCATTTTTTCATTCATATGACGACGCAGTCATATCTGTTGATTTTAAGGCTGGTATTTTTTTTGTGAAAAAGATTGTCAGCTTGAAGAAGCTGCAACCGAATACTTTAGCCGCAATGAACTTGGCTCTTGGTATTTTGCATATTTTAAAACGACAGACACAACTTGTAAAAGAGTAGCTCCCCGGTAGCTGGAGTACATAAACAAAAGAAATGTAAAGAAATAATCAAAAATAAAAATAGAGAAAAGAAAATAAAAGATAATAAAATATCGTAAGCTTATGTTAATTAAAATGAAGATATTATAACTTGACCTTCACCCAAATGAACGACATAATCAATGGATTTGGATTTTGAAGTTGTGTGATTTGATCGTGTCATTAAAAATGCTTCAATAAAAACAACTCATGGCTCACACATTTTGTTAATGAAATAAAGTGAAATTTTAAGTGTAAATAAATGAATCAAAAAAATGGTTTATATTAAAAAACGAACGTTAAAATTGTCCCTAAAATTACTGGGCTCTTTTCTTTTTTGAAGGAAGAATATGAATCTCAAAATCTTGTCGCGATCGAATTTTTTATTTTCTTGTATCAATATATTTAGAGTAAGGGGATATATATGGTTCATTTATATATACAAAGCTTGGAAAACTGGAACCCAAGATCAGCGATCAAATTATGGGTCGGTGAATCCTAAAGACCGCGGAGACAGCTTGGATATTATTAAGCAAATAGCAACGCATGCATTATATTTTAAAGAGACTTTTGAAGTAGCTACTGAAGAAGATGATTTTGTGATGCCATGGAAGGTTGCATCAAAAAGTTTTAAGAAGTAAATTTAAACAATATTTGTTGATTGTCATGTTTCCATGTCGCTCTAATAAATATAATATCCGATATTGAGATCTCAACTTGGGATCTTCTAAAGTTTTTTTTTTTTTGGGATAGTTGTTTTCACCGTATTAGGATCTACTTAAAATTTCTTAATCGCTGATGTATACAAGTATGGCCTTATTCTGTATCTTGAATTGAATGACTTAAAATTTAATTAAGAACTGAATTTGTCTTTCGCAAAAATCAATTCTTGTCTTTATTTTTCATGAATAAATCGTTAAAAAAACAGTTACTAAGAACTGCCCCAGAAAAATTTGATACTTTGTTTTTCATCAATAAAAAAATACGTAATGAATTTTTTTTAAATATTGTTTTTTTATTTATTAATGAGTAGTATAACGAACTTAAATAACTTTACACTATTAACAAATATTTATTTTATGTAAAAATATTTTACTCTTTTCTTAAGACACTTCATTAAGTTTTGTACAGTTGTTTCGTCGACAGTACCGTACGACCTTCGCCACTTATTTTTGAAATCTTTTAAATTTTTTGCAGTACTTTTACTCTTCTGAAGATCTGATTTCATAAGAGCCCAATATCTCTCAATAGGTCGAAGCTCTGGGTACAAAATTTACATTATTGCTATTGTACCATTCTATGGTGGCTCTAGAATAAATTGCAAAAGACGTTTTTGAAGGCATTCATCAATATAAATTTTCGAGTTAATTGTGCCCTGTGTTACAAAAAAACTGCTTCTCAGTCCGCAAGTGCATATGGCCTGCCAAACCATATACTGCTTGAGAAATTTTGTAATTTTCTTCTCTTTAAATTTGCTCTGTACTTGCCCCTTCTCCGAACAGGTATAAAATTCGTGTCCTGGTAGCTATTTAAAATCTACCTTAACGTATGTTTCATCGTCCATTATGCAGCAGTCAAATTTAGTCGGGTAATCGACATATAACTTTCGAGCCTCTAACTGCTTTTCATGGAAACGGTCTGGTACTTTTTGAACTCTGTAGGTCTTTAGCTTAAGTTTTTTCTTTAGTCTGTTTATACTTAGAAGATTTTGAGGTTCCTGTTCTGCAGCCATATCTCGTTCTGAAGTGTTAATATTCTGCTTAAAAAGGCGCTTCACCTTTTTCACAAACTGTGGGTCTATACTGGCTTTTCTACCTGAACCCTTTTTCCGCGTAATAATTTGACCTTTTCTATTATTTGAAATAACCCTTTGGATAGTGATTTTTGATGCACATGTTTTTTTAGCTATGGCTGAATATTTTAATTCTGGTTTTTGCAGGTAAGTGTACAAAATGAGTTTGCGCTTTTTTTCTTCATTGCTAGACATCTTTATCGTTTGAAGTTCGTTTACCAAGTGTTATATATGTTTGTAATCGTCATGTTATATAGAAAAAATAGCACCCATATTTCGACCTGCACGATCATCAGGTAAATCATAATCTTAAGGAATAAAAGTATCAAATTTTTCTGGGGCAGTCCTTAATTTGTTTCGAGATATAACTTAATGCTATTAATTTTGAAGCATTTTTATAAACTTTTGATATTCTTTGTAATGAGGTAAATTTATCCTTGCTGAATTATATTCTATTGAATGGACAAACCTCTATTGAATGAAAACCTGGTGCCTCTAAAAAAACACCCTGCATAAGGGACAAAAAAAAAAAATGCAGTTACAAATAAAATAATGAATGATTTTATGATAAATTACTTTGTAGAACTTTGCATGATAAATGTTTAGCTAGAGATGATGATGATGATGTTGATGTTCGTTTTGACAAACCAGCATAAATAATAAGAGTAGTCGCAAACAATTAAAATTCAATTCAAAAAGAAGAAAAAAACAAAAACGCTAACAAAATCATTTGTTTTACCCGTATCATTTGATCGCATTACGCATTAAGGTTGTACTACTCTTCGTAACTTACCCCAAAAAAGTAAAAGTTGTGCTCTTTAAGTTAACAAACTTTAGTTAACTTTCTATAATAATTGTATACTCGTACTAATTAGTATTCACTTCAAGAGAATTAATTTGTTATGTATTTAAAAATACGTATTTTTTTTTTTCGCTGAATTCAAATAAAAATTTAACTCACGTGTGAAATTGTTATACAAAGCATGGATTATTAGCAAATAGTAACAGTTATGCATGTAAACTGTAAAAATGAAGTTAATTTGGTTGTAATACCCTCAATTTAAATAACGATGTTAATATATCATACGTGTTTATAAAACCTTTTTAAAGCCTACTTTTAGTGGAATTTATCTGCAATTTTAGATTGGTTTCTGTTGTCTAAATCCACAGCAAAAATATCACATTTTTTATTTTGTGAAGATTTTTCCTTCAAGAATCAAATATGAAATGAAATACACAGAAAAAACAACATTGTCAAAAGTTGCAGAGGCGTGGTTATTTTAACAACGTTGCGACCCAAATTTTGAACATGGCTCGTTCGTAGCAATTTTAACAAAACGCGTTGCTAAATGAGTTTCAACCACGTTCGTGAATGATTTAACAACGCGCGTTGCTAAATAAAATACAAAAAAAAAAAATACATTTTTTATTATTTTTTGTAATTCTAATTTTTTCCTGCCAACGACAATGAAACAAGCTGATATTCAGGCATGTTCTGAAATCCGTGAATACTTCGGAATCGGAATGAAAGCAATCTTCAAAAGCTCTGCATTGCAACAAATAAGATGGAATCGGATTTGTATTTCAACAAATAAAATTTACTTATGGTTCCTATTCAATTTACCGAAACATAAATCCAATTTGGTGTTAACTATCGAAATTCGGAGCTCTTAAAGATTGCTTTCATTCCGATTCCGAAGTGAATCGGATTTCAAAACATGCCAGATTACACAGGCCCACAAAAAAAAAAAGTACCCTGCGCGAAAGATCAGACCACCTGAACTTTATGTTTTCGGGGTCGCTAAATCCGAATATGGTGCCAGAATAGCGAAGTTGGTTCGCATTTTTTCAGAAATTAACAATTATGCTGAAAAACTTGAGATTTTTTTCAGCATTATTTCTGATTTGTGAAAAAACTCGAACCAACTCCGCTATTCTGACACCATATTCGGACTCAGCGACCCCGAAACATAAAGTTCAGGTGGTCTGATCGTTCGCGCAGGGAATTTTTTTTTTGTAGTCCTGTGCTCAGGCAAAAAAAAAAGTACCCTGCGCGAAAGATCAGACCACCGGAACTTTATGTTTTCGGGGTCGCTGAGCCCGAATATAGTGTCAGATTAGCGAAGTTGGTTCGCGTTTTTTCAAAAACCAGGAAAAATCTCCAATTTTCAGCATTATTGTTGATTTCTGAAAAAACGCGAACCAACTTCGCTATTCTGGCACCATATTCGGATTCAGCGACCCCGAAAACATAAAGTCCAGGTGGTTTGATCTTTCGTGCATGGTACTTTTTTTTTGTGGGCCTGTGTTATTTTTGTTTTTAATTTTAAATTTTTGCTTTAAATAACAATTTTTTTGTTTGATGTTGTATTGGAGAGATTTGTGTACAATAGCTCTTATACTATTAATATGTATGGTATTTAATTTTTGGTCCGGCCGGAGATTGCACCCTGACTTGGTTTCTTATTACTGTTATTCGCACTCGTATAAAATTAAATTTACCTTAAAAGCGCATCTTAATAGATACATACATCTAACAGAAATCTGTTTTAAGTACCGATACGGAATTTTTTGATGCCTTGAATAAAATACTAAGAAAACATAACTTTAAACGAGGTCTTTTGCGCTATAAAATCAAAGACAAACCTTTAAATAAAAATAACAAAAAGGGCATCAATTTGCATAAACATCATTTGAAGGTCACACATATATTTTTTGGTTACTAGCTGTTAAAGTTAAGATGTTGTTTTTTCAATAATCAACATGTAAATTTAAGCATAACTTAAGATTCATTTAGTATATTCATTCGTATATATTTTGAGTTGGCTTTATTATCATGTACAAGTAACGTTCTTATTGAATAAATAAATAAATTAACACTATGCAGCATGTTGACCATCATCACGTAACTCCAACCATCTCCATGATCTAAAGAATTTTCGAGGAAAAACAATGATAAATTGAAATGAAAAATGAAATGAAGTGAAAAATTCAAAATCATTTTCGCAATAAACGAAAACTATTAATAAACGTACTCGTATGTACAAATTAATTGCAATCAAAGAAAACAAACTTTTCATGGATTAAAACAAAAAAAAAATAATAATTATTTTTTATCCAGGTGAAAATGCTGGTGGCTCGAAAATTTTGCGTTGCTGCTATCAAATTGGTTTCTTCTCTCTATGTATACCACCGAACCGACTCGTGCATCGATATATTTTCTGTTGTTTGTTGCTTTTTCATTACCTCAATGAAAGATATTCCACAATTTTTGTATTTTTGTTTATAAGAAAATTTCGATTCGCAATTATGGGAAAAACAATCAAACAGCATTTGGATGACGAAGCATTTTCGAGCGCTAAAATTGAAATTTATTTCGATCGATAAATTTTTGTGTTCTCCAAGCAAACGAGATGTAAACAATTAATAAATGAATATTGAATTGCAAATTTCATTACACGAACTTTTTGTGCATTCGTGCAGTTTTTTTAATTGTGTTAAAGTCAATGTCCAACTGTTGGAAGAATTTGGAAAAAACAAATTTTCAAATTTCCATTTGGTTGGTTATTTATAAATAGTTCAAACAAAAATTTAAAATATTTATGTGCAAATGAAACAAAGGTTAATTGCTTTATAATTAAATATAATCCATGATACGTGCTCTTACAAAAACAACAAAAAAAAAACTAGTAAGGGTGTTACATATGGACTGGCCAAAAATAAAATACACTACACTGCAGTATTTTGAAAATTTTTCTTGTTCAGTAAGTGCCGCGCTCTCTTGGCCACATTCAAGTTATATAAAAAAAATAATAACTGGAACCAAAAATCAACCATATATTGGTGGTAATCGTAAATCAAGATTCCCCACTTGTTGTTCCAAGGTTATCATGAAATCACTAAGGGAACATTTTTCTAGAACATTTTGACCCATTGTATCCTGTTCTTATGGGTCTTTTTGACCCCATTTTCAAAAAAAGACTCTAATGGGTTAACGTGTTCAACAAAAATATTTTACGGAAAATTTCACAAGGGGTCACCAAAGACGAGAAATAAATACTTAAAACTTTGGAATAAATAAATAAACACAAGAAATGAGTAACAATAAAAAAAACTTCTTCATTTCCTTATGTTTTTATTACTCATTATTATTAAGTTTTAAGCATTTCTCGTCTTCAGTGACCCCTCGTGAAATTTTGCCATTTAACCCATTATAACCCTTCTTTTTTGAAAAGGGGAACCAAGTTTTAGTAACTCTAGCCGTATGCTTCGGTCTATTAGCTTGATGAAAGGCAATGCCCGTAGCTGATATGTCCCACTTTGTGACACTTCCGTTCGAGCTATTATAAAATATCAATGTAACTTAACCCTGTCATTCTTTCCAATATAACTACACAAATCCCAACCTCCCGACACATCAAATAACTCCACATTATTACATTTCCCACACCCAATTTGGCAGTTTCACACATCATCTGCAGTCTTAAAGCCTCATCGGTACATCACCATGTCCACTCATATCCGTCCGATCCTTTTCCGATTTTAAATTCTCGCCTGAAATCACCACCCTATCCCTCAGTCATTTTAAGTTAATTTGGTGCATTTTTCTGCAGTCTCTAATCTAAGCTTTTTATAACCTTTGATCAGCAAAAACTTTTGACTTTCGTACGCCGTCTCATACCGGCTTTTCTTAAGAATTTACAAACCTTTTCTGCACTATGTTTACATTTTCTATAGACAGAACTCTCAGCTGTATAGTAACAGTATTGGGTTCTTCGACAGTTCTAATTAAACAAATAATTTTGGTTTGCAATGTATCGGACAAAGAACAAATCAGTTACAGACATTACCTTTCAACAAGCTAATGGCCCGAAGCATAAGGCTAGAGTTATTAAATTTGATGCCGAGGTCACGGCATTCAACCGCTAGACTGGGCACTTCAATATCCGGACTCGAAAAGGATCGGCCATTTATTGCAGCAGTTGAAACGGAAAGTGGTACACTACTCCAATTCTCCAAGAAATTTTAACGAAGTGCGTACGATAGCTGCCAAAGCATTCAATTCGCTTATTCGCAGCATTTCACGGCGAATAAAAGATGTCATAAAGACAATAGAAGTTCATATTTATTACTAGTTTTATTTGTTAACTAAATCACGAAAATGATAGAATGGTGGATGTTGTATCCTCTATTGACTCTCAAACAACGTTGTGTGTGTTACCCTTTTTTCATAGATATTGTAATGGGATGTGCTTCTCTCGCATCACTCGAGTGTCTCATCAGATCCATTCTTATTTCGTTGTAACGGTGTGTAGCAGAACATCGCACTATCTGGATAATTTGTTCTTTGATCACACGATTAAGTTGGGAAAAAATCTCCGTCACTCGCATGGACGACCGCTGTGACATCGGTATATTTAAGAAAAATGTCGACACTACTCCTCTTTTCCCCATCCTTCTAATCTATTACCTTTTCAGCAATTCAGCTTGGTGCATTAATTGCATTTATTGGGGCTATAATAAGAAAAACAAAATTATCTATATTTTTTGATCTCTGATGGATTTTGAATTAAAGTGTTTGGTTTTTTAGGAACCTATAGCTCTGTAATATTTTTGAATAAAAAAGCATTTCAACGAATCAAAGTAACGAATTTTCCACATTTTCATAATCTTGCTAAATATTCGATCAGACCGGTGAGTCACTGTATAAGTGGTATCCAATTAACGATCTAATTAATTTTAAGCAATTTATTAGTGTCATAATTTGGGCAGATCCACCTAGACTTGAAGCATTTTGAGAAATTTCACCAATTGAATCAGTTTTGTAAGTTATTTGGACTTCATTATATAGGACTTAAATATAATGTTGAGCTTTTCTAACGAGTTCATCAGCATTTTGTGTCCAGGAATCTATCATATCGGTAAATATTTGGGGTTTGGAGCTTAAAGGTGTCATTGTGTATAATTCAAACCCAAAATTTCCTTCTAAGAATTTATTAATGTAAAATATGCATTCAGTCAATTCAAGGGCTTGCTGTGGCTTATATTTACAAAAATTATCAACAAAGTTTTAATTCTTTCTGCACGTGCATATGTACATCTATGTAATAACTATTTATATTTAGTGCTAATGTATTTTAAGACTTTCTAAATTTTCCACATAAAATCACGTCGTCAAAAAAATCTTGCGAAGAAATTTTTAAGACCACACACACCTACGAATATACACGTACATTTTCTTTTGTTTCTTCTAAATTCCTTCAAGATTGCAAGCGTTAATATACAAAACCTTTTAAAGAAGAAAAAAAACAAAAAGGTTGAGGTCAACCACAACATCCGTTTTCTTTCAAATGTAAAAATATAAACAAAACAAAGCAGCAGCAACTCAGTTTCACCCATAAAATAGACTCTTTTTCTTCAAAAATTTTTTTATTTTTCATATTTGTTTTTGTTTTTGTGTAAGAAATATGTAAGTACAAAATAATGTTTACTCGTTCATTTACATGTTTCCTAGAATGCTGAATAAACAGAAACAAAAACAGCAACAGTAAAACTTTGAAAATCCAAAAATCCTGCTAAATTTAAATATTTCGCAATCACTAAGATGTACCTATACATACTGATGTACCATATATAAATATTTTTATGTATTTGTTTCCTTTTATTTTTTCTTAATATGATGAGTAAAGGGTAGGTACTCGTACATATATTTTATGAAAATAAAATAGAATAACCACTTTGTGTTTGCTACTGCAAAAATAAACATTGGAAATTGCGTTCCTAAGCTCAATAATAGCCTATTCATACAAACAACACATCGATACACGTAGTTACCATATACATTAAGAGAAACAATTTACCAAAGTGTTAACGAAAATGTGTGTGTTTTTCTGTTAAGAATATGATTTGAAGTTTTACTAAAGTGTGGGCTGAAATTAAAAGTAAATTAAAAGTTTAAACAAAACTTATTAAAATAAGTTATTATAAATAAGCGTGAATATCTACGAGAACAGAAGTAAATATTTTAAAAAATTAAGTCTTTCGTATAGCTTGAAAACAAAGCCTTCTTTTTATAAATTTTAGCTGTTAGGTGTTCGGTATTTGCCGAGTTCTTTATTTTTAAGAAGAGACCCCTCAAAATGACGGACTTAATGGTCAGTAATCAGATAAAAAATAAGAATTTCAAAACTTCAAATACAGCGTGACTTTCCCGAAATTATTGTTTTCATTCACAATAGTATGGAAAACAGTCTTCACTCGGTATTTTCCACTATTTTCCAGTACTGTAACATTTTAAGAGAATTCTAGAAATAAGGCTGTTTTAAGTCATTCAAGACATAGCTGGTCCGTTTTTTTTTTTTTTATGATTCCATACAGTGGGCTCTAATGGCTCTAAATTTAAAAAATTTAAAAAGAAACTGAGTATGAAGAAGTTGGGTGCATGTCTCTTGAGTAAAAAAATGCAGACCGGAAAGTCCGGGCTGATCTTATTCTAACGTAAATGTAGAAAACTCTTTTTTTTGTCAATTTTTAAGATAAATATATAACAAGACAAGGTAATCCTAAATCATAAAATTTGCTATGACATTTTACAGTACATAGTTGTTTTTTTGTCTTTAAAATTCACTTTGAACTATAATGACGGACAAAACTGGATGGATTAGATTAACTTTTTTTTATTGAATATAACCAAGTAATTATTTGTATATTGTGTACCTTAAATTGTCCTCTTGAATAAGACAATACGTTTCGGCATACTTTCCACTAAATTCTGTATAGTTTCGCGTAGAATTGTTACCGACTGAGTATTTACTCTTTCCCAGAGTACGGCGGAATTAGTTCTAGCACGTTCGTAGTGTGAAAGCATTCTTTTTACAATAGCCCAGAAATTTTCAATTGGATTTAGATCTGAGCTTTGTGCGTGCCACGGCATGGTTTGAAATGGTTGCTTAGCCAGCCATGTTTCGGATCTCCGTTCTGCTAAAACACTATCTCATCTACTGGAGAAGCCCAATCTACTACAATGCGATGACTTTGATCTCTTGCCACGATTTTCCCGATTCTTGGATTTCCTTTTCCAACGACCTTTTCCAGTTGGTTTTGGGTCTACCACGTCCTCTACTGCCTTGTGGATTCCACTCAAGGGCCTGACGACAAACTTCGCTGTGTGGTTTCCGGAGAGTGTGACCAATCCATCCCCATTTGCGCAGCTTGATCTCGTTTGCTATAGCCTTCTGTTTGCATTTTTGATGTAGCTCGGCATTTGATATAGTGCGAGGCCACCAAACCTTTAGTATTCGCCTTAAGCATTTGTTGACGAATACTTGCAGCTTGTTCGTTAGTTAATATCATAACGGTTAGAAAAACGTTTGCTTCATCATTGATCCTTAATCATTCCTTCAAATCAAAAATTCGGTCCATTTATTTTTTTTTTTTATGATACTTTTCCATGTAAATTTTTACGTTTGCATGTTGTTAGAAAGGACGACAGGTTTGGACCTTTGCTTTTGCATATTCTCAATTAAGTCTTAATTTTTCCGTTAGTATTGATTTATGTAGATAATTTTATGTACTTTTTAATTCATTCCCAGACCACAGTAATATTTAGTTCTTAAAAGAAATTACTTTTCTGTCCTTCTGATCATATTTATTGAAGAAAAATAAAAATTGCCTGTAATTAATATTCATTGCATACGAGCAAGACATGTTGGGCATAGTGTACGATGTACAAAGTATTTTTGTTTTTCTTAATAACTTTAAATTGTTATATTGTCTCTGTTGGTCCGAATTTCTCAAAATTGAAAGCACTTCCCTCGAAGCGTTGATTGCTCATCGCCACAAACCATAAAATGAAAATCTCACGAAAAAACTGTTTGTTTGTCAGCTTGTCTGTTTGTATCTGTATACATATTTAAAAAAGACACTTTGGTGATGGGTAAAATTCTCTCGCATACGAGTATAATTTATTGGGATTTCCTCGAATTTCAATGTGTAGAAATACTTTTGCATTTAACACTTGGCTTGGTGACAATTTATAATAATACAAATTGGTTTAATAGCGTCATTAAAAAATATTTAATTATATGTATGATAATTTGTATATTCACGCAAAGCTTGTTGGTGCATATCGTGCAAATTTATAAAAATTCAAAGTCTTTGAAACATGTAAAAGTATGCTATAAAAATAAAAATTCTAGAAGTAAGTTTCCAGCGTTTTTCTCCAAAAATTTGAGGCTTTATTATGAAAAAATGGTTCCATTTTTTTTTTTTCAAGGTATTGACCATCGAAAGCTACATTTTTTTCCCATCTGTCTAGCAATTTATGAATTCCGGACCACAAAAAATTTTTCGTCTTTTGAGCCCAGAATGAATCATGCCAATTTTTCATTTCCATCGATCGAAACACTTGGTAGTCGGATGGCGCCATGTCTGTACAATTAGGAGGGTGAAGCAGAATTTCCCATCCTCTATTATCCAAATAGTGTTTGACCGAAGCCACATGTGGTCGAGCGTTGTCATGATAAAAAATTAAGAACTCAAACCGGTTCCATTTTGTATGAAGCAAAAAAAAATCATCCCGAAACAAACTCAAAAGTTAGAAGGACTTTTAAAAACGATATCTGCATTATTTTTTTTTATTTCCGAGAAAAACCAATAGAGCATTTTTGATTCTACTGAAGGCCCATTAGGGCTAAAAAAAAAACATGTTTTGTAGTCCTAACTTTTTTTTTTGTTACCCGATACCCGAGAATGCTTTAGAAATGAAGACTATGCTCTTACAAAAAATTATTCAGATATCGTTTTTAAGAGTCCTTCTAACTTCTGAGTCAGTTTCGGGATGAATCGGGATGAATTTTTGATATTTCTTCTATTCCTAAAATTGTCCTAAATAACAGCTACATTAAACTAGTAGAATCAGCAAAAAATCTCGGAGTAGTTTTTAATAGAACGCTGTCGTGGAACAACCATATCAGCTGTATTATTGGTAAAGTTTATGGTATGTTACGTGCGCTGTGGACAACTCAGTTTTTTACACCGGTAAGGGTAAGGCTTTTGCTTGCGAAAAGCTACCTACTGCCCACTCTCCTGTATGGGTGTGAAATCTTTGCTAATTGTGATTTTTCTATGAAGCATAAGCTAAACGTAATTTTTAATAATATAGCACAGTATGTCTTTGGATTAAGGCGCACAGACCATGTCTCAACCTACGCTAAAAAGCTTTGCAACATGTTCTTTGAAAATGTATTGAAACTTCGGACTCTACTGCTACTGCATAAAGTTATATACACGATGCAACCTTCGAATCTCTATAGCAAACTAACTTTTTCGAGATCTACTCGCTCGAAGTCTATAATTTAGATACGCCATTCTTGCTTGACATCTGAAAGACAATTCTTTATACACTCAATACGTCTTTGGAACGCTCTGCCATCAAACTTAAGATCCATTCCCAACTTCGTGCAATACAAAAATAAACTGCTTATCCATCTATCACAGCTGCAATAATAGGTTTTAGCTTAAGTTATTTTGTGTTATTTTAATCAAATTTTTTATTTTTATATATTATTTCATTAAGTATGTGAACTATATTTAAAACGTGTATTTAAATATCTCATATATTAATTTGTCGTCATATGACTAGTACTATAATTATAAGATATATATCTTGTTGTGCTAGGAAGGAACTAAATAAATAAATAAATAAATAAAATCTTAAATTCGACCCTATCTAATGCCTGGTCTCCTATTCTGGCAGTTTTTATTTCACTGCTCTCTTCAAACGAATTATTTGGATTCCATACAATAGGCCTTTGATGGTTTGACCACTCGGAAGCAGTTCGTCGTATACCTGACCCACGCATCCCACCATATCATATCAGATCATGACCGTATCTACATGAATATTTCGCTTTGGACGGATCGCCGGGCTTGGCGTATGTTTTTTAACGTTTAAGATAGAGAATATATCGATTGGTAACTTGAGATACCAACTTTTACGGGACAGCGTTTTTTTTGAAATTTGCACATTTGGTTCCATCTTGTGTCAAATTTTGGTAACTCTAGCTTGAAATTTAAAGGCCTGGGAGAAATCTTTAAAGTCACAACCCAAATTTATTTTACGGATATATAGGTTTTCATACAAAAAAAAAGTTAAAATACAATAATTAAAAACTACGATTTTCGAGTTACCAACTTTTACGTTGGATGTATCGATATATTCCAGGTATTCTTAGAGAACATTATACGAGTAAATCTGAGTTCTTACTTTGCTGCAATTCTTAACTTGGGGTTTTTTTTTCTCTTGCAAACTTTAATAGAGGAAGAGATATTTTGTTTTTTTTTTTACAAAAACAAACATAAATTTTTGTGACGTATGTATTTTAAGGTTTGGCCAACCTATTCTAAAACAAATAAATTTAATAATTTAACATTTGCATAAGACTTGTCTGATTTCTTAAAACAATTTTTATTGGCTTAAGTTTTTGCTTTGATCCAGTCAGATACGATATAAGTCAATTAACCATACTGTCATTATACGCGCTTAACATCCATATCACGTCTGTAAGTTGTTTAAAAATTGACTTTAAACAAATCGGCAATCACTTTATATTTATGATTTTAGTATATATTAGTTGTTTTTGCAATAATAAATAATACAGAATATTTACTTATGTACGTATATTGTAATAAATTTAGCTTAAACAGAATTGTTTTGTTTAATAAATAAAAACAAAGGCGTAGTTGTAAAATTTAATAAACAAAATAAAAAAATTACACCCATATGAATTGCATGATAACAAAAAAAGCTCTTTAGTGCCAGGATAGACTTAACCATAAACTTATACTAACTACAATAAAAATATGTATCTACGTGGAGACTTACAAAAGTTCGCTGAGTTAGTGCTACATAGTTTATTTCTTTTTCAAAAATTCGGAACAAGTCAAGCGTTGCTCCCAAAGCCAAATTTATTTTTTTTGCCAAAATATGGCTTTGGAAAGTAATTACAACAACAACAGCAAAAACAAAAAGTGTCGCTCAGATCTGGTTTCGGAGATATAGCAATCGGAAGATCGGGATATAGCTTTTATGAAAACAAGTATAAGTTCTGAGTCCCTTGATGGATATCAAAAATTTTGGTGTCATATGAAAGGTATTATAACTAGCTACCAAATTTGTGTACAAAAGTTTTAAATCCGATTTTTCGGTTTCGATATATGGCGATTTTAAGATAATTTTGACCAGGTTTTTTTAAAAAAAACACTATTTTTTCCAAAAAACGTCTCATCAATTCATAATTTTTGTAACAAAATATGAAAGGCCAATCTATTTTCTTTTATTAACTATGCCATTTGTATCTGATTTCCTATATTTGTAAGGTTTTTCCAAAAAAAAAAAAAAAAAAATAGAAGAATTAAAATTTGTATTTTATTTTATAAGATGTCTTCATCTACAACAATATCATCATCATCGTTCTCTGCTTCATAGGAAACGACTTTATGCAACTCTCCCTCATATTTTAAAAAATCCTCCATTGGCTCAACCCCCTCTGCTTTTCACTTTTTAAGGAACATGAATTTTGCAATATATCCTTCGTAAAATCGTTTTCTTCTGTTAAATACATGCAAAGCGTTTTTGACATATCGCCACAGACTCTTAATCATATTTGTGTGGTCATCAGTTACTGGATCTTTAAAAGAAATTGAGTGGTTCACCGTTAGGGGGTTAAGACCTTCTTTTTGTAATCAGTTATATAACCTGACTGAATAATTTGCAAAAATTTCCAAAAAAAAAAGCGCCGCAGGCGAAAAATTGTTATTAAAAATTTCGCGCGAAATTTTTAATAACAATTTTTCTCTTTTGCAATAAAAAGTAGTAGTAAACCTCACGTTTTTGAATAAAAATTTTCATTTTGTTGTGGTTGATAGTGGTGTTGTTGATAGTAATGTTGTTGTTGTTGTTGTTAGTAGTATTTTTGTTGTTTTGCTAGTGTTGTTGATGTTGTTAGTAGTGTTGTTGTTTTGTTAGTGTTGTTCTTGTTGTTGCTGCTGTTGTTGTTGTTATTGGTGTTGTTGATGTTGTTGTTGTTAGTGTTGTGTTTTTTGTTTTGTGAGTGTTGTTGTTGGTTGTATTGTTGGTGTTGTTATTGTTGTGGATAGTGGTGTCATTGTATTTGGTAGTGGTGGTGTCGTTGTTGTTATTATAACGACTCGAACGCCAGGCCAGATATTGTCGTCAAGGTTGCTATTCCTGGCCCCCCAATAGGATGGTCTCTCTGAGACATTGCTGTTGTTGTTAGTGGTGGTGCTGTTGTTGTTTTTGTTAGCGATGCTTTTGTTAGTGGTGGTGTTGTTGTTGTAATATTTGCTAAATTTCATGAAAATTTCTTTAGCTTAATCTTTGTTTTTCTATAAAATATGCCCTAATAATGCAAATTCAGCTTTAAATGGATTACCTTATGAAGGAAAATAGATAAGGCTTCCATATTTTGTTTCTACAGCTATAGGTTATTAAGGTATTTTTTTAATTTATAATAGTTTTTTTAAAAAAAAACTGGTCAAGATTTTTACAAAATCACCATTTCTAGAAAACCATAGCTTGGATTTTAAACTTTTTCGAAATAATTTTGTACCCAGTTAAAATATCTTTCATATAACATCAACATTTTTGAAATCCATCAAGGGGTTCAGAACTTATATCGGTTTTTATAAAAGCTATATCCCGATCTTCCGATGACCATATCTCCAAAACTAGGTCCGAGCGACACTTTTTGATTAAACATTTTTTGTAAGAATTATAACTTTAACAAGAAAAGTTTGGTTTAAACCAAATTGGGTTCTGGGAGCAACGCTTGACTTTAGCCAAAAATTCAAAGATGAAAGACGATTTATCATACGATTATTTACGAATTCCAGCGCCAATTCAAGCCAGTAAAAATTTTCAACGAATGGCAAACTGCATATGGAGCGAATGCACCATCTATTCAGACTATTTTAAATTGGTTTCAAAGATTCCAGAAATTTGCCCAGCACTATGTTCTACAGATATGGGGCCTAATGATTTCTGGTTATTTTCAAGAATTAAAAAAAAAAAATCTAGCCCAGTGGTCAAAATTCGATCACAAACAAAAAATTTTGGTACTTTTTGGAAACTTGAAGTACCTTTTTTGCTATCTGGTAAAAAATAGAAAAACTCATAATCATCCCTGGTACGATGTAAAGCAAAACGTAAACATATAAAAAACATGAAGTTACTGCTTTGCATTTTGCTTCATCCTATTTTTGGGATTTCCCGAATTTCAAAATCTTGAATTAGCCAAAATCTTGAAAAAATAAATTAATCTTCAAAAAAAAAAAAAATCTCGAAAAATCAAAATCTTGAAAAATCTTGGAAATTAAATATGTCTACTTTTTTAAATAAATATTATTTTTTCCACACTTTGAAGGAAAGTGGAAAAAAACGCGCTCACCGGTTTAACTGTTGCATCGATTTTTATGGAGATAGGGAACGATAAGGAACGATAACAAAACCATTATGTTTTTAAGTAAGAGGTGCCACGCCTCTTCATAGAAAAAACGATCACACGGTTAAACTACTGCGTCGATTTTAATGAAATTTGGTAAAGTGATAGGGCTAGTACCAAGGAACGAAAACATGACCATTATGTTTTTAGGACGGTGCCACGCTTCTTAATAGAAAAACGTTCTGACGGTTAAGCCACAGCATCGATTTTTATGAAATTAAGTACGCAGATAGGGTTAATACTAAGGAACAATTATAATAATTATTGAAATTTGTATACTTGTTAATAATTTACTATACATTTGCGTTCATGTATTTTTACTTTTAATTTAGAAGTTTAATTTTTCTATCAATTTGTAAAAATAATTTTTTCATTCTGAAATAAAATTTGTCGAATATAACACGGTTGGCTCCTGCTTCTACTTTGCTGATTTTGCAAGGAAAAAGAATCATGTCCTTTGCATAACAATGATCAGTATCAAAGTTTACTCGGTTCCTTGCTGTATGTTGCTGTTAATACGCGTCCAGATATTGCAGCAAGTGTGGCAATTTTAGCTCAAAAGGCAAGCAGTCCAAATGAAGAAGACTGAAACGAGTTAAAAAGAGTAATGAAGTATCTGAAAGGAACTGCTGACTTTTATTTACTCCTTGGTAATTCGAATGCTGAAAAAGACCAACTAATTGGATATGCAGATGCTAATTGGGCAGAATGTCGACAAGACCGGAAATCGAATTTTGGCTACATATTTATGCTTAATGGTGGTACTGTTAGCTGGGCATGTAGAAAGCAAACATGCGTTTCCTTGTGAACAACTGAATCGGAATTTATAGCTCTCTCAGAAGCAGCGAAAGAAGCTATTTGGATTCGAAACGTCCTTAGTGATCTACATTGTCAACAATCTGCTCCTACTACTATATTTGAGGACAACCAAAGTTGTCTCAATTAATCAAAGAAGAACGACTAAGCAACAGATCCAAACACATTGACACAAAGTTCCATTTCGTTAAAGACTTTGTGGACAAGAAAGTAATCATCTGTAAGTACTGCCTCTCAGAAGAAATGACTGCAGATATGATGACGAAACCTTTGTCCGCAACAAGGCTTGAACAACTTCGAACTATAGCAGTTTAATTTTTCTATCAATTTGTTAAAATAATTTTTTCATTCTGAAATAAAATTTGTCGAATATAACACGGTTGGCTCCTGCTTCTACTTTCCTTATTTTCTATTTGCAATAATAATATTACCATAATCTTTGTAAGTAGGCGGTGCCCAGTATTAGAATAGAAAATAAAAAAATCGATTTTTATGGAATTAAAGAATACATTCTATGCGTAGGTTTTTTGAATATTTTTTATTAAAATGTGTAACTTAATTTCAGATAAAGAATTTTAGAGAAACCTACGCATTCAAGATTTTGCTCTTACAAGTTTTTGATTTTTTAAGATGTAGCTTTGTAGATATTGGTTTTATATGTTTTGAAATTCGGTCAAAAGACCCCAAATCCCTATTTTCAGCTCTGTGGCAACATATTCATTCATGTTTTCAATTCCGATATTGATCGGTGTCGAAATAGAATCAATCTTAAGGTGTTCTGCGTTTCGAAAAACAAAGTGAAATAGGAATTTTAGTGCAATACATAAAATTGGTTACTGGTTTCAATCCGATTTACTGAAACGTAATGCCGATGTAGTGTTCAATATCGAAACGCAGAACACTTTAAGATTGATTACGATCGATATCGGAATTGAGAACATGCCTGATTAAAACAATTTTAAGTTTGTGCAAATCTACACACAAATACTTTTCGAGTGGTATATAACTCAAAGCCGTTCTTCATTTCTAACATAGTAAAAAAAGGGTTAGAAATCTTTGTCCTGCATATAAATTGATGCGGAGATAATTAATGTAGTTAATACAAAAATCGAGAAGCTTCAGAAGCACGATTTTAAGGACTGTTTTAACAAGTGGAAAAATGTATAGAAGTTAATGGCGATTATGTAGAGAAGATTAAAAAGCATGAAGACCAAATAGAAAAAATATTTTAACTGTTGTTATTTTTTTTCTTCTAACCAACTCTGCGAACTTTTGTTAGTCCTCTCTTTTTTTATTATTTATATTGTTTATTTTATTTTTTTATATGTATGTATATTATATTATATTTATTTTTATTATATTGTTCACTAATTCTATTGTTCGCGCACTCATACATACACAAATTATTAGACTAAATCCCACTTGTATTTCATGACAAAAATGTATCCACTTGTGTCCACTAAACAACTTATCGAAAATGCTTACGAGTATAAAATAAAAAAGGATGTCAACAACTAAATCGATGAAAGCACAAAATTAATTTATTTGCGCATATTGTTCAGTAAGTAAGTAGGTAATTGAAATGATATATTGTACAAAACAAATTTAAATCATATTAAAAATTTAATTATGTACATATTTTTTAAAAATTTATAAAATTTTCTCAATGGCCCTTATCATGAACAAACATTCTCGAGAATATTTTCTCAGACTGCAATGGAGACTGCAAAGCAGACTAAGTAAAAATTTTCGAGATAAGGCCCAATATAAAATAAGGTAATTTATTTGTAACAAGAGCCTAAAACAGTGCAACAAAATATATTAAAAATTGATAACTAAGTTTAAATAGAGTTTTGAATTGCATAACTTTAGGCGCTTCTTAAGCAAATATTTGAAATTTTTTGTGTTTATTTCTTCTAATCTGCACTAAAATCTTTTAAACTTGTATCGACATTTAAATAATTTTTCTTTTAATTCTACTATTCGATACTTTCGAATCATGCCATTTTTTTTTCAATATTTCTCGGCTTATTTGAGTTTTATTGATGTTTTTCATAGCCAAAGTATTTTAAATTAATTTTTTTTTTCGACTTAATTGATATTCGATAGTATTCAAATTTTATGGACTAACTTTATTCTGACTTAAATCAATCTCTACGTCATGTTATATCAGTGGCGGATCCAAAGGGGGCGATCGGCCCCCCTCTCAAACCAAGTGATTACATTTTTTTTTAAAATTATATATAAAGATTTTAAAAACATTCTGTTATTATCTTGAAATAAAGTCAATCGGCCCCCCTCTTGACAATGCTGGATCCGCCACTGTGTTATATAATTATATATATT
This sequence comes from Calliopum simillimum, assembly GCA_951812925.1. Taxonomy (NCBI): domain Eukaryota; kingdom Metazoa; phylum Arthropoda; class Insecta; order Diptera; family Lauxaniidae; genus Calliopum; species Calliopum simillimum. Next base: position 122,427,953 of record OX638368.1, read on the forward strand.
TTAGTCCATAATATGATTTTTTTTACTGTTTCACAGTTAAGCTACAAAAAGTCGGTACTTACAAACTAAAAATAATACGGCGTAGATAGTTTGTATTACGAAATACATATTTCTGAATGATAACATTACTTTTAGTTCTGCTTAAATATTTATTCACGCCAGTTTAAAAAACTGCTATCTTCGGAAATATTTTGAAATTCCGTTAAATTAAAAAAATTACCAGAACACATTTAAATAAATTGTTTTACTGAAAATGCGTGTAATTAGCAAGACCTTATACAATATATACCTAATGGGTGGGCCGTGTGCTGGTCGATTTTGCTTAAAAAATCATCATTACATGTATCGATTCAAATGCTAAAGCATAATATTATTCGAGCTATGCAAGAAATAGAGCTCCAAACTCTCGAAAATGTACTCAAAAGTTAGGCTTTATTATACTATTGCGCCAGATGAGGCAATCATGAATGAATGAAATTATACAAAATATTTAATCGCAGTCAGTCTGAAGACTGTGAAAAAAATTACAAGGGGCTTATTTTTAGCAAACTTTGGAAAGTAGCCAGCATGTGGCCCACCCTTTATATTAATATTTTTAAATTATATTATTTACGAGAATAGAACATTCATAATATATATGTATTATCCGTCAAGTGATATAAATTAACTGTAAGAAAAATATTTGTTATAGTCTTTTTCGGTTCTGGTAACCTAAAGCAACGAAACGAAACGCATCCGATAGCTGTACTCATTTATTTCATTTGTTTGAGAGAAAAAGTAATTACTTAACTTTTATTATTTAATTTTAATTTTATTTTGTATTAAAAAGTTTTTTAGATTTGAAGAGTTTTGTGAATAGTTGAAAAAATGGTTTAATTAATCGTAGTCAGAAAAGAATTAACTTTTTGAAGTTGAAAAAGAAAAATAACACCAAAATAAACCTTAAAACTATACGGAAAACGAAAAAAATTGCTAGAACATGAAAGCATGGGGGCTAAACAAGAGGCAGAAGTAAAACAAACTTCTTAAAAGCCTAAAAAGTACTATCCTTAGTCTTCAAACAAAGCTATGAATTGGCCTTGTATAGTATGATTTCTCCTTGAAATGTTATGATCATTTGAAAATGAGACCATGGAGTGAAAAAACATATAAGAATGCAAGTACGATTTTTAACTTTCATGAATTATTTTAAAGTGGTCATAACTTTTTAAAGAGAAATCATACAAGACCAATTCAGAGCTTATTTTGAAGACGAAGCATAGGACTATGCGATGCATTTAGTAGACAAGAGCAAAACAATTTGGTGTTTCCACTATGCGTAGTTCGCCCCGGATTCAGCACCAACAAATACATCGAAAAATTACTATTTTGGTTTGTTGTGATTTCTTCATATGTACCGTTTTTCGACCTCATTTTAAAACGATCAGCTACGATTTCTTTCGGAACATATTTCGAAAGTATGAAATCGCTGGAATAAGATGCCGTGAACAGTTTTATTATGCCTCTTTATGAAACTTATTTTTGATTAAAAATATTTGTGGAAAGATAACACAAAAAAAAGTATTTTTATTTGACTTCAAATTAAAAAATTGGTATGACAAATGTACAAACGAATTATAGGGAATTTAACGAGGATTCCAAAAAAAAAAAAAATGATAGCGGGGTATATTAATTGGACCTTTGTCATACATACTAAAATGGCTTCCAAAGTCAAAAATTAGGGGAAAAAAATTTAAAATATCAATTTTTAGGGTTCAGAACTTTGCGAAACTTTTGAAACTATCAATTCAAATGAAAACATTTTGACATAATTTAATTAAGTTTTTATCTTTTTTTATTTGCAGATTATTGAGAGGCAGTTGCAACACAAACAACAAGAACAACAACAATATTTATAGCGCCACTTGCAATTATAAAGCTACAAACGGGCGCAACGACAAGCAAATTGATTCTTCAATTGTTTATATTGAATTCATCAACGGCAACAACATAATCTTCTTACACTGATTTAAACGTATATGTGGTATCGCATACGCGAAAAAAAATTATTGTGTATGTATATGAATTTGTGCATACGTGTTTGATATTTAACACACACAAGAACTCTCTGCACACATAGAAAAAGACTGGCATTGTATTACAATTACAAATGCAACGAACAATTTTGAAATTTGATTGAAAATCAAAATTCTTGAAAAAAGTTAACTAATATTTATAAAAAAAATCCTAAGATTTCTGTCTACTGCATTATTAAACTCTTCACTGTGACAAAATTCGTTCCAATAACTTTGACAACATTCAAAAAATACAACAAAAAACGATCAGAATGATTGGACGTTTATTTCGTGCACATGGTGAATTTTGTGCGTCACATCCCTGGGAAGTCATTGTGGCATTGCTGACAGTGACAGCATGCATGCTGACAGTTGACAAACAGGGTGCATTGGGGAGTAACGAAACAACGTCAACAATACCACCATCATCATCGTCATCCAGTCAAACCTCCTCTAGTCGACTTCGCCCATGTCAGGGCTGGAGTCAGTCATGTGATGGCTTGGAGGCTGAATACAATGCAGCCGATGTTATTCTCATGACAATTGTACGTTGCTCAGCGGTGCTTTATTGCTATTATCAATTTTGTAGTTTGCACAAGCTTGGCTCCAAATATATTCTTGGTAAGTAGTATTTAACCACCATCAACAATAACAAAAACAACAACCACAAGTACTCGTGTGTAACTAAAATAAGCGAATGCATGTGCCAAACCCAAACTAATTTTACACAACCCAACCCAACTCAGTCCAACCGAATTGAAATGGAATATTGCGCAATGTCTGTGTGTTTTCCTATTCAATTGTATTATTTTCGCACAAGTGCCCGCATATTTGTCAGAAAAATTAGCATGATTAGATGTTTTGATTTGTGCTCTTCTCAAATTTTGAACTTCCCCATTGGAGATGTTGACTTGGAAACAAAGTTGAAGGGTAATTTAAAAATATTAATTTGTTGAGAGTACTACCGAGAGGATAAGCAAAAGTCAATGCTATTTGTATTAAAGTTTTGAATCAACATTCGTTAGAAGTGGAGACAAAGTTATTTTAAAGCGTTTTCTTTTTTTCTTTTCATGGTAGTTGCACCCATATAGATTGTAGTTAAAAATTACATCTCAAAGCTTAATCAATGAGAAAATGGAATAAAAGAATTTGTATTAAAAACCCTGTAAGAGCGCAGACCATTCCAAAACTAGTTTTTAAACTACTCCATGTGAGCGACCGACTAGTCCAAATTCCATCACAAAACTACTTTTTTTATAAAAATTACTTCCTCTTCCAGGGTGCCTCAGGTGGTGTGGAATGTGAGACCAACCTCCAATAATTTTTCCCCTCCTTATTTTACCCGAACATACTTACCTACTTAATTTTTGCAGAGGAGCCCCTTTAAGTGGTGAAGATGTAGGGTAAGTATGTTCGTGGAAAATGTTAAAAGAAAAAAAATAATGCAGGTCTCACATTTTACCCCTCCCAAGTCATCATGGAAGTGGGTAGATTTGATTTCCCTAAGGGGTTGAGATAGGGGGTAAATGTGTGCGAGGAAAATGTTAAAGGCAAAAAAGTAATGGAGTTTGGTCTTATAGTACGTATCCACCGGAGGTTAATAAGGTGCTGCTTCGAGAGGTGCTCCCGTGATTTGGCATACAAAAATAAATCTACCAAGTAGCACCTCTCAACTTTGGCAAAAACTTAACAAATAAAAGAAAAATACTAAAAAGAAAAGGAAAAACAACTTATATTTCCCACTTATGACATTTGCTGGCAAGACTTGTAGAACTCATCACAGCTAAATCTTCGGTGAAAACGTTGTATTACTCTCTACCCCATCAAGGATACCGTGAAAATGGAGAGAGTCAATTTCATAAATTTCATAAAAACGTAATTTTTGCAGGGGAGCCCCTCTAAGGGGGTATCCAAATCACATTATTAAGAATCTTTAAACAACACTAAATCATGCCTAAGGTCGCGATCAGAGTGCGTGCTTTGAGCAAAGTTTCGCTCAAAGCAAAGCGTTGCGAAGATCAAGTTGCGTATAGCAATCAGAGTGGGCGCTTTGAGCAAAGTATGCAAATGTGAAGTAAAAACGAAATGTAACAAATACATAAAATGATGGAAAAATAGTTATTGATTGCTATTTTACCTATTCTTTCATTTTCCTGTTTAAATTCGACAAAAAACACATAAAAATGTTATTTTGAAATCTTCATTCCCACGCAAAAACAAAATATTCCCATGGTGAACCCATTCAGACTTCACTTTTAACGCTAGGAATGATGAGATTGAAAACGTCAACAGCTTCATTTATGTACATGGGCGATGGGATGAAAGAGAATATTACCAGAAGAATCTTAAAATTTAAGGGCATACAAATATGATCAGTATAAAGAGTTTAACATGCTGAATCTAGATCTGCTTTTTATTTATTTCCGTCACTTCTCAGTTTTCAGATAAAATGACTAATCCGAAATCACGATTTACATCCGTGGAAAAATAAACTAAAATATTTTTAGCCGTCAGAATTACAAAAAAAGAATGTCAAACGTTTCAGAAAATAGCAAGAATTTAAAAAAATTTTTAAAATCGGTTCGGCAGATTTTTTTTATGTCCGTTTTATTGAGTTTATGTACTGAAAATACCAGAAACCGCCTATCATTAATTACTTGAATTTCGCTAGAATCAATATGAAATTTAAAAAATTCTTTGCGATTTTATGCGCAATGATCACAACTTCATTTTAACATCAAAAACTTAAGGATGGGATCATATATAACAGAGGCCTTTTGAATGAAAAATGTAGGCCCCTTTTGCGAATATAAATTAAAAAGTAATAGCAATATAATTGTCTCTTTTTAACTAATGCTAATTAAGCACGTTGAAATAGAGAAAAGTATTTCGTTTTCATTCGTGTTTCTATTCGAAATAGGGGCCTTAAATACAAGCAGTTATACCAAACCCAAACCCAAAATGAATTGAAATTTTTCGTTCAAAAGAACTCAAGTTTGTTATGAATGGTCCAATTCTTAAGTTTTTGGAGCCAAAATAAAGCTGTGATAGTTGCGCACAAAACCAAGAAGAGCTTTTTAATTTTATATGGTTCTAATCTAGATTCGTGTAATTAAAGATAAGTGGTTTTTGGTTTTTCCTCAATAAAACGGGCATAAAAAAAATCTGTCGTACTAATTTAAAAAAATTTGTCAGATTTCATTTTCTGACATTTTTAAATTTTCTTTTTAAAATTCTGACAGCTTAAAATTGTTTAACTTATTTTAGAGCGGATGTAAATCGTGATTTTGGATTTGTCTTTTTATCTGAAAACTGAGACGTAATGGAAAAATTTTGTGAATGCAGTTCTATTATGTCAATAGCAAGGAATAATAATTAGATAGTCAAAACTTAAGGTGAATCAAAAGTCTGAAAATTGCAGACCAGTGTTATTTCTACCATTTCTAAATTTCACATTTTTTAATTTATGTAAGTGTAAGCTCGGTCTTGTTGTATGGTTGTGAGACATGGGTTGTTACCGATATACTTATGAAAAAAATTGCAAGCCTTCATCAACAAAAACCCCAACGCTTTCTAAAAAATAATTGCTTGGAAAAAATTCGCAAAAAATCCCTTTTTTAGGATTTAACTAACCCATCTCCTTTTATACTGATGGTGACAATATTTTGAGGCTTATAAGTACTCGTAAGGAACAAATGAACGACTAATACAACAAAAATGTGTTTTACATTATTCCACCTAAAAACTACTTGAACCCTTGGCCTTAAATCTATAAACTATTCATATAATGCCGGTAATTCCCGACCATATCCGCATATCTTAAATTTTTTAAGAAAATACCAAACCCATCAACTTTACATAAAAAATTAATTCAAATATACTTATTGATGTGCAAATATAATTTGAATTTTTAGAAGGAAGTGACTACAACTACTGACAGATATGCATGCGTATTCCGTTGAATGCTCTGTTGGCTTTTAGCACTTTAATATTATTTTTAGTTTTTACAAAACTTGTTAACTAATATTACATATTTATATTTTTTGATCAATTTAGTATGGCAAATTCAATGACAATCAATTTATTTTAATTTAACCCTGATAAGAGAAAATGTGTAAACATTTGCACTGTTGTTGTAACCTCCATGGTGTTTACGCATATTTAGTGCAAAAAAAAAAAAATAGAAATATTAAGTTTAATTTGGTTGTAAACAATTTTGCACCAAAGAAAAACTTAAGTGATTTGCATACATATTTCTATTTTTGTTTTAAAATCTAAATCAGTTTCTAATGAGATATTGTAAGGGAGGGAAATATGGACTACGTGGGTAACATGGACCACACGGTTATTTCCCACTGCATATATAGGATTTACCGTTATTCATGTTTAAACTTAACGCTAATACCTAAAGCTTATAATAGGGCGATTTTAGCTTTCGGTGAAGTCGCATGTTTCTGTAAAGTTGATTTTTCTAAAAAAAAGGTCAGTGATAATTTTTTTGTATTGAGTATATTTCATTATTTCACTTTAAAGACATCGCGTTTTTAAATAAATGGTTAATTATATAAAGTCAGTGAATACCATTTATAATTTATTAGCACAAATAAGTTCATTAACCAACAGAGTTTTTGATAAAAAAACCATTTATTTCACCAACACGTGCTGTGGGTAATATGGACCACCAAAGAAAAAAGCCTCAAAAACAAATGTATTTATCATCTTTTTCAGATGGCGAATCTAGTTGCAGTTTTCATGACGAGTCTGATGGTCATTATATGTAATTCGTTAACTACAAAGGAAAAAAATGATAAAAAATGCATATAATGTAACACCCTTTACTCAGAAGATCGACGTAACGAACTTTGGGTTAAATGTGTAATCTGACATTCTAGGAGTCATGAAAAATGTGCCGAATGTGGAAGTGACATTTTTATATGCAACTTCTGTACCAAATGGACTATATGGTCCATATTACACTACACTTTTTTTTTATCTTCATTTTGAGTATTTTCAGTTTTTTAATTTTTTTTTCTTTATCCTGATGAGATATCTATCTAAAAGTGAATCAGAATAAAGGTAAATTTTTTCCTTTACTGGATGACATAAAATTAACTGTTTTGTTTTATGTATTTTGGGTTTAATTTAAAAAAGAAAGATGGGTGGTCCATATTTCCCTCCCTTACCCTACTTAATTTTTCATTGTGTACGATAATCTATTTTAAAACATAAAAAGAATTTTCTCGAAAGAGATTCGAATAAAGTTATTGTTACGGTTTTATGTCTTTCGAAAACGTTAATTTTCTTAAATATTTGCTGATAGTTTTTCTGATTCCCAATCGTTTTTTAAACTTTGCAATTTTTCCATTTTTTCCGTTTTTACCATTTTTATACCCTACACCCAGGGCATATTCACTTTGTCTTTCCGTTTGTAACGCAGAGAAGGAGGCGTGGCAGATATGGAAAAGTGTATATATTCTTGATCAGCGTCACCTCCTGAGTCGATATAGTGCTGGCTGGCTGGCTGTGTGTGAAAATACATTTTTTGGGAAAACTGAGCAACATAATTCAATGAAATTTGGTATTCTGCCTCCGTCGTAAAAGTTAGCTTGGGGGATTGAAAATGAGCGAAATCGGTCAACGGACACGCCTACCGCCCATACAAAAAATATATTCAAAATGCAATAATAACAGCATTATTCGCAATAACAGAAGCAAAACACACATAAATACTAGGGAAAGTAAATATAAGCTCTGAGCAAAAACTAGGCGAATTCGGACTAGAGGGTGTGGCACCTCCCATATAAACAAAAGTTTCAAAATGTTATACGGAAAGCGTTTTTTGAGATAGCCCAACCAAATTACACTCAAACACTCGGATCTATAAATGCATACTATACGCAAGTTCTAAGTAAACTCGGACAAGAGGGCGTGGCACCTCCCATATAAGCAAATTTTTCAAAATTATATAATGAAAGTGTTTTTTGAGATAATCCAACCAAATTTCACTCAAACACGAAGAACATCAATTGTAAACTCTGAGCTTAAAGTAGGCGAAGTAGGATTAAAGGGCGTGGCACCTCACATATAAGCGAAAGTTTCAAAATGCTATTCTGAAAGAATTTTTAAAGAAAACCTAACCGAATTTTACTCAAACACTGAGAACAGTAAATGCAATCTCTACGCAAAATCAAGGTAAGCTCGGAGGTGAAGGCGTGGCACTTCCCATATAAGCAATTTGTTCTTATACTCTCCTAATAATATACTTGAAATGCAGTGTAGGGTATTTTTTTTTTTTTTTGGCCAGGCCAAAGATACCACCCTTACTAGTTTTTTTTTAATATTTGAAAAATCACTATAATTCACATAAAATTTGCAGAAAAAAAATATGTTATTTTTAACAAAGAAGAAACAAAATTCTTTCTAACGATGTGCTACATAAGTGCATCCAGCTTAAAACAAATTAACTAGAGCGTTTATCCAGTACTTTCTAATATAAAAACATCCATAGAGCATTTTTGTTATTTAAAGCCCACTGTGTAACTAAAGCAAAAGAAAATTTTAAAATTTTATAGTTTTTTTTTCGTCCCCAAGTATTATCTGACGATTGGCGTAAAATTTTTTCAAATCCATAGCACTTTAAAATTTTACCTATTTATGGCCACAATCTCCCATTGTGCGACAGTCCTTTAGAGGACCCAGAAGGGAACCTGTTGATCGGTTACAAAGCTAAAGGTGTCTCCATAGCCGGAAAATATCTTCGAGCGGCTCAAGGAAAAAAGAAAGAGAACATTGACCAAAAGTGTCGTCTTTTAAGAGCCGTGTTTCGATGGCCGCCCTGTAGAAGGTGTGCTTCGAAATTTTGACTCACCCTCTTTATAGCCAAAACCTGGCCCCCAGTGGCTATTATTTATTCTGAAAGATGAAGAAATAGCTAAGTTGGAAAAGTTTAACAATGATGACGATGCATTTGACGAATAAATGATATGTTACATAGTTATATAGCTTCAAAAAATGGCAAAAAACAACTTTTTTGGTCTTTAGGTTACAATATCTCATTAACTATACACGATAGAGCAATTCTGAGGTTGGATTCGCGTTTAGCATCGCAAAACACATTGATTGTGATTATTTTAATTTTTATTTAATGTAGTTAAAAAAAATTTTTTTTTTTTTTTGTATGGGAAAATGCCCCAATTGGAAAAGCGATTATCTCAAAAGTTAGTCGAGGAGTCACGAGTGAAAATTTTTTTTTACATCATTTGAACGATAAGTAAACAGAATCTGGAAAAAAATTTGATGTGCTACTACGTCCGATTTAGAACGGGTTAAGGCACGCCGTGGATGTCAAGTCAGCAATTTCGGCCTATTTTGACACCAAAAATAAAACATTTTCTTTCGATGGTATTAATAAGTTATTTAAAAGAGCTGAAAAATGTATAAGGGTACCAAATATAATAAAAAAGAAAAATAAATTTGTATTTTTATTTCTACTCCTTCCGCGAACTTTTTGACCTAAATCTAAAAAATCAAATCTGACACCAAAGATTTAAAAGAACAAAAGCACATTACACACCAAAAAATTATAAGAAAACATTACTAAAATTGGAAAGAATAAAACTAAAACTGGAAAAAAAGTAAAGTTCTTAAAACTTAATTGTTATCTGGCATTTTAAACTGCAACACATATGTATGCTTCTTTACCAAAAACGAATTTTATTTCCGCAATTTTATTTATTGTATTTTTAATTTATACCGCGTTAACAAACTATTGAAGGCCAAAGCTGACTTGATTGCAGTTCTCCTCTTTCTTATGTAAAAGCAGCAACACTTGATTTTTGACAAATGATCGTAGCCAGAAGGATTATAAGTTAACTCACTATTAAGTCCTTGAATACTTGGCGCCGATTGATGATAATAATATTGTATTAATTTACAATTCAAGAGATATTGACTTAAGATGTAGCTCTACAACTTATAGGTTCTGCTTCTTATCGTCATTTATTTTAACATTTACATATTTCAAATTAAAAAGTATAAACATACATATTACAATTGATTTATGAATTTTATTTTTACAGGAATTGCAGGTCTCTTTACTGTATTCTCGAGTTTCATCTTTACAACAACAATAATCAAGTTTCTTGGAAGAGATATCAGCGATCTAAAGTAAGTGGATATTTTGACGTGAATTTAAAAAAATCAACATATGAGGGTAGTCCGATAAGTCATTTTTAGTACAATACATTTTATCCAATGTTTTTTTGTTTTTACAATTTTTGTATCCCTTTACAAAAACACGATTTCTGAAAACTTCAAATATACATATAAATATATGTATGCAATTGGCTCAGAAGTAAGCTCATGACTATCCGCTGAAAAAAGTCCTCTCATTGTAAATCCTAAAAAAAGCATAGGTATAAAATGAATTGTCTCCATCGAATGCGATATTTTGCGATAATTTTGATTCCATTCCACGATTCCCGACCTGTTTCAGGCGACTTTTGATCTACTACGCAGTAGTATGCAGTTATGTCTTACCACGTTTGCTATGGTTGCATTTTAGATGAAAGTCGGCGTTTGAGATGATGTGTGACTACCAGATATTTAAATTGGACCTGTAAAATGTATTCTTGCAATGCGTTTAATACCTGGTCGGTAACATGTAACGTCCTGCACCTACACATTCACCCCTATTCGTAATCGGCGTTTCTATTTCGTTTCTGAGGCGTTTTTGTTTTTATCGACGCGTCGTCTCGTTTCAAAATTTGGAGTCTGGAATCATATTGAAATGATGAAAAGAGTTTATTGAAGGATTAGGAAAACGAAGCATATGTTTGATTAGGAAAACGAAGCTTATGTTTGATTGCTTGGTTTTCCTTACACCTCGTCGTTCCTATATATTGAAAAATATTGAAATATATTAGGAACAAGACGACAATAAAACTAAAATGCCTGAGAAGCGAAATAGAAACGACAATTGGGAATAGGGGTGATTGAAGTAGTCCTCTTTTATCCCGTTCATGAAAATGATACTTCATAGATAAATAAAGCTGTCTTTATCTGCAATGTCATCATGACTATATGGACTCAGCTTTAGTTTTAGATGCAAGGTATTTTTATATTTGAATGATAGACGAAGTACAATAGTCGGCATAATTATTTTGACAAAATCTATTTGCGACTTAACGTTGCTTTGCTTAGAACTGTTAAATAATGGTGCGAAAATGTGGCTCAAAAGAAAAACCGTATTTACAGCAATCGTTTGCATTCTTTTCTGCTGATAAGAATGCAAGCAAAGAACGGATTTTGTAGTGCCATAAGTATTTTGACATCAACGGCATTTTTTTTGGCATGACTTCACTTCAACTGATCTGTAAAGAGAACGGCTAGTCCAATTTGAACTAGAAATATTTCGTTTGAAAGACAATTAGGTTTCCAATGGTGTATAATTTGTTGGAATCGACTAAAAAGTAGTTGAATTTTATCGGTCGAATATTAAAATTTTGATGATATTGGATTACTCCCGCTAATCCATTTGAAAAAATTCAAGTTTTATAACTGTAAGCTTATTTTACTACGAACATTTTGAGCTACATCCTTTTGACTGTTCCTTAGTCTTTATTGTCAATTTCCTCTACTGTACCTAGATATTCTTCTTTAGCTCATTGGCCGAATAGTTTCTGAGTGATAATGCTTCAAACACACACACAATCATTTTCCATACAAGCTTCCACCCCTCTGTTCGCCCCCTCTGAAACTATCTTCATACCAAATTTCATCTCAATCCGTTCAACGGTTTAGGCGTGAAAAGATAACAGACAGACAGAGTTAATTTCGCATTTATAATATTAGCATTGATTCTAAGCAAATTTATTGGAAAGGTTTTCAAATCCAATTCAATATTTTAAAATATCATGGAACTTACCTATATCATGCACTTGTGAATTATTCCATTTTGTTACATATTTTTGATATGTATTTTTTATATATTTTTCTTTGTAGAGATGCACTCTTCTTTCTCTTGCTGCTTATCGATCTTAAAAATTCGGGCACTTTAGCTCAATTAGCGTTATCAGGATCCAATCAAGCTGAAGTAACTAATAATATAGCACGTGGTTTGGAACTACTTGGGCCTGCCATCTCATTGGATACTATTGTGGAGACACTTGTTATTGGTGTTGGAACACTATCAGGTGTACAACGTCTGGAAGTACTATGCACATTTGCTGTTATGTCAGTATTGGTCAATTATGTTGTTTTCATGACTTTCTATCCGGCATGTTTGTCACTGATATTGGATTTATCACGCAGTGGCGTAGATATGTCATTAGTACGTGCAAAAACAAAAGATTCCATACTTTTGAACGCACTTAATGAGGAGGAACAGAAAACCAATCCAGTAGTACAACGCGTTAAAATCATCATGACTACTGGACTGATGATTGTTCATATTTACAGTCGAATGTTTTTCTCAAATAGTGAATATGACACAGTAGAGAAAAATTTATCACCGAAATTGCAAAATCTGAATGTTAACAATAATCGCACTGAATCAGGGGAACTATCCGATATAATAATCAAGTAAGTTCAATAATGGATAGTTAATATTAAAGAGCATAACAGCACTTTTATATTTTTAAACTCGTATGAATTAATCCTTACCATATCATTAAACTTTACAGATGGCTTACAATGAGCGCTGATCAAATTGTTATTTTGATTTTGCTAATTGCGCTTGTCATCAAATTCATATTTTTCGAAAATCGTGAAACGTTACACGATCAAATACGTCAATCTACAGCTGCCAATGCTGCCAAATCATCACAAACGCATTCACCAAATGAAATGCTCACAACAGCAGTTGGTGCAGAAGAGAAAACCATTCTTCTGCCCCACCATCAACATAAAGATGATCAAATAGATTCATCTTTAATGGCATTGGTCGCACCACAACCACGCAGAATTCCACTCTTTACCATAGATGAGAACGATTTTATTAATGTCGCTACACAAACTGATGCATTGAAGCTTGAAGAATTCTCAGTGAATGCAAATGCTATTGTAGAAAAGCGCCCACCACGCCCACTGCAGGAGTGCTTGGAAATTTTTAATTCCACCGAAGAGTGGGGCGGTGCTGCAAGTCTAACAGATGATGAAATCATTGCCATTGTGAATTCTGGTGGACGATACATTCCTCTGCATAGAATCGAAAATGTTCTTGAAGATCCTGAACGCGGTGTGCACATAAGACGACAAGTCTTCAGTACGCTTGCAAATATCGATATGGAGATTATGCAACGTTTGCCATATCAAAATTTTGATTATCGAAGGGTAATGAACGCATGCTGTGAAAATGTACTTGGTTATGTGCCCATTCCGGTTGGATATGCGGGACCATTACTACTGGATGGTGCCCGTCATTTTGTGCCAATGGCAACAACTGAAGGTGCTTTGGTAGCATCAACGAATAGAGGTTGTAAAGCGTTGTCAGTACGTGGTGTCACATCATACGTTGAAGATGTGGGCATGACACGTGCTCCATGTGTAAAATTTGCAAGTGTAACTCGAGCTGCTGCAGCCAAAACTTGGATTAATGATGAGGAAAACTATAAAAAAATCAAAGTTGAATTTGATTCTACATCACGTTTTGGCCGTCTCAAAGAGTTATTGGTTGCCATGGATGGACCACAGTTGTACATACGTTTTGTAGCGCTCACAGGAGATGCCATGGGTATGAACATGGTATCAAAGGGTGCAGAAATGGCACTTAGATGTATAAAGAGTGAATTTCCCGATATGCAAATTATATCATTGAGTGGTAACTTTTGTTCTGACAAAAAACCAGCCGCTATAAATTGGATTAAAGGGCGTGGAAAACGTGTAGTAACTGAATGCATCGTATCAGCGCAGACGCTTCGTAGTGTACTTAAAACAGATGCTAAAACCTTAGTCGATTGTAATAAACTTAAAAACATGACGGGCAGTGCATTAGCCGGTACAATAGGAGGTAAATTCTTATGATTAAAATATTTGTGGATTCGATTTCAATTGAAGTGGTTTTTCTTATTTATATATAGGTAATAATGCACATGCTGCAAATATGGTAACTGCTGTGTTTCTAGCGACTGGTCAGGATCCTGCACAAAATGTGACCTCTAGCAATTGTTCCACTGGTATGGAGTGCTGGGGTGAAAATAGTGAGGATCTGTACATGACATGTACAATGCCATCATTGGAGGTAGGCACCGTAGGAGGCGGCACTGGGTTGCCTGGGCAAGGTGCTTGTCTAGATATGCTTGGTGTACGTGGTGCAAATCACATTAAACCGGGTGAAAATGCAAAAAAATTGGCACAAATTGTATGCGCCACAGTGATGGCAGGTGAATTAAGCCTGATGGCAGCATTAGTAAATAGCGATCTAGTCAAGAGCCATATGAAGCACAACAGGTAAGGAAAATCAAAGAAAAAAAAAATCTTAAACATTTAAAAGATTTTAAAAATAAATTAAAGGATGGTCGTGCAATCGAATAAATGTTAAAGAAATATAATAAACTTTTTGTTAAATAGTCAGTTTAAGTTCCAGTGAAAGATTATCATAACTTTGTGAAGCTGTCGCTAAAGTTATTTATTAAACTGCATGAAAAACAAACATTGATTTCTGATCGTAATTATGCTTCTATTTGTAGTAAAATAAAAATTCGCAAATGATCTTCTTCTGCCACTCTAATAGCGCTCTTAGAAATTTAAATAATTCTTTTTTTCCTATGAATTGTTGTTTCCCAACTCAAAATCTACGTTACTGTCTTGAGGACAGATTTTTATTTATCTTCATTCACAATCCTATCTGCTGAAATATTATTCGCAATTAATTGTAGCTAATTTTCCATCAGAAACATATTGGGGGTTATCGTGAATCAAGATTCCCGGGGAATTTTCGTAAACTGTAATAGAGAATGTACGGCAGTTCGAGAAAATTCCCCGGGAATCTTGATTCACGATAACCCCCATTGTATCGAATGTTTGATGCCAAAACTGCAATATATCCAATCACCAAACAAAGGTTAATTATTTGCCGATAAACATGACCGACTTTCTCCCTTAGTTTTAATGTCATGTTCATATTTTTTTAAAGGAAAATCATACAAGGCAAACTTATATCTCATTTTAAAGACGAGGAACAGTTGGTACTTAATGCTGCATTTAATAGAAATTAGCTAAATAAAAAGGAAAATTGTTTACCTTTAAAGTTTTTGTATTTGTAATACTTAAGCAACATTTTGGTGACTTTAGATTATTGTAATTCAAATGTTTCAGGAACATTTTGTAGACTTAAAGGAGATTTCATTTCAGCAACATTTTGTTGTATTTAAGACGATTTTTGTGTTGTACTTAACACAAAAATGGGTTAAAAGAAGAAAGGTTAAAATGATTTGGAAAAAGTTTATTTTGATTTGGAAAAAGTTTAGTTTGATATGGAAAAAGTTTATTTTGATTTTGAATAAAGTTCACTTTCATTTGGAAAACGTTTAGTTTGTAAAAGAGTTTGAATTAAAAAAAAAACAAGTAAGGGTGTTACATTTGGCCTACACTGCAGTATTTTTCAAATTTTGCTTATATGGGAGGTGCCACACCCTCTTGTCCGAATTCACTCAGTTTTTTTTCAGAGTTCTTAGTATTTGAGTGAAATTTAGTTGGATCATCTTATAAAACTCTTTGAGTATAGCATTTTAAATTTTTTTTTATATGGGAAGTGCCACGCCCACTTGACCGATTTTGCTTAATTTTTGTTGAGAGCCTGCATTTATTATTCTTAGTGTCTGAGTCATATTTGGTTTGAATATCTCAAAAAACGCTTTCAGTATAACGTTTTCAAGCTTTTGCTTATATGGTGGTGTCACGCCCTCTTGTCCGAATTCGTCCATTTTTGGCTCAGAGCTTACGCTTACAATTCGTAGTATTTACGTGTATTTTGGTTGCATTATCGTAAAAAATACTCCAAAAGTTGCATTTTGAATATATATTTTGTATGGGCGGTAGGCGTGTCCGTTGACCGATTTCTCTCATTTTCAATCCCCCGAGCTTACTTTTACGACGAAGGTTGTACACCAAATTTCATTGAATTATCTTGCTTAGTTTTCCCAAAAAATGTATTTCCACACACAGCCAACCAGCCAGCCATCCAGCCAGCCAGACAGACAGACGGACATGGCTATATGAACTCAGGAGGTGACGCTGATCAAGAATATATATACACTTTTCTATATCTGCCACGCCTCCTTCTCTGCGTTACAAACGGAAGGGCAAACTGAATTTACCCTTTTTGTAGGGTATAAAGATCAATTTGGTGCGAAAAAGGTTTAAATTGATGTGGAAATCCTGTATCGATATGACAGACCGTATTGCTTAACTTTGCTCGTTACAGATATTTCTCTGGTTTGAAACAGCCGTGGTTTCAGAAATGTTATTCCCTATTGAAAATTTACATTTGGCTTCATCATGAATAAACATTTGCGAGAATTTTTCCTCAGACTGCCTTGTGGTCTCCATTGCATAATTTATTTATGATAAAGCCCATTGTGTTTGCAGTCATGAAAGAAGTGCTTATCAGTTCAAACTGAACGTTCTTTTAAGATGTGTTCAATGCAATTTTCACTGAAATATTCAAATCTTCTCGTTTTGGCACAGTGTTAAGTTACGACCAGAAATAAGTTAATAATTGTTTTCATTTTAATGTAATATATTATGATATGTAATGTAATAATGTGATACATATATGATTTATTTCATTTTAGATCCTCAATCGCAGTTAGTGGAAAGGCCTTAGATGTTGTGGTTTCCAGTTGTAGTAATATTAGCTAAAACTTAACAGTATCTCCCAAATATAACGTGGGAATTCACACTTACTTTTCGTACTATAATTTTAAATGGAAATTTCATTATGTACAAGTGATAAGCATAAATTTTTGAATATTGTCAAGCAAATTTTTTACTTATGAAGCGTTGAAGCTTAAAATACTACGAGCATATGTTATCACAGGGTTTGTGGATAAAAAAGTGTTTAAATAATCCACTAACTAAACAAAAGAAAAGAAAATGTAAAAAAATAAAATATTAAAATGCATATAAGAATAGATGCCAAAGTTAATTTGCAATTACCACAAATAACAATTAACATTGTATTTGTATTGTTATTTATTATTTTTTTAAAATTTATACTTAATATTATTATACATTTTTAATGATAAAAAGTTATCAGAAATAGAAACCGCGTTAAGCTTAATGTAAGACATACGCAAACATAAAAACAAAAAAAAAAAAAAAAACAATCAAACACTTCCAATATAAGATATATTTATAATAAATGATCTTATGTCTATAATGTCTTGAACATAGGAAGAATTTTAATGTAAGGCATAATAACGAATATTTGTATGTATGTATGTAAGTATGTATGTAATTGTATTTATGTAGGTGCTTCAGTTCTTCGGTAGCTACGTTTTTAAAACAAAGTCTGTTCATATTCAGTACCTAGTTGTTTAATGTTAAGCTATTGGAAAACAAAAAATCACATACCTTAGAATAGGGTGTAACTTTTTTAATCTCGTTTTTAATTATTTTTTTAACTAAACTTAACAATTTTAATAAATAAAATATTTTAAGATAATCATGTGATTTGTGTACCCAGACGAACTTTCATAATGAAGTCATGTTATAATTGCAAATGCTTTATCAATTGCAAAATTGCATGAAAAAGTGTTAAAAATTTCCAATAATTCGTTTACTACGTATATAATGTGAAAGAAATTTCCTCAATGAAATTGCCAAAAAAATACTTGGAAATTTTGACAACAAAAAAAAAAAAAAAAATCTTTGAAGCGTATTTTCTATAAATATTTCAGGGCGACTGTCGTGATGAATCAGATATGACAAATCTGTTGACGAAATTATTTCCAGCTGGGTAATTTTAAATCGTATGTTTTTCGAAGAGCACATGTTCAGTTTTTTCTTGAAAAATCACTTGTGATGCTATTAAGCTTGTAAACCAATAAGCGAAAATATTAGTAATCAAGCTTAGTGTGTGTTTAAATTGGCATTAACTTAAATCTGAGTCGCAATGCAAAAACAAATAAACGGATAACACAACCGTGGATTGTAGTGGTAGAAATAATAACTTTTAACCAACATTACCTTGAGGTTAGATTTGAGAAGCTGCCATGATAGATATTTCCATAGCATTCCGAACATGGAGTTATGTATTTAAGGTTTACCATTGGCCATTGCATTAGTTAACATTCAATTTAGAATATTTTTGTTTAAAAAGAAGCGCAGAGAGTATATATGCGAATTGGTTTTCATTTGCTCAACTCATTTAACTCAATCTAAGAAGTAGTAATAGTGTTTTAAGCATATTCACTATTTAGTAGACTATATCATAAAAAAAATTTTGAAAAATTTCTTACTTTACCTAAAGAAAGGTAAAATTTAGTTACTTCATTGATGGGGAAATTGGCAGCTGACTTTGTTTCGCTCTGATCTAACTCAATTTTTTACAAAAACGGGAACAAGCCTTTGTTAATTTTAGGTAACCAAAGGTATGTTAAGTTACCTTTCGTATGTTCCTGGACCGCTGCTATTGAATCACATGAGTCACTAAAATAAAATGGACGCATGCGCTTTCAAAAGCAATAGATTCCATAACATTAATATTATATTAAACACAAAAGTCCTTTGAAAATAATCCATTTTCGGTTCAAACCAATTTAAATATGAGGAAGAATAAACAAAAGTTTTAAAGATTTAAACTTTCAACCGACGGCACAATGTGAGATTTTGTCAATCTAGATGCTTTTTTTAATACGATTGCAGCCGTAGTTTGAGAGATATCGCTTTAAAGTTTGGTATGTGTGCGTTTATTATGCGAAGGTTGTGTCCAAATATAAAAAAAAACGGCAAAAACTACCCCAAATCATCTTTTTTTGTTAAATTTTTTTTTTTAAATTGTTTGTAGCGAACAGAATGCTACTGAGAAAAAATGGGTGTGCCCAGTGTGCCAGACGGTTCAAATCTTCGCTTTTTTATTCGTTACGGATCCGTTACTGATCCGTTTGCGGGAGAAATTCCAAAAAAAAAAAATGATTCGCTTTTTTTTTGGGAATCTCTCCCGTGAATGGGTGATTAAATAAGTTTTTAAAAAAAATTTTTTTTTTAAATTCATTGTAATTTTGTTTGTAAAGGAATCTGTCCACTTACTTCCTATAAAGTAAAAATGTTAAAAATTCAAACTTGTAAGTTGAAGACTATGAAAAATACAACATTTTTGAAAAGTGTCTCACTTTTAACCCTTTCGACCCGGTTGGGACAATATATCCCAATTTACATATATATACTGTCCCAGCCGGGTCGAAAAGCTAATGATGAAATGTATCAAATAAAATGTGCCAGCGCAGATATGAAAAACATTTTATCACAAGTTTTAAGTCAAATTATTGAGGTTTTAGAAGAATAAAACTGATCGAAAACAAAGCACGAAGGGCTTAGAAGTAGTCACTTGAAGTGTGAGAATTATTCAAGTAGAAAAATATAACATAACATTGAAAAATATTCAAAAATAGCAGTCGTAAAAAGCAAAATTAAAATCATTTTAATTTGTGAAAAATCATTTAATATTGAAAAATATAACTCCTGTTTAGGTGACGATTTTAAAACTTGACATGTGCAAAAAATCATTGAATTTAGAGCATTTTTATTTTTTCCATTAAGATCATCCAGATTGACAAATTTCACACTGTGGACCGACTGTGTAGCTTATGAAATAGCCGAAAAGAAAAAAAAAAACAATTATGCTTTTGTCACTAAAACTTTGTGATAAATAAAAAAGAAAACTTATTTTTTTAATTAATGATGCAACTACTTATGCTTAAATTAAGAAAAATTAATTAATCAAAAAAAATCTGTTGAAACTAATTTAATAAGCTAATTAAAACAGAGCATTACAACAATCATCACTGTGTAAATTTTTTCTTTATGAAACATTAAAAAATTTAATTTTAATAAAACAAAAACCGCAAACAAAAGATCTATTGATGTTAAATTTATCATCTTAAAAAAGGTTTGTTTCTTAATTTACTATAGAAGAATTGTAGTGAACTAATGAATTTCAGATAATGCATTATTGTACCTACGTTTCTCATATGGTACGTACGTACATAAGTTAAATGAAATAGAAATTTAAAAAAAAAAAATTAATACAATATATAAATATTTTTAACAAAATTCTGGTGTGTGTTTACTGAATACTTGAACTTCTTTAGGGCTTTTAGAGTTGCACCCGGACATTCCACCTACTCATTTATCGAAGTTTCTGAAATCAAATTATGTGCTTTAATTTTGAGCTGTAACAAACTAAAACCAAACCACACTTATATGCCAACTTAAGGGGGCTTCTCACGTAAAATTTTCAAAAAATCAATTTTTTTTTTTTTTTCATAGGTTGATAGAATAACGTCTTGGGAGTATATTCCCAAAGTTTCATGACTCAACTCTAAATATTATGGAAAATATGATTGATTGAACCAGCGCGCTCGGGGCGAAACTCAAACTTTAAATCGTTTTTTCTCAAAACTATGGTTTTCAAATCGCGGTACACGATTGCGAAAAAACTACTTAACCGATTTTTGATTTCTAAAAAGTGTTTTGCAGATTATAAATTGAACGAGTGCATGAATGTCTGAAATTGTGGAAAAAAAGTTATTTTATACACTTTTTAGCCCCATTTAGCGACAAAAAATGAAAAAATAGCACTTTTTTTTCAAGACGTGATTTCAATATTGTAGAATCGAATTTTTTGGAGTTGCAGACACTCATGCAGTCAGGGGAACCCTGCTGAATAATAAAAAAATTTTGTTTTATGTTTCAGATAAAAACTTTGGGCTCCACAATGTACCGCGATAAATCCGTCAGCAGCGTCACGCCACACGCGACATTTAATAAGTCCGCCATTTTGTCATTTTAGTTTTTGAAAAAATGCTTTTTTTATAGTTCAAACGTGTGTGTTTTTATTTTCCGAGTGAAAAAAAAATCCCGAAAAACAACTACTTTTTGACGTGTTACATGAGAAGCCCCCCTTAAGCAAGTACCCTGAAGGAGCATTTAATGCAACTTGCATCGCCCAGTGGTCGAAACTCGACCGCAAATAAATTAAATAATTTTGGTACTTATTGACACTTTTAGTACTTTTTCGATATTCGGTACAAAAAAGTCAAACAGGCCTGTTCCGTAATCCGTTTGGTTTCAATTACTTTACATTTCGGAAGCTTTTTGATGAAAATGGTGAGTCACACGATAAAAAGTGTAAGAATCTCTTTTGTGGAGGTTTACATGTTCTACAAATTATTAAGGCGATTCCTGAAAAGGTGTAAAAGCCTCGAAAACCTCGTAAACTCGTAAAACTGTCAAATTTCGTATTGATTTTGACAACTTTTACGAGTTTACGAGGTTTTCCCCTCATTGATTTGTATTAATGAAAAAACCGTTTAGGAAATACTCGATAAAATCGATTTTTTCGACTTTTTGTGTTTTTTTAAGATTATTTCCTAAACGAGTTCTTTTTTGTTAAGGCAAATCGATATTGTGTGCAGAACCTTTAATTCTCCACAAAAGAGATTCTATTACTTTTTATTGCTCGACTCTGCGTTTTCATCAAAAAACTCCCTAAATGAAAAGTAATTGAAATCACACGGATTTCGGGACAGGTTTGAATGTTTGTTTTTTTTCCCTTCACCCATTCTTGATCGGCGTCACCTCCTGAGTCGATGTAGCAAGATAATTTGATGAAATTTGGTACACTGCCTCCGTTGCTAAAGTTTGCTCGTCTTACTGAAAATGAGCAAAATCGGTCAACGGACACGCCTACCGCCCATACAAAAAATATATTCAAAATACAACTTTAGAAGTATTTTGCACGACAATGCAACCAAAATACACTTTAATACTACACAGAGCGAAGAAAAAAAGCATAACTGCTAAATGAGTTTCTACCACGTTCGTGAGTGTTTTAACTACGTTTCGTTGCTGATTTGGCAGCCAAAACACTCACGAAGCGCTGTTAAACTCAAATCAGCAACGAAACGTAATTCAAATACTCGCGAAACGTGGTTAAATCCAAATCAGCTCATTTCAAAATAAATAGACTTTCAGTCAACTTCACAATAATGATGGCCGTGACTGAGTTGCTAACGTCCGCATCTATCACACGAAAGGTTCCAGGTTCAAATCTCCCCAATATCAAACAGAAAAAAAATTTATTTAACCCTTTTGAACCGGTTGGGACAATATATCCCAAAAAATTTTAAATAAATAAATTTTACATACATAACTCAGTTATTTATGTCACTTAAATTGAATGAATTAATAAATTTAATACAATTTTAAGTAAACACTGTTTTTTCTTATAACCACTCCAAGGATTTTATATTCCAAAAATTCAAATCAAAAACATATGTTGGGAGTATACCCCGGAAGCGGTTTTGGCGGTTAAAATTTGAATTTTGAGACGGTCAAAAATTTTACTTAAATTAAGTTTCTAAGGTTGACCCATCACAAATATTGTGAAGCCCACAGTTTTTTTTCGGGTCGAAAGGGTTAAAGCATAAAATTGAAAATAAAAAAAGAAAATAAATATCAGTTTCATTAAATTAAAAAATAATTAAAAATTTTTTTTGGATTTTTTTTAGCAACGTGGGTCGCCACGTGGTTAAAATAACTAAGTTTCTGCCACTTTTGACAATGTTGTTTTCTCTGTGTAAGGACAGTTAGCACAAGCTATGAGCAAAAACTAGACGAACTCTGACAAAAGGGAGTGGCACCTTGCATACAAGCAAAAGATTGTAAAATGCTATTCTGAAAGCGTTTTTTGAGATCATCTAACCAAATTTCACTCAGACACTGAGAACAGTAAGTGCAAGATCTGAGAAAGATCTTTATGAATTTGGGCAAGAGGTCGTGGCACCTCAGGTACAAGAAAAATTTTCAAAATACTGCAGTGTAGCGTATTTAACGTTTAACTCGGCCAAAGGTAAGTTTTTAGTTATGAGCATTTTTGTATTTTTTTTTTTTTTTGTATGAAAACATATATAAAATAAATTTAGGTTGTGACTTCAAAAATAGCTCCCAGGCCTTCAAATTTCAAGCTAGTGGTACCAAAATTTGACACAAGATGGAACCAAATGTGCAGATTTCGAAAAACGCTGTCCCGTAAAAAGTTGGTAACTTGAGTTACCAACTTTTACGTTGGATGTATCGATTTTTTCATAATTTGGACAATTTTAAGACGATTTTATTCAGTGTAAATTTTGCTTCCTGATGAGATATCGGCCATCTTTTTTATGACGTCTTTACGGATCATAAAGTATTTTTTCAGTAGTACAGAAAAGAAAGGCATTTTACGAAAAAAGTGTACATAGCATAAAATGTTTAAAATTGTCTAAGGAATACGTGTGAGATTTTTTGGAACGCATTTTTTTTTTTGACCAATTTTTGAAAAATCATAAAATGTCTCAGGAAATTCTGAAAAAGCTCATAAGCAGTTATTGAAAGTTACTAAAGAACGAAAAAAAACAAAACTAAACTTTTTATCATAGGTATTGACTGCCCAGTGCGCGTTGCCTTACCATTGCCTTTCACATATCTAAAGAATCTTATTCATCGGTGTCAAATAGTTTCAGAGATATGCCGATTAACATTAAATTGAGGAGTGATATCGCCAATTTTTCAGTAGGTGTTATTTGTTATTAATAAAGAATCTTCTTGAATGAATAAATTTTCGTTTTCTGGTTCTTTTTCTGGTGCAGCAACAAGTTTATTTTGCAGAGTCAAAACATTAACACAAATGAACAATAAAAAATGTTAAAAGGAACAAAACTTTATTTTATAATAAGTTTTTACACAGTTAAGGTAACTAAGAGGATTTTGCTTGCTTTTGGGAAATATATGAAAATATAACTAAAATTTTTAATTCAAAGTACATTTTTCCCATTTTTTTTTTTTTTTTTAATTAAAACAAATTACTGTTTGAGTGTTTATAACTAGACTTAAAATTAAATGAACGTACTATCAAAAAGTCGTGCAAATTAATTTTAACAACGTCCCTGGTTTAAAGACATTACGAGTAGTTCATGGTTCATTCGTATTTTATTTCAATTATGTTCGAAATGGAAATTTCTTTTTTTTTTCATTTTTATTAAGTTCTACATTGTTTGCGATTTAAAAATATTTTGTTTTTTAAATAGATATTATAATATATAATAAACTTATTTTTGTTTTCAATGCAAAATTTGTTTTATATACTAAATATAGCAAGTTCAAAAATTATATGTTCTCGGCAGAAACTGATTTTTTTGGACTTGGCTCAGCTAAATCGTCAGATTTAGTTTCGGCATTAGTGGAAGCAACTTGTGCGATTACCTCATCATCATCATCTTCGTCATCTGGATGCTCGACAGCTGTTGAAGAACCATTTTTTGATTCCTGGCAATGATTCTCTTCTGCTGCGCGGCACTCCTCGGGATGAGTAGCTTTACGATTATCAATTCGTTCCACTAAGGCTTTGTGCAATTGATTAATGTCCACAGGACGTGACATGACAAGGAATATTTTGATTTTTCCTGTATTATCCATAGCAGTTAGACGTAAAGATTTTTGTGATGGACGTTCAGCAACCATGCCAGCCCACACCTGAAATTTTTTTTTTTAAATTTTAATATATTGAATGAAATTATAAAAGCTGTGTTTTTGTGCTTATCATAAGCACATTTATTTATGTGTTATATTAAGCACATTTGTTGCTTTTCCATACATTTCTCAGAAAGTGGTTACAAACTGTTGTCAAAAACACAGCTAAAATTAAAATACATTTAAAATAATAATATACATTATTAATACGTACTTTTGTGTTAAGTAATAAACGTAAATTGCCTGATGTTCGAAATACAACACGGGAACATTCTTGTTCGTTTTTAGAGTCGTTGAGTCGAAGGCTGCCGCGTCCACGTTCCTCCCAATTGCTATTTTCAAAAGCAAATAATTTACAGTTGACCTTAAAATAGAAGACGGTGTTAGAAAGTGCATAATAAAATTAGTTTTATATTTATAAAAATCCAACGAATTAAAACTTATGAAAAGAAGTATTTTATTAAAAGCTTAGCTTATGAAAGCATTCAAGGTTTTATGACAAACAAATTATCAATATTGGCAAAATATTTACATTTATAATAATCAGACCTCGAAATAAACTTTTTAAAAGTTTTATTTAAGTTAAGGCAAACTTTAAACTTTTAAATCCATTAAATAAAAGTTTAAGTTTTTTCAACTGAAATTTTATGGCGTTTGGAAATAACGCTCAAAAACGAATAACGCCCAATTTATTTTCATAAAATTTTGGGCATTATTTCCAAAATGACTATCGCCCAAATTTATCTGAAAATAATTTGGTCGCTATTTCGTTTTTATTTTGGGCGTTATTTCGTTTTTTCAATTTTTTGTTCGTTATTGTTTTTTCGGGCGTTTTTCAAAATTTAATGAAATTTCAGTTGCCAAAAAGTGGCGTTGCCCGATTAGCAACGTTGCCAAAGAAAACAGTTTTGAGTCAGCTTATTTTAAAAAGTTTAAAAATTTTTTTAAACTTTTATTTTTGTGCAAAGATGGCAAAAGCTGCTATCGAGCAGTTTTTGTAAAAATGAGTTATGTAGTCCAAGGTGTTGTTCTCGGTGAGATCTACAAGCTGGCAAAATCAGATTTGCTCTAGTATTTGAAGTTCCTTAGAAAAACAACTTGAAAAACCGGATTTTGCGATTTTTCATATCAATTAAAAATTTAAATTTGATCTCCTAAAAAATTATGAAAACATGCGATAGCAGCTTTTGCCATCTTTTCACAAATTTGAAGGATTTAAAAGTTCATTAATTCTGTTCAAATAATAGCGAAGATAGCGATATTTTCTACGATATACCATTGTGTTTTATGTACTTACATCTACAATATTGACTTCATTCTCTTCGCCCGTAAATGTTTCAACTTCTTCGTATTTCCGCTTTTGAGCACGACTTTCTTCGTATTCACGTGCCACATCTGTTAAGCTTTTTATGTCGGTCTCTTTAGCGCCATTGTCACCTTCGTTTGCTTTTGCTGCATTTTGTATAACACTTGAAAAAAGAAGTTCACTAGAAGCGGAAGCAGTTTCTGTGTTTTCTGCATTAGCATTGGATTCCTATGAGATTATGAGAATTAAAATATGTACGATACATTTGTTTTTTCAAACTCACTCCAGTAACACGGTCGTGTAAATTTTGCCCAAAAACAAAACCTGACTTTTCAACACGTGGAATTGAATTTTTAGCTGCAGCAAATAAATTGGCACGTTCGAGACCATTCTTTTGCAGTAAACTCAAGGGATCAGGACGCTGAAAATATACCAATCAGAATAATTAGTAAAGTCCCAATACATGGATAATTATATTAATATAACAAAATACTGCACAAAATATGAACAATTTTGTATTATTTTCAGTGCAAAGACTGCGGTAGAAAATAATTAAATTTGGATAATAATAAATATCTTTTAGTCTTAAAAGTATATATATAATGTTGGAAAACATACATCATCGGCTTCCTCTTCATCATCGTTGTTTTTGATTTCAACTGAATCTGAAAGCTTTTCGCTTTCACCTTTTGCTTCGGGAAGAATGCTTGCAGCTCCATCAGTCATTTGTTCGTCCACTTCATCTTTTTGTTCCTTCATAAATGGGTTAACTATAACTTGATCTTTTGATTTAACATCAGTAGTAGCACCGCCACCCGCCAATGCATTATTTAATGTGGAACCAAGCACTGAAGGACCCAATACTGAGGGGCGTAGCACACCTGAACGGATTAATGGTGTGTTACTACCACCAAGCCTTGAAGCCTGCAATATGGATTCACCGCCACGACTGTGCGATTCATTTGAATTATCTAAGGAGAATATAAAAATGGAATAGTTTTCACTTTTACTAAATGGCATTTTTATCCCAATTTCATTTTAAATTAGTTCAAGTGCTACATTACAAAGACCAAGTATATTTCAAAAAAGAACTCCGCGAACACTTTTTCCGTCGGTATAGTAATTTTTCAATTCTCAAACTATATATACAAACATAATTACCATTGTTTTCAGACATTTTTCGTTGAAATTCTTTTTATGTTAATATAGATTTTCCAATGCTAAAAATTTTTCGCAAACAAAATTTAGAGTTGTCAAAACTCCGTCCCGTTAGGTTAGCGTATGCAGAATGTCAGATGAAAGCAAAAAAAGAGCGCGTTCAGTAAAAAAAGTATTACCATAAACAAAATCCAATTGAAAAAAAAAAGTAATTAAAGTAAAGATTGTGTTGACTACGTACTCAATATTGTTAATATAAATTGGCCCAGAAGGGTAGTATTTTACCATTTTACTGAACTAAGGATTTCTATAATACTAGAAACTATAAAAATTACAATTTTTTGTTGTTGTTTTGAACAGATAATGATTTACATTACTAGCTACCAACATTAAACGTGTCAAGTGATGTTGTGGTGTGAGCTTACTGTTCCATGTTTTTGAGTAAAAAACACGGCTTAAATACAGTTTAGCCTCCAATCGAAATTGATAATAAACCAAATATTTATTTTATTATGTGCTTTTAAAGTCTAAGAATAAATATGGAATCTAAAAGTGTCGCTCGGATCTGGTTTTGGAGATATAGACATCGGAAGTTGCGGATATAGCTTTTCTAAAAATCTATATAAGTTAAAAACGGCTGCATAGATTTCCAAAATATGGGTGTAATGTGGAAGGTAACTTAACAAGCTACAATAAAGATTTAGAAATTTTTGGAATCTGGCTCGTAGTTTTCGAGATATTACGACTTTTCTGAAATTTGGACTGATTTTTTAAAAAAAAAAACCGTTATTTTTCCAAAAAATCCGTTATTACTGTGCAATTTTATTAACATATTTATAAAGCTCAATTCATCTCCTTTAAAATGATATAACAATATAATAATAATTTTTGATATTAACCCTTTATAACCGAAAAAATTAAAAATCATTTTGATGAAGTATTTTACATTTTTTTGATATGATGTGTTCCCTTTGACAATATGAGCATTAAAACATTTTTTAAATGTTTATATTTATACTATATTAAGCATTGGTTTACAAATTTGGACCATTGGACATATAAATAAAAAATTAAAATAAAGCCCTGATAACCCCTACTCTTATGTAAAATTACTGTGGCTAGCAAACTGGGTGTTGGAAATATTATAGACTGATCCGCGGCCGAAGGCCGCCGCGAAGCCAGTGTTGGATTTTTGGGAGTTTTAAATCCTGAGTTGCGGCCACAGGCCGCCCACTTACCCCTACTCTTATGTAAAATTACTGTGGCAAGCGAAGCCCGTGTTTGATAAACTATAAGATATAATCGATTAAAATTCATTTTGATGTTCATATTGTCAAAGAGAACACATCATATCAAAAAAATTTAAAAAACTTCCCAAAATTCATTAAAATGATTTTTAACTTTTTCGGTTATAATGGATTAATATCAAAAAAATTTGTTTAAATTTTATATCATTTTGAAGGGGATGAATAACGCTTTAATAATAATCGAGTTTAGCTACTGCAGCTAATAGCCTTCTCAGCCAATTAGCAAAAAAAGGCTTTAAATTAAATTTTTAGCTTTTTATAAAAATTTCTGAAAAAAGGGATATTTATTTATTTATTTATTTATTTATTTATTTATTTATTTATTTATTTATTTATTTATTTATTTATTTATTTATTTATTTATTTATTTATTTATTTATTTATTTATTTATTTATTTATTTATTTATTTATTTATTTATTTATTTATTTATTTATTTATTTATTTATTTATTTATTTATTTATTTATTTATTTATTTATTTATTTATTTATTTATTTATTTATTTATTTATTTATTTATTTATTTATTTATTTATTTATTTATTTATTTATTTATTTATTTATTTATTTATTTATTTATTTATTTATTTATTTATTTATTTATTTATTTATTTATTTATTTATTTATTTATTTATTTATTTATTTATTTATTTATTTATTTATTTATTTATTTATTTATTTATTTATTTATTTATTTATTTATTTATTTATTTATTTATTTATTTATTTATTTATTTATTTATTTATTTATTTATTTATTTATTTATTTATTTATTTATTTATTTATTTATTTATTTATTTATTTATTTATTTATTTATTTATTTATTTATTTATTTATTTATTTATTTATTTATTTATTTATTTATTTATTTATTTATTTATTTATTTATTTATTTATTTATTTATTTATTTATTTATTTATTTATTTATTTATTTATTTATTTATTTATTTATTTATTTATTTATTTATTTATTTATTTATTTATTTATTTATTTATTTATTTATTTATTTATTTATTTATTTATTTATTTATTTATTTATTTATTTATTTATTTATTTATTTATTTATTTATTTATTTATTTATTTATTTATTTATTTATTTATTTATTTATTTATTTATTTATTTATTTATTTATTTATTTATTTATTTATTTATTTATTTATTTATTTATTTATTTATTTATTTATTTATTTATTTATTTATTTATTTATTTATTTATTTATTTATTTATTTATTTATTTATTTATTTATTTATTTATTTATTTATTTATTTATTTATTTATTTATTTATTTATTTATTTATTTATTTATTTATTTATTTATTTATTTATTTATTTATTTATTTATTTATTTATTTATTTATTTATTTATTTATTTATTTATTTATTTATTTATTTATTTATTTATTTATTTATTTATTTATTTATTTATTTATTTATTTATTTATTTATTTATTTATTTATTTATTTATTTATTTATTTATTTATTTATTTATTTATTTATTTATTTATTTATTTATTTATTTATTTATTTATTTATTTATTTATTTATTTATTTATTTATTTATTTATTTATTTATTTATTTATTTATTTATTTATTTATTTATTTATTTATTTATTTATTTATTTATTTATTTATTTATTTATTTATTTATTTATTTATTTATTTATTTATTTATTTATTTATTTATTTATTTATTTATTTATTTATTTATTTATTTATTTATTTATTTATTTATTTATTTATTTATTTATTTATTTATTTATTTATTTATTTATTTATTTATTTATTTATTTATTTATTTATTTATTTATTTATTTATTTATTTATTTATTTATTTATTTATTTATTTATTTATTTATTTATTTATTTATTTATTTATTTATTTATTTATTTATTTATTTATTTATTTATTTATTTATTTATTTATTTATTTATTTATTTATTTATTTATTTATTTATTTATTTATTTATTTATTTATTTATTTATTTATTTATTTATTTATTTATTTATTTATTTATTTATTTATTTATTTATTTATTTATTTATTTATTTATTTATTTATTTATTTATTTATTTATTTATTTATTTATTTATTTATTTATTTATTTATTTATTTATTTATTTATTTATTTATTTATTTATTTATTTATTTATTTATTTATTTATTTATTTATTTATTTATTTATTTATTTATTTATTTATTTATTTATTTATTTATTTATTTATTTATTTATTTATTTATTTATTTATTTATTTATTTATTTATTTATTTATTTATTTATTTATTTATTTATTTATTTATTTATTTATTTATTTATTTATTTATTTATTTATTTATTTATTTATTTATTTATTTATTTATTTATTTATTTATTTATTTATTTATTTATTTATTTATTTATTTATTTATTTATTTATTTATTTATTTATTTATTTATTTATTTATTTATTTATTTATTTATTTATTTATTTATTTATTTATTTATTTATTTATTTATTTATTTATTTATTTATTTATTTATTTATTTATTTATTTATTTATTTATTTATTTATTTATTTATTTATTTATTTATTTATTTATTTATTTATTTATTTATTTATTTATTTATTTATTTATTTATTTATTTATTTATTTATTTATTTATTTATTTATTTATTTATTTATTTATTTATTTATTTATTTATTTATTTATTTATTTATTTATTTATTTATTTATTTATTTATTTATTTATTTGTTTATTTATTTATTTATTTATTTATTTAATTCAGTCTATGAATAAAATTCTTACAGACTAGACAAAGGAACATTAAATTAACTTAAAAAGATATCACAATATATTATTTAAAGCTAGGCAGTCTAGACAAAGATAATTAAGTTTAATAAAAAAGATATCACAATGCATTATTTAAAGCAGTTTTCAAAGCATTTTTACTTATAACACTATCTATATTGATTTCCGAGCTAATATCATTCATAAAGCTAATAGTTCTTGCTAAAGGAGCATTTGAGGCATAATTAGTGCGCATCACATCCAAGTGAAACGGAACATGATTCCTCAAAGATCTAGAGGGCACATTAAAATTAATCAGACTGAGTAAATCTGGACAGTCAACTGCCCCAGAACCAATATCATGAACAAATAAAACAGAACAAATATTTCTTCTACAATCCAAGGACTTCAAGCCAAGCAATAAACACCGAGAATTATACGGAGGCAATTCTCCAACAAAATTTAAAGATTTTAGAGCAAACCTGGTAAAAGATTTTTGGACTCTTTCAAGCCTTAACTTATGCGATTGATATCATGGACTCCAAATAATCGCAGCATATTCTAACCTAGACCTTACCAAACTAATAAATAACGATTTAAATGAATAAGGATCACTAAACGAAAGACTATTACGCTTAATAAACGCTAACATAGCATAAGCTTTAGGCACAACATAGTCTAAATGAGAACGAAATGAAAAACTAGAGTCAAACACAACACCTAAGTCTTTAAACTCCGTAACGGACACAAGGTCAGTACCCGAAATTTTTTAAATAAATATGTTAATAAAACTGTAGGTCAATCACGGCTTTTTTGGAAAAACCGTTTTTTTTTTTTTTTAAATCGGTCCAAATTTCAGAAAATGCGTAATATCTCGAAAACTACGATCCAGATTTCAAAAATTTCTATTGTAGCTTATTAAATTACCTTTCATATGACATCCATATTTTGGAAATCAATGCAACCGTTTTCAACTTACATAGATTTTTAGAAATGCTATATTCTGAACTTCCGATGTCTATATCTCCGAAATCAGATCCGAGCGACACTTTTAGATTCCATATTTATTCTTAGATTTTAAAAGCACATAAGAAAATATTTGGTTTATAATCAATTTCGATTGGAGGCTAAACTGTATCTGTTCCAAAAACACCAACATTACAAAAAACAAGGCAAAAATGCATAGGTAAAAAACCAAAAAATTGGTAAGCTGGTTTTCGATACGTTTCATCCAATAACCAATTTTCTCGCTGGGATAAGTGAGGTGGTTTTATGGGTTTCGCTTTTTGCCGAACTCAAAAAATTTAATCGTGAAGTGCGGAACTCTCCGCGGTTTGAATAAAAGTACGAAATGCGGAACTTTTCGCAGTTTGAATGAGTTCCCAATTTGACAAATGATAATATTTCTGGTACCCCTGTAATTTGACAGCTGACTTCATTTTGACGTTTTGAATTAAAAAAAAGAAAAAATATTTTTCTTACGTGTGACAGAATTTTTTGGCTGGTGCATTTAGGTAAAATAATGATAATTTGTTGGACGTACAAAAAAAACCTCTCGAAACTAAGGTGAATAAATATCAGATAAATTCGATATAATTTCAATCGAACTCCCAATCCAAAAAAAAAGTTGACGGAATCAGCTTTTTAATAAAATATATTTTTAAATATTGCCACAAAACATTTTTTTGTTTTTTTCTACATATGTGAATTTAGTATTTTAAATTAAAAATGGTTCTGCGATTTTATGGTGTGGCTTTGGTCGTCTACGTAATTCTGGTGTCTGTAACACAGGCTCAGCTGCAGGGGCCACAGGTTGCGACGTCGACCAATTCTCGAGAACTCAACACTAATGATGATCTCCCAGCAAATGCACAAGAATCAGTGCAATCTGCAGTAAGCGGCGAAGAAACTGATAGCCTCGCTTCAGATGAAACGCCGGTTTTGGACAGCAACGAACGTAAATCTTCAAAATATGTGACTGAGAAGGCGGAACTCGATTTAACTGCGGAATTAGCTTCGCGTACTAAACTTATTCAACAGGCACTATTTGAACGTATTTTAAATGAGAATTTACTAAAACAAAAGTTGATGGAGCAAATTGAAGCAATTGAGTCCAAACGTGAATTAGTTGAGCAAGTAGATGCTACACCAGAACAAATTGAAGGTAGGTTTTAGTGACGGTAGAACAATTAGAGGATTAGCGTTTCATTAAATATAATTTCAGCTCAAACTCTTTTCGAAAATGCAATGGAAATGCTCTCAAAACCACGGACTGATAAAAGAAATGCCTATGCGCTAATACAAAAGGCGGCTGATATGAATAATTTCAATGCACGCGCCGAACTCGCATGGGCGCATCTTTTAGGACATTGGGTTGAATTTAATTTTGAATATGCGGCAGCTGAATTTGATGAACTAGCCAAGGAAGGTTTACCTGAAGCTAATATGGTATATAAATTAAATTAAAATATTTTTACATATTACACCTAAGTAACTTGTATTTTTTGCACAGGGCCTTGCGTTCTTATATTCCGTTGGTGTAGGCGGTAAAAATGTTAGTCAGCCCATGGCTTTAATACATTTTACATTGGCTGCACTAGGTGATAATACATTCGCTCAAATGGCGCTTGGTTATCGGTACTATTTCGGCATAAATGTTCCAATTAGCTGTGAAAAGTCATTAACATTTTATAAGCGTGTTGCAAAAAAGGTTGCATCAAAAGTAACTTTTTCGAATGGTCCAATTGTGCATCGCGTTCGTTTATTAGATGAGTCTGAAAATCCAGGTAGTCAAGAGACTGAAATAGTAGACTATTATCAATTGTTGGCTGATAAAGGTGATGTGCAGTCACAAGTTGGCTTGGGCCAGCTGTATTATCAGGGTGGCAAGGCGATACAGCAAGATCATCAAAAGGCTTTGGAGTATTTCAAGCAAGCAGCAAATGCAGGAAATGCAATTGGTTTTGCATTTTTGGGAAAACTCTATTTGGAAGGCAGTGATTTTATTAAAGCGGACAATGAAACGGCATTTAAAGTACGTTTTTTCTTACTGTGGACATTTTACTTAAAATTTTTGTTTTTATATTCTGCTCACTTTATTTTAGTACTTCAAAAAAGCTGCAGAGCTTGGCGATCCTGTGGGACAAAGCGGTTTAGGACTTATGTATTTAAATGGACTCGGTGTCCCAAAGGATACGATGAAAGCACTCAACTACTTCACACAAGCGGCTGATCAAGGTTGGGTTGATGGTCAATTGCAGCTTGGTAACATGTACTTTAGTAAGTTATTTATAAATTAAAATGTATCCATTATATGAGGAGTGATTTTTCAAAAAAACGTATTTCCACTTCTGACCTCGAACAAACTTAAGAATTCCATCGCCATTATCAAAACCCTTCACAAAAAATGCATTTTTCCAAGAGAAAATCGAGATCAAAAATCACATTTCGGAACAAAAGGGTTTCTTTCCATATATGTAATTCCATAGACATTTTTAGAGTTTGATACAAAAATATCAGCAATTGCGTCTTGTGAGGAATTGACCTATGGTGGGTCCCGAAACTAACTTTGTCCTTCCGTTTGTAATGCAGAGAAGGAGGCGTGGCAGATATAGAAAAGTATATATATTCTTGATCAGCGTCACCTCCTGAGTCGATATAGCCATGTCCGTCTGTCTGGCTGGCTGGGTGGCTGGCTGGCTGGCTGTGTGTTGAAATACACTTTTTGGGGAAACTGAGCAAGATAATTCAATGAAATTTGGTACACTGCCTCCGTCGTTAAAGATAGCTCGGGGGATTGAAAATGAGCGAAATCGGTCAACGGACACGCCTACCGCCCATACAAAAAATATACTCAAAATGCAATTTTAGGAGTATTTTTCACGACAATGCAACTAAAATACGTATAAATACTAAAAATTGTAAGCGCAAGCTCTGAGAAAAACCCAACGAATTCGGACAAGAGGGCGTGGCACCTCCCATATAAGCAAAAGCTTTAAAACGCTATACTGAAAGCGTTTTTTGAGATATTCGAACCGAATTCGACTCAGACACTAAGAATCATAAATGAAAGCTCTCAGCTAAAATGGGGTGAAATCGGACAAGGGGGCGTGGCACCTCCCATATAAGCAAAAGTTTCAAAATGTTATACTGAAAGAGTTTTTTGAGATAATCCAACCAAACTTCACTCAAATACTAAAGACTATAAATGCACGCTCTAAGCTAAAACTTGAAGAACTCGGACAAGAGGGCGTGGCACCTCCTATATAAGCAAAAGCTTCAAAACGCTATACTGAAAACGTTTTTCACTCAGACACTAAAAACTATAAATGCAAGCTCTGGACAAAAACTGGGTGAACTCGGACAAGAGAGCGTAGCATCTCCCATAAGAGCAAACTTTTAAAAATACTGCAGTGTAGGGTATTTAATGTTTGGCCAGGCCAAATTTTACACCCTTACTAGTTATTTTATGCAATTGGCTGTGTTGTTATTGGTGTTTTGCATAAACACAACCAACAGTAACCCTGCAGGACCCCGGACTATTCCAAAACTAGTTCGCAAACTACTCCATGGAAGAAAACGACTAGTCGAAATTCTGGTCCCATCACATATCGCCGGTGCTTACGAAGAAAATTTTCCAACCGAAAGTTGCGGCGAAGAAAATCTTTTTTTTGAAATTGCGGCGAAAAAAATCTTTTTTGTAATATGCGGACAAGAAAATCACTTTTTATAAAATGCGGCAAAAAAATCACTTTTTACAAAATGCGGCGAAGAAAATCTCTTCATTTAGTGAATACTTCGACGAGTTATGAAAATAAACATTTCACTAAAAATCGCAGCGAATGAAGCGAGATTTTCTTCGCCGCATTTTGTAATAAGTTATTTTCTTCTTCGCATTTTGTAAAAAGTGATTTTCTTGTCCGCATTCGCACAAAAAAGATCTTTTTCGCCGCAGTTTGAAAAAAAGGATTTTCTTGTCCGCATTTAAAGAAGAGATAGTCTTCGTAAGCACCGGCGATATAAAGTTTTATTTACGTATTACATTGTTTGTCATTGGGTGTAACCAATTGTTTCCTTATGCATTACAATCGGACCAGCAGAAGGTCAATTATCTCGGACCAGAAAAAAGCCAATTTTTTATTTTATTTATAAATTGCAACAAATTTAATCTGAAAATCAAATTTTACACAAAAATGTCAAAAGGTTTCATAGCCAAATGTGCTAAAGAGTATGTTATGTGTTCCGGGTTCGAATATCAGTGTAGATGGAAATTTTTTTTATCAATTTTTTTTTTAAATATACCTCGGCTATATTGGACATATGTTTAATTTTCTGCTCCAAAGACTCTTCAGACAAATTGTGTACAAATTAATGGAAATTTAAAAATTGGAATTGAAAATCACCGAGTGGAGGTTTTGAACCCGGGCTTCTCCAAGAAGCGCAAGTCACTAGACCGATACACTATCCTTTGCTCTCCTTCCCAGTCGACGAACTGCCAAACAGTACGTCGTCAGTAACGATACACAATTGGACCACTTTTGGTACTAATGACGGATTATGCATTACATTTGGACCATTTTTGATACAATTGACCGACTTTGCATTACATTTGGACCATTTTTGATACAATTGATAATTTAAGTGAATTTAAAAAACTAGACCGAAAATTGGACTACTGAGACAATTGACTTCGTCGGTCCTACAGGGAAGCTCAAACCAACAGGTTATATCACACACTTTGAGCGAAACGATGAAAACAGCATTTTCGTTTGTCGAAAATGTCAACCATGGCTGATGCTTTTGTGAAATAAATTTATGAGAGGAAATTCTTTTTGATAATTATTTTAAATGCACGACAACCATTACGGACGGTTTTTATTTTCGAATTAAATTATTTTTGTTTTTTTTTTTTTAATATGAAGCTGGCAATGGCGTTAAAACCGATTACAAATTAGCTTTAAAATATTTCAACTTGGCTTCTCAGTCTGGTCATGTCTTGGCCTATTACAACCTAGGAATAATGCATGCCTATGGCATGGGTATGCTACGTTCTTGTCCGGCTGCTGTTGAGGTAATTAAAATTAAATAAAATTGAATTTTTTTCAAAACAATAAATCTTTTTATAAAGTTCTTCAAAAATGTTGCTGAACGTGGACGTTGGAGTCAAAAACTTATGCACGCCTACAGCGATTATAAAAATTATCGCATTGATGAAGCTTACATGCAATATGCGTTACTTGCTGAAGTCGGATATGAAGTTGGTCAAAGTAATTCAGCATTTTTGCTTGACCGTGGCGATGTTACTGTTTTTCACGATCGCCATGAAGATTTGATACGTGCATTCTACTATTGGAAACGTGCCGCAGCACAAGGATATTCTGCTGCACAGGTTAAATTAGGGGATTATTATTACTATGGTTGGGGCACAAATGTAGATTTTGAAACAGCAGCAGCACTCTATAGGTAAGATACAACATGCCTGTATGTATGTCTATAGATCTAATAAAATGTAAATTATTTTTTATTAGAAAAGCGTCTGAGCAACAATATAATGCTCAAGCAATGTTCAATTTAGGCTTTATGCATGAACAAGGCTTAGGCATGAAAAAAGATTGGCATTTGGCAAAACGACTTTATGATTTGGCTGCAGAAACTAACGCTGATGCTAAGGTACCTGTTGCGATAGCTTTATTAAAATTGCAAGTTCTTGCTAAAATTGAGACAATTAAAGAAGTAAGTAAAGAATACAAAAAAATGTGCAGTAATTTTTTTAATTAAACTAACTTTTTATTTCACGCCGCAATTTCAGTCACCATACAAATTCATATTCTACTTAGATGAAAATATTGCAGCCAATTGGGACTTGTACATGATAACTGCATTAACTTTATTGCTTGGATTCATTATGTATACTCGTCGGCCGCATCAACAACAACAGCCACAACAACAGCAACAACAAGCAAATGTTGCTGTCAATGCTGCTGTTAATAATAATCAACAATTTAATACTGAAGCAGCAGCTGCAGCGGCTGCTGAGAATGATAATAATGAAAATGAAGAAAATGCAACATCAGCCACTAGACTACTATCAGGGCCAGGCGATACAGAGGCTGCAAGTACAAGTACTCAAATAAACTCTCCAACTACTCAATCCTCGACGCAGTCAACAACTACATCAACGACAACGACGGCAACGCCTGCTCCAACAAGTGATTCAGCAGAATAGTCGTTAATAAATGATTAAACCAATACTGTTGTATTCAATATAAGTTAATTTTGATAAGTTTTGTGTAAATAATTATAAAAAATTTTTGTATATCCTTGATGTCATTCATAATAATTTTGCTTTAATGCATTTAAAAAAGATTTTTTTTTTTGTTTTTAGTCAGTCATGCAAATTTCAACATTTAATAAAAAGATATTTATAATTTTTTTATCAGAACTTAAAAATAAATATAAGTATACTGTGGAGTCGCTATAGACATAAAATTCACGTTATTTTGGAATCGGTTAAAACTTGCGAGTTTTTGTATTTTGCTTAAATTCGACATGTTCCAGAAATTTTTGACGATTTTAGAATTTAACTTTGAAGTAACATATTTATTTTGTCTGAACTAAGATCCTTAATTATATACTAATACAACTTTTATACCAAATTTTTTAACAACTGAAATTCTGTAAAATAACTCTGAGTACTTCGAATTTGTATTTTTTCATAAAAAACAAATTATGAGAATTACAGTAATCATTAGCTCTTCTGCAAGAAAATCCCAAAAATGCATTGCTTTTGTTTTTTAGAAAATTCTACAATTATAAAATGCAATTATTTAAAAGACTTTAACTTTCCTGAATATATGAATGTATTCAGCTATTAGAATTATTCATGAATTTTAATACTTTTTTGTGCATTCACTAAAAACTGTATATGATAAATATAAATTATTTATAACTAAATTGTTTTTCACTTCCT
The DNA here is from genome assembly GCA_951812925.1 of Calliopum simillimum. Classification (NCBI taxonomy): domain Eukaryota; kingdom Metazoa; phylum Arthropoda; class Insecta; order Diptera; family Lauxaniidae; genus Calliopum; species Calliopum simillimum. The sequence continues at coordinate 122,467,258 of OX638368.1, forward strand.
CAGCGTAGTATTGAATTGCTACTATTGATTTCGAATCGTAACGAAGCAGTTGCTTTAACTATAAAGCCAACTAAATGGCTAACTTGCTGGTTCGGTTGTCATCGGGATCGGTATAAGTTGCCATACTCATCAATAGGCGCCTTCAAATTTCGGATACATATTCGTAACAATTTGAATGCATTTTCCAAGGAAATTATAATCTGCGAAGGCCTGATTAATTCAATTATGTTTAATGTGTATGATACATAGTTTTATCTTAACTAGAGTTCGCCTTGTGGCTGAAACTCGACCATTTCCATTTGACCATAAAATAAAGGAAAAAGTTTTTATACCCTTCCTTGGTCGATAAAACACAAAAAGCTTTTAATATTCTTCCTTAGGGTTCGGGTTATCTGCATCGGTGCAGCAGCTAAGTTGCAATATGGTACTTTCCATATAGAGGCGTGTAACTCCTACTAAAGAGCAAACAGTTTTTGATATCTTTCTATACCAAAATTCATAAAAATCAATCATGCTATCGTGCTATATAGTGCTTACTCTATAACTATACCAAATTTCATAAAAATAGTATGCAGTATTTTCGCCGTGAGAGCGTTTTTTCCATTTAGGGGCGTGGCACTGCCCACTGAAAACATAATGGTCATGTTATCGTTCTTTAGTGCCAATCCTATCTCCATACCAAATTTCGTTAAAATCGATGCAGCGGTTTAGCTGTGAGAGCGTTTTTTCCATTTAGGGGCGTGGCACCGCCCACTTTAGAAAAATATAGTCCTATGCACTGCTCCTCCTTACAACCTTTCCAACAAAAAAAAAATCAAGCAAATCGGTTGAGATTTAGGTATAGAAACAGGGACCGAACCGATTTCGTTTGCCTATTTATATATCTTAATAATTCGACTCGCGAACCGTAACGCCAATCTTGCCGATTTAAATTTATCAGGCGAGTCGCGAACGGTAATAAGGCGCTAATGTTATTTTTTTACATGAATTCATAACCACCCTTATCATTTAATTCGATTCGAACTAAATCGAATCGAGATTCTGCTATTATATATTTTGATGTCCTGATTCGAAATCGAAAATTTTTGCAATCAAAATCGAAAAGCTGCCCTGAATATCCTTGAAAGTTATGACCGATACAAGATCTACAAAAAGTAAGCGATATGTGTACACATAGAAGTAACCGTTTAGAAGATATTAAATAAAAGCCGGTTTTTTGGCATTTTAAGGGTTTTTTTAGAATATCTTCTAAACGGTTATTTCTATGTGTACACATCTATATATTAATACGCGAAACAAAAACTTGTCCATCTTTTTTTACTTGGTTAGAAATGGAGTACGACTTTAAATTATGCACCATTAGAAATGTAGTTGTGTGTTGATGTGCAAAAAGTTAAAATTATGTTAATATTTTAACTTTAAATTATGTAAATATTTAAACTTCAAGCCACATAAAATAATATACAAATTTTTCAATACTAACAACAACAAAATACACTGTCACACAGAGCTGAAAAAAGGATAAAGCACAAAGAGAAAGACAAAAAGTATAGCACTGATTTCATATTTTTTGTTTTGTTTATATTTCGCTTGAATTATACCAGGGATAATAAATGAGCTTTTCTATTTTGTACCAAATAACGAAAAATTACCTACTAAAAGTGTCCGAAAGGTACCAAAATTATTTAATACATTTGTGGTCGAATTTTGACCACTGGGCGATTCTAGTATCGCTTATTTTTTGTAGATCTTGCAATTCTCTACAAAATTAGTCCTTTTACTTTTTTTCGTAGTACTTACCAACTCGGAGATATCCTTAAAAAACCAGTCATTTCGAAGCCTTAACGGTTATTCAAGAATATTTTTAAGGTCATGAGCCGTTCGAAAAAAAAAATTTGTACGGTACATAGAAAATTAAATTATCTTTTAAACGGTATTTTAATTTTGTTTGCATGAACCCTTATTGATGAGTTATCGTAATTTAAAAAGTAAGATATTTTAATATAAACTTTAATATAAACAATTCCGGTGAAAAATTTCCACTGGGAATTTTTTCGCAGAAAATGTCTTATTTTCCTGGGCTATTATACATAACATCATCAATTTTATTCATTTTTATTTTAGAAAAAACAAATTATTTTGATAACTTTTTATTGATTGAAAAAAGGAGTTAAAATCACGACTTTTTTGCGTTATCGCATTAAAATGCAAATGCAACATCGCTCAGGAACGGAAAATTACTTTTTCCCAAAAGAAAAAACACTTTTGTTTGTATTGAAGTATTCTCCGTTACACTGCATCAACAAAAACTCAATAGCAATACTTGTAAAAATTGAATTGAATTTTGGCCAAAAAAGTGTGCCTTTTGACCTATAGTGCAGACTGACAAATTAACCATACGGCCATCACATAAACATCTGAAAAGTTTAAAAAAATTTTGGATATTTCGACCCGATTGACCGATTGAAATAACGGCCACCTCAACGTATGTTTATGTTAAATAATCTAAAATTATACAATTCTTATTTGTTTTATTGTTTTATTTGTATGAATCTAAATTAAGAGCAATATATTATGAAAATACATAATTAGTTTAATTCTTTTTGCACAGGTATTTCATGCATAGTAGTTCAAATTGGCTTTCTTCTTTGCTTGCACCTCCATAATGGCATCCATGAAATCTTCATGTGTTACACTTGTAGCCGAACGACGCAATGCAATCATACCCGCTTCAACGCAAACAGCTTTACATTGTGCACCATTAAAATCATCAGTGGAACGCGATAATTCCTCAAAATTAACATCACTGCTAACATTCATCTTACGCGAATGAATTTGCATAATGCGTGCACGAGCCTCTTCATTTGGATGTGGAAACTCAATTTTACGATCCAAACGACCAGAACGCAACAAAGCCGGATCTAAAATATCAACACGATTTGTAGCAGCAATTACTTTAATGTCTGCTGTTGAACTAAAACCATCCAACTGATTTAACAACTCCAACATTGTACGTTGAACTTCACGATCACCAGCCTTCTCAGAATCAAAACGTTTTGTACCAATAGCATCGAGTTCATCAATGAAAATAATTGCTGGTGCCTTTTCCTTTGCCAAAGCAAATGCATCGCGTACAAGTTTCGCACCATCACCGATAAACATCTGTACCAACTGAGGACCTGCCAGTTTTAAGAATGTAGATTTTGTTTGTGCGGCACAAGCTCGAGCCAATAGGGTTTTTCCTGTACCTGGTGGACCATATAAGAGAACACCTAGAAACAGAGGAAAACATTAAAATTTGGTAATTTACTACGATCATTATAAAAAAACTCACAACTGTATGCAATTAATAATATATTATGAATGTACCTTTTGGTGGGTGTATTCCGAGATTTTTGAATTTTTCCTTGTGCGTCATTGGTAGGACTACTGCTTCGATCAACTCTTGAATTTGTTTATCTAAACCTCCAATATCAGAATATTGCTCTGTTGGACGCTCATCTACTTCCATTGCTTTTACACGTGCATCATATTCGGCTGGCAACGTTTCCAATATCAAATACGAATCCTTATTAACACCAACTAAATCGCCGGGTTTTAACTTCTCCGGATCTACTAATCCAATTACTGGCAAGAAGTATGCCTGCCGTGTGGAGGTCTTAATAACAGCACATTTTCCTTTACGTTGGTTATCTAGAACAAGAACGGCGCCATCATCCTCATCTTCTTGAGGATCTACGTCCAATAGCTCAATAACATTGGACACTAAATACGGTAGCGTTTTGTTGACCTTGAGAAAATGTTTAAATTTTTAATGTAATTTTGAAGAAATTATTTTCTTAGGTTTACCTTTATTTTTTCCGTATTGTCTTTAATTTTTTCGTTTTGTGTTTGGATTTCGTGAGTGATGCGCATAACCTCACTCTTCATAATTTTGATTTCATTGTCCATCAATCGGGTCCTACTAACAATTTCATCGGTGGACATGCGAAGCACCTCTTCACCTAGTGATTCTTCTCCATCTTCCCAAATGGATTTATCCTCTAGTGTGGCTGCCATTACCTTTTTTTACTTTATTAAAAATCAAAAAAACTTTATTATCCTGATATTTATCAGAAAACAAATTTTTTTGCTGTTTCGATGACTTGTAAATTTACGTTTTCCTCACCGAAAATTTAGACGTTTATCACAAAAAAAAATTGTGGTAATTTCGAAATTAGTCGATAATAAATGTGCAGAGTTGCCATCCCATAAAGGGAAAGTTTGAAATAATTAATGCTGGTTCACACGACAGACAGGATAGTTGAGAGCGATTTGCTATCGCCTGTGTTTTTTGCTATACAAACATGATTCAGGAACTTTACATTGGATATGCCTTCGCACAAAAATTAAGCTTATTAATATCAAGAATGAATACTGGTCTAAGTTTAAGAAAAACAGGAGTAATCTCAGTCTTCTTGAAAATTTTAAAAGGCTAAATTCAATCATCAAGCCGATCTTAAAAGAAAAGCGTTCTAATTATTTAAATAGAGAAATTGAGAAATGTCAAGGTGATCCGAAAAAAATTTGGAGGAAAATTAATGCTTTGGTCAAAGAAATTCCTAGGAAATCTTTTCCTATCTACGAAAATAATGTTTTGTTAGACGATTTAGCTATCGCAAATAAATTTATCAATTTTTTCTGTTCAATTGGTGAAAACATCACTAACTCGCTTATAAGTTTTCCTTGGGATGATATTAATTTCTTCCAGTCTCTAATTCCTCCTTCTTCAAACTTTTTCTTTAATTTTGAGAGAACTTCCTCCTCCCAAGTTAAAAAAATTATATCGTCTTTAAATAATAAGACCTCTGCTGGTTGGGATGGCGTTTCGAGTGTAATATTCAAAAATTCTCTTGAACAATTAGTTGATATTATTTGCAATTTGTTTAATTTGGTTATTGACACCAACACCTTCCCAAATTGCTTAAAAATCCAAACGGTTTCTCCAATTTTCAAGAAAGGTGAAAAAGGTAATGTGGATAACTATCGACCGATTTCAATCCCGCCAACGCTTAGTAAAATTTTCGAAAGACTTTTGTATGATCAAATGTATTCATTTATTACAAATAATGGTTTGTTGTACAGTCACCAATATGGCTTCCTTCGTGGTTTAGGTACGCAAACTGCTCTTATTGAAATAATTGACCTTATCTGCAAACATATTTCGTCGAGTAAGTTGGTTGGGGGTTTATTTCTTGATCTTAGTAAGGCCTTTGACTCAATTGATCACTGTATTCTACTTGAAAAATTGAGCTTTTATGGATTCTCTATGAATGCAATTAGTCTGATCAAAAGTTATTTGTCGGAAGGAAAGCAATATGTTATTGTAAATGGATTGTCTAGTGAGCTTAACGACATTAGTACTGGTGTCCCACAGGGCTCAGTTTTAGGGCCTTTGCTTTTCCTAATATTTATCAATGATGTCTCTCGACTTCCTCTAAAAGGGAAAATATTTTTGTTTGCGGATGGCTGTTCTATTTTTTATCCTGGTAATTGCGTTGATGATATTAGGCACGATATAAAAGAAGACCTAATAGTTTTAGATGAATTCTTTAGGCTGAATAAGCTGATGTTGAATGTTAAGAAAACTAATGTAATTTGTTTTCGTGGTAAACGTAAAGTAATTGATAATTTAGAAATCATTCATAACGGAGAGTTGCTAACGCAAGTCAATTGCATCAAATTTCTTGGGGTTAAAATTGATTGTTTTTTAAGTTAGCAAGATCACATTGACTGGTTAGAGAATAAATTAGCTGTAGTTAATGGGTTACTCTATAAAATAAAGCATAAACTTTTAATCCCTACAAAAAAATTGATTTACTTTGGGCTTGCTCACTGCCATATCTCTTATGCCACCGGTATCTGGGCTGCTTTCTCGAACTCTAATAGTGTTCAAGTAATGCAAAATAAAATGTTAAAAAATGTTTTCAATCTGCATTCTCGATATCATTCAGTTGATCTTTACTCCAATTATCGTATTTTGCCTGTTAAGGCCATTCATAGGTTACAGTTGTTATGGCACGTTCATAAAGTCCAAAATAACCTAAGTCCTAATAATGTTCAGATTTTGACGCTTCAACACTCGTATGATACAAGGCATAGAAATCTTCTGGTCATTTCTCGAGCAGTAAATGCTATGTCGTCGCAGAGTATATCGCATAATGGACTTAGGTGGTATAATGAGTTGAACAGTTCGATCAAGAACCTATCGAATATGGAGTTATTCAAAAAGAAGTTAAAAGAATTCCTCTTAAATAGAACTACGCTGCTAGCTATATTGTAAATTTTGTATTTTTCTACTTAACCTGTAAAATTGTATAAATTTGTAAATTTTCAATTGTTAAGGGTTATATTTCTTTTCCTTGAATTGTTTCATTTTAATGATTTTAAAAATCACTTCTAGCTTTTAAGTTGTCGGTCTCTTTTAGTTCCTTAGACCTTTTGGTTGAACTAGTCATTTAATAATTATTTATATTAGTTAAATTATTTTTAATTATTTATAACTTTGTACATGAATTAATAAGACTTTAAATATAATAAAAAAAAAAAAAAAAGCAGTTCCAACAAAAATCTTGTGTTGGTAATTTTTCAGTATTTATCTCTTTGTATTAATCGTACGAATGACTGGCAAAAACCAAAATATTTTGGTCGTATAAGATGAAGTCGTACGACTAATACAAATAGATGAATATTGAAAAATTAATTAGACTTATTTTTATTGGAACATATTTTTCGCAAGAAGTGGATCCAATGTAACTTATAACCTGTTGCCAGCAAAGATTTAGCTGTGCTGAGATAAGTAAATCATATTGTTAAATCCTACCCGTTTCCAACGGACGGCAAATATCAGAAGCATTAAAATTAAACTTTTATTACATTTTCTTCTTAATTTTAATCTTCCATTTATGCCGATTGTCAAAGTAAAAGGGTGTCACCATGGTTGAATTACCCTGGTTGCAGCGATAACAAATGCTGCTTCTTCTTAAACTACGAAAATGTCAAAATTTTCTAGTCTTTTGACATATAGCAAGGCAAGATCGGGGTTCCATATTTGTTTATTTTGACAACTTGCCATAACCATTGATATTGAATCATGGGTGTCACTAGGCACATATTTAACTTTAAATCTCAGATTTATTTTTGTATGGTAAATCATGGGATCAACGCCCAGATTGAGAGCTAAATCCAGAAACTGCCTTAAATCCCATTTTAATTCTTCGGTGGAAGTAAATAGTTCTATCGCCGGATAGTTTAGTCTTTCATGTGAACCAGCTCTAACTGATCGATGGCCTCATCTTATCTAAAGAAAGAGAAAATCTCGAATCGCATCGGCTATTCATTTTAACAAATTTTTCTTTTTTTAACGTCACAGAAACAGTTTTGAAACAATTTCACTCTCTGAACGTATTTACGTATCGCGCAAAATTTTACCCTCCCTAATATTCTATCGATACTACGATAAGTTCTTCCATTATACAAAAAAACACATTTTTCTTCAACAGATTAGTTATTCTTTTTCAGCTTGTTGTTTATTGGTGATTATGTAAATTATTATAATACAAAGTTGCATTCATTAAAAATTTCAACTACAATAGCGCTGAATCAGAATAGTGATAACATTGAACCTTTCGTCTAATTTTGCTTACCGCATTTTTTAGCCTACGTTTTGTTTACATTTTTTTGTTTTGCTGTGGCTGGTGTGATTCATCTGCTCCATGGAAATGAGTGTGAGTTTCAAATTCAATATCAGAATAGTAGCAAGTACCTGTCGAATTGATGTAGTCGTTTGTTGTAAACGGGTTTACGTGCGGAATAAACAATTGCCAAGCTTGCGTATGAGCTTGTATAAAAAAAGTGAGCTCGTTGAGGCTGGTGAAAGTTTTTTTAGTTTTATGATTAATCAAAGCTTTGCATAATTTTGTGTGTGTTTTTTTAGTAATTGATTCCTTTATTTTCTCCACAAGGCCGCAATGCTTGCACGTGTGTCCTTTTATCCGACATTGTTGTACAATGTCTTAATGGAAAAAGCCACATCCAGAAATTGGTATGATCGAATTGACGAAAATGTTATACTTGGTGCCTTGCCATTCCGTTCTATGGCCAATGACGTAAGTACGGATATGTGATGTTTTTATTAACATTTATCTATTATTAAAAACTTCTGTGCTTCCTAAAGAACTTTTGAATAATGAAGAGTTTGAAAATATTTATAATAAATTAAATAAATAAAGAACAAGGCCAAAATATTCCGATTTAGAGTATTAAGACAAATAATTAAGTTGAAAAATATTGAGCTTAATATTTCATCACTTATCTAGTTGCATTTTAAAATTTGAATACAAAACAAATAAAATCTGTGGTAGGAAGGAAAAACTGCTTAAGTCGACTTAAGCAAAATAGGTTTGAGTTTATTTTCCATTTATTGGTAATTTTTAAATTTTTCCTACAAAAAGTACATAAAACTGGAATATTGAGTCAGTATGCACCACAGTAATATTTGCTATAATAGGTTAAAAATATTCTACGGAAAATGCGAGAAATGCTTGAAACTTAAGAAAGAAACGTCAAAAATGTAATAAATGTGCAATGTGAAGTCTTGTGTCTGAACCTTTCACGTCATTCTGCATAACAGCTTTCTTCTTTAGTTCTGCCTAGGTCACTTCTGGATAATATCCTATTCTCACTAGCCTGGTTAACCAGCCTAAAATAAGAAAATCTTGATAATCACACATCCACGCTCACACCTTTATCTGTCATTTCACTGACAATTAATTTGGCGTTTGCCAAATCACAACACTCTTTTCACTTGTTTACTTATATTCTTGAATAATTTACTATTTAAATTTTTTAAAGCAATTGAGGCTGATACATTTTTAATTTTAAACCTGGAGACGCTAGAGACAAAATTGTTGGGCTATAGCACTTTTTGTGGGCAAGTGGAGGAAGCCTCTCCCCACCGCGTTCCTACAATTAGTCTCTCGTATGTCCAGGCTCTTATCTTTAATTTGTTTTTGTTGAAAATTTTTTATTTGTTTAAATTTTTTTAAAAATCTATAATATCCTGGGATTTTTTGACTTTTATGGTAAAACTACTTAATTTTTAAAAAATCAGCTAATATTTCTCATACATGGAAAACTAGCCTGGTTAGTGCTTAAACAGATCTCATCTGGTTATCCAGGCAACTGACAAAAGGGTATTAGGCAATTGAGCTAGCCCGACGAATGCCTGCCCTTTGAAACCTCGGCTTAGGATATTCATCAAATATGCATTTTTCGAGGACTGCTTAGAAGTGTATATGTCTTCCATTAGAATCCAAGCACGAGCGTCAGCATTCTCTATATTAAATTCGGGCAAATTTGTATCAACGCTGGATGTTTTGAGTGCTTCCGCTAGAACTAAAAAGTTACGACTTTACTGCGTAATTTTTCTTCACTTGCAGCGTTAGGTTTACTCCCAGTGTTATCATCCATTTTTTGTTATTTTTACTAAAATTTCAAATAGTTTAGTTAAATTCTTTTGTGTATTTTTACTTAAATGGATTTTAATATCAAACTCCTAATTTTTGAATAAGAATCTCCTGAAAATAAGTTAATACTGTTATAGTAACATGACCAGAAAAGTTATTTTTATTACTAACAAAATTTATTAACCTCATTGTATGTATCTTATTTAAAAAGCAATAAATTCCAACAAGCAAATGAATCGATGGTTGTTAAAACCACATGTTCTATTTTTCATAAGTATTTGATACTTAACGCAGAAATTTAGTTGAAAATTTGTCAAAATTCTTACAATATTGGGGGTTATCGTGAATCAAGATTCCCGGGAAATTTTCGCGGACTGCCGTGCATTCTCTATTGCAGTTTAAGAAAATTCCCCGGGAATCTTGATTCACGATAACCCCCATTATTTAAAATATTTTACTCTATTTAGCTCATAACCAAAGAAAACATGAAAGCGGTTGTATCTATGAACGAAGATTATGAGCTGACTGTTTTTTCTAATGATGCACCCAAATGGCATTTACTTGGCATTGACTTTTTGCAATTGGCTACAACAGATATTTTTGAATCACCTTGTCAAGAAAAACTATTTTGTGGAGTTGAATTTATGAATAAATATCTACCAAAGCTTACTCGCATTCAGGGTTTAAGTACCACTTCTAGTCCAGAGAATATTGGCACTGTATATGTGCATTGTAAAGCTGGAAGAACGCGAAGTGCTACGTTAGTAGGATGCTACTTAATGATGGTAAGCCAATTTCCTGAGTTGTTAAATAACAAATGTATTATTTTTTTCCTCAAATTCAGAAAAATGGCTGGACACCAGAGCAAGCAGTCGATCATATGCGTAGCTGTCGTTCTCACGTACTTTTGCATACAAAGCAATGGGAAGCGCTTAAAATATTCTACAAAAATAACATTGAAAAGTCATGACCCTAAGTTTTAGAATAGTAGGTATTTTAAAAAATTGAATTGTTATGAAAATTTATTGCCCTTGTTATGCATTCTTATTCAATTTACAATAAGATAAAAATAGATGCTTTGTAATAACTTTTTTTTTTTTATTATAAACAAAATTAAATAATTTAAAATACCAATGCAATCAATACATTTATTTTTTAACTTTCGTAATTCTTATTAGATTTCTTATTTTGCCTTGGAACCTTCAATAGCCCATAGGTTTTTGACGGCTTTAGCAATACCAACATCATTGTAAATGAAATAGAATAAGCCGCCTAAGGTAGCGATCGACAGCAAAAATAATCCAACATGTGCAACCTTTGGTACAACGTTGCCAAAAACAGTGGGACGCACATAATCCATGACCATAGCTTCAATACCCCTAAAAGCAATAATTTAAAAAACATGACATTTCAACTTATTTAAAATAAAAAAAAATGTTACCAGTGTTGATGAAGTACAATTGACACGGCCATAAGTGAATCTAATGCCTGTGAGGGTGCAATAAATGCAGCTGGAATTATGGCCAGCAGTCCCAAGCTAACTGCACGTTCAATAGTCCAAAGTGCTGCATGATTTCCCCCAGCTGCAGCCAATCTTGGTGTGCTTAATGTTATACTCCTAGACAATGGCTGAAGTATTTGAGAAAAAATTTTGATTAGACACCAAGCTGAAAAGTGTATGACTTCTCAATTATTCTCGGAGTAATAGAGCAGTAATTGTAACTATCTATTTCGTCAATAAATAGCAAATGAGTTGAATTTTTTGGAAATGTTAAAATATTGAAGTTTTAGATAACACACGTTCAAGTACATTAATTAAAAATAGAGAAGCAGTGTTTGAAAAATTGCTAGCACAATAGCACTAAAAATATGCTGCCGCTGTGCTGTGAAAGCTATTTTTTTTTTTTGAAAAACTTTTTGCTTTGCTTTACTGCGAACATTTCTACAGCTCAGCCGCTGCGCAGTAGAAATTATATTTTCGTTTAACTGCTGCAGCCGCAGCACAGCTAAAATATTTGTTCTTTTATATGTGTTGTTGCTTTGACTGCCACCTGTAAAAACAGCACAGCTCAAAACCGATTTGATTTACTGATGCTGTTGCTGTTCGTTAGCTGTGCAAAAGAAGTAGTTTATGCGCGAGTAAATTGCAGTTTTTTTTAAATTTTTTACTTTCCATTAAATAATGGTCTGATTGGTACTGATGAGTCCTAATTGGACCTTTGGTCCATTTGTCTAACAGTCTATTGAAAATGCAATTACGTCCAAACGAATAAAGCTAGGTACATGAAATTTGATGCAGATATTACTTAGCGTCGCAGTCTAATTGGAATTAAATATTAGAATAATCGGTTAGTTTTCACGCCTTCGTCCCTTGTAATACATATTTTGAAAAGCATAAGTGTTATCTGTACCAGATCTAGCATTCAGCTTTATCTGGCCGTAGTCGTAATTCCAACAGACAGATGGACAAATGCACCAAAGGGGTAATCAGTGCTTAAAATAAAAATTTGAAAATATCAGTCTCGTTTTTTGGGATTTGAAGACGATTTACCACCGCCCATTGTGGCCAAAAGTAGACCAAGTAAATGCTCAGAAGGATTTAAACAGAATCATCCGCTTACTCTCTTTTAGTGTCACATGGACATTATGAAAGCGTCAGACAGACAACTTTAGTTGTACAAATTTAAAGGCAACTGAACATGTTAAAATTCTGGGATACACTTTATCCGGGGGTCTCCGATAAAATGGCTCCTCTAGAAGGTTCAAAGTATTCATCAATGACCGCGGTGATTGAAAGAGGAATAAAAATCGTAGGACCATGATTTCAAAAAGCAGTTGCAATGGGAAAAGTAGACTCCATTTTTGATGCGAATGATTATATTTCTTCCTTAAAGCTTTTCCAATTTTGTTATTTCTTCGTAGATGAAAGTGAACTGAGCTGGACAACAGGTTTCCTTTTTAGTGGATAAGTAACGTAAACTATATTTAACTGATTTTTTGAATACCAAAAATTCCTTATCGGGAAGAGCAGCGCTCGTTTCTTTAAGTCAAATGGAGCATGGTCACATTTAGCTCCTGGTGTAATGTATTTCTTATCCGGAGATATGATTTGCCCACCAACGAAATTTCGTTTCAGATTATAAGCAGAAAATTGTTTTGGCCAAACCTTACTACTTTCCAAACTCTTACCAAAGTACTCTTTCCCAGCAATAATTGTTTGGATACAGCACGAGGTGCAACTGCAGTGGTGTATGATTTTAAAGGTGCCAAGCCGGCAGATTTTAAGAAGGCAGCACCTTAAAAAAGAAATAAAAATTTGAGTAGCTTGCTTATGTAAGTGGAGATACAAAGTTTATTTTAATTATAATTTACATAAATTGTAAATTGGCGATTTGTACTAACCATTAATTTTGTTTGAATTACGCAGCACCAACGCCAATGCCATGGTTAAAATGTATAATAAATATAAATTAATTTGTTTAGTTCTGAAAATAAAATTCAGAAAATTTTGCGAGAACCGTGCAGAAAAAAAAAATTCACTACAACTGACAATTCTGAAGTTTCTTTTAGGGGTGGACATCAAATTACAAAAATTTATTTGATGAATTCAAATTTGTTTGGCATCACTAATTTTGTAGTCAATAAACATTGGGCCTTATCGTAAATAAATATTCTCGAGAATTTATTCGCTAACTCCCTGGTTTGCAATCGCAAAAAAAATTTCGTGGAAAGGGAAAATTCACTGAAAAAATAATGGGCCTTATCGTAAATCTGAAGGGAGTTCCATTCTCTCCCTCCCAGGGAGCACTGGATGTAGTGAATATTTCGTGAATGGAAACTCCCCTTCCTGCACGGATACTTTTTATACCCTACACCCAGGGTATATTCACTTTGTCCTTCCGTTTGTAACGCAGAGAAGGAGGTGTGGCAGATGGGTCAACGGACACGCCTACCGCCCATACAACGAATATATTCAAAATGCAATTTTTGGAGTATTTTTCACGGCAATGCAACCAAAATACATATAAATACTACGAATTGTAAGCGCAAGCTCTGATCAAAAACTGAGCAAATTCGGGTAAGAAGGCGTGGCATCTCCCATACAAGCAAATGTTTCAAAATGCTATACTAAAAGAGTTTTTTGAGTTAATCCAACCAAATTTCACTCAGACACTAGAAAGTATAAATGCAAGCTCTGAGCAAAAACTGGGCGAATTCGAACAAGAGGACGTGGCACCTCCCATATAAGCAAAATTTTCAAAATACTCCAGTGTAGGGTATTTAATGTTTGGCCAGGCCAAAAGTTACACTCTTACTAGTTTTATTTTAATATCGTTGACATTTTCAGAAATAATCAATTTGCAACGCTGTGTTTTTCCAAGAGCGTTGACATTTTACTCAAAAACAATATCTGGCAACGCTGAGTCTTTCCCATATCTTTGACATTTTGCACAAACAACCAGTCTGAACGCTGATTTTTTTCAATTTCGTAGACATTTTTTCCATAGATCGTTGACATTTTTTTCTGCTGACTTAAAAAAAAAAAAGGAAAAAGGAGAAAAAGAAGCAATTGCAGCAGTGAAATTTAAGTTAAATGCTTTGCTTTTTAAAGTAAAAAATGTCTTCTTAATCATTTTTGCTGATTTGAAAAATCAAAAGTTTGCACCAAATAGTTTCCAAAAACAAAAAAATTAAGTGAAAAGTTGTGTTAGCAGAACCAGTATAAGTTGGAAACGCTTGGATGGATATTTAAAACTTTAGTGTCATATGAAAGCTATTTCAATAAGCTTTAAAATTGTTGTACTAAAGTTTTTAATTTGTCAGAGGTTATTTATAATTATTCATTTATGCATTAGTACCTACTCCCTAGCAAATAGTTGAGGAGTAAATTTAACAAATAAAAGTGAAAAAACTCGCTCCCAACTTATTGCCGATTACATTACCCTGACGAAAAAACATTTCGGAGAGACTCTTATAGGGAATTGAGCGTTCTACAAAATGCATAAACAATTTTTTTTCTAGGACGAATCGTTTTGGAGCTATTTTGATCAAACGGTTTTTTTCTAAATTTTAGGTTTGTTGAAAAAATATCTCGTAGACTATAGGTCATGTGAACAAAAAACAAAATGTAGCTTATAGTGGAAATAATTTCCTATAAATAAGTCTTTTTGCTTTGAACGTGTGACCCACCGTTCATGAGTTATCGTAAGTTTAAGCTCTGTTTGCGAGCAAGCACTTTGATTTTGCTGGGGCGGATGACGGGTACAAATGTTTTGACATTTGTAGGAACAAACAAGGTTGTAGTAGTGTATCGTCAATTTGTGTGACGTTTGCAATTCGAAAATTAAAAATAAACAAAAATAAATAAAAAGCTCTGTTTACATAAACTTTTTTTTTTTTTAAAGAAAGAAAATAAAAATGAAATGCTTCATTAATGATATATGAGATACCGAAAAGCCTTTGTGCAAAATTGGACCGTGTGTCACTCAATTCGAGTAGCAGCTGCTGTGTTTTCGGCGAGGTCTTGTTGAGCGCCATTC
This sequence comes from Calliopum simillimum, assembly GCA_951812925.1. Classification (NCBI taxonomy): domain Eukaryota; kingdom Metazoa; phylum Arthropoda; class Insecta; order Diptera; family Lauxaniidae; genus Calliopum; species Calliopum simillimum. The sequence goes on from OX638368.1 coordinate 122,482,304, forward strand.
GCAAAGTGTCGTCTGCACAGCTTGAGTCGAAGCTAGCTATCCCAACATTGTGTGCGTCCTTGAGTATCCGTATTTTCCCATGTTTTCTTTTTGTTCTTTAACGTTGTTTTGTCATTTCTGGAAAAACCAGGACTTGAAGAATGGTTTGGCCAGTCGAAGACATCAATTGCTAACAATTTCCAATTTGAAAATAAAAGCATTAATTTTGATTTAAATAATGCTTGAAATGTAGGTTGACTTTTAAGAAAATAATAAATATTTTCAAATTGCCAAATCATGACACTTGCCCGACATGCTTGTAATAGTGTGAGTGCGAGCAAATGAAATCTGAGAAAAAATCTAGATTTGAAAAAATTGATCTGAGATCAAAAAATTTTGCTCTAGATTTCCCAATGGAACGCAAATTGTAATAGATTTTGATCTAGATCAAAAACAGATTGCTCTCTTTTGCCCAATGGAAAACGACATTAGTTTACTGGGCGACAAATTGTCAAAAAATATCTTGGCAATGTATGAAAGAGATCACATCAAGTCCGTGTTTTCTGTTTCACATTAACAAAAACGTTTGAAAATAAATGCCAAAAAAAGGCCTTTTTACATTAACAGTGTAGCCATCAATATTTCAAAAAGTGCTGCCAAATTTAGTTTGATGGCTTAGCGTTTACATTTTCAATAAATTCATCAAACTGCAGTATGTGATGACAAGTCGATCGTTAAGGTTTTAATTTTTAGTTCAGTCTTGTACTTCAAAAAGACAACATCGTGATGGCAAAAAAATTAGTAGCAGCTCTGGTGATTGATATTTTAATGGAGGAAGAAGAAGAGAAATTGCAATTAAATAAAAGGAAACGGATTTGGATGAAAGATTGGTATAAGCAAAGGCCAACATATTCCCATACGCGGTTGTTGAAGGAATTGAAAGTGAGTTGTCCAGATGACTTCAAGAATTTTTTAAGAATGGATGATGTCGTGTATGCTGAGTTACTGGAGAAAGTAACACCGTACATCCAGCGGCAGTGGACAAAGATGAGGGATCCCATTTCTCCACATGAAAGACTTTCAACAACCCTTAGGTTTTTAGCAACTGGGCAATCTTACTCAGATTTAAAATTTGGCAGTTGTATTTCTGTACCATCGCTATCCAATCTTATAATAGAAACTTGTGCAGCCATAACAAAAGTTTTGAAGGAATTTATCCGCGTAAGTTATTTTATAAGTAAAACAAATAATTTTTTCCTGTCTAGTCAGATTCGAAAGCAAATTTTATTTTATTTTTTTGTATTAATTGGTAAAAGGCTTATTTTCGACAAAATTACACTATTTATTGTTTATTGAGTATTAATTATAAGCTGCTCTACTAATATCATGGTCAGACTCTAATGTATTTTATTTTTTTATAAAAAATTTCTTCATATTTTGAGAAGGTTAGAATAAGTTAAACGGACTGTCCAGTAAAAAAAAGGCTTATAGTCACAATTAGGCCAAAGCTGGTACCCTAAAGATAAAATTTGAAATGGACTGATCCGAAAGTTAGTTTTAAAAGTTAATTTCCATTCATCGTCTTATGTTCAATTTGTTTGGGAATCTGATTTTGTAATCGCAAATCGTATGTGCAAACGCTACTGAAAATAGAATTTATTATTTAGTTGTGAGTGCTTACTATATTGGCAATCCTAGTTTTAAATGTGGAATAATCATAATAACCTATCTACATATATAGGCTTTATCATTAATAAATATTCTGAAAAATTTTTTCTCAGACTACCTTGCATTCTCCATTGCTCAGTGTTTAGCTTCCAAAAATTAATAAAAGCTTAGCCACTCAGAAAGCGATCTGCGATCGTCGCTTCGATCTAAGATATTGGGACGTCATACACGACGCCATATATTTGCGGAACGACGAGCAGATATATCGCTAGGACCCAAATAGACGCTTCAGATTGCTTTTTGTGTGGCCTGGCCTTAAAGCTTGCTGAAGCGAAAATTAATTTGAAAATATGGCAAGGCTTTGTTTGGTTGACAATCTGCAATTAAAATTCTAATTTCAACAATAAAAGTGAAAATTGTTTTAAAACATATAATTAAACATTTGAAAAGCTTTGCAAGTCTTGGAAACAAATATTGAAATGGATATAACCGAGGAACATGTAATAACTACCGCATCTACTTCAACCGGTAAAACTGGCATCACTGAGGAGGAACCAACTCAAACAATTAAAACAGTTTTCGATGATTTAACAAATGAATCTAATGTGGATGAAATGAAAGTTGAGGAAGAGCATCTCGGCGTTATGAATGAAAAGGACGATTTGCCATCTTCAACTAAGGATATTATTGCTGTTTAAAGCATTGAGCTTGCTAAAAGTGAAGCAATGGAGGTGGGTACCGAAATGGAAGAATCTAAGGATACAGAAAGAGGCGACATAAAACAAACAGAAAGCGATGTTACATCAACTGCGCTACACACGGATCTTGACGAATCAGTTTTAGAATGTGAAGTAGAAAATAATCAAAACGATCCATTGAAAAAAACAACTAATGTCTCTGAAAAACCAGCAGGTGAACTAGAAACGGAAGAATCAAAAATGGCAGCAACGTGAAATGCTGATACACCGATAGAATTCATTCAAAATGTAAGCGAAGCTCTACAAAAACATTTTGGAATGCCAGACGAAGTTAAGTCAACAGTAAGTGAAGCAGAAACAGAAGTTAATAAATCGCTTGATATATCTAAAGAAAGTGATGCGCATATTGAATCCAATATTAAAATAAAAGAACCTCAGGAAAATAATGATATTGAATGAAACCGAAACGCCATTAACTGCTGAAAATCCGAATGTAATCGAGATTGATGACGAACCACAAGTTCCAACAAAAAATAATGAAAATGATGCCAATGAAAAGCCGCTAATTTCTTTAAATGAAACCGAAAAGACATCTGAAACTGCTGAAAATTCAAATGTAATCGAAATAAATGAAAATGCCATTGAAAAGCCGCTCAATTCTTCAAATGAAACAGCAAAGACATTAACTGGAGAAAATCCAAATGCAATCGAGATCAATGATGAAACAAAAGCTTTAGCAAAAAATTATGAAAAGGTAAGCGAACAACCGATAGAAAAAAAAGTTAAAAATTACCCAAACTCTGACGATGATGTTCAAGTTGAAAAACCGAACATAATGGTAATTGAAATTGATGATGACGACGACGATGATGATGATCAACATGGCTCAGCAACCATAAATACAGTCAAAAACGACAGCACTTGCAAGGAAAACGTCGAATCAGCCAAACTATTTACAAGAAAATACAACTGAGAAATTAGATGCAATGGATGTTGATATTGCATCAATAAAATCAACGTTGCCTACTTCATTATCAAATTTATTTATCAAATCGAGCCCTAACCGCAACAGTAAGCGTATGCGACATTTTTTCAAAATTTTTTTTTTATGCAAATATGTTCTAAAATGTCATTCATTTTCAATTTGTATGTCGTAAGAGCCACATATGTTTTTTTGTTGACCGCAAAAAGAACGTAAGCACCTCAAAAACCAGAAAAGGAGGCGAGGTATGAAAAAGTGTATATATTTCTCGTCAGAATCACCTTTTAAGTCGGTATAGCCATTTCCGTCTGTTTGGATGGATGTTTGAGTGTCCGTGGAAATATTATTCACGGGAAAACTTAGATAATTCGGCGAAATTTTGTAAAGAGGGTTCGTTGTAAAAGTTAGCTCGAAGGATTGAAAATGAAGCTTGAAGCCCCAGTCTTTTACTTTGAAAATTAGTTTGAATTATATAGATATCTTTTTTTGTCTTCGAAATATCGTAAGCTGAAATAACAAAAAAACGTGGATTTTTCCTTTTTTCACCTTTTCAGGTTTGAATAATTCGAAGAAAAAATATATCGATATAATTAAAGCTGGGTTTTGAAGTAAAATAATACGGCTTTAAGGTGTTTTTTAATGTTTTATGGCTAAGGACTTCCTTGTTCTATTATATAACCTCAAACGAATAAAAAAAAATTTTATTTTAACTTTTCAGAAAATGGATGGAAAATTAGTCTTTAGGCTAGGATTTCTCTCAAACCATTTTAGATATAGCAATTCTAAAACCAGATTCGGATTCAACATCAAAATTTACATTGAAAATAACTTTTCTTGTTTTCGTCCGTTGCTAATTTTCTAAAAAAACGCGAAAGTTCATTTTTTTTAACATAAAAATTTCAAAAAAAGTTGTTAAAAATACAATATCTCGTTAACGCGATAGTTTAAACTTTCAAAAACAATATTTTTGAATCTACAAAAAAACAGAAAACTAACTGCACACCCAGTTTTTAGTTAGTTTTTGTCAACCTTTTTTGTTTTATGCAGAAACAATGTGAAGACCATTTGGTAACCTGAATTCGACTCGGAAAATCGATTAGCTCGTTGACCGATTTTAAAAAGAAAATTTTTCTGTATATTTGGACCTCTATGAACAACTTTGCAAAAAAAAAAATACCTGTAGTGGGACTACATCGGAGTAAAACCAAGTTTAAACGATATGTGTGTGTGATATTTTGTAAGTTTTTAATACTAAATAGTACTGTAAATTAATAATATTACAGTCAATCTGACCGTTTTTGTGGGTTGTCAAATAGTTTCAACTAAAACTTAAAATTTGAAGGCACAGTTCATATTCGAACTCATAAATATAGCTAAATAAACGATCATAAATCAAAACATCAGAACTCTGCTGCGCTCGAAGTTGAAATATTATAATTAAAATAAAAAATTTATGTTTAACATTTTTTTTTTATTAATTCGTTCAATATCTTAAAATAATATGTTTAAAACACATTTAAAAAATCAGGTTTAACATTTCTCTATTCATTGGGAAAGCCTTAATAATAAATATTTCATTACTAAATTGCGTAAAATTTTTAGTTTGAATCACAGATTCAAAATTATTAATTCATTATAAAAGCTTAATGATAAATAATGCATATATTAGTTTATCAAAACTTTAAATTAATATCACATTTAAATTGAATAGTCTCAAAATTTTTTTAATTCATGTTTAGAGCTTAAATTAAATATTTGTTTCATTTATTCCTTAAAACTTAATAAATCATTTAAAACATATTCATTTTCAACTGGCATTAAATTAATTCATAATTAAACATTTCATTATTTCTTTCATTCGTTTAAACTTAAAATTAAAAAAAATTAAATATTTTATTTAAATAAAAAAAAACCTTAACACTAAACATTTCATTTCATTTAATTAAACTTAAAATTAAATATTTTATTGAAATATAAAAAAAGATTTTCTGACCACATTCATTTATGAATAATCGAATTCATTAAAAAGCTCTTGCGCTGATGAGTAGTGGTATGTAGTGGGCTGGACTGTGTCTTGTATGATTTCAATATTTGGTGGTCTGGTCATAGCATATGAGTCATTTAAATCTTCGCTTAATGGGAGTTCATCGTCATATTTGCTGGTTGTTTCTGTGTTAAATGGAGATGGTTCGTCAAAGTTATTGCTGCTGTAGTCATATTGCCTCTCAGTGTATGATCGTTGCTGTCTGGGGCGGTAGGACCTTTCATTTGAATTGAGTGGTGTAGAGCGGTATGATGTTATTATGTATGGTGGTGTGCGGACTCTGTTTGGGTTTGGAGTGTTATACAAATTTTGATTTGCTAGTGGTGTGCGGACTCTATATATCGGTGGAGGTGATGGTGTTGGTTGCATTTGCAAATGAGTGCCTTCTGTTAAGCGGCCTAAAGCGCCCTCCGTCAGCACTTGCTGAATTAGCATGTTTGCCAGGATCCGCTGTTTTTTTTCTAAATTGTTGTATAGCGTCCCAACAAAATTGCCAAATTGAGTGCCTTCGTCAGGTTTCGGTTGGCTCTCTAAATGCTGCATGGCCTTACTTAGCAGTTCATCGCGTTTTTGTTTTGTTTTTTGCGACGGCTCCTTTGCTCTTTTCTGTATTTCCTATGGAAAAAAAAAACATACTATTTTTTAAAATTTAAAACTTATCCAAAAACATAAAAAGAGCACCAAAACCTTATATGTTCCTACAATTCTATCTGTACTAATATATTTGTAACATTTTTCAGTTTCCACAAAATGAAAATGAATGGATGGCTGTTGGAAACGATTTTGATGAGATGTGGAATTTTCCTAATTGCATAGGTGCTATTGATGGGAAGCATATCAACATAATAAAGCCAAAAGATTCGGGTGCATATTATTTTAATTATAAGAAAACGTATAGTATTGTACTGATGGCGCTCGTTAATGCAAACTATGAATTTTTAATGGTTGATGTAGGCGCCAATGGCAGAGTTTCTGATGGCGGAGTGTTCTCAAATACAGAACTTAGTCGTAGACTTAAAGACGGCAAACTCCATATTCCCGAGCCAAGACAAATTGGAGATTACAAACATAAGTTACCGTATGTTTTTGTAGCAGACGACGCATTTCCTTTGAGCGAAAACATTATGAAACCCTACAGCTATACTGGATTGAGCGGGGATCAGGAGAATTTCAATTACCGCCTATCACGCGCGAGAAGAATGGTCGAAAATGTGTTTGGAATTATTGCATCCCGTTTTCGCATTTTACTTACGACAATAAATTTAAGCCCTGCTAAAACAACCACAATAGTCTTGGCAATTTGTTACCTACATAATTTTTTAAGAAAAAGAACTTCAAATTATATTCGCAGCACCGAAATTCCACAAAGCAACAGAAATATTTCAGAACACGCATCAAGAAATCCACCCGGCAGAACCAATAATTCTACTAATATTGCAAAAGAGACTCGAAACAACTTTTGCGAATATTTTAATACTTGCGGATCGCTTGAAAGGCACACAAACTCAGAAGAATAAATTAATAAATTTGAATTGGTCCTTTTAAGGGCCAGAGCACCAGTCAACAATTGGCCCTTTTCAGGGCCAGAGCACCAGTCAACAAACGGCCCTTTTCAGGGCCACCATTTCAACTTAACAAAAAGATTAAAATTATTTTATGTACCAGCCGTCACAACATAAACTATAACCTTAGCAGATTCCACTCCGTCTAGGTTCACAAAAATTTTATCAAAAGGTAAAATTGTCATTTTCAAAATGATATGGTATGCTCCAGCAGTAAGTTATGCAACAACAGCGATATCGCTTACAGCTTTCCCTAACAGTTTCTATTAAAATGTATGGTATTAAAACGGCAATTATAGTGTCATTTAAGGCTTCCAGTACGTTTTCTAATCCACTTCGCTAATCTTACAATTTATTCGGATAATAAAAAAAAGTTACAACCAATAATTTTCAAGTTAAACTAAATCACAAACATAAGAAAATGTAACATAAACATACCACATCCGTGTCAATGTTTTCTTCCAATTGCATAGAGCTAACGCCTTCCTCTTGCTCCTCTTGGTCCATTAGGAAGCTTAAATCAGAAAAATGTTTCATACGTGAAACATACACTTCCTCGGCCCCACATCCAGACCTTTCAGAGTCCTTTATTTTTTTTACTTCCTTGCGGAAGTTTGTGCGCATCACATTTATTTTTTTTTTTACTTCGTCCAGAGTAGCCTTAGGGCATACTTCCTGGTATTTTTTTAACAACATTCCGTAATTTTTGTGTTTTAAAGTTCTATTTTTATAAAGTTTTTCATTTTTAACTTGCCATACTGCTGGCAGGCTTTTATATAGTTCTATAAAGTCTTTCCAAAATACGTCGTTTTTATATAACACTTTATTGTTAGTTTGCGTATCCATTTTTTTTTATTTGCCGACGCGATGTGTACACTAGTAAAATATTTCATCTACTGAAAAAATGCATACATAAATTCAACTTAGCGTTTACACGTTCAGCGTGACCATCAATAAAGTCATCAATACAGCAGAAAGTCAAAAAATTTTGTTTTTCGGCAAACAGATTGTCAATACAGATTGATGAGTGTTTACATTAACAGTTTCTCATCAATCTGCATACATTCTCAGATTGATGGAAAAAAAGTGAACTTGGCATCATTGGCATATTGATGGCTACACTGTTAATGTAAAAAGGCCTAAAGATTCTCCTTTTTTCTGTCATTTTTAACAGCGCACAAGAAAATCCAAAATCGCGCGTGTAAAATTTATTTGTGTAAAGAAAAAATAAATTTTGCCTTAATTGCATCTATTGTATTGTGTATTATTTATCAAAAATTTGTTGTTCGGGAGACAACAAATAATTTGTGAATAAAATTGGTACACTAAAGAATGATTTTAGTGACAAAAACTTGCTTACAATTTTTGTAAAATTGTCGCCAACAGATTCGCGTCTACAAGTTTACAGCTGAATTACATATAAATATTTATATACATCTGTTTAATTTTGCAAGATTCTAATATATGGTAACAAATTACGAGCACTATATAAAAAAAAGTTAAATCTGGTGCAAGTAAACAATTGAAAAAAAAAAAAAAAATAAAGTGGAAAAGGTGTATCTAAGGACAGAAGTTATTTGATTTGTCAAAGATAAACGGAAGAAGGTACAGAAATGCCAATTTGTAAGCGTGACGGATTCGACAATGCAAAGAGCAAGAAAGATGAGACTTTTCAGGACAACGATGAAGTCTTCTACTGCGAAGTTACAAAGGAGATTTTTCGGGAATATGAGTAAGTTTTTAAAGAAACTGCTAAAAGTCGTAATTTGTTTTTGCTTGAGCTTGTAGACTATTTTTTTCTTGTGCAGACGTTAAAAATTAGCAAAAATGTATTTAGATATATATGTACATATAAGTGAAAATTGACTTAAAAAAAATAAAAGTATATATTAGATGCGGTTATCGAGCGGCAAAGCGCGGGAACATGGATACTTTGCAGCTGTCATTGTTTTTAGGTAGTTTATTATTGAGTTAGGAAGTGCGACAAAGACAAATGGAGATATACGGCGGCTGTAAGCGTTGCCAGAAATGGTCGTTAATGCACTGCTTTTTTTTCTTTGGTTTCTGAAGTTTAACGAAATAACAGTTGGGTTTTTGTGGACACTTAATATGGGCTAGTCTTAGCACATTTATTTATCTGGGATAAGTAAAGCGCATTTGTTGTCGCTTTTCCATACGTTTGTCAAAATGGTTCATGCTTTTATATGGAGTCAACGCATTTTGGTGATGTCCTAGGAAGTGGCAATTGACCCACTTTCGCATTACTTTTAAACCCCTTTTATATAATAGTACCTGGAGACCGATCCCTACTCGGTCAACAATCTGATCTTATTATTTTAGTCGATGTTTTTATTAATAGCTATTTTTTGTTATGAAACTCGTACCTTTTCATCTCCAATGCTTTCAAAATGGTAAATTAACCGATAAGAAAAATAATAAGAAAAAACTCGGAAAATATCGAATGGTAAAGAAAAATATCAAGAACTCCAAATTTTTTAAGAGAAATAGAATGACCTAAAATAAATAAATGGGATACGCCATGCACTTAAAATATTTCGTCTCTTGTATGGGGGCTGAAATATCGTATCATCATGCCTCGGAAAGTTCATTCCATTTTTTTTTGTGTGAGTTATTAACTAACATTTTTATTTTGGTGAAAAGTGGGCGTGACAATTATTGAACAAAGCCCACTTTTCGTTATGCTTTAGATACTCGTGATCCAGATCCGCATACCAAATTTTATCAAAATATGTTGTACCATTTGGGAGAAATAGCATTTAATTTGTTTTACTTGTATGGGAGGTTCCACGCCCACCTGCGATATTTTGCCCACCTTCAGCTCGTAGGTGCCTCGTAAAAAGAAGATTCCCTACAGTAAAATTCAGAAAGATTGCTTTAGTAGTTTTCTTTTTATATCGTATTAAATTTTTGTGGGAGGTGCCACACCCTGCAACGAGTTTTCCTAATATAACGGCATATCACATATTAATACTTGTTTTCAGGGGAAAAATATTTAAAATTTTCATTAAAATTGTTGAAGTATTCGAGAAATATTGAATTAAAATTTTCAATGGTTAAAAAAGGGGCGTGGCACTTCTTCGATACAGCCCACTTTTCGGTTATTACAAGGCATTGATATGTAGTACCTACATACCAAATTTCATTAAAATATCTTGTAACATTTGCGAGAAATAGCATTTAACGTATTTTGCTTGTATGGGAAGTTCCACGCGCAATGGCGACATTTCGCCCACTTTCAAATCAGAGATGCCCTATTGCAATTAGGCTCCTCACAGTTAATTTCAGAATATTTGCTTTATTAGTTTTCTTTTAATACCGTTTTATATTTTTGTGGGCGGTGCCACGCCCTTCAACGAGTTTTCCCAATATAATGGCGTATCACATATGAATCCTTGTTTTCAGAGGTAACATCACCTAAATTTTCATAAAAATTGTTAGAGTTGTTTTCGAGTAATATTGAATCAAAATTTTCAAGGGCTGAAAAGTGGGCGGGGCACTTCTTTGATCCCGCCCACTTTTTGTCTGTTACAAGGCAATATTAAGCCGTACCCGCTGACCAAATTTCATCCAAATACCTTGTATAGTTTACGAGTTATGACTAAATCAAATTTAAAATTTAATGCAGTGCCACGCCCTCTGGTGAGCATTTACAAAGTTCAAACCTAGCTCATTATTCATTGTTTGCTAATATCTAACACTATTCCAAGTTTCACTGAAATCGCTGTATTCGTTTTCGAGAAAAAATATTGGCACAGAAATAAGTACAAAGAAACAAACAAAAAAACATACAATTTTAGCTCCTATATAAGAAGAGAAGATATTATAAAGGAAACAAAAAAGTTAATTGGTATATGTGAAGTTTTTGCTCCACGAAATTCAATTACCGCTACCCTAATCTAACCTATTGTCGCGTTTTTGATACCTCCTTTGTTTTTTTTTTTTTTGCTATCTTTTATTTAGCGTTCCGGTTTAATTTCATTTTACCCATTTATTAATACAAGCAAATAAATCAAAAGAAGAACAAGTATAAAGCTGGAAGCTAATAGCCTGTTTCCACCGAAGATTTAGCTCTTCTGAGATTAGTAGTGATGGGAACTATCGAATAAAAACTATAGAGTTATTCGAATAAAAACTAGAGTTATTCGATAGTTCGCAAAAATTCATTCATTCGATTGTTTTGAAAAAATCATTCATGAACGATTTTTAGTAATGAACGAAAACGACTGAATGAATAAATCATTCATGAACGACTTTTAGTAATAAACGAAAATGATTGAATTTTTTTGTTTTTCCAATAGTTTACTTTAGTTTTTTTAACTTTTTAAGAAAAATGTATTTGTTTCAGTTACTTACTGATTTCTTCATTAAAAATTTGCATTCAATGTATTAAATATACTTGATAAATGATAAGTGAATTTAATAAATTTTGAATAAAATAATTCAACAAAAAAATTTAATATATTTTATGTCATATTTTTTTTTTGTTTTCGGCTATACATTTTATACTAAATATGTACAGTTTTTTAAAATCATTAGTACCTTATTTTAGTGAATGATATAAATTCTAAATGAGGGAATTCGCCAGAAAATTTTAGTCAGTAAAATCGTTCATGAACGAAAAAATCATTCGATAGTCAAATTCGTTCAGTTAATATCTATCGAAAGTCGAAATTATGCGATAGTTCCCATCACTAGAGATTAGTAAATCATATTGTTAAATCCTACACGTTTCCACCGGCCGAAATAGATTTCTTTCTTTCAGTAAACGTCAGAAGCAATAAAACTAAACTTGTATTTCATTTTCTTAATATTTATCTTCCATTTGCTTTGTGTTTATGCCAATTGTCAAAGTTCTAGGGGTGTTACTAGGCCAAAAATTGCCAAAATCGGTAGCCTTGTGATTAAGGCACAGATTTAACTTTAAATCTCAGATTTAACTTTATTCTCAGATTTATTTTTGTGTGGTAAATCATGGGATCAACGCCCAGATTAAGAGCTTAATCCAGAAACTACCTTAAATCCCATTTTAAATCTTCGGTCGAAACAGGCTATAAGGTTAAATTGGATATGACTTTGTGCGAAAATTTCGTACAAACAAAACATGAAACAAAATATTTTGTCATTCGCTTGACTAATAATAGCTTGTTTCCACCGGATGTTTATTTAGGGATTTACGGCTATTTTCAGATTTAGTTGACGTTTAATACATGATGAGTGAGGTGAGTTACGGCTAAATCATTTCATAAACCTGCGGTGAAAACAGGCTTTAAGATGAATATTGAAAAATGCTGTGGTGAAAAGGAAAAATTGCTTGTAACTTCCAGTAAAAGTTATCATTTTCCATAGGGTCCCTGGTATGTAAGGAACGAATCGTACCTTTTAATATGTAAATTACTAGAAATAATAAGTTATTCCCGAAAATAAATCTTGAGCAGTTTTTCCAACCAAATTAATTAGACTTCCCACAACTTATTTGCAAATGAGCTGCTTTTCCATTATAAATATAATTTCGTCATATGAGCACATAAGACGTTATTTCGAACAATTTCTTATCAATATTACAGTTAATTATTTGTTGGAAAAAACGTTTATGACGATTTAAGCTGTTTTGCCGGGATCGCTTCTTAATCTCGAAAACCAAAATCTCGAAAAAGCAAAATCTCGAAAAAAGCAAAATCTTGAAAATCAAAATCTCGAAAAAAAAAATCTTGAAACAAATAATCTCGAAAAAACAAAATCTTGAAAAAAATAATTTTGAAAAAAAAAAATCTTGAAAAAAATATATTGGATATATTCTATACTGATCCGCGGCCAAAAACCGCCGGGAAGCCAGTTTCGGATGTCTGACGGATTTAAATCCTGAGAAGCGGCCGCAGGCCGCCCACTTACCCCTACTTTTGTTTTAAATTACTGCTGCAATTTTGATGTTTTTTGCAAGATTTTACTTTTCAAGATTTTGATTTTTCAAGATTTTGATTTTCGAGATTTTGATTTCAAGATTTTGGTTTTCTAGATTTCGAAATTCGGTCAAAAGAACCCAACCCTGTTTTGCCGTTCCCTTTTCTGAGTATTTAACTCAATATTTGAATTTGGAAGAATACCCCAAATCATAAAATGGGTTAAGTTATTAACCCGAATGAAATTTTGCGTCTTAATGAAAAAAGTCACAAGTTCTTCCATCCATAACTTCTCCAAAAATTATACGAAACATGACAAAAAGTACGCATTTTGAATTTTACAATAAAATTTGTTTCGTAAACAAAAAGTACGTATAGGTTATAAGGGACTTTCCATAAGCCCCATGACTCTAAAAATCGTTAAAAATATTCAAGTAATTTTTGTTTTTATTTTCAGAGATTATTTTCGTCATGTAATGGCAATAAATTCAACAGTCTGGCAATGTGAAGCTACTGGACGTGAAAATTTAACTTATGCTGAGGCTTTAAAAAGCGAACGTAAAGCCCGCAAAAAAATGGAACAATTTAAGGACAGTCTGCGTCCAGCAGTATTACTTGTTGTTGACCATGCGAAGCAATCTTCCGTAAAAACTTTAACTGCACTCGCTTGTAAATTTTTGCGTAAACGTTATTTTCTCAATGAAGAAGTGTTAGCCACCAGTGGTGTATCGAATCATCAACCGTACAAAGTACTAGAAATAATACCACCTGGCAAATCTCCAATATCAGATAGTATCGTTTACGATGATACATCTGCGCTGCTATACAGGCTTAAACGAATTAGTGATCCTCAAAAGGAGATTACGGTACCATTCGAAAAAATACGCCGACAACGAACCGAATGTTATACAGAAAGCTTACAAATGTTCATTAAAGATAATGTTATGCGCGTAGATGGCATACTGCGCCCTAAGCCGGAAGCGTACAAGAAATATGTAACAGAGCGGAAAATAACCTTTTCAAAATTGTTCATTGGAAAAATGCCGCACTATACACCATCGAAAATTAAACCACAAATTAATGGAAAGAAACAATCAACCTTAAATAAATATTTAGTTAAGGGTGATGGAGATAATGGAAAAACTGGCGGCAAATCTACAGAACCAACTAAGAAGGAAAAAGAGAAAGCGGAAAAAGCTGAAAGGGCAGAAGCCAAAGCAAAGTCGCTTAAAGAAGAAATGGAGCGTATTCGCAAGGAAAAACAAGATAAATTGGCAGAAATTGAACGACAGAAGGCTGAAAAACGTGCTAAGCTGCTAGAAAAAATTGAAAACGAGTGTACAGCGCTTTTAACTAAAACAGATGATTTAGAGCGCACCGATCAACGTTTGTTACCTATATATACAACCATTAAAACTTATATACCCACGAAATATGTGGGCGATGCCTTAATGGTACGTGAATTTTTGCACTCCTTCGTTGGCATATTATCTGGCATGGATGTGTTTCGTAATAGTTTGAGTTTTTATGAATGGTCTCGAGCATTTACAACACGTGAGGTGGCAGGACCACTTGCGGATATTATTCTTATACTCATCGGTTCGATATTCGATCTACAAAAGGAAGAGGAAGAAGAATGCACTGTCGAATATATGCGAGGACGTGAAGAGTCCCGAGGGAACGAGCTCCAAAAAACAATGTACTTGGCATCGAAAACACATTATTACTCACGCAGGCATTTTTTCTTTAAAATTAATGATTTACCTATTGATCCAGTGACGGTAAGCGAGGTCTTACGTTTACACCTCCTATCGTCAGGTGCATATGTAAATGAACGTACAGAAAAATGGCGAATTATGTATAGAAATGGTTATTCTTCCTCCGAAGATCCAGGACTTCTGTTTCGTATGAGAAAACCACATATTTTAAAAGCACTCCGGATGTACACTATATATCAACTTCCTATGGTCGATATTTTAGAAGTGTTGCGTTGCTTGATGTCGCAAATACTAACTTATTCATCTCCAATAAATTTAATTGAAGAGCGTATGGAACAGATGTCAAAAGCGCGTACAGATTTACGTATACTGAGTGTTTCTGAAACCAGGCGTATAGCCAGTGTGCAGGCTCAACGTAAAACATTAACATGCGAATATAATTTGCAGTGCATGGATGATGTGATCAAAAATGATTTGGAAAAGAAAAACGAACTGGAAGAAAAACTGAATAAGAAAGTTGCAGAGCTGCTGACACAATCGGACCGTGACCGTAAAAAGTATGAACAGCAAGTTGAAAAATTCAACACTTCACTTTTTGATTATATGGTTTATCTTGGCATGGATCGTGCGTATCGCAAGTATTACGTTTTTGAATCAGTGCCAGGTATTTTTGTTGAACATCCTTTAGATAGTATGGATACATGTATAAACGAACCCCCAACAAATGCCCTGGATGAAAAACTGATGTCTAACACTGCAAATTATCCGAAAAATCGCAAAGACTTGCGTGCTTACCTACTTAAAATGTATACTGATGAAGCTAAAAAGGCAGCAGAAATCGAAAAAGCAGCAGTTATAGTTAAAAAAAATTCACAAGAAAATAAAGAGAATCAAGTAATCGTAAATGGTACGGCGGCTGAGGTTGTCCCAAATGGTACATTGAACAAAGAAGAAGTTCAGGATCCTATACCTATACCACCTTCCCCACCGTCACAGTACCAATTGTTCATGTGTACTGGTGATCCAAAAAACTGCGTTGTTCACGATGAGCGTAATACAGATCGCCAACGTTGGGCATATCTCTATGAGAAAGAAGACATTGAAGCATTAATTGAAGCACTTAACCCGCTGGGCGAACGTGAGTCACAACTACGCGAACAGTTGACGATCTTGCGCTTGCTTTTATTAAATCACGTCAAAAAATGCCCATTTGATATGCTTACAATAGAAGATCCTAAAGAAATGCAAAGGTTTAAAAATAACATGATGACTGATACAAATCGCAAATATAATAAATCAAACTTTGGTTTTTCAAAAGATACTGATTTGAGTGAAGTCATGTATTCATCACTTGTCGAACGAATTCTGCAATTTGAAAGTGAAATTTATACTGGTGATTTGGGTCGCTTAAAGGTAAAAAATATGGAAAAATGGCGAACTGACGTTTTAAATAATGAGTACGATCCGCAATGCAAGCTACAATGGGGTCATACAAATCAAAAGTTATCTGCTGCAGCTGGTGAAGAGGAAGTTGCTGGGGCAGATAATGACGATGATGATGATGCCGATTATGATGCTAAAGAAACCGTCGGTGGCAAGTATTCAAATACGCTATATGTGGATCCGGGTGCTTCATTAGGCGATACCGTAGAAATTGATTCAGAGGATAGTGACGATGAGGAAATTTCTTTACACGATTCTCCTACTTTGCGAAGATGTGTCAAGAATTTAGCGTCCGCAATGTTACAAGTGGAGCAGGCTATAGAACGAAGATTTATAAACGAACCTTTTGGTGTTCCTTTAAAAGATGTAAAAGACAAAGAAGTGCTGGAAAGAAAACTCAAATGGGGTGCTGACCGTTTAAAGCAGTGGGAAGTTTCTTTAATGGAGTCCACAAGCTATTCACAAGTAAGTGTAATGAAAACAACTGTTTCGAATGGGGGAATAGAAGTACCTTCAATAGTTTTGCAGAAGTTATCAACAAGTAGGTGTGATTTTACAAGGGCTCAGTTTCTTTATTTAATTATCTACTTTTGAATGCCGAGTATTTTTGAAATGACATGGCGATTGAAGTTTAGCAAATAGAAATAAATAATTTTTTTCAGTTTGAAAGGTCATGCATGTCTCGCAAACTTCACAAGATATTTATTGTAATTTATATAGACACCATGACACAAATAATTAAAGGAAGGATAGGAAATTTTTACTTATTTTAAGTTTTTTAGGTTAAAATTCTTTTTATAAATTCAAATTATTTATAATTCAATTAGGTTTTGAAAAATTTTGTTATCTTAGCTATTGGAGTAGTATTTACAGTTTCATTTTTGTTACATTGTAATTCCTCAAATTGTTTGTTTTTAATTTTTGTTTACATAATCTTGTAGCATTTTGTTATAGTATTTTTTGAAATAAAATGAAATGAACAACAGAATTGAAGTTTTTAAAAACCTCAAGAGTGATTTAAGTGTTTTTTGATCGCGTTTTGTTGCGTCGAATCAGGTTTTCTGCAATCCCGGCTTATAAGTTATTAGGAAGCCGGTGATATTACTTATATTGTGTAATCACTTAAAAATATAAAAAGGGGTTACATTTTACGATCGTGGGCTAATTAGAAAGCAGCCATTACAAAGTATATTTGGCTGAAGTATTAAACAAATAATATTTCACTAGATGGCGCTTTAAAAATCATTTGGATTCTATTAAATTTTCTAAATTTTAAGCATTTCTTTGGGGATCCCTAGTAAAATTTTACGCAGAACATTTTGTGGAACACTTATAGCCCATTATAGCGCATTATAGCCCATTTTTTGGAAAAATGTATTTTTAGAGATTTACAGTAGGGTGAATTTTATTTAAAGCTCATCAGTATTTAAGGTCATTAATGTTCTAGGTTTTCTTGCATCTTAACATATTACATGATACTATAATGTGGGCTCGTTCGACCAACAAATCATCCTGTCAAGTATGCCGGCGGGGTAGCGATCCTGACAAAATGCTGCTTTGTGATGAGTGCAATGGAGGCACACATATGTTCTGTATGAAACCGATCATGAAAAAAGTTCCAGTAGGCAATTGGTATTGTCATCGATGTGTACTACGTTTAGGTCTTAAGAACGAAACGGAAGATAGTAAAAAGAAAACAACCAGTCGTAAACGCACATTTATAGTTGATGAAGATGATAATAAGAGCGAAAGATCATCAATTTCATCTGTCTCTGCCTCAGTTTCAAAGAGTAATGGAAAACGAGCAAGTGGTGGTAGACGTTCTAATAAGCGCTTACGATCAAATGAAATTGAAGAAGAACTCGAACAACAACAAATTGAACTTACCGATGAAGAAAATGATATGGAAGTTGATGATGAAACCACTGACGCGGAAGCAGAAGAGGCTGAAGAAGAAGAGGCGCAAACTGAAGTTAATTCACATGCAAATGCAATTGTTGAAGAATCATCAAATGAAGAGTAATTTTGTTTTTTAATTCCCGAACATAATATGTATTTATTAATATATAATTTTTTAATTTTTACAGAGAGGAAATTGTTTGCATAGTTTGTTCATATGACGGAGGTGATGTAACCTGCACACGTTGTCGCGACTCATTTCATCTAGAGTGCATAGACTTGAAAAGGCCACCACGCTATAATTTCGTTTGTAATAAGTGCAAAGGAAAAGATGATAAAAAACGTAGGAGTAAAGCAGATGGTAAGCATTGAATTCAAATTTTTGGTTTTTTTTTTTAAGAATATATTTCACAAAAGTTTGAGGGAAGGGCACGTTGCTAAGTTCATCGTCGTATTGGAAAATAAATTGCAGACACAGATTTAATTATGGGTTACATCCTTTGCGAAAGGGCTTTAACAAATTTTTTTCTTAATTTGATTTTAATAATTTCCAATCTCACACACATCATCCAACAAAATTTAATCATTGCTCGAAAAATTGGTTTCATGCATTTTTATTGCTTATATACATACATCATCTTCGTACAGAATTTCATTGTAATGCCCATTTTTCAAAATTTCTAAAATATAATCTTCGGCCAACAAGCTTACAAGCTTATACCGCAAAAAATGGTATATAGGTATGTAGGAGAATTTTCATGTAAATCAAATCCTGGGATTTTCGGGGCAAAATATAAGACGGGATTCCGGAATCATCCCTAGTCATATCTCTCATTCGGATTTTTAAGTTATCTCATGCAAATATTTAAGTATAATTTTTTAATAATTGCAACCTGCTTGAAAAATCGACAGTCGATTTAAGTCTATTATGAGGGTGAATATGATAAAAATAAATAAATAAAATAAAAACCAAATAATGATCTAATTATATTAAAACTGCAATAATTTGTTAGATGATTCCTTTGATGAAGAAGACTATGAAGCTCTGGTACCTTCAAAGCGTCCAAGGCAATCACGTACTCAACAACGTAGTTCACTAACAAACGGCAATACTTCTGATGAAGTCTCAAAATCAGTTAATAATAACAATAATAGTCGTAGGTCAAATCGACGCACTGGCGAAGATTTACCACTAAACAGTTCAATTTTGTATGATTTACTTGATGATGTCATGAAACACGAAAATGCTTGGCCATTTCTGCGTCCAGTATTGCAATCGGAGGTGCCCGATTATTATAAAATAATCAAGAGTCCAATGGACTTTGCTAAGATTAAATCAAAGTTAAATATGGGAGCTTATCAATTAAATGAAGAAGTTTTAAAGGATATACAATTAATATTCCGAAATTGCGATACCTATAATGTGGAGGGCAATGAAATATATCAGTAAGGTTTTCTTTTTTCTAACTTTAACGTATAAATAATATAAATCTATTAATTTTTTGTTATAGAGCCGGTTTCGCCTTGGAGAAATTTGTGATTGAACGCTGCACCGAATTAAATTTACCATTTCAACCAAGCGATATGAATGGTTAAGAAGCTCATGCACTCAAAAATTATGAAACATTCAAATCCAATTAAATTACTATATTTATGCTGTTAAAGGATTTTGTAAAATATAGTTAAATTTTAAATTGTAATTCATACGTCAGTTTAACTTGATCTTTTTGTAAGAATTAAGATGAAAGCATTTTGCTTAGACCTTAGACTAAAAATACTAAATTTCATAAAACTCATAGCTTCACAACCCTACAAATTATAAAAGTAAAAATATGAATTTTATAAGACTTTACTGATTTTTTATATACAAATGTTATTTGATTCTGCACTCAGCATTAATGCGAGTAATTACACTGTGTGACACGGTTTTTCTAACATGAATATTTTTAGGATTTTAATAAATCCTAATATGAAAGTAAAACAAAAACAAAATACTTTTTCGTTATTTATAGAACAAGATGAAGTAATTTTAAGCCATGAAATCTGATATGGTAGTGGAAAGTATTAGTCTTGGCCTTCAAAACTCAATTAAAATTCTATCGATATCTTATTTGGTCTCCTAAGTGTCGTAAATTGATATAACGAAAGAAAAAAACACGTTTTCCATTCATTCATTCCCATTCAGCAGCAAAAAATACGTTAAAAATTACTACTGATTTTATTTGTTTTAATTTTTTATTTCGTGCAGTGCCGCGCTGTGGAATTTTACACACAGATTCGTCTGCCAATTTAAAAAGAAATCGTTATTAAGATTGATGTTATAAAACAAACGAAATCATTTGTCACACAGTGTTGAAATTACTTTTCCATTTTTAAATTCATGTGGATATTGATTGCTTTGAAGATCAAATTTTGTCTTTTTAGATTTATTTAAAAATTGTTTTGCTTAAATATTATTTATTAGCATTACCTACAGATTTGCGTTAAGTTTAAATTAAGATAAAATGAATAGCATTAAGTCATAAGAAATTCAATATCTACTAATTAAAAAATAAAAAAATTATACATACATCTATAGAGATAAAATTAAAAAAACAAAAAATTGTTTTATTTTTTACTATGTAGTTATTAACCTGCCCGGTGCGCGTTTGCTCATAGTATTGAGGTAAAATGTACCAAGTCTTATTCATCGGTGTTAAATAGCACAGTGCGACACATGAAAAGTGAACTAAAATCCGTCATAAGGCGAAAGTACTCGCCGAAACAAGTAATTCTGCCAGAGCGTTTTGCAAAGTTGGCTCATATAAGGATTTTATTGCCAAATCCATTTTTTGCCTCAAATTGGATTTTGAGCGATTTTTCGATTTTTTCATATGGCTATATCTCGGTAACGAGCCGAAAATATTGTTTTGATGACTCAGCAATGTTGTAGCTATTGAATAGAAGAAACAAAATGCCGAACAAACTTAACCGAAAAAAATTCATCTAGTGCCCTAAAATCGCAAAAATTACCATTTTTTTTTACCATTTTCTTAGTATTTTTCAACTTTTTTGATAAATAACTCGACATCGAACCACAAACAAGCTGTTTTTTTTCTTTTTCGCTTTATTTCAAATCAAAAGAATATTTTTCAATTCATTTTCCAGCGACTATTACATATAAAATATGAGTATATTTATATGTATGACAAAAACTTAGTGGACTTTTTCAACAGATGGCGTTAGTGAAATACGTATTGAGCTTTACATTTTTTTGTACTTCTCCCTAGCAGAAAAACTTTTTCATGTTAAATTTTACAATGTTTCCAATGCAAATGTTTTTTATGCACTCAAATGCCGTTTAGCGCGCCATTCTGGGAAGTTGGTTCAACACGGGCTGGAGCGTATAAACGCTTAGGGAGGGAGGTGCAGCGCTCTAGGGACCATCAAATCCGTTTATAACCCTCCTCGTCATGCGCGTTAGACGCCTTCCCCCCACGCGACTGATGCTCAGCCGCGAGTCGAGTCTGTTGGGAAATATAGTATACGCGCAGATATATCCTACGTACGACAGTAAACGTCAAAGACGCTCGCACCAAGAAGTGATTTTCGCGACGATGTTGGAAGACAGCGGCGACGAATACATGCAATGAACCTCACCAGAGTTATCGCTTTGCCCTAGAAGGACGCGCTAAAACGGAATTATCGTGCATAAAGTAAGATATGCACGTTGAAGCCTACATAACATACTATTTTTACTGGGGATATTTTGACGCGTCTTTTTTGAGAAAATAATAATAACAGTGAAATTGAAAGTGAATAACATTTTAAAAACAACAATATTGAAAATTTCAGTGTGGAAGTTACCAAGTGCCCAAAATTAGACAATTTTTTTTATGTTTGTGGTCATATAGTGCCAAAAAAAGATAATAAGGAGAGAAAAAATTATTTGAGTAATGAATTCAAAACAGCATACAAACATTATTTTGATGAACCTGATTCAAGTGGGCTAAATTATACGCCGAGCACTGTTTGCAAAAGTTGTTATACAGTTCTTATGTTATGGTTAAATAAAAAAGGAAAACATTTTCCTTTTGTGAAACCAGTAATTTGGGTGAAAGATCCAACCGGACATGATGAAATCAGGTGTTACGCGTGCATTAATTTTCAGCTTGGATTGACCAAAACAAAATTAAAATCAAATGAATATATTGCCGCTTATACTGCCACACTTCCTGTCCGCGCCTTTCTGGTATCGAACCACCTAAACCTCCGAGTCAGGATCGCGAAACTCAACGAACTGAAACTACTGTTTTCACCAATCCAACCGATGTGAATGATATTGATTGGCTACCCGTTGATGAAGATGATGGACCACAGCCGCTAACACAACCGGAAATAGATTATATTGTGGCTAAGTTGAATTTATCTCAACGAAATTCACAAATGTTGACAGGATTTTTGAAGCGTAGAAAACTCACACAGCCAAATGTTAACACCACAGCATACCGAAAACGCCAAGCTGAATTTCAAACGTTTTATACCGTTAACGATGAAAATACGTCCTCTTACTGCCATGATATTCCTGGTCTAGTGAACAAATTGGGAATGCAGTATGACGCTAATGAGTGGCGATTATTTATTGATGGCTCAACTTCAAGTTTGAAGGCTGTGTTGTTACACGTAACAAACCAAAAACCATTTGGCATAAATATGAAGGAAACGTATGAAACATTGCGCGAAATATTGGTGAAAATCCAATATGAAGAACAGAAATGGAAGACTTGTTGTGTCTTAAAAGTCATAAACATATTACAAGGTGTCATAGAAAAGGGCGGTTTTCCAACATACTTTTGCTTCCTTTGCGATTGGAATTCACGATACAAAGGTGGCCAATATCAAAAAAGAGATTGGATTCTAAGAACCAAAGATAATCAAGCCGGAATAAGATTATTCAATGATCCAATAATACAGGACGTCACCGACACATTACTACCACCGCTCCATACAAAATTGGGTATCGCTGGGAAATTGATCGAAGTGATAGTTAAGGATGTTCCTGGCGCATTCGAATGTTTGAAAACCATGTAATGCAGGGACCGGATATAAGAAAATTAATGAACAGCGAAGAATTTACAAACGCGCTGAGTGGTGGTTACCGGCGTGCCTGGTTTGCATTGAAAGCAGTGATCGAGGGCGTTTTAGGAAAGACACGCGTCCCGGAAGACGAGATAAAGAAAAAGAGTTCGTTATTTGCTCAGTTCCTACGAAAATATAAATGTATCAATGACTTTGAAAATACATTTTTTACATTATCACCTTGATACCTTTTTGCGCCAATTGCCCCAAGAATCAGACGAACAAGGTGAACGCTTCCACCAAGTTACCATGCCATTCGAAAAGCGATTCAAGGGAAAAAAATTGGATGCATTGCTTGCCGAAATATGTTGGTGGACAAGCAAAATAAGTGAATATGAAGCTGAAGACGCCGAAAACACTGAATACACCGAAGACGCCGCCGAAGAACACACAGATATAGATAGGCAACGATGTCTTCTGATTCAGATGATGATTTCGAACCTTCCATGAAAAAAATGCGAATTTCAGAACCACAACCGACAACTTCAACTGATTTCTAAGATTAATACAATAGAGTTATTCACGATCTGGAGTAACAAGCTGAGTAACAGGGTAAAAGTGAACTCAGTTACTCTGAATAGTGAGCATACTCAATACTTTGCACTTATATTTGCTTTTTGTTTCTCAAAATAATTTTAGCTGCCAACAAAAAAAAAATTTTTTTAATTGAATATTTTGCTCTCATTCAAATTTTTATTTTTGATGAACGAAAATTGCCTCTCAATCATAAACAAGTTCAAACGTTTCTATAGAAATAGAAATAGTAAAAAAAAGGCAAAAGTGTAAGATTATTTTACACTAGAAAATACCTTGACTAAAAGGGTAAAAGAGTAACAGAGTAACTTACGTATATTTTGTTGTTGTGGTTGTGCACTATTACCCTGTTACTCTGTTACTCAGGACGTTACTCTAGATCGTGAATACCTCTAATATATTTTTATCTCTTTTTCATATTACTTTTTAGTTCTTTTTCATAACGTTTTTACCTCTTTTTCATGCAAAAATGAATTGAAAAATATTTTTTTGTTTTGAAATAAAGCGAAAAAGAAAAAAAACAGCTTATTTGTGGTTCGATGTCGAGTTATTTAACAAAAAAGTTGAAAATACTAAGAAAATGGTAAAAAAATGGTAATTTTTGCGATTTTAGGACACTAGATGAATTTTTTTCGGTTAAGTTTGTTCGGCATTTTTTTCTTCTATTCAATAGCTACAACATTTCTGAAGTCATCAAAACAATATTTTTGGCTCGTTACCGAGATATAGCCATATGAAAAAATCGAAAAATCGCTCAAAATCCAATTTGAGGCAAAAAACGGATTTGGCAATAAAATCCTTATATGAGCCAACTTTGCAAAACGCTCTGGCAGAATTACTTGTTTCGGCGAGTACTTTCGACGCCTTATAACGGATTTTAGTTCACCGTCAATGACTTGAAAAATGTTGCACTGTGTAGTTTCGTAGCTGTGATGATTACTTTTCAGATCGTTGCATAGTGGGCTGCAGTTTTTGAAAATCGGTAGAGCTACGGACACCCCTATGCTCAAGTGTTGAAAGCTAATTCTTAATTTTTCGGTCCCACTGATTTTCACATTCATCAAAATTTTGAGAAAAAAATATTGGGGTTTAAGAAAACTCCACGGGAAGCTTGATTCACGATAACCCCCATTGCTGCCCGCAAGTAACTATCCAATTTTTTCTTTCTGTTTTGCGAGTAATACCATTTTTTCTAGGTTGCCTACTATATCAAAATGAGGTTTCGTTGTTTGTCTGGCCTTTATGGGCTTGGAAACTATTTACCTACATAATTTTAATGAAATTTTAAAAGCGTATTAGAATGGATCAGGGGAAGGTCGCAGGCTAGAAAATTAGGCAGTGCCACGCCCCCAAATCAACAAATCTCGTCACACGTCTGAAAATTATTGAGCCAGTTTAATGAGATTTGTCACAAATGTGAAATGCATCACTGAAAAAATTATTCTTCTGCTTCACTTCTAGATAAATATCTCATCAGGATAAAGAATAAAAATGAAAAAACTGAAAATACTCAAAATGAAGATAAAAAAAAGTGTAGTGTAATATGGACCATATAGTCCATTTGGTACAGAAGTTGCATATAAAAATGTCACTTCCACATTCGGCACATTTTTCATGACTCCAAGAACGTCAGATTACACATTCAACCCAAAATTCGCCACGTCGATCTTTATCATTTTTTTCCTTTGTAGTTAACGAATTACATATAATGACCATCAGACACGTCATGAAAACTGCAACTAGATTCCCCATCTGAAAAAGATGATAAATACATTTGTTTTTGAGGCTTCTTTCTCTGGTGGTCCATATTACCCACAGCACGTGTTGGTGAAATAAATGGTTTTTATCAAAAACTCTTTTGGTTAATGAACTTATTTGTGCTAATAAATTATAAATGGTATTCACTGACTTTATATAATTAACCATTTATTTAAAAACGCGATGTCTTTAAAGTGAAATAATGAAATATACTCACTAGAAAAAAATTATCACTGATCTTTTTTTTAGAAAAATCAACTTTACAGAAACATGCGACTGCACCGAACGCTAAAATCGCCCTATTATAAGCTTTAGGTATTAGCGCTAAGTTTGAACATGAATAACGGTAAATCCTATGTATGCATTGGGAAATAACCATGTGGTCCATATTACCCACGTAGTCCATATTTCCCTCCCTTACCCTATATAGAACAATGCCAAAAAAAGTATTAATTTTAAACTATTTTGGAATAAATTTCATACTTTTTTTATTACAAAATTTCAAACTTTTTTGGAAAAAATCGGATTTTAATAAGAAAAAAGTTTAAAATCAATACTTAAGGGAATCAAAAGTAAGAAAAGTAAACTATAATTTTTTAGTGTGTGGTGATAAATAGAACTTGTGTTTTTGATGGATTAATACTAAGGCCTCTTGTGGAGGACCATCCAGCGAGGTCTCCAGAAGCACATTTAGTACACTAAATACATTAATATATTTCTCATTTACCATTAAAACTAAATCATTCGCATGTAATTTTTAAAATATTGGATTTAACGCGATTATCCATAGAAGTGGTCAAAGCACCCCACCTTGTGGAGTGCCACATATGTGCAGTTTTTGTTTAGATTCTAAGCTCCACGTTGTTGTATTAAGCGACAGTAGAGTTTTGATCCATCCCGTACGAAAATCTTTGACTTCTATCAACCGAAGCTCGTCTATTAGTGTTTCATTTAAGATATTAAAAGCAAGTACAATATCTAAGAATGCAGTTAAAGTGTATTGCTTGTAGTAAAGTGAGTACTCAACGTTTTTAACCATACTATGTAGAGCAGTTTCTACTGATTTGCATTTATGCTAGGCGTGCTGTGTAGGTGACAAGTAACCATGAGGAATATTTTCTCTAATGAAGCAGTCAATAACACGTTCTATGGTTTAAAGGAGAAAAGATAGGTCTGAAATCTTTTGCTTGACTTTACTTCTTTGGGAATAAATACTGCCTTTGCCAGGCACAATGATTGTGGTACATATTGAAGTCTAAAGCAACCGTTTAAAATTTACATAAACCAATCCATGATACTATCTCTAGCCCACTGTAACATAGCTGGGGAAATGTTATCAGGACCTGCTGATTTATAAAGCCGTCGATAGCATGATTTATTCTAGTCTTGTTAAAAGTATTGGTAAGAAAAAGTAAAAAATATATGATAAAATGTCGAACAAATGGTTCAAATAGACCAAAAAATACGTGATTTTGGGTATTTTTGCATAAAATTTTCTTGAAAACCAGAGCCAAACCGTAAAAATTACTCATATCACCAAAATCTGCGTACTCGAATTGACCTTACTACGAAGAATCGATCAATGTTAGAAAACAGACTTAATTTCACTTAATTTAGTGCTAGTGAAAAAATGTTGAATATCAAGAAATTTATTAAGTGTTAGTGAAAAATCTTTCACAGTTTTTCATTATCATTAAATTTAGTTAAATATTTCTAATAAAGATTTCACTAAAGTTAGTGATAGTGAAATTTCTTTCACTACCCAAAAAGCGATTTCATGGTAATGAAAAATTTCCCATTACCACTAAATCTATTGAAACGGAAAATATATTTTATTGAATTTAATGAAACTTTAAACATTAAAGTTTTATTAAATTATACTAATTTTATAAACTTTAGTCAATGTTTTGCAAGAATCGAAAATTCCATGCATTTTCCAACTTAGAATATTATGACAATTAGGAGAAGAGAAAAAACTACTGAACATGGCTATGGTGACATATGTTTCGGTTACCGCCACGTAACCATCATCAGACCAACTTTTGTTTTTATATAATTTATTTTAAATTAAATGAAATAACAATTGAAAAATTTTTGAACTTTTTGTCTGAGGCCGGGATCGATCTATGAACCTTTCGAAATCAATCTCTCTACATAGCGCATTTATCAACTGACTGCGCTGTGTGCCCTCGGAAAAATTGGTAGCTTAAGTGCCTATATGCATGTAGCGTGGTTTCATTCTCTATACTCCTTTGTCATCATTCATGTTGTGTTTGTTTGGTAAGGCTCAGCCATTGGCTGAGAATCAATACCGTTATATTATATGACTGACAAGTGTTGCCAGTTGCACATATTTGGCGTGTTCTCCATGATTACTTAAAATGGTTTATGTTGACTATATGAAAATTATACTAATTTTATGAACTTTAGTCAATGTTTTGCAAGAATCGAAAATTCCATGCATTTTCCAACTTTAATGCTTTAATGTCAAACCACCCGACCAAGCTTTTCTTATTCGTCTTAGTGTAAACTACCATTTTTCATTAAAAATTCCAGAAACCGCGATGACGGCACTTTTAGAATTGCCGGCTCCTGGATTATTATTTCATTGAAACTAATGAATATTTTCAATTTAAAAATTTCAAAGTTTCATAAAATTTATTGGAATGAATTTTCACTTTATAGCCCAGGAAAATAAGACGAAAAAAAAGCTTCTGTGCGAAAAAATTCCCAGTGGAAATTTTTCACCGGAATTGTCTTTATTTATGCATGATACACAAACTGCGAAAAGTCCATTGCAAAGTCGTGTGCGCATAAAAAGTTATTAAGGCTCAAAGGTCGCTAAAATCAGTTTTTTGCAAATATCTCGCTAATGCTAAATTCTACAGAAAAATGTTGGTCTCCAATTTTGTATAGCACAGGAAATTTCCTACAAAAGTACGTTAAAAGTATTTGCGTACGACTTCTAGTTAAGAAAATCACCCAATTTAAAAAGTTGTTAACAGTTATGATATGAAATACTACCTATGAGTTCATATTAAAATATCTTACTTTTTAAATTGCAATAACTCTTCATTAAAATGCCGTTTGAAAGATAATTTAATTTTCTATATACCGTACAAAATTTTTCTTTACTGGTTTTTTAAGGATATCTGCGGATTGGTAAGTACTACGATAAAAAGTAATGGGATCAAATTTGTAGAGAATTACAAGATCTACAAAAAATAAGTGATATGTGTACACATAGAAGTAACCGTATAGAAGATATTCAATAGAAACCGGTTTTTTGGCATTTTATGGTTTTTTTGGAATATCTTCTAAACGGTTACTTCTATGTGTAAACATATCGCTTATTTTTTGTAGATCTTGTAATCCTCTACAAATTTGATCCCATTACTTTTTATCGTAGTACTTACCAATTCGCAGATATCCTTAAAAAACCAGTAATTTCGAAGCGTTAACGGTTATTCAAGAATATTTGTAAGGTCATGAGCCGTTTGAAAGAAAAATTTTGTACGATATATAGAAAATTAAATTATCTTTCAAACGGCATTTTAATTTTGTTTGTACAACTTCTCATTAGAGTTATTCACGATCTAGAGTAACGAGCTGAGTAACAGGGTAAAAGTGCACTCAGTTACTCTGAATAGTGAGCATACTCAATACTTTGCACGTATATTTGCTTTTTGTTTCTCAAAATAATCTTAGCTGACAACAAAAAAAAAATTTTTTAAATGAATATTTTTCTCCCATTCAAATTTTTATTTTTGATGAACGAAAATTGCCTCTCAATCATAAACAAATTCAAACGTTTCTATAGAAATAGAAATAGTAAAAAAAAGGCAAAAGTGTAAGATTATTTTACACTAGAAAATAGCTTGACTAAAAGGGTAAAAGAGTAACAGAGTAACTTACGTATATTTTGTTGTTGTGGTTGTGCACAGTTACCCTGTTACTCTGTTACTCAGGACGTTACTCTAGATCGTGAATACCTCTATTGAAGAGTTATTGCAATTTAAAAAGTAAGATATTTTAATATGAACTCATAGGTAGTATTTCATATCATAACTGTTAACAACTTTTTAAATTGGGTGATATTCTTAACTAGAAGTCGTACGCAAATACTTTTAACGTACTTTTGTAGGAAATTTCCTGTGCTACAAAATTGGAGACCAACATTTTTCTGTAAAATTTAGCATTAGCGAGATATTTGCAAAAAACTGATTTTAGCGACCTTTGAGCCTTAATAACTTTTTATGCGCACACGACTTTGCAATGGACTTTTCACAGTTTGTGTATCATGCATAAATAAAGACAATTCCGGTGAAAAATTTCCACTGGGAATTTTTTCGCAGAAAATGTCTTATTTTCCTGGGCTATTAATGAAACTTGTAGAGAAAATTTGATCCATTAAATTTAATAAAACTTTAATGTTAATGTTTAAAGTTTCATTAAATTCAATAAAATATATTTTCCGTTTCAATCGGTTTAGTGGTAATGGGAAATTTTTCATTACCATGAAATCGCTTTTTGGGTAGTGAAAGAAATTTCACTATCACTAACTTTAGTGAAATCTTTATTAGAAATTTTTAACTAAATTTAATGATAATGAAAAACTGTGAAAGATTTTTCACTAACAGAATTCCCGATGACGGCACTTTAAGTATTGCTGGCTCCTCGCCTATAAGTTTTCCCTTTCAATAGACTTAGTGATATTGGTAAATTTTTCATTTTTCATGAAATCAACTTAATGATAGTGAAAAGCTTTCCACTATCATTAAATGAATAGATTGATAATGAACAATATTTCATTACCATTAATAGTACAGTCATTTGGTAGTTTTACCTGGAAAGTTTTGCGGGATTTTTGCAAATGAGTTATTTTATAGATTTCGATGTGCTCTTTCAGAACTTCAACTTTGCTACCTCGAGTCGGGTTCGCTCGCGCCGCCATATTGCAAAAATAGCGTCCAAAATCGGTTTTTTTACAAATATATATTTAACGGTTAGATTTAGAGAAAAATATTGTGGCGCAATATTGTAGCTTATAAAATTTTCTATAAAAATGACCTCTTAATTGTTTCCGTCCGACTTATAACTCAGGAGATATCCTAATTCATAATTTGAAAAAAATTAGTAAATTGTGCATGCCGCTTATGAGTAGGCACAGTGATGTGTTGAGCTTAAAATTACAATAACTCATGAACGGTGAGTCACACGTTCAAAGTAAAAACACCTATTTATAGAAAATTACATTTACAATAAGCTACATTTCATTTTTTTTTACATGACCTATAGTTAACGAGATATTTTTTCAACAAATCTAAAATTTAGAAAAAAACCGTTTTTTTTCAAAATAGCTCTAAAAAGGTTCGTTCTAAAAAAAAAAATTTCTCGCATTCTGTAGCACGTTCAATTCCCTTTAAGAGTCTCTCCGAACTGTTTTTTCGTCCGACTTACCGTTCATGAGATATCACGTCTTGAAAATTATTCAAAATTGAACATTGTACTATGCTCCATACTATGTTCAATTTTTAATGATTTTTAAGTCGCGATATCTCATGAAGAGTAAGTCTGACGAAAAAACAGTTCGGAGAAACCCTTATAGGAATTGAACGTTCTACAAAATGCATGAACAATTTTTTTTCTAGGTCGAACCGTTTTGGAGCTATTTTGAAATAACGGTTTTTTTCTAAATTTTAGGTTTGTTGAAAAAATATCTCGTAAACTATAGGTCATGTAAAAAAAAGTGAAATGTAGCTTATAGTGGATGTAATTCCCTATAAATAGTTGGGGAAATGTTTAGTTAGTTTTACTTTGAACGTGTGACTCACCGTTCATGAGTTATTTTAATTTTAAGCTCAACACATCACAGTGCCTACTCATAAGCGGCATGCACAATTTACTAATTTTTTTCAAATTTTGAATTAGGATATCTCCTGAGTTATAAGTCGTACGGAAACAATTAAGAGGAAATTTTTATAAAAAATTGTATAAGCTACAATATTGCACCACATAATTTTTCTCTAAATGTAACTGTTAAAGAGATATTTGTAAAAAACTGATTTTGGACGCCATTTTTGCAATATGGCGGCGCGAGCGAACACGACTCGAGGTAGCAAAGTTGAAATTCTGAAAGAGCACATCGAAATCTATAAAATAACTCATTTGCAAAAATCCCACAAAACATTCCAGGTAACATCATTTTATTCTCCCAAATGATTGTACTATAAATTAATTTTTTGATAATGAAAAAATTTGTACTATCACTAAATTAAGTGGAGAAAATTTATCACTATCTCTAAATAGTAGTGGAAAATTTTCACTATCAAAAAATTTATTTTGTGAACTCACTCAATGAACTGAAAATTTAGTGCATTACCCTACTCTGTTAGAAAAAAATGTGTCCGATTCTAGCACAGTGTAATTAAAATCAAATTATAAACTGTGCAACATAAGCCCTTAGAAATTGTCGTAAAAATTGTGTGAAAAAGAATTATTTTTTACAAAACCTTCATATAGTTAAAAACGTGAATTTCAAAAAAAAGTTTTTTTTATGTAGTTACAATATTATTATTACAATATTGTTACATATATTATTTAATCACTATCAGACTCATCGGCAAACTTTTTACGATAATTACGACGCACACGTGCCACTTTTTGATGAAATAAATTTAAGGTGACCTTATTACTATTTGCATTATCGTTGCATGGCGAGCGTAGTTGCTGTTGTTGATGATGCTGATTATGTTGTGGTTGCTGTGAAATGTAGTCACCATCACTTGGTGCTGTATTGCCATTGCAATATAGAGTAGAAGAAGTATTACGAATGCTATTACCACCGTTACTGCTGCCACTAGAGAAAGGCGTAAGTGTAGTTGCTACACTAATTCCACTGTCTGGTGTTTGCAACAAAATGTGGTCGTTGCCAATGTTATCACTATATTGCTGTTGAGTTTCTAATAGTTGATTATTGCTATTATCATTACAATAATCGCTGCTTTCCAATTGATAACTGCTATTGCTACTAAGATGACAATTATTTGCTGCAATTTCTGTTGCTGGTTGGACCATAATATATTGAGGATCAATAATATTTTCTACATCTTCTTCAATAGTCAATGGATTAATATTGTTACCATTGCTTGCGGTGGCAGCAGCAAGGCAAAATATATCATTATTATTTTGTTCATTATTGTTAACTTCATCATCGTCAACAGTTGTGGTGGAGTTACAACGTACATTTATATACTCAGCAATGGCTAATTTTCGACGTTTAACAGGCGTTGTCTCAGCAACATTGTTACCGTTTGTAACAGCTGTCGCCTTTAATTTAGCTGCAGCTGTTCTTGAAGTTGAAGGAGTTGACAGTATTGGTGGTAGTGATGAGATTGATGAGGATGTAGTGTCGTCTTCTATAGCTTCATCTGGGTAACTACTATTTGAAAGTCTTGAATTGGTTGAATGGCTAGAATATTGATCAAGCAAATCGACATGTGGACGTCGTCGATTTACAATATTAGTGTTATTGTTGTTGCTATTGTTATTATTGCTTAATTGAGGTAGCGGTGTTGATCTGGATGTTACTGTTGTATTTGTTGCTAATGTTGCAGCTGTTGCAAATGGTAATGTTGCTGCTGTTTCTGCTGATGCTGTTGCTGTTATATCAATGTAAGCAGCAGCATCATTAGCTTCAGCAACAGTTGTGATAGCTAAACGTTGATGTCGTTGATGTGGTTGTTCTTGCTGTTGTATGCTTTGCATACGTTGTATCACTGCTGTGTTGACACCACCTCCATTCCGATTCATTGCAGCATGTGTGTTCACAGATGGTGCACCACTGCTACTGCGGCTCATAATTGCTGCATCATTCGTACGTCGTACGCCATTAAGTTTTTTTGTTGGCTGCACTGTTGGGTCAACAACAATTTCAGATGATTGCTGTGATATTGCTGTTAATGTAGCTAGGCCGCTTAGTGCACGTGGTGGATAATCATCGTCGTCCTCATCCTCATCAGAATCGTCAATGTTTTGTTGTTGTTGTCTCAAGCGTATGATATCATCTGCAAAAAAAAAAAAATAAAACACACGTATTATGGAAATGTAACAGCTTTATATACACCTACTTATTAAGTTTACACTTAAATCAAATCAAAACACACAGTGGCCCTTAAATGCATTCATTTATGTATTATATTCCCATTAGGGAAAACTTTATCGACGGAGTAAACAGGATAGCCAAGTCAAAACTAAAAAGATTATCATGATATTGTCATTCTCACACAAAGTCCAGACAAAAATCCTATTCATCAGAGTATTGATTTAAAAAATACTTAGCACTTAAATTTGAAGCAGAAACATAAGTGATAGGTTTCGGTATACGTAAACCTTATCGCCATTTTTTTTGTGCATTTTTTAAGAATCTTAAATAATTCTATAATCCCAGGATTCCTTTTAAAACCGCATTCGGATTAAGCAAAAGGCTCAATAATTGGCATTTCTTACTGGAGTGATGTCAGAAGTTATTTGAAAACCAAATCCTTTGTGAAGACATTAAAGACACCAGAGGAAGTAGAGACGGTCAAGCACTGGATGAAAAGAAAGCTCTGTGGCTGTGATAAGAGTTTCAGTGTATGTCACAAAATGTTACTTTAGTGACAAAAGTAGTTTTTCACTCTCTTCTTGTGCCTCTATTTTGTTTACGCTCTGTCTTTGTATAATAGCTACTACAATCCTACTTACCATAACATATATTTTATTGAAGTTTTTCTACCCGTACTTTTTACACACCCCTGAATTCCAAAAGCTTTTATAATCGCTTGACTTTTTGAGAAAGTGTATATGTCGATGCGGGGTCCCCTACATAGGGATTTTCTTACATATAGCTCTGCAGCGTGGACCTCCGCCTGAAAATGGAAATCGAAATCAAAACATACTTCAAACTTAAGTTCTAACACCCATTTGAAGTAGTTGGGGCAAGTTGTCCAAAAGTTGTTCAGTAACTTCAAATCTCTAGCTGGATTTTTGGTTTATTATAATAAACATGAAACACTTAGTACATATGTATTGTAAAGTGGGTTGACCATTGAAATATGTCCTTTGGGTTTGTGTTGTACGTAGACTTTACACAAAATTTTTGACTCTGATAAAAACATTATTGAGGCTAGAATATTTTTGGACCAAAAACACCAGGACAATGATTTTAGAAATAGTGGCAAATCTAATGCTGGAATGTAATGTAATGTTTCATTGAGACTTTAAAATGTTACAATGAATAATACATCTTTTTCTACAAACGAGAACTTAGAACTATTAGTATTATTCTAAGAAAAGTACAAGAAAACGCTACATGCTAATTAATACAATGGAATAGGAAGAACTGAATACCTACAAAAAAAATTCGTTAATATAAGATGAATGTGTGCTTGCTCCCGACACACAAAGTTTGCATGATAAGCAAGTTCTCAATAAAAAAGACTAAACTAAATTAAACTTACAACTAAACTTAAAAATAATTATATAAAAAAAACATGTTACACATGACAACAAAATATTTTGTTAGCTGGTACATTTTTACTGTTAAACATAATAAATGTTAGTATTCTAGTAAAAAATTATATTATGTACATATATGTAAAATTTGAAACAAAATCTGATTTTTAATAATAATAAATTTGGAAAATTAAAATAGGTGAATTTTAAGAGTTAACCTCTGTGAGTGTCGGAAGAGACCTTTGAGTAAAAGTCAGGCAAAAGTGGTGCTGAAAAATCAATTTCTGCCAAAATATTTGTATTGCATATACCAATCGGAGATAAATACCGAAAGTTAAGCCAATCTTCATTATCCATGAATGACTGAATTTTAGATTCTAATGAAATTTGTTCTGGCTCCAAGAAGTATTTGGCCATGCTAAGAAAAGCACTAATAATGGAAGGCTTGTAACTGGTATTATAAGAATTTGATAAAGAATTGTTACCTTGACTTAAAAGGCTACTTGAGATTGAAGCAACAGCTTTGACAGCTTTTTGGTTGATTTCTTTAGTGCTGAAATTTTTTAATTCTTTTAATATAATTCTTGTATTCAGGGCAACCCTTATAATTAACTGGATGCCCAGACTCATTGCAATTAATGCAGAACGGTAGAGATTTATCATTTTTAATTAAAAGACACTCACCTTGTTTATGAGGTTGGTCACATTTTAAACAAGCAAATGCTCTATTACAGTTGCGGGCGCTATGACCCCAAGATTGACAACGTTTGCATTGAATGTATTTTGAGTTAGATTTTGGTGCTTCTCAGGTTATGGATTGATTCAATATATATTTAATTTTTGAAAGGTCGCTTATGGATTTGCCCGGCTGTAGGGTGACAAGAAAGAGACCTGTGTCGATATGGTTGCGTTTTGAATAGGACGTGTAACACTTATTTACGCTGTCAATGCAGCCTGGAAGAGCATTCTAAAGCCGTTTTAATGTCCTCTATTTCTGTTTTGAACTAAATCCCTCTTAAAACAAAATTACTTTTTTAAGAGCAGAAGGAGTGTAAGAATAGGAGTCACTTTCGTGTGTGCGCAAAAGGTCCATCATGGCTGTATGGGCACCTTGATCTTCAAGATATAGTTTACTTTTAAATTTAGAAATATTTGTTATTTTAAATTTGATATCAGGAGTATGAGTTTTAAGTTGATCAATGAGACTTTACATTTACATTTTACATTGTATAAGAAACTAGGAGGGCAGAAATTGGTTTTAGCTGCACCTTTGCTAGAATTAATTTTACTCGCGGTATTGTTTTTATTTATAG
Organism: Calliopum simillimum; assembly: GCA_951812925.1. NCBI lineage: Eukaryota > Metazoa > Arthropoda > Insecta > Diptera > Lauxaniidae > Calliopum > Calliopum simillimum. Next base: position 122,518,433 of record OX638368.1, read on the forward strand.
AATTAGTATTTTTTTCAATATTAATATCGCTAAGGATAGAAAATCTATTACTAATATTAGTAAAAACCTTATTTTTGAATTCTTCAACGTTGATTTGCTTGACGGCTCCTGCTGAAGACCGCTTAGCTCGTTTGGATTCAACTACTTCAAAACCGTCATCAGGTTGAGATATTAAATTTCCCGCACCAACAGTGGAAGGCGAAGCGCTGACAGGGATATGTTCAGTACTGTCCATTGGTATTGGACACGGTAGACTGCTATGCAAATTTAAAATTGGCTGACCATTCGGCTGCTGACCTTGAAACTCTTCTTGCAGATCTTGAAGAACTGCCTGGTGTGCAGCCATCATTATGCAAACATAATCAGCAAACTATTAAACCACCAAGTTGACAAGATGGTTTTTCTTGGAATTGTCGTGATAGTTATAAACCAGCCGACCAGCTAGATGAAGAAGAAAATCCTTCGAATTTATTTGTCCAGTGGAGCTTATAAATTGTTACAAAAAAAATATTGCACGATACTTCTGCAAACGCACAAATAAGCGACGGCGTAGAATCGTAAGCCTACGATTTCAATTTTGTAAAAATATGAAATTTTTTTTGGAAATTAATTTTTAAATAAAACGTCTTTATTTGACAAAATTCTCACAGCCAATCCTCTAATGCTGGAATTAGCCAAGAAGTAGCGTTTCGTGACGTAACGTCACGGTTGCTTGTCAACGTAGCATCGATTAGTGAAAACGGTAGGTAACGTTCGAAATGTCACCTTACAAGTTAAAAATTACTGGAAAAATTCCAGTTTTTGTAAACAAGCATCCATTGTCATACTTATTTTAATTAATTTGTTCAAAAAATTTCAATTATATCCAAATTAAATTTATTTTATCCAACAAAGTAGCGCGACGTTTGAAAATCTAATTTCAACAGGTCTCAACGTTGCGTACCGCTACTTTACGATTTCACTAATCGCTTACACGCTTCTGCCATTTGATAGATGTTGACAGGCATCACGTTACGAAACGCTACTTCTTGGCTAATTCCACCATAAAACGTTTCTCCCATTTAACGTAGAACCTTAAAATATACTACGTTTTTATATATTTTAAAATAATAGCATACTTTCATGTTCTATTCAATATCATGCGATTTGTTTTGTCGTACAAATTACACAACGGACTTTCATGCTCTATATTGTGTGAAACTTTACAAAAACTTTGCGTATTTTTGGGCTTTATTTTAAACGAGTATCACTGTTGCCACATTCTAAAATCAATGTCCTGGATAGAATGCAATTTTCCAAAAACTTTTGATGCACCTTAACCTAAAAAAATGTTTATGTAAGAGAGATGTGTGTACCTTGGTCCGTGCACGTGTACGGTAATGTTCTTCTATGGAATTTTCCACTTATACCGCTGACTGATATTAGTAGACTTCAGACCGTCAATCTGTATGCGAGTGTACAAATGTACAAAGTGACGGAAAAAGTATTTTTGGTGTGTAACAATTAGTTTTTAAAGTAAACGAAACGTTTTGTGAGAAACTTTGAAATATTTAAGTTAAACAACATCAGGAAGGAAGTTTAGTTATTGTTTTAAGCTTTAAGTGAGTTTTAGATGTATTTTTATTAATATATGTTTTGGGTGTTGACAGTTTTTAAAACATGCTGTCTGTGTGTACCTTAGACCTATTGACCAGCGAGCCATAATCGCCTTTCTATTGTTATTATTATTATTTTCGTGGTTTATGTACTTATTTATAACTAGTATTTGCTTAGTTAATTGTTTTTTTCTAAATTGATTTTTTGTGTTATAACTTTTATTTATGACTAATTTTTTAGTTTTATTGAATGTTACTTTTGATTACATAATAAATGGTTCTTTCATAATTTATTACCTATATAAAATGTATTCTCTTTTATTTTTGATGCATAACCATGCAAGTGTACCTTGGACCGTTTGAGATCGGAACGGAAATAGTAATAGTCTAAGATCCGGCAGTAAAAAAATGTATCGATCGAGTTTTTAGTTAAAATCTAGTTTTTACATATATTTATAAATGGGGGAACATATTTGTGGCGGGTTGCCTATCAAAATGTGGCCGCAAATATTATCAAATCACCAAATTGTAGAAATATACGTAGGCTGCTATATACAAAAATTTAAAATATTTAGTTGTAACTCAAAAAACAAGTACATCAAAAAGCATTGTCCATAGGGTTATTTTGAATTATAGAAAGGGTCTACTTATCGTACCACAAAAAATTATCTCATATATTAAGCCTAGCTTAAACCCACAGTCGGTCAAAAAGACGAAGCAACTCTTTAAGTAGAATTCCGACACTTCAGTGGGAGATATTGCTGTAAATGCAGGTACGTGTGCTGCTCGATATATTTCTGGCCTAGGCAACACTAATGTCAATATCTAAAATCTGGCAACACCAAAATAAAGTTGGACATTTTTTAGCATAAACGTACTCACAACGTTTTGCTATTTGTTTTGCTTACAGTGAGTTAAGAAAATCAATCTTTCCATTGATAATTTAAGCGATTGATAAATTATGGAGTCTCCAACGAGAACAAACCTTTTTTACGGCCAGGTGTTCATGCAATATCGAATGTATGCTAGTGCGAGAAATGCCCAAGGATGCCTCTATCTCACGGTATGTCACATGACGATCTTGCATTATCAGTTCACGCACGGCATCAATGTTCTCTGGCACAACGGCCGTTTTTGGACGACCTTCACAGAATTCATCTTTGAGCGAGCGTCGGCCACGATTGAATTCATTAAACCAGTTTTTCACAGTGCTATAGGATGGTGCCTATTTTTGTGATTTTTTTTACATTATGTAGCCAAACAAAAAAGTTCCATGCAAATTTTGTGTTTGTTGATCCAAAATAAATTATAGCCTTTTTAAAGTTTTCAACAGAGTCAAAATATTTTGTGAGGAGTCTAACAATAAGCCAACGAACATATTTCAATGGGTACCAGAATATATTTTTTTTTTTTGGCGACCCACCGCAGTGTATGTATGCCCGCAATTTTTCACATGTTCATGTTCACTCGCAACACATGTCACTTAAGTAAATATTATGAAACTAACATAAACCTGAGGTTTACTTGACCGCCTTTATGGGAGTTCTATTCAACTGAATTGTGTAATAATAGGTGACAAAAGGGCGATAATACAAGTTTTTTATTTAAACTGTAATTAGAATTGTAGTTGCTCTTATAATACTTAAGAAGTGTCAAAAACACTTATGTATACAAATCCAACAATATTAATTGGTGCTGACATTCAATGGCGATAAAAGCAATATGCATTTCTTTTTTACTTGGCAATTTTTAGTGAGGAGTATTATCACTCTATAATTAGTATATTCCAACACTGACTATAGGATGAACCCAAGTAAGGTTTGAATGTTAAAGTTTTATTAAGTATTTTTTTATTTGGTCCGTTTTCTGAAAATTCGATACTTAGATATTAGTTTTTATTAATATAAATAGAAAATCTGGACCATCAGAAACAATATTTAACTTTATTTCCCAAATTTGCCAATTTTGCATTAAGTGGCCATAATTTTTTCATGGCATTATTATTTTTTGAGAAAATCGTCCGCCATTATGGATCTACTATTATGTATTCGAAAAGTGATTCTGAATTTGGAATCAGCGACCTTAAAAACTCCGCTAGCCACGATTTTGTTCTGATACAATAATTTTTTGAGAAAATTATACGCCGTTTTGGATCCGCCTTTTTGTTAAAAAAAAAAAATGAGTTACAGATTTGATATCAACGACCTTAAAACTACCACAAGCTGATATTTTTTTTTAAATTAAAATAAGCAGAAAAGACTTATGATCGGCTAGAATTGCATTCTAGATCACTGTGTAACGTTCAGAACTTGGTAGCAGTAGAGCTGCTTATCAGATACATATATTTCCAAAACTGCGTAGTTTAAATCAGATTAGGAATTGTCGTGTTTAAAATTTCTCGTACATGGACATACACTCTTATGTTTGAATGAAACAAATGTTTGTTTGGTATAGACCAGGAAAATAATTATTTGATTTAAGCTTATTTTATTTAGGCTAGTTGCGAATATCGGGAGATATACATATAATAGGTATACTTGACTTAAATAAAAATTCACATATAATAAAGTTTGGATTCCAAGTTTTCTGTCTTCAAAGTCTTGTATCTCTCTTCTGTTGAACTAACAATGCTACCAGATAAAATTAGTACAGCGAAATGAAGACAATGAAAATCTTCAATTAGACTATTAATACCATTAAGACAAATTCAATTTTAGCTTAGTTTAGTCCTTAAATATTCTTCGAAGTTTATGCAAGTCTCTCATAAGCTGAGGTCATGCAAAATTTGTTATCACACTGTTTTCAAGTAATACTTTTGGGGATTTCAACATTTATAAGTGCTACCGCAACGCTTGATTTTATTATGAAATCTCAAAATTTGACGATGACGACGGATTCACATGTGGTAATGGCACAGATTGGAAAATATCTTCGAAATCCAACTAAAGATATACAAGAACTTAATTTACTGGTTCGTTCACAATATCTCCAGCAAGATATGGAAAATATATATATGCGTTGGTTTTTGACACAAAGTGCATGTCCGCTTTCAATTGGAACGTATGATGAGTATCATCCAAGGGATATAGTGGTGCCTGAACTTAATGTAGAGAGCAATCGTGAGAGTTTTGTTATAGTCACCAATATGAAACATATATATGCAACAGCAGCACGTTTTGTACAAAGAGCTGGCATATTTTTCTTTATCTTTCCCGATGCTGTTATTGATGAGGAGCATCTATATCAACTACTTCAAAATATGTGGAAGAAATATAGCATTTTTAAAAATTATATGCTAACCGTTGATGGGGTCTTGATCTATGATCCTTTTGACTATGATATAAATAGGTTTTCTTATGGCCGAATTATAAGATATAATGGCGAACGAGGTTTGGAACGCATGTTGTTTAGTGACATGCGTGGTTATCCTTTAAGGATACAAATATTTAAGTCTGTCTATGCACGACCCAGGCTAAATAAGGTAACTGGTAAGGTTATAAGGGTTGACGGTGTAGATGGCAAAGTTGCAGAAATGTTACAAGAGCGCATGAATTTTACCATGGACTTGCAAGACCCAGATCCGGACTATTTTGGGTATGAGAGTTTTTTTTACAAAATATATGGTCATATTCAAAATAATCATTCATGAGATGATTTGGTGCACGCTGCCACTTCATGGAATCAAACAGAGTATATAAGAAATAACTTAGTAGAGATAAAAGAGAGCGTAACTATTTTGAATGTGATTCTCTATGCAACAAAGGCCTACTTTATATTAATTTTATATATTACTTTGTGTTTCATTTTCAGAGAACGCAATAAAAATGGTATATACAATGGTGCCATAGGCTCTATTATAAATAATGAGATTGATATGTGCTTAACTGGCTTCTTCATAAAGGATTACATGGTTCCTGAAATGGTTTTCACTGTGGCAATATATGATGATCAACTTTGTATATATGTGCCAAAGGCCAAACGTATACCACAGTCTATACTACCCGTATTTTCAGTTGGATATGAACTTTGGTTGGGTTTTATATTGTCGGCTTTTGCTTGCGCCACTATATGGTGCTTCATGCGTTGTCTGAATCTTTGGCTGACCAACAAAAATCTGGATAGCTTACGACTAAATGTTGGTCTCAAATATCAATTTATGAGAATTTATATTGATACCTGGGTGGTCTGGGTACGCGTTAACATTTTACGCTATCCACCATTCTATTCAGAGCGTATTTTTATTGCTTCATTATGCTTGGTCAGCGTAATATTTGGCGCTATTTTTGAATCTAGTTTGGCCACAGTTTACATACATCCGCTGTATTATAAGGATATTAATACACTGCGAGAACTGGATAAAAGTGGAATGAAAATTATTTATAAATATTCATCGATGGCAGATGATTTGTTTTTTAGCGAAACATCACCACTATTTGCTAATCTTAATAAAAAGCTGACACATGTCAGTAATCTAAGTGCTGACGTGATGGCTGATGTAGCGGAAAATGGTGAAAAAGCCAGCGTTACAAGATACACTACATTGATGTTGGAATCGCTGAATTTCATATTGTCAAAACGTATATGGGTAGTGCCAGAGTGTCCAAAATACTACACAATTTCCTATGTACTGCCCAAGGATTCTCCAATTGAGGAAACAGTAAATGGTTTGATATTGCATAGTTTAAACGGGGGCTTAATTGCGAAATGGATAAGTGATATGCAAACAGATGCTGATATAACAGCTATGATGGAGCATTTTGATGAGACAAATGGTGATGCTTTTAAAGTCCTTAACATAAAGGATCTGCAGCTGGCATTTTATGTGATTGGATTTGGTACTTTGATAGGTGGTGTATCGCTGATTATAGAAGTGGTTTTAAAGTGGAAATATAACAAGTAAAATGATCCACCAGCTATTCATTTTGAATTGTAATTATATAAGCAATAAAAATATTTAAATAGAAAAAGGCAAACTATTTTTTTCCAATTTGGTAAAAGTATAGTAGTAATAGTACGAGATCCGGCAGTAAAACAACGTACGAGTATCGATCGAGTTTTTAGTTGAAATCTAATTTTTACATATACATACAGTGGCTCAAAGCTTATTTCGTGCAGTAATATTTTTTTTGACTTGAAAACACTATATCTTTAAAACGAATACATTTATCATCAAATTTTGAACGCAGGCTAAAACGGGCATGTCTATTGTTCATAATGTGTAAAAGAAAATCCACAAAAATTGATTCAGATACGCTCAACGCGGAAAAAATCTATTGAGTAGGAGAAATTTATGTCACAGCTTATTTCGTGCAGATGCTTATTTTCCCTTTGGAGCCAGCGTTTCGCGTTATTTAACGGGAATTTCTTTTTCTATGTTCTCTGTGTAGTATTCGCAACCAAATGCAGCCTTTTTTTATTTTGATCTTGTACATGTGAGGGTAAAAAAGTGCAAAAGGCCAATCCCTGCGCAAAGCTGCTCAATATGTTAGTTTGAGTCCCGCCTACAATGCAAAGCACAATTGAAAGCTTCGTGCATGTAAATCTGGTCCAAAATAAGGGTTAAATTTCGTAAAACAAAGTTTTTAATCCCGCTGACGATTCATTTATTGTCCATAAAATCAATACAGTCCCACATAATTGGCTCCAAAAACTATCAAGGACATACATGAAGAACTAAGTAACTCGTACAGTGCAAAAACTGGTGGCTGCGTGTCCCGAGACCACAGCTTCAAAGCCCAAGTAGTCCTTCATAAGCAAAAAAACATCCCAAAAAGTCTACTAGCTTTTGCGATTCAGCTCAGTATTGCGTTTCCACCATACGTATGCCATGTTATCAGGTTCAAATATGTTAAATTTAGATTCATCCATGATTATGATGCTGTTTTAGAAGTCCGAATCTTTGTGGGCGTGCTAATACTGAGCTCGATGTCAAAGAGAATGCAAGCTATGTTGGTTTTTTTTGCTTATGAAGGGCTACTTAGGCTTTAAAATTGTGGTCTTGGTGCACGAAGTGCACAGTTTTTACACTTTGCGGATTGCTTAGTTCATGCTGCATGCTTGTGACTATTTTTGGAGCCGATAATGTGAGTTGTCTTAATTTTGTGGATAAAAAACTGATCGTCAGCGGGATTAAAAATTTTGTTTTACGAAATTTAACCCTTATTTTGGACCCGATTTACTTGCATGAAGCTTTTAATTGTACTTTGCATTGTAGGCGGGACTCAAACTAACATATTGAGCAGCTTTGCGCAGGGATTGGCCGTTCTTAAGATGACTTATCACCGATTTTCGCTGCTAGACGACCCATTTCTGCAAAATGGACTTTTTTACCCTCACATGCACAAGATCAAACTAAAAAATGGCTGCATCTGGTTGCAAATACTACATAGAGAACATAGAAAATGAAATTCCCGTTAAATAACGCGAAACGCTGACTCCAAAGGGAAAATAAGCATCTGCACGAAATAAGCTGTGACATAAATTTCTCCTACTCAATCGATTTTTTCCGCCTTGAGCGTATCTGAATCAATTTTTGTGGATTTTCTTTTACTCATTATGAACAATAGACATGCCTGTCTTAGCCTGCGTTCAAAATTTAATGATATATGTATTCGTTTTAAAGATATAGTGTTTTAAAGTTAAAAAAATATTACTGCACGAAATAAGCTGTGAGTCACTGTATTTATGAATGGGGGAACATATTTTTGGCGGGTTGCCTATCAAAATGTGGCCGCAAGTATTATCAAAATTGCGATAACTTATGAATCGTGAGTCGCTCGAGAAAAAGTGCCCAGATCTTTTTTATGGAGAGTCATATGCTCTACAAGTAATTTTTATTATATTTAAAAAAAAAAATTACCCTTTAGGAGTTATTTATTAAAAACCGATTTTTTTTTACGTTTATTGTTTATTGCGTAAAAAAATCGGTTTTTAATAAATAATTCTTAAACGGTAAATTTTTTAACATATAATGAAAACTACATGTAGAGCATATGACTCTTCATAAAAAAGATTTTGACACTTTTCCCTGTGAGACTCACGGTTCATAAGTTATCGCAATATGAAAATACTAGCGGCCACATTTTAATAGGCAACCCAGCAAAAATATATTCCCCCATTCCTAAATATATGTAAAAATTAGATTTTAACTAAAAACTCTGTCGATACGCTTTTTTACTGCCGGATCTTAGACTATAAGTAATAAACATTTTTGAACAAAATAAATGCAATGATATAAATTTAAAAGATTCTGCGCATTTATTTAGCTTTAGCGCGTATTTGGCTCCCGAAAATAACGCCTTAAATTTTCTGTCATTAGTTTTTGGAAATAAAGCCAAAAATTAACGCCAAAATCTTTGGAAATAATGCCATAGGAAATAACGCTAGAAAATGTTTTGGAAATAAAGACAGAAAACTCTCTATATAAAATTCTGGCGTTATTTCCATTTTGTTTTGGAAATAAAGCCAAAAATTATCTAGGAAATAACGACAGAAAAGTTGTTGGCCTTATTTCCAAAACAAAATGGAAAAATTTTGTATTTTGATTTGATTTTGATTTGTTTTGCATTATGGCCAGAAAAGTTTTTGACTTTATTTCCAAACCAAAAACGAAATGAATAACTCCAGAATTTTGTATGGAGAATTTTCTGGCGGTTTTTCCAAAAAAATTGTCTGGATTTTCATTAATTTTAATTAGTGAGAAAGATGGCAAGTCTTCAAGCAGAATTCCAACTCTTTAGTATGGGCAGGTACCAGCTGGTGGCTCAAAAGCTCGAAAGTTGTATGAAGGCTACCTGATTAAATTCGATTGTTGCGTAATATATAGTACGATGAAACATTTGTTAAAACAGACTTTACACAGCTACCGGAACACGATTTTTATACATTTACGGAGGACTGCAAATAAGTTTTTGTGTAACACAGTACAAGATGTACTCGAATAAATATATTTACGAGTGCCTTGGTAAAGTTTTTTGCCATTTATTCGTAGACACGAAGGTAATGTAATGTTCTGGCTTGACTTAGCAACCTTTCACTACTCTAAAGCCACCACAGAGTAACAATACCAAAATTGTATAATTTGTTCCAAAAAGTGCGAAACAATCGAACTTCTCAGAAGTTCGATTTATTGAGGTATTGAGCTTTAATGAAATCGGAATTTCAAAAGAGTGGAAATACTGCAAAAATTATTTGCAAGATTTCAGAAATAAGCGAAAACGATTGTAGTGATGAGCAAACCAAGACCAAAACCATAGCAGTCTTGGTCTTTAACATTGGTTTTATCTTGGTCTTAATCTTTGACTTTAAGTTTTGGTCTCGATTTTGGTCTTGGTCTTGAAAAAATTTATAAAGATTGTTGAGTATTAAAAATTTTTACAATTTTATTCTTACTTATGAGCTATTATGCAATAAAGCAAGTTCAGCGGAAAACAGAAGTTACATATCTGGGAGTAGTTATTGATGAGGCATTGAGTTGAAATTCCCACTAGGTTAAAATAAAGAATAAAATCATTCCACTTATTGGTGCGATTCGACGCTTTGATTTTGTTGATATGAAAACCGCCGGTTTAATATAAAATGCTCATGTCATGCCGAAAATAACGTATGGAGTTTTAGTAACATCACCTTGTACCAATGGCCTACTCAGAAATGTTCAGAGAATTATGTGTAGATCATTAAAAGCGCTGTATCACATACCTTTCCGCATTCCTACGGTGGAAATTTTCAGCAAAACTAATGCTTTGAATCTGAACAAAATAATAATGGTCATTAGTATAATTTAAGCCTGGTTTGGGAGGATAAATCCTGCCAGGAATCCTGCCTGGATTTATTAATTTTTGAAATTTGCATTTGCAGAAACATTTTTGCACTCACGCAGATTTCAATTGGTCAAGTTTTGAGCTTTAAAACCGAAATATTTGCAAAGAGCTAAAAACAAGCAAATGAAAAAAAACAAATTTCGCTTTGCATTTATTTTCTTTATATCGGTGTGCCAGATCTTTATGCCATGATATCAGTTGGCACACCAAACTTTTCTTAAATTAAAAAAAATTTGCAATGAAATGGCATTCTTACAATTGAAATCCGTGTGAGTGCAAAAATGCTTCTGCAAATGCAAACTTCAAAAATTAATAAAAAATACTACCAGGTTTAAATTCTACCTATGACCATATACTATCGATTCACACATAAAATTTTGAAAATCCGTATAAGTGCAATTTTTTAGTCACCGGCTTCTCGCCTAATACTCTTATACCAACAGTATAGTTGTCTGAGTTCTTATCAATAAATAAAAACAAAAGCTTTAAGGCAACGTCTGAAGGTGAAGATTATTTTTATTAAATGATTTTTCACAAATTAAAATAGCCGTGTTCACGATTCGGAGCATTTAGACTTGCAAAGTAGCAAAATAGCAATAATTTCCACTTGATTGTGAGCAATACTAAAAGTTTAAACATTGCAAGCTACGAAAAAATTTATTTCTCTGTGAAAATCGTATGAGTAAAGAGATCGAGAGCATAAACAAAAAATTTTTATTTGAAAAATGACATGATATTTTTAAGCTATAGGATTTTAGTATAGAAAATGTAAATGTAAGTGTAAATTTAATTCTATATATTTGGTTGTTGTATAGCAAAATTTTTCAACACTTATTTGCAAATGCTATGATGCAAGACCTTTTGCACCGGATGGCTAATGATTTTAATTTTGCTTTTTAAGACTGCTATTTTTGAATATTCCATTAATACGAATTTGTACAGTCAAATTTGCAATGAACAACAACCGACGCTACAAATATTAACTTGGAAATTGGTGACATATGTTTCGACTATTACCACATACACATATATATATTTGCATATATATATATGTACATAGCCTCATCAGACCTATTTTAGTTAATCTTTGCTTCTTACTAGAATCGAACCGCAGCCTTCTGCATTCTAATGAAATATTTCCAATGAACACAGCTGATAGCAACAAGTGTACTTACATAAATAACAACAACAGTGTTATTTATGTGCGGATCTTTGACGAGGTAGATCGTTCCGTAGCGTGGCCTAAGTGGTAGAGGTCTGCTGCACTTTTTCATTAGAATGCAGAAGGCTGCGGTTCGATTCTAGTAAGAAGCAAAGATTAACTAAAATAGGTCTGATGAGGTTATGTACATATATATATATGCAAATATTGATATATATGTGTATGTGGTAATAGCCGAAACATATGTCACCAATTTCCAAGTTAATATTTGTAGCGTCGGTTGTTGTTCATTGCAAATTTGACTGTACAAGTTCGTATTAATGGAAGATTATTTTGTTGACAAACATTTATTAGACTTTTTGCCGCAAGAGTGATATAACTTCAAATACGCCTCAAAATAGAGATTTTTGATATCAAGATTCGATTCGTACGACTGTGTTGTTTAAACATTTTCATCATGCAGTCCTAATTTCATCACAGGTAAAATACTTTCTTATAAAGGGTGTCCCAATAAATGTGCACATTTTTATTTAAAAATAAAAACACGTATGTTTTGAGTGAGTTGTGATATTTTTATTGCATTGTAAAGTAGATATGGTTCGATTAAATATGGAATACAGTAAATATCCGGAAAAAGGCCACTCTTGCACGTAAAGAATATTATACAAATTTTAAAAAGTGTGTTAGAAAACACTTGGTTATAATATACTTTGACGAACAAAATGTATTTATGTTTTAGTATTCTATGTTTATATTGTATTGATTGAAAAATAAATTTTCACTTTTTCTGATTGTCGTTACACGAATAAGCGTATTTTAAATTCACTCTGCTAAAAGGTTATGGGCCCAGATAGCCATAACTAAGCAGATATATTTTTCGTGATAAAAATATGGATTCGGCACATTCTATTCACCATGTGGAGAAGCTCGTCGGCTCCGAAAACTGGTCGACGTGGAGCTTTGCGATGACGACTCAGCTAGAGCTTGAAGATGCATGGAGTTGCATTGAACCGCCGGTGGGTCACGCTGTTGATGCCGTTAAGGAAAGGAAAGCGAGGTGCAAGATTATTTTGGCGCTGGACAAAAGCTTGTACGTGCACGTTAGAGATGCCTTGACAGCAAAGGACGCCTGGAATGCGTTGAAAAATCTTTTTCAAGATTCGGGTTTGGACCGTCGCATCGGCTTATTGCAGAAGTTGTGCTCTGTGCAGTTGGCGGAGTGCGCATCCGTAGAGGACTACGTAAGTCAAATTGTTTCAACTGGTCAAAAGTTGAACGAAATCGGATTTGCTGTGAATGACGAATGGGTTTGCCAGACGAATACAAACCGATGATTATGAGCATCGGAAGTAGTGGAAAAACTATAACTGCAGATGGCATCAAGATGAAACTGTTGCAGGATGTCAAAATGGAAGCATCAGGGTCGTCCAATAGTGCTCTAATATCAAAACAACGCTTTTCAAACCAGAAACCAAAGGACAAGAAGGGTAATGCACGGTGCTTCAATTGCGATAGAATCGGTCATTTTGCATCGGTGTGTCCTTCGAAGAAAAAGGAACAGTATGTCAACAAGGAGATGATGTTTGCCGCATACCATACAAATTCTGAGGCAAGTGCGTGGTACGTTGGTAGCGGTGCAACAGATCACATGACGGCGCAAAGAAGCAGTTTTCAAAAGGTAGAAGCATTTCATGGACAAATCAAGACTGCAAATGATAGTGCAATGGAAGCAATTGGTAAGGGTGACATCGAATCAGAAGTTTTGACGCCTACTGGTTCCGAGAGTGTAGATGTTCGAGATGTTTTACTGGTTCCGAATTTGGGCGTGAATTTGTTATCCATCAAGAAAATGGTAGATCGCAACAATAGCGTAATTTTTGATAAATGTGGTTGTCGAATTTTAGATGCGGAAGGTCAAATTGTTGCTACAGCACACACATCGAATGGTTTGTACAAATTGGACGTAGAAAACCAACAAAGTGCTTGTGTTGCGAAGATCAATGAATTCGATATTTGGCATTGTCGGTTTGCACACCTGGGTGCAAATAACAATCAAACTAATAAGGCTGAAATGCCAACATATGCAGTTGTAGTGGAAGCAGGTGAAAATTCGATTCAAGAGCAGTCAGAAATTTTAAGCTATTTTGAATCATGTTCATCCAAGGAAGAGAATATCCATGAATTGGGGGATAACATACATGAAATAGAAAATAGTCCGCAGCCTGCAGACGTAAAAAATTTAGAAGTAAGTTTTCAGTTGGACGCACAAGAGAGTGGTTCCGGTTCTGTAGTGGTCCGTGAAGAAAACATTGGATTTGTTACTGTTGCAATTGGGCAATCAAATGAAACACCAGTCTTACGAAAAAGTGGCAGACAGAGAAAACCTATAGAAAGGCTAGGTTAATGCACTCAGCAAGTTGAAGAACTGGATGATCCTGTCAGTGTAGTTGATGCAATATTAAGAAAGGACGAAAAATTGAGCTCAAAAGCAAACATAACTCAAAGTAGCACATGGAAGAGTGTGGACAAGCGCGCAAGTGTAAATGCCATCAAGACGAAATGGGAGTTTAAAAGGAAGAAAAAGAAGAATCACTATATCATTCACTGGCACTGACCAAATAGTTGCAGACAACTTAACTCAGCCTGTTCCAGTTGAGAAACACAGATTTTGTATAACATGGGGTTAAATTTTAAATAAATATTGTTCGAGTGGGGGTGTTAGAAAACACTTGGTAATAATACACTTTGACGAACAAAATGTATTTATGTTTTAGCCGTTTGCTGGATATTTTATTCCATACTTAATCAGAACATGTCTACTTTACAATGCAATAAACATATCACAGCTCGCTCAAAAACTCCCTGTTTTTATTTTTAAATAAAAAAGTGCACTACTATTCGGACACCATTTACATACATATTTATATTTAAGAGCTGTACCAACCTTGTGCGACTTTTGAAGATTTGAATACGAAAATTTTTTTGGGGGTGTATGTTGTAACATATGAATTTCATAAAAAAAAAATCATTTCCCAAAAAACACCCCACTCTGTAACAGCTTATCAATTGCTTAAGAAAACAAAAAAAAAAAACAAAAATAACAAATGATATTGTAAACCGTAAATAAACCTAATTATGAACAAGTTGACCTCTATGCTGCAGCTTTGAAATCTATTGCTTGCTCAATCAAAATACAAAAGTGACAGCAGAAAAAAATAAAGCAGATAACTAGCATTAGATAAAAATCTATTTGTTGGTCTGCTTTGCTATCAGACACGACTCAATGAATGAATAGGCCAAAAGTTATCAAATCAAAAGAAGTGTCAATAAAGTGTCAGGTGTCAAGTTATTTGCTTAAAATGTAAATAAGGATATAAGCTATGAAAGCGCGTAAAATCAGTCGCAGTCTCACAGTAACATCAGGTGCAAGACATAGTAAGGTTGTTGTTTTTCACTGGAACATAGGGAATCGTGTAACAATGATTGACGAACAGAAAACTACCATATTAACATTTATAATATTTTGCACTTTGGTCAAGTACTCGTACTGCACCAGCAGTATATTTTCGACAGATATAAATTTAAAAGAAAAACAAACAGATATAAATTTTCAATTCAATACAACTGCATTTGTGGATATTTTGAAAAAAGTCGATTATCTCAATATACATTTAAGGCATGTCACCGAAGCTAGAAGCAATATCGTTGATTTTTTAATAAAACAGATAATTTGCCCGATACAACTTACGGTGAATGCAAAACTAAAATCTGATTTCTTCAAAGATGAACAAAGACATCGTGCGTTAACCATAAGTAGTGTAGCAGATTTAGAAAACATTGTAACAGAATATGGTACAAGAAGTGGCATTCTCATGTGTATATTGTTACAAGAAATACCAGAAGATAAAATATTGAATTTGGCTCAAAAGATGTGGCATCAAAAAGGTGTAAACAAGATATACTATATCATTCAAAACTATACGATATTTCATAACCCATTTACCTTTCGAAACCAAGTAGAATATGGTACATTGATCGACATTAACTCATTGACGCTTGAAAATAGTTTGATTAATTTAAATGGTTATCCACTGCGTGTTTATATATTTGATTCGGTTTATTCGAGTGTTTTTGGTGATCCAAAGGCACGACGCATTACCTACGCAAAAGGTGCTGACAGCAATGTTGCAAAATTGTTAAGTCGAAAAATGAATTTCACTTTGTCTCTGCAATGGCCGGACGATGAATTTTTTGGGTGAGTATTCAGTTTTATAATGATAGGAGCTTGTTGGGAACACACTTTCGAACATGTCTTACTACAACTGTCGTTTATCATGGTTAGTAGCATGGTTTTTTCTGCTTAAAATTGAAGTTAAAAAAGCGGATCAACATTAATTTTATACGCCAAATAGAGTTGTTTCACAACACATTTTGTAGAACATGCAATTCCCTATGAGGGACCGATTTATTGTTCATGAGATATCGCGCTTTAAAAATCAACATAATTTTTAGGCAGTTCAAAGAACAATTTTTGTATGAAATATTTTTGGGACTGAGCTAATTTCCAGTGTCATATAAGAAACAATTTTGATGTTTAGTTATTCCCTCGTGAGTAGAATCGCCCATTTATGCATTTACGATATTCTTTAAATTTTTTTCAGAGTCGATGATTACATAGGGCTTAATTTTATTTCATTGATTGTTATTAACATGTTATTGTATAACTTTATATCATTTTAGAGCACATTTGGAAAATGGTTCCTATAATGGCGCCATTGGTCGTATGATTCGTTATGAAACAGATATAACATTAACAGGATTCTTTATCAAAGATTATCTAACAAAAGAAGTTGAATTCACTGTTTCAGTCTATATGGATGAGCTCTGCTGCTATGTTCAGAAAGCAAAACGTATACCACAATCAATTGTACTCTTGTTTGCTGTCAACACTGATATGTGGTTTGGATTCATTGTGGTCGGTTTATTTTGTGCAGGCGTGTGGATTGGCATAAGGCGTGTAAATAATGGTTTACGCACAAAACCACTCACCAGACCGAGGAAGGACTATTTTGCAACCAACTCACAATATATGCGGATATTCATTGATACATGGGTTGTGTGGGTACGTGTTAATATAGTAAATTTTCCGCCGTTTCATGCAGAACGCGTCTTTGTAGTATCCTTATGCCTCGTAAGCGTTATTTTTGGTGCATTATTTGAGTCCAGTTTGGCGACAGTATTTATACGTCCACTTTACTACAAGGATATAAATACCATGGAAGAGTTGAACAATGAAAATTTTAGAATATACATTAAGCATGCAGCTATGAAGGATGATTTATTTAATGGACATAGCTCAATGATATATAAAAATTTGAATAATAAATTACTACTGGTAGGTGAAACGGAAGATCGCTTAATTGAGATGATGTCAAAACGTGGGGGTTTTGCAGCTGTAACTAGAGCGTCTTCACTTATTCTCGATGATATTCGTTATTTTATAACACGAAAAATTCATAAAATACCCGAATGCCCAAAAGATTATCATATTGCATTTGTTACACCTAAACAGTCGCCCTATGGGAAACGCATAAATGGATTGCTATTACGTTTCATACAAGCCGGTCTAATTAATCAGTGGATTGAAGCTATGAAACATAAAGCTAGATTATCGATATACCATTATCCAATGACTGATTTTGGACATGTTGTTAAAATGCTTACGTTAAATGATGTTCAATTGGCCTTTTATGTCTTACTAATGGGATGTCTTTTATCTACATTGGTTTGCCTTGGAGAGACAATGACAAAATTTAACTTGCAAAAGTATAAACAAAAATGGATTAACTTATTTCTTAGGTTTAAGAGATTTTGAGGTTTAGACACCTCATTTAAGAATAAAAAATCTTGCATAAACTTACCTTTCAGACTTGATGTGATTCCAGTACTTGTGCTAGGTATAATGATATTGCTGGGATATGTTGTATGCGCAGATCCACTTGCAATTGGATTTCCTACTTCATTGTCGTCATCAGAAGAAGAATCTTATGTATTAAATGATGATGTTATATATAATCTGTGCTTCTTTAATTCTTAATTTTAAAATATTCTCACCGTATAGACGCTGCTTTTTATGCTTTCTGCGTTGAGATCGATAGCCACTGCATGATGCTATCGCGGCCGCACTTGCAGATGTGCTAGCAACAGGCACATTATTACGCATTGAGCTCATGCGACATGCATTACGTTTACTGACTAAGGTGCGTGCATTTTTTCCATCGGTAAACTTTTTATTGCGACCAACCTTAATGATTTTATGTGGGCCGCGATTTGAAATCGATGCACCCTTTATTGCTAAGCGACGTAATGTATTGCGTTTGGTTGCAATTAGATATGCAATTCGATTTGCGTACTTGTTGCGCTGGATTTTACTTTTCGCCACTCTCATACGCTTTCGTTCTAGAAATATGAGAATTAAATTTATTAAAATAAAAGCGCATTATTCATTAACTTGCCTTTTCTCCGTAATAAATTTCGTTTTAAACATCGTTCTCTACGTGATCCCGCTGCTTCACCAGCACCGCCGGCACCATCGTCATCATCATCATCGTCGTCTAAGCTGCTATCAGTACTATCATTTGAGCTTGAGTTCGTGCAACTGGCTTCGGTGGAGCTATTTGTATCCCAGCCTTCAATCTCTTGTTGTATTAATGAATCGAAAAATGCCATCATGCGAGGATCTTCGTTAGTGTTACGACTGCTGTAATCGTGTGACATATGTGACCAGCTGTGTGGCGGCGTTGCCATTGAAGGAAAATTATAAGGTGAATAAAGATCACGTGGATTGTCTGAAGAGTTTGTCTCATTAACCAAAGAGCCAGTCCAACCACGTTGCGCAAAAGGACTCCATAGCTAAAAATACATAATTTTTCACTTTAAAATAACGAATTTTGCATTATCCGAAGAAGCCATACAAGAGAGAAAATTATGATTTACACATATGTATATGAAATTAACATACCTTAATGATTTTTTCCACACCTGAAGAAGCCATCAAGCATTTTTGACGATTATAACGCACTTGATTGACTATGGAGCGATGACCGTATAGAACCATTTGTGTTGTTTCAATCCACTGGTCAGTACGCTCCACTAAGAGACAGATTTCAAAATTTTAAATTTTTTGTTCATAAAATTCTTTTTCGAAGCAATTCAACATACTAATAAAACTTACAGTCTACGTCCGATACACGCCAAACGTATAAATTGAAATCATCTGAACCGGATAACACAAATTCATCATCTTCCCCAGCAAATGTGCAACTTTTCATTGTACATGAATTGTAGTAGTTACCATGATAAAATGTACAAACTGGTTCTGCCGATTGAGTGTTGTATAAAATAGGTGGCAGCCGGCGACGTAAAGCCAATATAAGACTTCCAGTCGAATTGAAACGAACACTCATACAACTTGGTGGATCCTTAAGATAACCGTATTGTATCACAGGACTTGAAATAAAGCAAAAAATAAACGTAAAAATACAAGAAACGTGCTTTTAAAATTAATTATACTCACTGATGTGGTTTACGTATATCCCAAAACGCTGCACCACGCTGAGAATTGGCCGTCACTAAATAGTTTCCACCCGATGGATGAAATTCGACTGCATGAAATGATGTTCGCAATTGCGCAACGACCAAAGGATCAGCTGGATCTATACGTTGATCAAAAATTAATATTTGCCCATCTTCACATGCTGTGGCAAATATACTATCACATTGTGGATCAATTGAAAGGCCATAGACAGGATTGTCATGCTTGTAAACATTGTCCAATTTACCACTATAGAATGTTTAAAAGGAATGAGTTTATAAACAAAATTCTATTTTAAACCTAAATTCGACTTACGTTTCAAAATCGTGCACAATTACAAGATCATCATTGCCGCCTGAGAATACTTTACGATTTGGCCGATCGAATCCTAAGCAAAATATATTGCTAGTGTGCTCGGTGTCCAGCACACGAGGTCTACCTAAACCAGCGATGGCCATTTCAATATCCCAAACAAGCACACGTTTGTCATCACCTCCTATATATAAAATAGAGAAATAATAAATGAATGATAAGAAAGCCAGAACATTAAGTATTGACCAAATTCAATACTCTTATTAACATTTTTTGGATGCAGAAGAAACATCAACAAAAGTGTTTAATTTCTCTCACTTTACAGTCGGTAAAAGTACAAAAGTATCAAAAAACATTTGAAATGTCGGTTAAAGTTTCGAAAAACATCGAAAATGCCGGTAAAAGTCCAAAAGTATCGAAAAACTTCTAAAATAACGTTAAAAATCGAGATATATCGAAAAACATCTAAGGATCTATCTATGTAATTATTGCTCCCGGAAATAATACCATAGGAAAAAACCCAGAAATTTTTTTGGAAATAAACCAAGAAATTTTCTGGCATTAATTTATGAAACTAAAGCCAAAAATTAACTAAGAAATAACGCCAGAATTTTTAGAAATAATACCATAGGAAATAACGCCAGAAAATTTTTTGGAAATACAGCCAGAAATATGTATGTACAATACAAAACCTTTTGGAAATAAAGTCGTAATTTTAGAAAAAAACCCCAAAAAAGTTTTTGGCTTTATTTCCAAACCAAAATGGAAATAACTGCAGAGTTTTGTATGGAAATATTTCTGGCTCTTTTTCCAAAAAAATTTTTAGCGTTATTTCCTGGAGCCTGTAATTTTCCGTAAATCTAAAGAAGCAAAAATTTATAAAAAAAACTTTGTTCTTTGAAATTTCTGTAAAATCACTTATGGTTGAATCGACTTAAAATATATTTTTAAAAATAACACAGTACGAGAGATACAATTTTTACCAGGGTATTTAAATGCTAATCTACAATGTTTGAAGTAGTTGAAGAAAATATAAATTATTTACCAGATGCTAAATATTTTCCTCCATTCGAGAATTCAATTGCATTAACGCATCCGTAGTGAGCACGCAAATCGGTTTTGTATAGATTTTTAGCTACACGGTAACGTTCACGATACAAATGCGCTGTAAATGCTTGTGGACTTCTCTGTAGCAGAGAATCAATTTCTCTTTGCGTCAGCTGATGATGAAGGTTTGCACTCATTTCATTCGGGTCCAACATAGCTGTCATATTTTTGTGATTGTTGTTGTTTCAATGAAGCCGGCTGGTGGCTTTTTCTGCTATACCTTCCTTTGAAATACATTGTGGGTATATAGAAAATTTAGTTTTTTTACTTTGTCGTCTTTTATATAAAATTTGGTCTTACCTGTGCTTTATTATCCGATTAAAGAGAGTTTTGTTCTGTCTTTTTTCTAGTACTTTTTGATTTAGTAATTTTTATCTTTTTGTATTAAATCGCAAGGAACTTTAACGACATTGCTCCATTTGCTGTGTGTTCTCTACGTTCCGTTGTTTATATTTATGCTGTTGGTCACTTGAGTGTAGCTGTTGATATTGATATTACATTTTATATCAGCGATTTGTTGATGAAAACTTGGTTTTCGGCCGTTTTCAGACTTTTATCTGTAAATTTCATATGAAAATTTATTTTTTAGCGCAGCAGCAGATTCTTGTGTACTCATAGATGACGAAAGATGGACCCAGTCAACAGTGTTCTATATATGAAAGTATGTAGTGTATAGTACCCCTACAGCAAAAACAACAGCAATATGTATATATATTGATTATGGCAAAGTAGTTTGAGTTGCAAGTACAGTAAAGCCTATTATAGTTAGAATAGAATGTATAGAAACTTTTGGGAAAAATTCAGAATAAATAATTTTAGATCAGGCAAAATTTACAGCATTAATTATTCCTCCCATTAACCGTATGCTTCTTTAGGAATTAAGGGATAAATATATACAATACGTACTAGACCTAAAGCAAAAATTAACTAGTAAGGGTGCTATATTTGGCTTGTAAGGAAGGGGCCACCCTCTTTTGTCAGAGTTTACCAAGATTTCGTTTTGAGCTTGTTACGGCTATTTCTAGTACCTGTACGAAAAAATGACACTGATCAAGAATATATATGGGACGTTTCATGTCAACTGGAGCAGGTCTGCGGCCATAAATTATGTGGTCGAAAAATAAAGTTTTGGATGTCAAAATTTTTGTTTTTTAAAAAACGTGCTTTTTTTTTTCCTTATAGTCAGAATTAGGAAAAATAAGGATTTTCACACACTGTGAGACTTAATATTGCATCCGCCTTCTTGGATTGAAGAATTCTCAAATTCTGACTTCAGATTTATGATCAGCGACACCGAAAACCCCAGAGTGAAGAAATTTACGCGAAAATATTGAAAAAAATAATTTAACGCCCTTTTTCGGGGCGTGTTGCAACGTCGCCATATTGAAATTTTTTTAAACACTACTCGGCTTTCGAAAGCTTTAAAAAAACCGAAAATTTTGATAGCCAAAACATTATTTTTCGTCTACACAATTTTTGGCCGCAGACCTAGTCCAATTAACGTGAAACTTCCCATATACTTTTCCATACCTGTGACGCGTTACAAACGGAAGGGCAAAGTGAATATACCCTGGGTGTAGGGAATAAACAGTGAAAAACCTATCTTCCAGAGGCTTAAAAGTTTCATATTGATGTAAATATCAAGCAAACAAATTTTGGTCCCGATCGGAAAATATTTGCCCGTACCCCCAGGCCGTTGAATGTCGGAAAAACGCTACTTATACGAAAATATGTGGCTTTAATCGAAACAATCAATCCTACCTTTGAAACTATTTGAGATAGGTGAATGAGATTTGGTACAATAATGCGTAAATAGCTTCCAAAGAAAAAAGTGAGCGGTGCCACGCCCCCTCCACCCCAAATTCCTTGTATCTCTGGAACTATTTGACTCAGGTGAATGAGATTTGATACATACAATGTAATTGGTACTGGGAAAAAAAATTTCCAATCAAAAATGGGCGTTTCTACACCCTTTCATTCTAAAAAAAACCAATTTGTCATATCTCTGAAATTATTTGACAAAGGAGAATAAGATTTGATCCTCTAACTAATCAGAAACTATAGAAATTAGGTATAAAATATAAAATTATATTTAAATATACTAATGGCAAAATTATTGCATATATCGTTATATAAAAATAGCAGCCAATTCTAAATAACCAGTTTGAAATCTTCTTTTTGTATTTCTCAACAATTGATAAAATGGAGATAGGACTATAGCGCTTTAAGGTATCGATATGTTATCAAGAAGTGCCGTTCGGCTTTGGTTTCGGAGATATAAGCATCAGAAGTCTGGCATACATTTTTTGTAAAAACCGGTATTAGTTGGCTGCCCCTGCCTTATAAAAGTTATTTTAACAAGCTACAAAATTGGTTTAAAAATAATTAAAATCTTAGGTTTTATTTTCAAGATACATATGAAGATTTCCTTAAATTTTGACGAAGTTCTTTGCATTTGATTTAAATTTGCTACTATTTAAAATCTACTCAATTTTAAGAAAATTTTAATGTTACAGCTAAACCTACGTCATAGTAATTAATTCATATTAATTTTATAGTTTCTACTGTAATCATATGAAATGCATCAGACAAAAAGCAAAAAATACATATGTATGCGTATGTATGTACTGGATATTAAAATATTTTTGTCAATTTGATAAGTATTAAGCACATATCTTAAAAAGGTTATACATTTTATGATTAAATGATAATTTGTGAATATAATTTTTTACCAAGTAGACGTATTTAGGTATTCCGATTATTCTCATAATCATGCCGAAAAGTTGAAAAAATATTTAACAAATGCGCACAATGATAAAAATAACTTACACATAATTTTCATAAAATATTATTGACTTTAACGTTTATGTAAAATCCATACAAATTTAATGGAGACACCAACATTGCATTTGTATTCATATGGAACCATGGCCAATTCTATGTTCGGTTAGTCCTATCGGTCGATTTTAATGCTGCACCTCTTTCGATTTTTTTATTTATTTTTTTTTTCTTTGCTGTTGGACTGGTTTCAAAAAAGATTGAACACTTCAACAAATCTGTTTTAATTTTCTATGTAATTTATATACATAGTACATATATACGTGTAGTGTATATTTTTCACTGTTTTTATAACTGTCTCATATTTGGTTTTCTTTAAATTATATACTTTTTGCTTTTAATTTTTTGCGATAGATAGATTTTTCAGTTCTCCGTCTGAATAAAAGGTCAGGTTCTTTTCTTCACACTCTGCTTCAAGTTATTTTGCTTGCTCTGTTGCAGCTCTGGCTCTCGATGGCAGAATAATCCAAATGACTCGAAATCACAAACTTGACTGACTAACTAGAATTGCCAGATTTTTTCAGGTTTTAACATAAACATTGTTATAATGAAATACCGGGATATAAAATATTCTATGCGTAAGTATATAAAAATTTATAAATAGTTCATAGTTTTAACTTATAAGAAGAGGAAATTCGACTATTTCGATTTGACTTTAAAAAGATCACCCAACCATGTCCATGTCCGTATCTCCATACCAGACTTCATAAAAATCGATACAGCGGTTTGGCCGTGAGATGAGATTTAGGCATAGAAACATTGACTGAACCGATTTCGTTTGCTTATTTATATATAGATGAAAAGAGATTTTATTGAACTTGAAGTGACGAAGGCTGTATTTTCAAAAAAGTTTATGGTTTTCTAATACATTTCAGCAAAGAGCAAACCTAAAAAAATATCTCTTTATACATATGGGACGTTTCACGTCAACTGGACCAGGTCTGCGGCCAAAAATTGTGTTGACAAAAAATCAAGTTTTGGATGTCAAAATTTTCGTTTTTTAAAAGCTTTCGAAAGCCGAGTCGTGTTTAAAAAAAAAAAATCAATATGGTGAAAGTCGAAAAAATAACTTAAGAGTTGATCAAATTTGTCAAAACTTACACATAGAGTTAAGAAACATTTAGGAATCATGCCTGCCTAGTATGAAAACTCTAGCGTTATTTCGACTGATAGCCAGAATTAGGATTTAAGAAGTTTTGAATTCTGATTTCAGATTCATGATCAGTGACCCCGAAAATCCCCGAGTGATAAAATAATTCAGGCTTAACAAAATTATCTACGTGTTGCTTTGGTTGGGAAGGTTTAGTGATTTTCCCTCTTGAAAAGTTTACATAATTACTTTGTTTGATGGCGCTTATTTTTCAACCTTCGTAACTTTTTACCTTACTTAACTTAAATTTAATGTAAATCTTCCTTACAATTTCCTTTCATATAAGAATGGTTAAGAAAAAAGTCGTAATTTGCGCCCATCTAATTTTCTACCTTAAAAATTGTCAATTCTGAATTTTAAATAATATAGCTCATTTCATGCTTGATATTTTTAAATCCAACACACAGGGTATAATAACTTCATTTTTCCGTTTGTAACTCAGAGAAAGAAGCTTGGCAGGTATGGTGCCGTGGTATGTTCCATGCGACCAAAATTAGTTTCAGAAATTATAAACTTTCATATTATTTTCTTAAAATATTATTAAACGAAGTTTTTGCGTGATAAGAAGCTTAAATGCATTTAAACAGGAAAAACGTTTTATTCACGATTGATGAATTTGTATCTAATTTGACATAGACCGCAATAGTTAAAAGCATAAAAAAGTAATATGGATTCGTTATCTTGAATGTTTGAAACAAAAGTTATCGGAGTGCAGAGTTTGATTATTTATTTTTTTAGTCTTTGTAAATTATGATTGTGTAAGTATGTATACCTTTACCGTGTCATATAAATTTTATTTCTGTTTATGAACCTAACTAATTTATTTTACTTCAAACAGGCATTTTGTACACCTAAAGGAAATATCCTGAGAGGAAAAAACTTTAATTTGTTTTAAAACTATTACGCTGATTAAAGTGTTAAATGTTTTACCGTGCCACGCCTTTACCGTGAACATTTTGTGTAAAACTGTTATTTATTATGGGTACAAAAAAGTAATATACAGGTGATTGCAACTATTTGCGGGGTCGGAAGATTTTTTGTGCTATTTTAACTACTTCGACCATTTTTTCGGTTTGTGTATCTCGCAGAGAACATACTAATAGTTACTTGCATAACGTATACTGTATTTGTTGAAAATAAGATCTTAATGAAAAACTTAATCTCAATGACAAATACGATCCCGAACATGAAAAATCGCAAAACTAAAATTTTTACATCTATAACAAAACAAAAACCTCACTTTATGTGATTAATCGCACCATCTGGCAAAACTATGACTATCAGCTTGCCTGCTATGGTCACATACAGATTAGGGATGCCAACTTATGCACTTAAATTCAATGTTCTGAGAATGAAAAATACTGAAATTATGTGTAAAATCCTTATGTTATACGTAACATAACTTTATTAAATACGAGTGAAATATTTTTATGAGACTTGTAACAAAATTTTAGGCTTACATACCCGAAATTAATAAATGTTACATTTTAGCTCTTAACTACGTCTCTCTTAGCACCATAACATTCGATTTAAACTGAAAGTTATATTATATCCAATTTTTAATTTTGATATCTTATTTTAAAGTTGATGATTCCTAGTTTTTAAATCTGAAAATAGTATATTAACATGGCCAAAAAAGTTAGGCGCACACAAAAGAAAGCGTGGCACTTATTTTAGATTACACCCAATTTTCAATCATTTTTTGTCATCTCTACCCATCACATTTCCCAAAATAGCTTGTACAGTTTGCGTGATAAAACGTTATCAGTTATTGCGATAGAAATCTATCGAGACCTTGAAATTTTACTAATGACTTCTCTTTCCAGAAATTTTCCACTGCTACAGTTTTAAAATTTGAATGTCTCAGACGGCACATCATGTCAGAACCCAATTTTAAATCCGCATAAGGACTCAAGAGTATGAAGAATGATTTTGTGATATTTATATCATTTGGTAACTTTTTTTGATAGCGATATTTTTATATAACGTTGTTCTTTCTAAATTTTATGGCAACTCTATTACAGTGGAACAATTGAAGTTAGCTCAACAAGACAGCGACAACAAGATAGGCATGCTATAGTAACTTTTTCACTTTCACATTTTGCTATACTCGTACGTTTTATTTGTAAGTTCATTATACCTACATATACTTTATACAAATTTATCTTCGTTCCAATGTTCTTCTTACGTTGAGCTAAAACAATATGAACATTTTCAATATACAGTGCTTGAATGAGTGAATTGAGTAGGGATGATTAAGGCCAGTTATTGCCAAATACGGATTTACAAAGCTACAAATCTGAGATATATATTAAGCTTATGTCTAAAATCAGAAGAAGCGAGGAGCCTATTCAAATAACTGTTTATTTAGTAAGATAGTAAATTATTTGATATAACTAACACTAAAATTAAAATTATTTAATGTCATCTAAGCTATATATTTTAAAACTAAGGCGAAATTGATCAATTTATTTATTATCTTTGGTAACAAAATTTTACTGACTAGCATTAAATGTTACTAAACAAAATAATAAGAAATAATTTAAATTTAATGTAATAATTTAAGCAATGAGGGCTCTATTAATAGATTCATTAATAGCATAATTGGCTCTATGATATTCAATATTAAAATAATCAGAATCCCGCAAGGTTCTAGATGGTACATTAAAAGTTAAAAGCTAAAGCAAATCCGACCAATCAATATTACCATTTATCTAATTATAAATAATCAAAATACTATGAAGAATATAGTTCAAATTAATTAGCAAAGAGCGAGCTTTATAGGAAGGAACAGGAATTAAAGGAAAGGAATTAAACGCAAAGCAAACTGAATGAATTTTTCTGAATACGCTCCAACCGAACAATATGAATGCCGAAGTAAGGATTCAATATGAATAAAGCAAATTCAACATTGGATTTAACAAAGGACATATATATATGTTTTAGAGTTTATGGATTTAGAAAAGCAAAACTATTTTGTTTAATGAACGCTAGAAGTGAATAAGTTTTAGGTAAAATTCTGTTTATATGACCATTGAAATTGAAATCAAAGTACTAAAAGGTGTTGCACCTAACGAATATAAAAATTTATAGCATTTATTAAGATTAAGACAAAGGATATTAGTTTCATATTAGTTTCAAACCATGAAGCCGCATTATTTAAATCAGATTGAAGGATATGATAATCAGACAAATTTTTGGTTTTTAAAAACACCTTTAGGTAATCAGCCTATGAAGAAATATTTTAAACATTGAAAACATGAAAAGTTATCATTCATCCGAGGATACTACAAAGGATAGCGTTTTTTAAATTTTGCTCATATGGGAGTTGCCACGCCCTCTTGTCTGAACTCAACTAATTTTTGCTCAGAGCTTGTATTTACTATCCCAAGTATTTATATGTATTTTGGTTTCTTTATAGCTACTAATGATCTTAATATTGAGTTTTGAATATTTTTTTTTTTTTTTTTTTTTTTGTAAGGGCGGTGGGCGTGTTCGTTTTCGCTCATTTTCAATGGCTATATCGACTCAGGAGGTGACGTTGAATATATACATTTTTTCATACCTGTCCCGCCTTCTTCTTTGCGATACAAACGGTAGCATCAAGTGAATATACTCTTGGTGTAGGGTATAAAAAAATACTAGAATTTATAAAATATCGTAATTATTTTCTAAGAGTCCGCAATCTTAGAAAGTAAGGACAGTTCCCACTAAGAACTCTAATGTCACATTAATTGTCATCATCTCAATTCCGTAACATTTATTTTTGGAAGTACATACATATATAGGTTCTGTGAAATGTGTACATACATATCGACCACTTTTCATAAAGATAAAAAGGCAAAGAAAACAAATTCAACTGAAAAATTGTATGTGCGACATCACTTTAAGAAAAAATGTATACGATATCAAATCTAAAATCCCTGAAAGCTATGAAGTAAATTAGATGCTGGGGATAAGTTGTAGTTCCTTACCAGTTCAACTCCAGTTCAACTGTAACAAAGGATTTAATTATTTCGAAGCCACATAAAACAAGTTCTACCGATTTCTATACACTGTTCGTTTGCAGAATTCTATTTTGCATGATAGTTACTTGTTTTGATTACTTTTAAATGAATTTAAATTTTTTTCTTTTTTCACTTTAACAATTAACTTTACTGAGGCTTTATTTAGACTTCGGTTGATTTTAACTAGAATTAAAATAAGAAAAAACAAAAATCGTATTTTTTAGTGAGAATTGGAGAGAAAGAGAGAATGCGACCGAGAGAGTACTTTGTTGAAGAGAGATGTCACTGTCACTGTTGTCAACATGAACAGCTGATTTTTGTTTACGTTTTCTTTTCGAAAGTGACTCTCTTGAAGAAAAGAGTCCCAAAGTCAATTCCAACGTTCCACTTTGTACTGTACAAAGTCAATTCCAACGTTCTATTAAAAAAAAGAAACAGTTTTGTAGTGTTGCTTTTTTTTAATCTCAATGAATTTTTACTAATACCGTTTTGTACTTTTTTTAGTACTATTATTTTTTTGTCATTTGTTTAGAGTGAAAAAGATATTGACGAACGGTTACGAGACGAAATGTTTTCAGGCCTATTTCTCGAATAGTTGAAAAGTACAAAGAAGCCTAACCTTCCTTGTGTTCAATACTTTGTGGCAATACTTTTGCCTATTAATTCGGGTACCAAATAAATCACTTCTTCAGTTTAGGATCACTTTTGTCAAAAAGTTTGTTGGCTCCGAGAATTCGATATTTACTTTTTCGTTTTATTTTTCTACGCATATAGACCCATGTTATGAGTAAGAATGGTTATCATATCTTGCCTCTAAGTTGAAGAAAAAGCCATTTCAGTTTTAAATGAATTTCAAAAAGGTCACATATCTACTAGCGAGATGCCACGTATAATTTTAAGCTAAATGCATCATTTTAAAATGGTCATTACTTTTTAAAGAAAAGCCTAACATGACTAAAACATAGCTTATTTTGAAGACGAAGAATAGTACTAAAAAATGCATTTAGTTGAATACAGCAAAACAATTTCGTGCGACCTCCACATAACCTCAAAAATCGTCCTTTTGAACTTTTAGGTTAGTATATCTCAAAAACCATAAGCGTTAGAGCAAATTCATCGAAAATGAGTAGTTTTGTTTTGGTTTGTTGTCTTTTTTTTTTTTCAATTATACCGTTTCTCGACCTCTTTCCAAAAAATAATCAATAAACTTACATATTTTAAGAAATTTTTTTTCTAAGACAGTAAGTGCTTCGAGTAATTTGACACCTTTTTGTGTTTTTTTGGCTTTGTGATCACGGCATTTGGATTTAAATTTTTCTTGGGTGGCGTGCATGCTTTTGTGCCATGCTTTTTAAAGAATTTCTTTTAATTATCATTAATTTAAGTTTAAAT
This sequence comes from Calliopum simillimum, assembly GCA_951812925.1. Lineage (NCBI taxonomy): Eukaryota > Metazoa > Arthropoda > Insecta > Diptera > Lauxaniidae > Calliopum > Calliopum simillimum. Next base: position 122,548,409 of record OX638368.1, read on the forward strand.
TTTAGTTTTAGATACCTTAAATAAAAGCTAAGCCGAATTTATATGTTTTTTTTTTATATTTTGTGTACTCAATACCATGAATTTCGAAAAAGTCACATCTCTTAAATTTAAAATACTAAAATTTACATAAATAATAGCGTTAACATAAAAATTTCTGTAATTTTCGATTGCTAATTGGCCTTAAAACGTAACTCAAAAACAAGTTTTATAAATATTACTTTACTTTAGAAAATGATCAGTTTTATCATTCCCTGAAAACTATTAAAATACCAAAATGTGACCTTTTAGAAATTGCAGATTCAAGTAATTACGTCGAATCAGAGAGCTTTCTGGTTAAGCTTAACACTTGGACTTGAGAAAAGACAGAACTGAACTGATGGTTTTCACCACCAAAACGAAATCGCATCATTCTACCTTTCATCACTCAACTAGTAACAGGTTAAACTCTCCGATAGGGGCAAAAACTTGTGTTTCAATTTTCGAGTTTTGTTATTCTTCAATATCTTCAAACGGTAAAAAGTGCAATATATCATCGTGTGATTTCAATTTCATTTAGGAGGCTTTTTGATGAATTCTCCAAACAGATTACGGAACAGGCCTGTATAAGTTACAATTCTCAGAAGGAATACTTCTTTGATTCATAACAAATTTAAAATTTTACTTCACTCACATGAACATAGCAAGGATACAAGCGCTATTGTTTTTTTAATACCCTAAAGTTGACCTTTAATTTAACCTCTCTTTCTTGGAGAAGCTTTAAACTAAATTTTAAAAAATTTACTTTTAAAAACTGTCACATCAATTTTAATTCAAAAACCAAAGTAATTTTTTGTTTTTAGACATAAATTTAAACAATCAGTGATAACTATTTAAAAGAAAAATAAAAAAATTTCAAACTAAATTTACTAAATTCAAAATTACCTCTAACTTCACTATTTTTTCGGCTATGGATAATGTAAATATTAAAATGCCATTCCGTAAGTTGAACTTTTGTAAATTAAAATTGTTATTTGCATTTTTCTCATACTTGAGTTCGTAGTTCCTGAAGAAACTTTGCGCACTCAACGTGTCGAAATATATTTAAATGATTTAAAGGATCGCCTCAAGGATTTGCGTCATCAACACGATGAAGTTATACAACATTCTGTTGATATCATAAAGGAAATTGATGAAGTCTCCTCGACACTATTATTACCGCAAAATCTGGCAAGCAACGAATCTGGTGAGAATATTACAAGAATCAAGCAACTCATACATGAATTCGAAGGAGCAAAAAACGCAAACTCCCAAAAGGTTTCAACGGCGCCAACCATAGAGAACAAGGTCGATATACGTAAGATTTTACAAAACTTTGAACAACTCAACGAGAGCCACGTACTCAAAGAGAGTCTTGTGCTTTTTAAGCGCGCCAAGGAATCCTTCGAGAAAATCGACACGTTCTTCGATAAATTGGCAACACGACACAAATCTGAAGGAAGTTGTGGTGGCGGTGGTACTGATGGTGCTAATGACGAGAACAACAATGAGAATGTTAATAGTGGCAGTGGTAGTGGTGCTGGTATTGGTGCTAAAAGTGTTAGTAATATTGGTATTTCTGATGGATGTTGCAAAGCCTCTAATCTTAAACACAAAATCAACATGTTCAATGGTGGTAAAGAATTTGATAAGCCCCCATCGCGTTATGCATCATGCTGCAGCAGTATGATGAGTATTGAAGCATTTCGTTCGACTGAGGAAATTGTTGTAGCTGAGGTTAATAGCAACATAAGCACGGAGAATGGCTACGAAGGAGATAATGATGACAGCGAATATGATATCTTTGCTGCAAAAAAGAAAAGTAAGCACATGCCGCCAAATGAATAAAACAAAAGAAAAGAAAAATAATTGGAATAAATGCACATTTTGAATACTTTTTGAATAATAAAATTATTCTGTTAATCATAGTAAAAAGGAAACATAAATGATTTTGGTTTATATAAAAAACTGGGTTTTTTAACTGGGTCTCCGGCTTACAAGTAAAATTCACTAATCATTTAGTAAAAGGATAATCACTGGAGCAATCAAAAAGGAGTGATAGATTCAAAATATTTTTTTAAATGAATTTCGAAGATATGTGTTTTGAAAAAACGCCAAAAGCTTTTGGCTTTTTGGCTAAACAAATTGGCTTTATTTGCAAAAACTTTTCTGGCGCTATTTCCTATGGCATTATTTCCAAAATTCTGTCGTTATTTCCTTGTTCCTAGTTTTTCACATTATTTCCAAAAAATTAAAGACAGAAAAAAAAATTTTGTTTAACGTAGTATTTTATTTCTTCCATGCTGATATACTATTTTGCTCTGATTTTTTTTAATCCTTGATACAAATGAGATAAGAATGTCTTAAATAAGATATTTATCGTTATAAATATTCCATTTATGATTGTTTTATTTTAAATAAACAAATTAATATCTTTAACTTATAAAATAAAAGGATTGTTCCAAAATCCATAGTATACATTTGAAGTACAAACTCGATAAAAAACCTAAATCCATTCAGTAACAGCCGAGTTTCGAGGTATTTCATTTTTAATTTCTGTCTTCCAATTCGCAAGAATCTTTATTTTTTTTTATGTATGTTTTTACAAAAATTTCCACTTGAAACCTATTTGTATCACATTACTTTTTTGTACGTAATATTAATATTCTACAATTACAATTACTACTTATGAAACTATTATTATTATTAAGTACAAGTTAACACTCTTCCTCATAGGCAGCATTAAAGCTGTTAGTGTAATTAATTAGTACAAATATAAGCACTGAACCAATAGCAGAGCCCAATTGCGTAAGGCCTCCAACCCATACTAGTGATTTACCACCTTGGGCACGCATCACAGCTGTTATGCAAAGTTTAACATAACTTACGAGACCAATTAAAAGCGTCCATGTTATAATCTTTAAATAGAAAAAGAGAATGATAATACGTTTTGAAATTACTTTTTGTTATAATAAATTTCGTGCAAGTAAAACTGCAGCATTAATAACACTGTGCTCGAACCGGAAACATTTTTCTTATCTTTGATGGGGTACTGGGTCGTAGAAATATTTCAAGTAAGCCGACTTTAAGTAGTAATTTTTACAGTTTAGCACAAAAAGATCCTGAAAACACATTTTTTTTTTGTATATATGAACAGATACATATTGAGTTCGGTCAGATTTCTTTGTTTCGTGAAATATTTTTCACCTTTTCAAACATACTGAGTGTTCACGGCTGCAGAAAGTACGGAAAATTGTAAGTAAGAAATTTAATTTTTCCATATTAATATAATTTACACCAAATGTGCTATCGTTTCAGAATCACTGAACCAAGCGCAGTCAGCGACTAACTTTGGCTCGTCTACAACAAACACAATATTTTCTAAATTTCTCAGAACTACAACACCAACTAGGTCCATAGCGTTACCACAAACTCCCTTCTGTTAGGAGAATAGCAGTGTTCTGGCTTCATGATTTTCATCTATATCGAAGGTTCGAGTTTTTAAGGCGAAATTCATTAGTTTCGATAATGCTGTTCCAGCTATCTCATTTATGGAGCCGAACATAGTCTGCCCAAGAGTAGCCATTCTGCGTCTGGTTAGTGCGGGCAATAGCACAAGACGTGCTCTACCGTTTCTTCCTCATCGGGTTCGGAACAATTTCTGCACCAGTTGTTTAATATTAATCCTATCCTGTATGCATGGTGCCCAGTTGTAACACCAATCAACAGTCTGCGATTAATTTTGCTAAGAGAGAGTACATATGTAGTTTGTTATTATTGTAAGAGGGCCAGAATTTTTTGGCCGTTTTGTTTTTTGTATTGTTTAGCCATCTATTTATTTTATGGTGGTTGCGTAGAAAAAAAAAACAACAAAAACAATTTTTCATGGGTGTTGCAATTCCAAAAAAATTTGGAAATATTGTGATTGTTGTTGAAGAGCCAAAATCAGCTCACTGACACCCTCGATTCATACCGAACTGAGAAGGTATCAGTTGAATAGGTGCTTGAAATACACAAAAAATTCACCTTGCACTTTTAAAAAAATTGACATCGAATATTTTGAAAACCAGGGGCTGAATCGCCGCATCCGTGAACGCACAATTCGTGACGTAAAATCATGTATTTAGTATCATGTATTTAGTATCATATATTTAGTAATGCGAAATACATGTGAAACACATGATTTTACGTCACGTGATGTATGTTCATGGCTGCGTCGATTCGACCCCAGAGCTAAACCGCAAAAATGACTATGATCACTAAACTCAGCGGACTCGAATTGTGTTTACTACCTAGGACCCGTCAATTTTAGAATTTTCGACTCAACTCAAAAACTAAATAACTCGAGAATGTCTCGCTTAATATGTCCAAGCTGGAAATAAGTTAAGTTTTCTAAACATTGAACCTTTTTTTTAAGACAGTCGATATAGCCACAAAAAAAAACTTTCAAAAACTCACCACAATAACTGACCCCAATGTTGTACCATGTAGCGGTGGTTGTGGACTCATAGACGCTGTTACAAAAACATATGTAATCAGAATGCTCATAATTCCCGTTAATGCACCAATTGAACGTAAAGACGTATGGGGTAGGAATACAGCCAAAAAGCAAGCAACTGGATTTGCAATAACGCTCAGTGTAGCAGACAAATGATACGCATTGCTACCATAGGGTAAACATGAATACGATTGTATGCTATTAAATATACCATTTGCAAAAAACGAAATAGTACAAATAAGTAACAGGAGCGTCCAATATTGACATTTTGTTATTTCAGGTGATAGATCCGACGGCAGCTGCTGCTGCTGCTGCTCTTGCTCCGATGACACCACACCATTGTCAGTGACTTGTGGTTTTTGTTCACGCTCATACACATAGTTATTGCCATTGGTTACCTGCACTGCTGCATATTGTCGTTTAGCCAATTTTAGACGATCTAATAGCGTAAAACCAATGCAACTACAAAGCATTAGTGCAAAGACGAAGAAAAAGAAAGCCATTGTACCAAAACGTGGTGGTGCTTGATATTTTTCATAAATGCTTTCACCAGTTGCTGTAGTGTTAACAAACACACATTCCGTAGCACCAGCAATACCTTGTATAAGGGCGACCACACTGGGCAATAAACCACTCAAGCCCTCACCAATAAAGTATGTCACCAAATAGATTTCTTTAAAACGACCCATATAAGGCATAAATAACACCGAACTGGTACAAGCATTAATAGCAGTGAATATAGTTAGCACGAATAGCGCTACGCTGTGTTCTTGACCAAATACGGTGGCAGTCTTTTTGTAGAAAAATGCTGTGAGTAATGCAGATATCGTTCCCATGATCAAGAGGCCATATATTAGGTTAGCATCTTTAGCTTTGTTTTTTGAAAAACGCTGTAAAAGTGTATACGCAATTGGTCCGAGATTCCCAATTTGTACCATAACACTGAGATACGAAGGTAGGCTCCATCCTTCCGGTGCTGTTTCCACCAGCAGAGGTAGCTGTATGAATGTTCCATTAATGCCGGCCCAAGTGCCAATACCAAAGAGTATCGCCAAAGTGTCAACAATAACACTGCGATTTTTTAACACATGCGTAAATTTATTATTCAACTTTTCGTTCATTGTTCGAGGGATTTTCAACAAGGCACTATTTTCAGTGGGGTCTGGCGATCTGCAAAAACAAAATCAAAATATATTAGGTGCTATGTATGTTAAATTTTTAATTTTTATTTGTGATTATCATGTTTTTTTTAACTAGCGATACCGTAATTGACACAAGACTGATGGTGACCTGAAAGTTATTTTGATGTTTGTTGTAGAAGTACATTGGCAACAATGTGGCATATTAAGGAATAATAAAATTCTTATGTTAACCTGGCACTTATCAGTTTTTTGATAATGGATTTACAAGTTAGATACGGCATAACAACAAAGTTGCGATACGTTAATTTCTTTTAATTATTATTTACACTTATTGTCTATGGATCTATCCACAAATATCTTACAACTGGATTCATTTACAAGTACAAATGCTTAGTGACAAGTGGATCGAGTATGTTGGCTTAAACCTAGTTGTTGGCATAGAGAAACCTTTTATTTAATCGTTTCGTTTGATTTTTGCGAGTAGCTTTTTCGCTTAGGTGCATAAAGTTGCGTGCGGTTTTATTTATACGAAGTAAACAATTAAAACTTGTTATATTTAGATTATTCTCTTTATGTGTATGTTTTATCTGTTAATAACACTTTATTACGAAATATACAGGGTCTTATAAATTTTTAAATTAAGAACTGGCTTTAATTTCAACATTACAAAGTTCTGCAAAAAAAAAAAAAAATACCGCATGTGTTCAGAAAATATTTCAACCTTCAAGTTGCATCATTTTAAAAGCTTGTATATTTCCTCGTTCAGGGTGCTTTTTTAATCATATTACAGAAAAATTAAGAAAATCCGTCCGGTAATTTTTTTTAAATTGAATTTTTTGGCTAAATTGAAATGCAAAATCTAAAATCCACGAATAGTAATTTTTAACTAACTTATGCTAAATTCAAATCCGTTAACGAAATCGCTCTATTGCTTCAGAATTCTAACCTAAAAATGTTACTTTTGAGGTTATTCAACAAGACAGTGTAGTTGTCATAAAACCGGTTATGTAAGTTAAAACTACTTATCTTTATCTATATAAACCCTTTTAAATTATATCAATATCTTTTTTAACTTACGAATTATTCTAACCTAAAAATTTAAAAAGGAACTAAAACACGGTTTTTGACTATTTTGGAGCACGAAATTTTGCTGCTCTACTAACTGAATTACTTAGTACTATTCTTCTAGATCAAATAACAGCTGAACTGCTAAAGGCATGCCCCATAACATCAGCTAAAATTCTCCATCCTCTGCTCACCAAAATCTGGAGTGAAGAGCGTTTGCCAGAAGATTGGCTACATGGCATGTTAGTCAAATTGCCGAAAAAAGGTGGCATCACCTTGCTCTCAGTACCATCAAAAGTACTGACGAAAGTGCTTCTGAGCAGGGTAAGCGAAAAACTTGATTCAGCCATTCGAAAGCAGCAAGCAGGATTCCGGCGAAACAGATCATGCGTGGATCAAATCAACACGCTCAGAATAATTGTCGAACAATCATGCGAGTGGCGTGCTGCACTTCAACTTGTCTTCGTTGACTATAGCACTGCCTTCGACAGTGTCTCCCGAGAAAACATCTGGGCGTCACTGCAACGAAGAGGTATTGCCGCAAAGGCCATAAACTTAGTACGTGCACAATATGAAGGCTTTAAATGCAGTGTGTTACACAACGGGTTGTTGTCACCGACATTCACCACTAATTCAGGCGTACGGCAGGGGTGTTTACTATCACCATCACTCTTCCTTATCGTTCTTGATGATATCCTAGATAAAGCTCTTAATAAGGCCAAAAGGGGTATTCAATGGAACTTTACCGAACATCTGGAAGATCTCGACTACGCTGACGACATCTGCCTCTTATCGTCCAAACATTCAGATATGCAAAGCAAAATTGAAGACCTTGTCTTGGAATCACAAAAGGCCGGCCTAAAAATCAACGTATCCAAGACTAAAAGCATGAAGCTAAACGCAAGCAATGACATCACGTTTAAAGCTGGCAGTGATGACATCGGAAACGTCGATAGCTTCACGTATTTAGGCAGCATTATCTCCATGGATGGTGGAGCAAAAGAGGATATCAACTCAAGAATAGCAAAAGCAAAAGGCGCGTTTGCTCAACTGAACAATATATGGTCTTCATCCGTTATATCCACCAAAACGAGAGTGCGCATTTTTGATTCGAATGTGAAATCGGTTTTGTTATATGGGTGCGAAACATGGCTTGTTACTGAGCAACTAACGAACAAGCTGCAAGTATTCGTCAACAAATGCTTAAGGCGTATACTAAAGGTTTGGTGGCCTCGCACTATATCAAATGCCGAGCTACATCAAAAATGCAAACAGAAGGCTATAGCAAACGAGATCAAGCTGCGCAAATGGGGATGGATTGGTCACACTCTCCGGAAACCACACAGCGAAGTTTGTCGCCAGGCCCTTGAGTGGAATCCACAAGGCAGTAGAGGACGTGGTAGGCCCAAAACCAACTGGAAAAGGTCGTTGGAAAAGGAAATCCAAGAATCGGGAAAATCGTGGCAAGAGATCAAAGTCATCGCAAGGGATCGTGACAAATGGAGAGATTTCATATTGGCCCTATGCTCCTCCTAGGAGTTAAAGGAGAATACATATATACTTTCTTCTAAGTACTAAGTGCAAATCCAAAATAAGTCAAAAACCGTGTTTTGTTCCTTTCCAATTTTTTAGGTTAGGATAATTCGTAGAAAAAAAATTCGTTGCTAAAAATTACGGAAAACCTTATAATTAGGGCACTTTTAGGTTAAGATATCCCAAAAATAAAGTAATTTTGTAAACGGATTTGAATTCAGGATCAAAATATTAGTTAAAAGAACAATTCGTTTTTCTTTTTACTAATTTAAGTTTTTGCAGGTTAGTGTTGTCTCAACTCATTTTAGCCAAAAACGAAAAATTCAATTTAAAACTAGTAAGGGTGTAACCTTTGGCCTGGCCAAACATTAAATATCCTACACTGCAGTATTTTGAAAATTTTGCTGGTATGGGAGTTGCCACGCCCCTTTGTCCGAGTTCACCCAATTTTTGCTCAGAGCTTTCATTTATAGTCCTTAGTGTCTGAATGAAATTTGGTTGGCTTATCTCAAAAAACGTTTTCAATATAGCGTTTTGAAGCTTTTGCTTATATGGGAGGTGCCACGCCCTCTTGTCTGAGTTCGTCCAGCTCAGAGCGTGCATTTATAGTCTTTAGTATTTGAGTGAAATTTAGTTGGATTGTCCCAAAAAACTCTTTCAGTATATCATTTTGAAACTTTTGTTTATATGGTCGGTGCTTGTGCTTACAATTCGTAGTATTTATGTGTATTTAGGTTGCATTGTCGGGAAAAATACTTCTAAAGTTGCATTTTGAATATATTTTTTGTATGGTACTTAGTCTTGTCCGTTGACGGATTTCGCTCATTCAATCCAACGAGCAAACTTTGACGACGGATGCAGTGTAACAAATTTCATTGAATTATCTTGCTCAGTTTTCCCAAAACGTGTATTTCCACGCACACCCAGCCAGCCAGCCAGACAGACGGACATGGAGGTGACGCTAATAAAAAAAAAATATATACTTTTCTATATCTGCCACGCCTCCTTCTCTGCGGTACAAACGGAAGGACAAAGTAAATATACCCTGGGTTAAGTGTATAAAAAAGGGCCCGATTTTCTTAATTTTTCTTCAATATGATGAGAAAAGTACTTTGAAAACTACAATTCACATGCTTCAAATTACCAGCAAAGTACAAACTATGCTGATCGCATGTGCGCAGCAAACAATAGCAAAGCAATAGGAAACGAATGTGCTGAAATAATATCGTTGGAGCAGGCAGCTTGATGTTCACTCCAAAGCACACATACAAAGAGAAAGACTGGCAAAAAAAAAGATTATTGCACAGATTTTTGAGATACTTAAGGGTTTTTGCTGATTGATTATTTTGAGAAAGTTAAAGCAATTAATTGTGAGTATTATTGTAACCACTTGGAGCAGTTGGATGCAAAACTTTGCTTGTGAAAAAGGACTTGGCTTAAACAAAAGTGTTCACTTTTGACTGCTCTAACTTACTCTAGAGTACTCTAGAGCAATCATCAAACAAAGCTAGTACATATATCAATTTCTAAAAATATTTATTTTACTAACTTGTTTAAATTGAGAGTGCGTTTAAAATAAAAAAATTAAAACAATAAAAAGTTAGAGACATCACTAAAGTCTAAGGAAAGATTATATATTGCTCCATAAAATTAAACAAAAATGTTTCTCATCACGTTTGCGCTATCAACGTCATATCACAATGGTAATTAAAGAATCAGGCGTCAGTATCGTTTAACTTTATGATATAATTTATTTATGAACTGAAAAGCTGAATAGAGAGAAAAGTTCATTAATATCATCGAGAGCAAAAATAGAAATAAACATAATAAAAAGAGAATCGTTAAGGCATAAGTAAATCGATCTTTGAAAATGAGTTTGTGTAGTTTTGTTTTTTTTTTTAATTGGCCAGAGAATAAGGATAGTTACCAAACATTTTACATTCGATAGCCTTACTATGTATGAGGAAACGAATAAAATGACTGAAAGACACTCTTTAAATCTTTTATTAAGAACTTGTATTCCACCTAAGCGTTCATATTAGCACAAGGAATAAAGTTCACATACAAAAATTGCGATTCATGTCTCAACTTTCAAGATGTACTTTATTGAAATTCAGTCATTTGATTCGTTTGTATGATAAGATGTGATTACAACAATAAATATACTGATGGTGAAAGCAAACTCTTTATGATAATATCATTCCTTTGTATTAATACTTTAGTAGTACCTTGAAAAACTTGAGTATCTTAAACTAGCTTGGTTCAAATCTCTTTATTTATATAGAGCGATATTCCCTAAGCCTTACAGCGAGAGTTCTTTCCATGTACTTATGTTGGTGGAAAAAAATGTTGAGTCTGTAGCCAGCACCCTAAGGTAGTTTTATCTATATGTATACAGAATTTTTGTATTTTTCGGTAGCGATATACACGGCAAATAGCATTTCATGGTCAGTTTTGAAATTTTGATAAAAAATAGAAACTTTTTCTTTCGTAAAAAAGCACTCACGTTGCGTAATTGTAAAGTTGTATTCAATCAGTAAATTATAAACAAAACAAATTCAAGTTATGCGGCTTTTTACCTGACGAAAAAATCACCAAAACTCGCTTCAAATTGTTCGTTGTTCAACTGGGGTAACGTACGATCCAACGGTGCGACGTAAACTGTTTCCACTTTATTGTGAACATCGTCACTTTCATTCATCGAATGTGGCAAAAATTTTATTTATTACTAATTATTGTTTTTATTCCTCCTGCTGTTCATATATCAATTCAAATCAATAGCAGCGAATTATGGCTTTAAAATTCAGATAAGATTGCTGAATATGCAGAAAAAAAATATTCGAGTTGTAAAAGAATTAAATACTGCTGCAATTGTCAGTCTCTTTCTGGATAAGATCGAATAACTAAACTTGAGCGCTGACTAAGCTGAAAACAAAGGATAAAAGAAGATATTAGTTTTATTTACATTTCTAGAACATTGCTTACGAATATTTCTCATTTTCTAAAACGACATAAGTATGTGCATACTTACATAAATACGTTTGGTATACAAAAAAAAAGTCACTATTGCTTCTTAAATTTTAAAGGACCTTATCACGATTAAATGATCTCCAGAATGTTTTCTCAGACATGTACATATCTTATCTTCTTATACGAGATAAAATTGTATGTACTTATGTTCTTATGTATGTGTGTTTGGAACGGGCAAAACTTTTTCTCGAAAACGACTACAGCGATTTTAATGAAACTTCGGATAATGTTAGATATTAGCATACAATGAAGAATGAGCTAGATTTGAACTTTGTAAATAATCACTAGGGGGCGTGGCACCACCTTAAATTTTAAATTTGATTTGGTCATAACTTGCAAGCCATACAAGGTATTTAGATGAAATTTGGTGGGCGAGTACTGCTTAATAATGCCTTGTAAAAAACGAAAAGTGGGCGGGATCAAATAAGTGCCACGCCCACTTTTCAACCCTTGAAAATCTTGATTCAATATTACTCAAAAACGACTCCAACAATTTTGATGAAAATTTAGGAGATTTTACCCTTGCAGACAATGATTAATATGGGATATGCCGTTATATTGGGAAAACTCGTTGAAGGGCGCCGCCCACAAAAATATAATACGGTATAGAAAGAAAAATAATAAAGCAATCATTCTAAAATTAACTATGGGGAGCCTACTTGCTATAAGGCATCTCTGATATGAAAGTGGGCAGAATATCGCAGTTGCGCGTGGAATCTCCCATACAAGCAAAATACGTTAAATGCTATTTCTCTCAAATTTTACAAGGTATATTAATGAAATTTGGTAAGTAGGTACTGCTTATCAATGCCTTGCAATAGACGAAAAGTGGGTGGTATCGAAGGAGTGCCACGCTTCTTTTTTACCCATTGAAAACTTTGATTCAATATTACTCGAAAACGACTCGGACAATTTTAATGAAAATTTAAGGGATTGTACTCCTAAAATCAAGTATAAATATGTGATATGCCGTTATATTGGAAAATCTCGTTGAAGGGCGTGGCACCGCCTGCAAAAATATAATACGCTATAAAAAGAAAACTACTAAAGCAATCTTTCTGAATTTAACTGTAGGGAATCTACTTGCTATTAGGCACCTACGATCTAAAAGTGAACAAAATATCGCTGGTGCACGTGGAACCTCCCATCAGGCCTGACGAGAGGGGTGGTAAGGGGGGGGGGAGAGTCCCCCCAGGCCCGGAGTATTTTGGAGGGCCCGGATCTAAGCAGAAACAAAATCTTCATAAATAAAATTTATAGTAGTATTTTGCAAGCTTGCGAAATGATATTTACGCTCAACTAGAGGAAACGGGCCCAACCAATGAACACGAAACAAGCACTTGAGAAAAAGCCCGGGCCCGCAAAATTTTTTTTTTTTTTTTAAACGAGAAAAAACAAAGGTGATACCATTGCCTGCTAACTTTTTGGACAAATCTAATAAGTTTTTTTGTTTGACTTAACTTACTCCATTTTCATTCTAAACACTTCACATAGACATAATTTTCCATATTTTTATTTAATAACAGAATTCTTTCCAAGTTCGTGCTTCTAAACCTTCGTGTGATTTACGGGTCCTCACGGGCCTCTAAATTAAGGGCTTTTGTGGTTAGGTACGGGCTCGGTGCCACATATTTTTCAGCAGACATTATTTGTCTTGATAACTTTTGTATATAAACCGAATTTCATCCACATGGGTCAAATAGTTTCGAAGATATGGTGTTTTATATTTTTGGGGCGTGGCACTGTAATAAATGTAAACATTGCTTAACACTGAATTATAATAACGCCACTCAACACTAGGCATCTGTCATAAATACCATTGTAAAAGGAGATGCCGAGAAGTTTTAGTTTAGTAAAGTTTAACACAGAGTATAGAACAGCACAAGAATAAAATTAAACTATATTAAAACACAAATAAAGTCTTTAATTTGATAATTAATACAGGCACCGCCCACTTTTCTAATAAATACAATATAATTTCTCTCTGTGCCTTTTACAAACATACCGAGTCTTATCTATCTCCGTCTAATAGTTTCGGAGATATCAGGAATTTGTTTTTTGGGCGTGGCACCGCCCATTTTTATAATGAATTAATTTTTTCTTGCTTGATTTCATTGTATGCATATAAATTTATTCATGTATCACTCCTGCGTTTAATGCGACTAACATTTTTAAACAGAAAAACAGTTTTTTTCAAAATTTATGAGATTTCGCATCTTGTCAGATAGCTCAATGTATAACCTTTAATTTTGATTTGATTTTTTTTTTAAAAAAAAGGGTCCTTGCAGTGAATTATTTTTGTGTGCACTTTTTAGTCCAAAAAAACCCATAGTGCGCTGGTAAGTAGAGCCCTACGGGTCATGATTAAAACTAGAACCAACGCCCATCTTTGCTCTCAACTAAAAAAAATAAAACTTATAAAATTAATAACCTTTTACACGCTACATAACTTAAAAATTTTAAGGTACAGAATCCTGCCTTCAGGAAAATATTATTTGTTGAAAGGAAAATTATACAAGATCATTTTATAGCTCATTTTGAAGACAAAATCAGTACTTTGAGAACAGATCCATACCCAAAAAACTAGTATGTAATTTTAATTACGTTTTCTTTTTAATTACAACATAGGATTTCCAGAACAAATATTTCGCCACTTGAAATTTACAAAAAATCAATTTCTAGTCATGAAAATTTTCTTAAAAAATTTGTATTTTTGTTCCAAAACAGCATCAAGTTTAATATTTGGACCAAAATCTCCTAAGAATATAATTTTAGCATAGTTATACTCTACAAAAGTTGATTTAATGAAATCTCAGAAAGAAACCAATAGTCTCGAAGTTCGGGCAGTTAAAATGATTTGGCTTTTTTTAGTATATTTTTCAAGCATTGATCGAAGACCGGCCGAAATCTTATTTTTGACTTTTATTTTATGAATATGGGCGGGAAGCAAACAAAATCACAAATTTGCACATTTCACATATCTCTTGGGCATCCTGTGGGTTAGTATCGAATAAAAAAAAAGCTAGTAGTGGGGCCCGGTATATAATTACCACCTGGCCAGGATTTTCTCTCCACGCCCCTGCCTCCCATACAAGTTAAATACATTAAATGCTTTTTCTCGCAAACGGTACAACATATTTTGATAAAATTTGGTATGAGGGTCTGGATCATGAGCTTCTAAAACATAACGAAAAGTGGGTGTTTTGCAATAATTGAATAATTGACACACCCTTATTTTACCAAAACAAAAATTTTGGTTAATAACTCAGGCGCAAAAAAAAATGGAATGAAATTTGTATGTCTTATGTACTTTTCGACGCTGAATCCGTCTTCATCAGCAGAACTGTCATTATAACTGCAGGATTTGAAATATCCTTGCTTGAAGTTGAAGAAAACGCTATGTTCAGTCTTACAGCGTAGCTACAAAAAAAGGTGAAATTCTTTTTTATTAATGGCATCGAATAGCCATACTCTTCTTTATCAAAATATCTTCTCGGATTTTTCCAAGAGGTCTCTTACTTTCCGAGTTATGATACAAAAGACGAAAAATTTTGGGTACGTGGCATATCCCATTTATTTATTTTAGGGCAAAAAATGTTGAGTTTTTGATATTTTTCTATACCATTCGATGCTTTGCGAGTTTTTCCTTCTTACTATTCTGATCGGTTTATTTATCATTTTGAAGGCATGCAAATTAGAGGCAAAAAGTTACAAATTCCATCACAAAAAAATAGCTAAGGATAAAAATATCGACTAAAATAATAAGATCAGATTGTTGACCGAGCAGGAATCGGTCTCCAATCACTAAATTTCATTAAAAGCAACCAAAACAAAGTAAAAATACCAAAATTCTGAGAAACTGACGGTGTAAGAATTTAAAAGTAACAATGCTTTCTCATTGATAAATTTGAGCCAAGTTTACTTAAGTGGCACCTTATATTTCTTTTTAAGCAATGCTTATTTTATGAAGCTTTAAATTCAAAGGATTTGTAAACAAAAAGTGTCGCTCGGATCTAGTTTCTGGGGCATAACCATAGGAAGATCCGGATATAGCATTCAGAAAAAAACGGTGTAAATTTTTAACTCTTGGATGGTTTTATTCTAGAGAACCACACGCGATCTTACTCCAAAAATTGGAGGACATGTAAGTTAGAATTGTAGCATTATTTACACGAATATTAAAAAAAAATCAAAGATTACGTATTTTAAGAAACTCAATTTGTAATTCAATTGAAATAATTAGTTTAAGTGTAAACTTAATAAAAAAAATAAAAATTTATTTTTACAAATAGAGGCTTTAATTTCAGGTGGTTTTTATTTTATTAATTAAGAAAAATTGGCGTGACATATATATATAAAACTATGTATATGTATTAATTAAAGTTAATACTACATGAAAAAATTTGATATTGATACAATTTCTCTTCTAAAACTTCAAACGCCGTTTTCACAAAACCACTTTTTTTAACAGCGTTGACAGCATAACGTGAAGAGTTTTTGTCCGATCGACTTGATCCTAACGTCATTTTGTAGAAAAAGCATGTCTCTACAGCAGGACGTAGCGGTTTTTTTTTATCATTTTTTACTTTTTTTTATAAACTATTATTTAGTGAAAATTTCATGCAACTTTTTTTTTAATCGGTTGTAATTGTTTTGTAAATTGATATTTTCAAGTCCCCTACGTCAAACTAAAGTCATTTATATGTACTTTAAAAATATTTTTGGTTTTTTGCTATTAGACGCTCCGTTTTGCTGCAATGCTGTCAACGCCACTGGCATCAAATTTTTAGGTGCGTCATGTTTGACGGAGGACTGTGGCCAAACTCGATATATAAAAAAAATATCAAATTTTTTCTTGTAGTACTAACTTCAATTAATACATATACAAAGTTTTATATTTATGTGTCAAGCCAATTTTTCTTAGTTAATAAAATAAAAACCACCTTTAATTAAAGCGTTTACAGTGTACCCCTTAACACAAATCATTTGACAACAAAAAATTTTAAAATTGGATAAAAGCAACTAAAGTTATTGCTTCTTAAAAAAGCTAACCTTAAAATTTCATGGTGCCATATTTTGAAAAAATATTTGGTAATTATTTCCTGCACTACGCCAGTATTGCCTATGCTATATATATGATTTATAGCCAAATCGGATTTCATCAACAAAATCTTGATCAGATTGACATGGAGTTAGTCTACCATCTGCACTCCCATTGGGAATGCCTTACAAATATACCTGAAAATATCAATTTTGTATAAGAGCCCCTGTAAGAGGTATGTTTGGCAGAAATGTTGGCGAAGGAAAAATAATGGGGGTCGATGAATATTCATTCTTTTTCTGATGGTTAGTTTTATTTAAGAGTGTAAGGCCCTTATTGCGAATAGAAATGAAAAAGTAACTTTTTAACTGCTTTTTATTTTCCATAAAAATTGGATGGAAACTATATTTCAATAAACCGATTAGACTGTGGCGTAGAGCCGTCTTTTCTTAATGTTTCTGTATAACTCAAAACATTAAAAAATGTAGATGTCTAGGTACTATTGTATCAACCCGACGATATACTTACTGATATTACTGCGGCTTTTATAGAATTTATAATCACGATATCACGATATGTAGTAACCTCTTAAACCGGCTCCGATGACTTTTTTTTTTAATTACGTATATGTACTCAAGCTTCACATATGAATTGAAGAAATTGGTGGTACTATCATGTCCATTAACAAAGCTGCTATGTATTCGAAATATTCCTTGTGAGGTTATATGCTTTCTGCTCTGCTAGTTACTTAACACTATCGACAAATTTTCCGTTCACTTTTACAAACCACATCAACTCCAATTTTAGTTATGAACATGTACATAGGTACACATATATTTTTAGGTCTTTGTTATTTGCTTTTATTTTAAATAACTTATGAGACTTATAAGCAAATAAAAGGTCAAATTACTTTTATTGCTGTTTATGTGTCGCGACCAATTTGACACTGTTTATCATTAACAGCTGACAACCCAGCCGGAAATGGCGTAAATTCACTGCTGAAAATGTGCACTAGATCCATGGTATCGATGAACACATGAACACACAATAAAAGTTCGCTATAAAACACCCATTGTGAAAGCTTACCGAAAATAATTTTTAAGAGAAAAACATTTTTTTTCGACCTCTTTGACTTTTTACCTATAGCTCAAGTATGGTATATCGTTGTAAATGTGCGCTACATTGCACTCATAGAAGCTTTTTATCTGAAATGTTTTTTCGACTAGATGAATACATTGGGGGTTATCGTGAATCAATAGAGTTATTCACGATCTGGAGTAACGAGCTGAGTAACAGGGTAAAAGTGCACTCGGTTACTCTGAATTGTGAGCATACTCAATTTATTTTTGATGAACGAAAATTGTGTCTCAATAGTAAACAAGTTCAAACGTTTCTATACAAATATAAATATTGTAGTAAAAAAGGCAAAAGTGTAAGGTTATTCTACACTAGAAAACAGCTTGACTAAAAGGGTAAAAGAGTAACAGAGTAACTTACGTACATTTTGTTGTTGGGATTGTGCACCGTTACCCTGTTACTCAGGATGTTACTCTGTTACTCAGGACGTTACTCCTGATCGTGAATACCCCTATTAGGGGTATTCCCGGGTAATTTTACTCTGAATGCACGGCAGCCTGAGAAAAATTCCCCGAGAATATTTATTCAAGATAACCCTCATTATCTCCGTTTCTACCACCCAAGGTGCTAAGGACACATTACAAAATTGAAGCCCGTAAAAAATCATAAAATTCAGCTCCAGAAGCTGAAGCTTCAGCGAATCTTTGTAGGGATGGATTTTATGATTTTCAACGGGCTTTAATATAACGATGTGTTCTTGGCACCTTAGGGTGGTAGAAACTGAGGAAACTATGTCGGTTGAGTATTATTTTGCCGTAAACGCCACTTCGTTAAAAAAACTAAAGCACATAACTTGTGTAGAAACTGAGGAAACTACGTCGGTTGAGTATTATTTTGCCGTAAACGCCACTTCGTTAAAAAACTAAAGCACATAACTTGTGTCGACACAGGCACAAGTTATCTGCTTTTGCTTTTTCAGCGAAGTGGCGTTTACGGCAAAATAATACTCAACCGACGACTAGTCGAAAAAATATAATATACTTAATGATCGAACGTATATGGGGGAGCTATAGGAAAAATATCAAGCAGCTACTTATTTAGAGGTCGAAAAAAAGTTTTCATTTGCATTTCCGACAAGCTTTCAAAACGGACGGTTTACATCGAACTTTTTTTTGTGATACTATCTTATGTGCACTTTTGAATGGTTCTTCTGAAGTTGAGGTTTTAATGAGATTTATTGATCTCATTACTACTAAATCTCCGGTGGAAACGTAGTATTAGGCTTTTCGGGTTAATTGTGTACCATACTAATATAAATCCGTAATGATTATCTATCTATAAGCCCACTCGGATAAAACGCCCTCTCAAACAAAGACAAAAAAAAAAAAACGAAATAAAGCTCACATTATTTTCATACAAATGCTGCCGAACAATTTTGAAATAGCGCCCATAATCTGAGCTTTATTCCTTTAAAAATATGGGGGTTATTTCGTTTTTATTGTAGGCTATATTTTATTTTAGCAATTTTAAATTACAGCCTTATTGGAATTGAAAATAACCGAGTGGAGGTTTTGAACCAGGGTCTCTCCACGCAGCGTAGGTCATTAGACCTATA
This sequence comes from Calliopum simillimum, assembly GCA_951812925.1. Lineage (NCBI taxonomy): Eukaryota > Metazoa > Arthropoda > Insecta > Diptera > Lauxaniidae > Calliopum > Calliopum simillimum. The sequence goes on from OX638368.1 coordinate 122,567,425, forward strand.
TACTATCGTTTGCCCTTCATCAGGTAGCCAGTAAGTAACGTTATAATTGACCGACTTGCATTACATTTGGACCATTTTTTTTATAATTCATAATTTTAGTGAATTTATTCTATTGAGACAATTCTCTACACCAGTCCTACAGGGTAATCTTGAAAACTCCCAAGCAAACGCACATGGTATGTATGTGTATATGAAATGTTCATACAAGTGTACAAACAATAAAGAAATTTTCATAAGGAAATCAATAAACAACCAATATAAAGAACCATTCGAAAATAACTTTCAAGTAGTTATGATCACAATACGTTTACAAAAACAAAAAATTTTTTTTTTTTGATATATTTTCCGCTCCAGAGAACCCGACAATCTTTATTTATATAAGTAGTTATGTTGATAATAATTTAAAATCCTTATTATATTAAACACAAATTTTACTATACCAATGCTTGCTTTCTTCACAACGTTGACTTACACACATTGGGCAGCGCATTAAAAATTTGGGATTTAATGCATTCTTTTCCTGCAAATGATCAGCTACAATGGTGCTTAATGCTTTGATAAAAAGAGGATGATCATTTGGTGCAGCTGCACGTCGCATTTCTTCAACACCAACCTAAAAGTGTGACAATGATATAAATAACTTTCACTACATATTTTTTTGTTGGTATATATACCTCTTTTGCTAATTCATCACAATATTCTATATCCAATTCATGTAAAGTCTCAATATGCTCATTTACAAATGCTATTGGTACAAGTATAAAATTTTTGCGGCCTTGCTTAACATAGCCCTTAAGAAGGAATGAAGGAAATTAAGTACATATACATACATACATATATGAGAATTCAAATTTTTCTTACCTTTATAGCATCATCTGTCGCTGGTGCTAACCAAGGTAATGGCCCTACCTTCGATTGCCATGCTAAGCTGTAGGGATTTGTTTTGCCAAGCTCTTGCATAACCATATGCACACTGGCTCCAATTTCCGATGGATAGGGATCGCCACGATTAACAGCTTTTAATGGCAGTGAATGTGCTGTGAAAAGTATAACAACATCGTTACGTTTGCTAGCATCAAATTTGCTTAGTTCCTCGCGTATCCGATCTGCAAAGGTTTTAATTAGCAATGGATGCGTGCCCCAACGGTCAATAATGCTCCATTTAATATTTTTCGGCATTGAACTGTAAAATGTTATTTACAAATTTACAATTACATGCATATTACTCAAAATTAAGTGGAAAAAATTTAAAACACAATGAAAAATGCAAAGTGGAAATAAACTTACTTCTTACGATAATGATCGAAAATGGAATTAAAGGTCGATCCCGATGTTGCACAACTATATTGTGGATACTGCGAAAAAAGTACTACGCGTTCAGGAGCATCTCTTAAATTCAAAACAATGTGAAGAACATATAAAATTAGTTTTATGATTTTAATTTAACGTTAAACTTAAAATTTAATTCTGCATAAACAGATAAAAATATTTTAACATGAGAACCAAGCAAACAGCTTCAAAAAGACCAAATTCGGGGTTAATAGAGATAAATCTATTCGTTTGTGAAGCAATAGGCAGCCACGAAAGATACCGCAATTAAAAAACCAAAAATAAAGTTAAATAACATGGAACTAAAGCGATTGGCAGGCTTGGCTTTTCTTGGAACCATATTAAAAATCTTACAACAAAAAGCACAAGAATCTTACTGCTGTAGGATATGTAAAAAATATTGCGTAATGGTTGAACAAGACGCTGAGGCACCTTTACTCAACAGAAGATCTGTTTATAATTCAGACAAAATAATTAATTTTCGCAAAAAATGACAGCCACCAGGCTTCGCTATCTGAGCACAGATAAAAACTTATACACAACCCACCTCCCTCTTTAAAATTAACATTAGAAATAATCTTTACTTCTCTATTCGCGCTAATGTATCCTCGGTCAGTGGATTTACATAACGAAATCCAACATAATGCTTATGTGGTGCCGTGTCCGGTGAAATTTTATCCAATTCTTTGCACATCAACTCTCCCTGCAACTCGGTCCATTTAAGTATAGGCGATCCACCACCGATTTCTTTATATTTCTTCTGCACTTCTGGTGTGCGTCGTTGAGCTATCCATGGACCCAACTTACTTTGCACCGGCAATTGAATCATATCGCGATCGGTCATAATGCGGAGCAAATAATCGCCGACCTGATCAGTTGTCTGCGGTCCACCCATGTTCAACATGAGTACGGCCGTTTTAGTTGCATCGTTGCGTACAGAAGTAGTGGAAAAATTTAATGCACCAGTTGAAACTTTGGCACTCCTTACTAGAGACAAGTTAAAAAAATGATTGCATTTGATACATTATTAAAATTATGCAAACTTACCAGCAAATCTAGCACTTTTTAATATAAACATATTATAAAAGATTCTTCACTGCATTCAATTTTAATTATTCTTAGTAACTATCTGCCTCGTCACTAACATTAGTTGCAGTTGAAAGCGGTCCCTTTTTAAGCTTTAAGTGTCCTAATTTTCTTTTCAAAATATTTGCAACAACAAAGCGACAGCAATTGACAGGAAGAAAGACTAAAAAAAGTAGCTGTCATTGTTACGCGATTGCCACATTTTAGAAAAAACCAATTGTCAGGGCTACCGTTGAAACATGTACAGCATAAGCAAGTTCATCGCGACAGCGACATAACGGAATCTGTCAAATCTTTTTACACGCGTTTTTACGGTAATAGTTAAGCCCAAGATACAATTGTGCGAGAAGCGTGCGTGCGCGACGCTCTAGCTGTCAAAAAAATATTCAATACACGTAGACAAATAGGGCAGTTTACAATACTGCGTCTGCGAGATGCGAGAGATATCACGCACGCAACAGTTTTCGAAAAAATGAAAATTGTGCGAGAGCAAAAATTTTAAGCTGTAAATTTTTTGTTGATTGTAAAAGCAAAATTATTTGTGCATTGAAAAGTGAAAATATAAAGAAAATAAAACAAAAATAAAAGAAAAAATAATTAAAACAATTTTTTTTCGATTTTTTTTTATTTTGACATACATTTTTTCGTTTTCTTTGTATTTTGACAGTTGCAACGGTGCGATATCGCAGACCAGTATCGCACTCGCATCTCGCTCTCGCACAATCGTATCTTGGGCTTTATTTAGGTGACAACAGGGCGCCGCACAGTACGTTTCAATACATGTTTCATAAGCTTACTTCCGGAACAACTATATGTACAGTTATGGCCAAAAAAAACGCCGACGAGTATTTTTACCTAAAATATTTGGTTCTTGGCTTATTTTTATCATTGTCAATATGTAGTATGCTTAATAAGTAAAAATTTTTGTCAATTAATGCATTAACTTCATATATGTTGGCTTTAAAATAATGAACGGTATTTAAAAAAAATGGTTTTGACCGAAAACCAATAAATAAAGGGAAACCTGGATAACCGGTCCCGCTTGGATGGAAAACCTCTATTAGTGAGACTCACTTGAAGGTCCCAGCACTTACTGAGAAGGATGATAGAGACGTAGCAAAAAAAGCCATGCGCGATCGGTTTAAAACTGGTTCCATTGTTGCGGAGCTAAAGGATAACCAAAATAAGCACCTGAACTTGTTATTAACTTATTTGCTCGCAGATCAGGAAAAAACCGATTCTCGCACCCAAAATGCGGTCTTTCTAAATAAGTTGTGTAAAGAAGAATTGGGTGTATAACTATTAAGCTAAAGTCATATTCTCTGATGAGAGCAAAACAAATCTCATGTCTTCCAATTTGGGGTGTACGGTGCGCCGCAGAAAAAATTTAAAAACCTAGCTTTCAATTTGTTTAAGCAAGGAAGGTTATATTAAGTACGCAGTTTATATTAATATCATTAAAATCAGCGTTTTACCTAGCATCGACTGACTAAGGGGCCATCCATTAATTACTTAAGATTTTTAGGGTGGATGGGGGTAGTGAAAAATCTTACGATTTCTTACGCGGGGGGAGGGGATTTACACAAAATCTTACGTAAGATTTACAATATTATCATCAAATGAAACGCAGCGCATACATAGATTGTATGTATGTATGTATTCTCCTTTAACTCCTAGGAGGAGCATAGGGCCAATATGAAATCTCTCCATTTGTCACGTTCCTTTGCGATGACTTTGATCTCTTGCCACGATTTTCCCGATTCTTGAATTTCCTTTTCCAACGACCTTTTCCAGTTGGTTTTGGGTCTACCACGTCCTCTACTGCCTTGTGGATTCCACTCAAGGGCCTGGCGACAAACTTCGCTGTGTGGTTTCCGGAGAGTGTGACCAATCCATCCCCATTTGCGCAGCTTGATTTCGTTTGCTATTGCCTTCTGTTTGCATTTTTGATGTAGCTCGGCATTTGATATAGTGCGAGGCCACGAAACCTTTAGTATACGCCTTAAGCATTTGTTGACGAATACTTGCAGCTTGTTCGTTAGTTGTTCAGTAACAAGCCATGTTTCGCATCCATATAACAAAACCGATTTCACATTCGAATCAAAAATGCGTACTCTCGTTTTGGTGGATATAACGGATGAAGACCATATTTTGTTCAGTTGAGCAAACGCGCCTTTTGCTTTTGCTATTCTTGAGTTGATATCCTCTTTTGCTCCACCATCCATGGAGATAATGCTGCCTAAATACGTGAAGCTATCGACGTTTCCGATGTCATCACTGCCAGCTTTAAACGTGATGTCATTGCTTGCGTTTAGCTTCATGCTTTTATAGGCGAGGAGCCGGCAATACTAAAAGTGCCGTCATCGCGGATTCTGAAATTTTTAATGCAGAATGGTAGTTTACACTAAGACGAATAAGAAAAGCTTGGTCAGCATGGTTGTAGCCTGGCAGAAATATTTTTAAATTATTTTTGAGTTATTAAATTTTCAGAATGTTTTGCCGACATCGCGAATTTTGATCAATCTTAATATTAATCGATGGTAAATTTTATAACCATTCAGAAAAAATCCGGCCGACCAAATTTTTTTGCCGAAAATGACCGGCAGACCTATTTTAATGGTGCGACAGTGGGTGCTTCCGTCAGTTTCTAAGCACGCATACCAAGATATTTTTAAATTTGACATTAAATTACGTAAATTAAAAAAAAAAAAAAAAACAAATTTCGGTGATAACAGAGAAATTGTACCCACCATTAAAATAGGTCTGCCGGTCATTTTAGGCCGGATTTTTTCTGAATGGTTATAAAATTTACCATCGATTAATATTAAGATTGATCAAAATCCGCGATGACGGCAAAACATTTTAAAATTTTAATAATTCAAAAACCATTTAAAAATATTTCTGCCAGGCTACAACCATGCTGACCAAGCTTTTCTTATTCGTCTTAGTGTAAACTACCATTCTGCATTAAAAATTCCAGAATCCGCGATGACGGCACTTTTAGTATTGCCGGCTCCCGGACTATTAGTCTTGGATACGTTGATTTTCAGGCCGGCCTTTTGTGATTCCAAGACAAGGTCTTCAATTTTGTTTTGCATATCTGAATGTTTGGACGATAAGAGGCAGATGTCGTCGGCGTAGTCGAGGTCTTCTAGATGTTCAGTAAAGTTCCATTGGATACCCCTTTTGGCCTTATTAAGAGCTTTATCTAGAATATCGTCAAGAACGATAAGGAAGAGAGATGGTGACAGTAAACACCCCTGCCGTACGCCTGAATTAGTGGTGAATGTCGGTGACAACAACCCGTTGTGTAGCACACTGCATTTAAAGCCTTCATATTGTGCACGTACTAAGTTTATGGCCTTTGCGGCAATACCTTAGATACATACATAGATTACACAGTGCAAAAATTGTAACAAATGTAAAAAAAATTTGATAGTGCCAAGATTTGGCTATACTGAGACGACAGCTCTACCATAGCTGAGTAAGTCAATTAGCTGTCAAATTTTTTACTAAAACAGAAATAAAAGCTTTTTTACTCCTTGGAGTACCGAAAAAAAATTGAAAAACATTGACCAATAAAAAGGCGAAAAAACCGAGCATTTTGTTTTTGGTCACCAATTGTTTTATGATCTTAAAAAAATGCCGCTTATTGTTCTACGTAATGGTTAATGAACCCGGCACACACTGCGTTGGCTAGTGGGCAAAAATCAAAATTTTTTGTGACTCGAAACTTAATAACATTGGTATCAATCGACAGGTAATTGTTTCAATAAAATAAAAACAAAATATTTAGGGGAAAAACTCAGTTTTGGCTACGCTGTAACACTTCAAAGTTGAGATATTTTTCAAAAAAAGGCATGTTATATTCATTTCGTTTTGGGTTCTCTTAAACAAATAATTTTCAAAAATTTGTCTTTTGATTAAACTAAGCGAAGTAAAGTTTTTTATTATAAATAATATTTGAGTAAATAAATAAAACTAAAAAATTTTGGAAAATATATTATTTGATGTATATTGTAGTGATTTTAATACACGATATTATCAAATGAAAAACTTCAGAAATTGACAAATTTCGATGAAAAAAAAAAAAACAAATCTTATAAAAATAAGTGCCGTTTTTTTTCTTAATCTACTAGTTCGAATTCTATATAATCAAGAACTGCAAATAACTTTTCCTACTTCGTCCTACAAATATTTTTTTTCTTTTTTTAAAAAATGCTTAAAACGAAAAATTTGTATGATATATAAAATTTATGTTGAAAATTTTTTTTTTGTTTTTATGAACACAAATGGTCTCACAAGTACAAAAAACATTATTTCTACTACGTACATTTCATTTGTTCACATTAAACATTACTTTTTTATCATCGTTATATATGGACCTTAAGAAAATCGTCCTAAATACCTGGTTTTTAGCAAAACTATAAAGTTTGCAACAAATCTGAGATCATTTTTGAGCTCAGCGACCCCAAATTACTTATAGTACCAAATTTCATCGATATCCAACCACTCCTTCTATTTTTGACCATTGCTTGTATGGGCTCAACGCACTGTGCGGCATCGTATTTATGATAAGCATTTATTCATTTCTTAACTATAAAAACATGCATTATGCATTTTTTGAGGTGCCTTATACTTTTGGCCAAGGCTGTATGTATAATAGCTAAAATTTATGTTAAATTTGCGTTAAATAATATTTTAAAAACAATTCCAACTAAATATGTTCCAATAAAATTTAAGTGAGTTGCGTCATTCACTAAAACTAAAAAATAACCAGAAAAGATTTTTAAATTTAATTACTTGGAAAATAAACTTGAATTATTTCGAATCCTACTAAAAAAAGTTTTATTCAAAAAGCCTTGCCCAATTCGCAGAGTTTTGTAATCCAAGTCATTACCCACTTCTTTTTTTGTAGTGTAACGTTATCCCATATTTTTGTTTATATCTTTAAATCCTTAGGTCGATTGTTGTAATTTTTTTAACTGAATATAGAGCTACTTAATCAAATATATAAAAACCTTTTTAAAAATTTTACTTTTTAATTTCTTTTTTTAACGTAGTGTCGCACGAATGGTGAAATTCCACTCACCTTAATGTTTTACTTTATTTTTTCGATAAATTTACAATGACAAGCTATTTATTTTTGTATTGACAAAGAAATATAATGACCATTTTGTGGTTGACTGATGACTGACAAAAAAAATCGGCTACAAGCGCAAACAGGAGAAATTTGAGCAAAATGTTAAACTAAATAATGTTAATAGCTTGTTTCCACCGAAGATTTATTTTGTGATTTACGGCTATTTTCAGATTTATTTAACGTTAATAAATACATGATGAATGAGATGAGTTACGGCTAAATCACTTCGTAAACCTTCGATGGAAACAAGCTATAGACTTAATAATGTTTAACTTGGGGCAGCTAATTTATGGTAAATATTATTTTACACAACAATTTTAAAACATTACAAAATTAAAACTTTCGTTTTTTTTTTCCTGAGTGTATGTAAGTATATTTGACAAGTTCTAAAACGTTTTATCTCGCAAACTAGAAGAGCTAGAGGGATTGGTAGCTTAGAATCTTACGAACCACAATGAACGGAGAAAAGAAAAATTTGAATCGTTATTACTCCTAAAATATAAGAGTTAGAGGGGTCAAAAATGACAAGTTTTAAAACTCTTTATCTCGCAAACTAAGTAGAAGAGTTAGAGGCGTGAAGATTGTCATTTAGGTAGCTTAAAATTTTTCAAAAACATTGGTAGTATATTCAGATATGGGGCACGACCAAAAGACAGCCACACAATACTATGTGGGGTTTTGCAATTCAAAAATGCCACCACCCTAAGGAGCTGTCCATAAACCACATGACGTTTAAATCGTTAAAAATTTACCCCTTGCCCTTTTTATCTGACAAAACATGAAGCCTCCTAATGGGAACGGAAACGTTTTTTATTTATTTTTCGTTTTTTTCCTTAGATATATTTCTTTTGTCATAATTAATGTCAACAATTCAGTTTAAATTAATCAATCGCTCAATGTATCACCACCAGAGCTGTAAAACAGTTAATTGCTATTTCCTTCATTGAAGTAAGGAACCAAGTTGAGCAAATACGTCATAACAATAATTCGTTAAATCTTGTTTAGATTTTGTTGTCATATATTCGTTTATAGACATCACTGTATAGAAATATGGGCACAACAATTAAGATGATACATACATGCATTTTGAGTATAACTGAGGTCTGATCTGTATCCAACTGAACTTAATTTATTTGTGGAGAAAAATTAATTGATTCTAATTGTCTGTGATATTTTAACGTCTCATATTTTGATAAACTTTACTTAGTTCTACAAATTAATTTAAATGAAATGTATGTACTTAAATAATATTTAGGTTTTAATAGAATGTAATTAAAGGTTTACAGACCTAAAAACTTTAAGCCAAGAATTTAAACTCCGGTTTTTATTTGTAGCGTTGACAAACTGTGTATTGTATTCGGTTCAACACGAAACACGCACGAACCCAAATTTTCGAGTTCGAGTCACGACGAAAAACGCGCCCATAATTCAGGCTAACATTTAATGCGTGCGAGGGATTTTTGCATGTCATACTTATCCCTTCTTTTCGATTTATCGTTTTCTGTATTCATTACTTATTTTTGTATATTTTTATATTTTCTGTCCATGATTATTTCCAAAAAATGTTGGATTAAACACTAATACGAAGTAACAGATCTCGCTCTGCCCCCCGAAAGCGTACTTTCGTATACTGAGCGTGGCAATTCTTATACAATAATTTAAAACGATATACTTAGTATCAGTGTAGTAGCTAGGAGCTGGAAAAGGGTGCTGCTGATTTCAGAAACAGAATAAATTAGATACTATGAAAGGCATAATATGTGGCCCTGATAGATCAAAACGGTCGCCAGATTCAGAATCACCGATTGCAAAAAAAACTTATCGAGATCTGATTTGAAGTTTCGTGTTGTACAGTGTTATGAGAATATTTTAAGGAATTCAATAGAAATTAATTAAGAAAAGTGCAGCTAGATACTAATTTCTTTCAGCATTTATATTTCAAAAAAATTATTGTTGATAACAAAGTTGGCCCGTATGTTTAACATTACTTATAAATGAACTTACACAAGTACATAAGTGTATTTCAATTAAGCTACTTAACAATGTAAAATGTTTATATAAAGATTTAAAATAAAAATGTAAAATATTCTCTATTTTTATTATTTTTAAAGTTGTGAAATCGACACAAAGTCAAAAGAAGTTACCAATATTTTATGGAGGAAGAAAAATTTGTAGCTAAAACAAAAATGACGACAAAAACTGAAGATGGGGCTATGTTCGGGGTCAATCATAGATGAAAAGTATGTTAAAATTAAAATCATAGCTGATCGTTTTCGCGATACACGTGGGCTGCTATACTTATATATTTCTGGCCTAGGCAACACTAATGTCAATAGCTAAAATTTAGCAACACCATAATAAAGTTTGACATTTTTTAGCATAAACGTACTCACAACGTTTTGATGTACAAATGCTATTTGTTTTGTTTACAGTGAGTTAAGAAAATCAATTTTTCCATTGATAATTTAAGCGATTGATAAATGATGGGGTTTCCAACGAGAACAAACGTTTTTTACAACTAAGTGTTCATGCAAAATCGAATGTATTGGAGTGGAACTAATGCCCAAGGATACCTCCATCTCACGGTATGTCACATGACGATCTTGCATTATCAGTTCACGCGCGGCATCAATGTTCTCTGGCACAACGGCCGTTTTTGAACGACCTTCACGGAATTCGTCTTTGAGCGAGCGTCGGCCACGAATGAATTCATTAAACCAGTTTTTCACAGTGCTATAGGATGGTGCTTCATCGCCATACAAAGATTTAAGCTCATCGATACACTCTTGTCGTGATAATCCACGTCGAAAGTTGTGAAAAACGAAAATGTTCACGAGTTAATTCCATTTTTTTGCCAAATTGATTTTTTCAAGTCACTGTAAACAACACAAATGATGGTCGTACGTCAAAACGTTCTGAGTACGTTTATGCTAAAAAATGTCAAACTTTATTATGGTGTTGCCTAGAGCGCCCATATATGCGAAATTCTGATTTTGTTTGCTCCCCGTCCATTTCCTGAAATTAGAGGTCAAAAAATAAGATCTCAAAAAAAATTTGGAATCGGTAGTGGAAAAAACCCAGCCGGTTTTCGATCAAAGGTCGAAAAATTGACTAAAAAAAGGCAAGTCGCTTTGACTGCCCGTTTCTTCGAAAGACAACTTTTGTAGAAAATGACTAGGTCAAAATTATTTCCTTAAAAAGTTTTGGTCCAAAAATTAAATTTGTTGCTATTTCGGTACAAAAATTTAAATTTTCTAAGAAAATTTGCATGACTTTTTTTCTATAAATTAGTTTTTTGTAGTATTCAAAGGGTGGAATATTTGTTCTGGAATTCTGGTATTGTAGGAAATTAAATGCTGATTAAATTAAATGAAAATTTATTAAAAAATATTAGTTTTTAAAAAATGGAGCCCGTTTCAAAGTTAAGAAAGAAATGTATTTTTTTATTTTTTTCTTCTTAATTTTTAATTTGATAAGAAAAAATTTTCTAAGCTAATTTGGGGTCGCTGAACACAAAAATAGCATTTATTTTCGTTTTAGTGCGTTTTTGGGCGGTTCGAGATAAGCGAAAATTTCGATTTTCGTGCATGCAGCCCAGAAAAAAATTTAAATCAAATTGTCATGAATTCCACAAAGGTGTTAAGTTACGCGTGAGTATTAACTGAATAAGAAAAAAATGTATTCAAAATCAGTTCATCGAATGGTTTTTAAAATGTGGTCGAAAAACTACAAACCAAAACCAAAATAGTTATTTTAGCTGTATCACTTACGGTTTGTGAGATATCTTACCCCTAATGTTAAAAAAACACGATTTTTGAGGTTGTGTAGAACACGCACGATATCGTTTTGGTCTTTTCTACGAAATACATCAATTAATACTGTTCTTCTTCAAAATGAGCTATAAGTGGTAAGTGGTCATGTCTGATTTTTCTTTAAAAAGTTATGACCATTTTAAAATATTGTTATAAAAGATATAGCAATATGGCAATTGCTATTGAGAATCCACACATGATTTTTAACTTTCATGATGTCATTTTAAAATGGTCATAACTTTTAAAAAAAAATTGCACAAGCCCATTTCATAGCTCATTTTGAAGGTAAAAAGCAGTTCTAAATGATGCATTTAATAAATACCAGCAGTACATTTTTTGCATCTAATAAAGCAGCAATTAAAAGAAAAAAATCTAAATATTTATTTTTTTTCTAACCTTGGGACCGCCTCCATACCTTAATATTTTAATATATTTTTTTTTTTTTAAATTAAACAACATTTAATTATCTACAACATGAGAATCCCAAAACAAATATTCCACGCTTAAAAAATTACAAAACAACAATTTGTAGAAAAAAAGTCGAGAAAATTTTCTTAAAAAATTTAAATTTTTGCACCGAAATAGCAACAAATTTAAATTTTGGACCAAAACTTTCGAAGAAGTTAATGTTGACTAGTCATTTTCTACAAAAACTGTCTTAAAATGTTGCGAAAAAATGATTAGTTTCGAAGTAACGGGCAGTCAAAGTGACTTACCTTTTTTTAGTAAATTTTTCGAACTTTGATCGGTGCTCTAGTGTTACCAGATTTTAGCTATTAACATTAGTTTTGTCTAGGCCAGAAATATATATAGCAGCCCACGTAAAAAATTACATGGAAAAAACTATGAACACGAAGATTCTGAAGTGAGCATAGAGCCATCCACGCCGGGCTTAAACGTTTTGAATAATAATACAGTATTTTAAAATGTTAAATTACACCCACAGAAAAATATCAATTTTCTCGTTGGTTATATTATTTTGCTGTTCTTTTAAAAAACTAATAAAACCCATTAAAACTTACATACATATGTATGTTTGTATGTATGTAAGTAGAGAAAAGCCTCCAAAAAATTTTAAGAGTACTCTTAACAAAATGCTTCTTGATCACGCGATTTTGATTTTTGATTGTTAAATGTACAAAAACTGTATGCCGTTGAAGAGCAAATTGTTCAACAAGGGTAGGTTAGATACGTATGTATATACATAGATTCTATTCTGCATTGTCTTGAGTTCTCAATGTGGTCAAGATACTTAATAACCTTGAACATAATATTACTCAAATCTTTAAAATTGTTCTCAATTGAGTAACTGCTAGATTTTAATGATAAGAAAAATTGTAAAAATCGTTTTATACTCTGAGGCAATGCCACCACGCGTCTTCGTCCGGGCAAATAATAAATTGAGCGCTCATTTACATTTTTTTGAAATATTCTCCATAAAAGGTTCTTCCAAAGTTTATTTAAAGAATATCGGACCTGTTAAGGTTCACAATATATGAAAATTATCAGTATTATGAAATAGTGCTTTTTTTAAATTATTTCAAATAATTTAAATTTTAAATGACTGAAAATAACGAAAAACCGTGTATTTTAAACTTTTAGTTAAAGATATCTTAAAATCTTGATGTGATAAACTGATTCTGCGGTCAGATTCGGACTCAACATCGAAAAATATTGAGCCATAATCGGAAAAAAAACTTATGATTCATGGACGGAAATTTTCGATTTCTATCAAAAAATGAAAATCGGTTGCAAATAGTTATTTTGTATTTGTCTGTTACAAGTGAATGAATTTTTTAGAATTTAAAATATTTGCACACATACTAATGTACTCGTATGTATACTTAATGGAAAACATAGAATTATACGTATGTATGTATATTAAGATGGGTCAATTTGTATGGAAGAAAATTTTACCGATCTGGCTCAGCGAAAATCGTAAATTTTGAGAAACTTTGCCAACGAAAATATATATTTTTTTTGCAGTTTACCTTCACGAAAATTACAAAATAGACTTACTCCCATATATTTTTATTAAACCTAGGCTTATTTTCATGCAAAATTAGAAATTTTCTGCGAAATACATAAGTCCAAGTGTATACCGTAATAATCTTTATTAATGCAAGAAAAATAAAGTGTGAAAAGTACATTGCGAAATTGTTTTTGAAATTTGGAACTCTGCCTCCGTAGTCAAAGTTAGCTCGAGGGATTGAAAATGAGCGAAATAGGTCAACGGACACGCCTACCGCCCATACAAAGAATATGCTCAAAACGCAATATTAAGAGCATTATTTAAGATAACGCAAGCAAAATACGCATAATTACTAAGGATAGTAAATATAAGCTCAAAGTTAAAACAAGGAAATTTTTACAAGAGGGCGTGGCAACTCCCATGGAAGCAAAAGTTTCAAAATGCAATAATGATAGTGTTATTTGAGATAATCCAACCAAATTTTACGAAATCACTAAAATTAGTAAACGCAGGCTCTGTGCAATAACTTAATAAACTCGAACATACACGTATAAGTAAAAGATTAAAAATGTTATACTGAAAGCATTTTTTGAGATAATGCAACCAGACACTAAGAAAAGTGTGTGTAAGATCTTAGCAAAAGCTTTGAGAATTCGGAGAAGTGGTCGTAGCATCTCCCGTAAAAGCAAAGTTTTCAAAATATAATAAATAATATTTGGCCAGGTCAAAGGTAACACCCTAACCAACGTAGTTTTATTTTAACGGTACTTCAGAGTCGAAGACCGAATGTTGTTAAATTTTGAACACTAACTGCCATACCTAAATTGGAGCGTCAGCGTTATTTTACTGTCAAAAGTTTCTCATTCACATGCAATTTGTATGGCGCATACCGAAATTGCCAACGCTCAACGTTCAACTATTCGAATTTCCAATTTTGACAAAGCGTTATGGAGTGAAGTTAGCTGCAGAAAAGTAAAAAAAGAAACAACAATATGATTTTGACAAACAAATGACTTCAACGCAACGCTCTTTATTTCGGTATGGCGTTTGACGCTTTTGTGTAACGTTAAATAACGCAACGCCTGACGCTCCTATTTAGGTATGGCAGTAAACGGTGTGCGTAACAGAATCCTGATCGGTGTTCCCAATACAGAATGACGTTCAGATTTTCACTCCAAACGGTGTAAGTAAATAATCGTCTCTCTATCGGATGTAAATATATTACACTGATCGATACTGGACCTCCTCGAACACCTTTTGGTGTTTAAATTTTTTATGGTCTATAGAATGCTGTCTCTAAGTTTTTAACTTTAACAAATTAACAAACATTTATTTGTAATTCCTACCTATAAATTTCTATTGCATGCAAAAAATAAATCGAAGAGAGAGAAAATAATAAGACTATGAGAGCAGCGATGAGAACTTTTGAGACCATAGAGTAGAATTCAATTATGTATTTTCTTCACTCAAATAAGCGGCGCTGATGTCGTGTTGAAAAGAAATTCATTTATTTTTTTAAATCGCCAGATAGTGAGTCTAATAAATCAGTAATTTTTAAACAGCGATCGCGATCGTTTAAACATATTGTGATCGGAGAAATTGTGTGAAGAACAAGCAATTTATCTGGAGTAACTTTAATTTTTTGTATACTCGTACTTACGTGTAGTTATGTGTATATGCACATAGCACAATAAACTATAGCAGCAGTTACAAATTTTGGTTCTTGTGTTTAAGTTTTAATATTTTTAACGATCTTGCATAAAAAGAACTGTTTCTGATTAACCGGCCGAGCAGTTATACCGTAGTAACCTTAACCGCGCGCTATACAGAAAGCATGATTACCCACTATGATGATTAACAAACAACCATAACCTTTGGAACAAGCAGCTGTTGCCGCCGTAAAATCCACAACGTCACGCTATTGCTGTTACTCATTTAAAGCAACGTGTTATTAAGAGAATACTCTCTACCAAATCACAATATACTCATTTTCATTCAATCTTGAAAATAAACATCACCCGGCTAAAACAAAATAATTTTGCTCACCATGGGCTACGATGAAGTTATCACATATTTGGGCGATTTTGGACGCTATCAAAAGCAGATTTACTTTCTTCTCTGTTTACCGGCAATTTCCTGTGCTTTTCACAAACTTGCAGGTGTTTTTTTACTTGCACGTCCTGATTTTCGCTGTGAACTGCCTTTTGAGATTGGAACTAACGCTACCTATAGCTCATTACCCGCAGAGCACTGGAATCTTAGCTATCCCGTGGACAGCGGTAAATGGCAAACGTGCGAATATTATGATGTGGACTATACGCATGGCTACTTAAATGGTTCTGCACCCATATTGACCAATAGGACTGCAAGCTGTGAGCATTATTTGTACGATCGCTCTAAATATGAAAATAGCGCTGTTACCGAATGGAATATGGTTTGCAAGCGTGGTATACTGACGGCCACTAGTGATTCACTCTTTATGGTTGGTGTACTTTTAGGTAGCATAGGCTTTGGTCAACTGTCCGACAGATATGGACGCAAGCCAATATTCTTTGCCTCACTTGTTATTCAAGTCATTTTCGGTGTTGTCGCTGGCATTGCACCTGAATATTTTACATATACGATATCACGCATGATTGTAGGTGCCACAACGTCTGGTGTATTTTTGGTAGCATATGTGATTGCCATGGAAATGGTCGGTTCATCGTATCGTCTTTTTGCTGGCGTTGCTATGCAAATGTTCTTTTCCGTTGGTTTTATGTTAACTGCTGGATTTGCCTACTTCATACATGATTGGCGTTGGCTTCAAATTGCTCTGACACTGCCTGGCTTAGTATTTATGTGTTACTATTGGATTATACCAGAATCGGCACGTTGGCTGCTTTTGAAAAATCGAAAAGACGAAGCAATTGAAGTCATCGAAAAAGCAGCAAATGTTAACAAAGTGAAAATCCCTATTGAGGTTTATGACAAACTTATCGACGAAACTAATGATCAGAAAAAGAAAGAACAGGAGAATTCTTCAGGTGAAAGAGCACCAACGATTTTCGATTTATTACGTTATCCAAATTTGAGACGTAAGACATTGCTTATTTGGTTTGATTGGTTTGTCAATAGTGGCACGTACTATGGATTGTCATGGAACACTAACAATCTAGGCGGTAATGTCTTGCTTAACTTTATGATTTCGGGTGCTGTGGAAATACCAGCTTATGTTTTTCTACTTTGAACAAATGGGGTCGGCGCACCATTCTTTGTGGCAGTATGTTGGTTGCAGGGATAGCTCTTATGTTGACCGTAGTTGTACCAAAGGATATTAATTGGTTGATAATCTCTTTTGCAATGTTGGGTAAATTGGCGATTACGGCCTCTTACGGTACAGTATATGTCTTCTCTGCGGAACAATTTCCAACAGTCGTTCGAAATGTTGGACTGGGTGCTGCTTCAATGATGGCGCGAGTTGGTGGCATATTGGCGCCATACCTTAATTTGTTGGGTGAAATTTGGCGTCCATTGCCATTGGTAATTTGTGGTGCTTTCGCATTCATTGCTGGTTTACTTTCGTTATTATTGCCGGAGACACACAATAAGCCTATGCCTGAGACTATAGAGGATGGTGAGAAATTCGGAAAAAAACAAAGTGGTACCGCTGTTGCAGAAGCCGGAGAAGAGCTGAATAGTATGCTGAATGAAAAGGATAGTACTAGGGTGAAGAAAAGGAAAAATTAAGCAAAATAGCTTTAGCTACATTTTATTTTAATTATTGACAAGACAATTAGTAATTTTAACTGATATTATATTTAAAATTAAATTTAAAACGTTTTCTTACATCGTTATAATGGTGTGCCAAAAACTTGTTAATGTGTTTAATAGGATGACTGTACTTATTGGAGTAAAATCTTTTGTCAAGTTGGAATGTCAGTGCTATACTCGTAGTTAGATTTGTGCGCATACAAATCGATTAGTTAACTTGGCTTAGGATAATATCGAATGGGAACGTTTTAAAATGGAATTCAATATAAGTTTTGGTGGTTTATACCAATATTTGGCAATAAGTATTTACTAAGGAATTACAAATAATAACGTTTAATTTTCTATCTCATAAATAACATCTGTTTGGGTACTTTTTTTCCAAAAGATGACCTGCGCAAGTTGATAAATGCAAGGTAAAACTTGAATAGGCTATATGCGTTCTAATAATAATATATATTTGGTTCTAATATTAATTTTTTGACATAGTCTTATATTTCAAATGTATGGAATCGACGGAGTCACAAAATTCAGTGCGTTCTGCTTTTTTTTTAAGTAAATTTGCTACATAACGGTTTTTTTCTATAAATATAGCGATACATACTCATGATATTCAAAAACATTAAAAATTTCATATTTGCTGGAAATTAAATTAAAATTACTAAAGTGAACCTTGTGGCCGAAATTCGACAATTTGGATTTGACCTAAAAAAAAAAAAACAACCCAGCTGTTAACTTAAGCAAAAAAACACTCATTAGTAGTAACCATGTCTGAGAATTTTCTCTTAAGGGGCGTGGCATCTCCCACTTTAAAACATAAAGATAATATCGAGTCTTAACCGCCAAAAAGATTTAACTGACAAAAAGTAAATTTTACAGGGGAAGGTTTTTTTAAATATCTATGCATTTAGTATAGATATTACAGTGAAATTTAGTATGTAAGCTATATTTTGTGTTAGGCATGCGATGCAACTAGTTTCAATCACCCATTTATAATAAAACGGCTATTTTTCAGTATTTTGTCAGTTAAGCCTTTTTTTCTTTTCCAGATTCCCCATCTGATCTTCAGTTTTTGTACCAAAAACATTTGTGGTCACATATATTTACTATTAACCCTCATCAAGACTTGTTAATAAATTTTCCATTTTATTACATTATTGGCAAATTATTTTTGACACAAAAAGAAAAAAAGACTTAACCAACAACTCGCAGTCACAAAAAAAAAATAAACAAAATACTTCGAATGTCGGTTAAGTCTTAATTGCTTTCGCTATAACTCCGTAACGGTACTTTTTACAGTTATGAAATTTATAGAGAAGATGCGTATGGGCACGAATTATAGGTTTTCATCAAAAAACGAAAATCCGAAATCGTGTCGGTTAAGTCTTTTTGGCGGTAAGGGCTCGATATTAACGTTTCGTAGTGTTAACCCTATTTCCATACCAAATTTAGTAAAAATCAATTAGGCTTTTTCCCCGTGAGAGAGTTTTTTCCATTTGGGGGCGTGTGATTGCCCACTTAAAATATAAAAGTCATATTATTGTCCCTTAGTGTTAGCCCTATCTCATACCAAATTTCATAAAAATCGATGCAGCTGCTTGGCCATGACAGCTTTTTATCCATTTAGGGGCGTGGCACCACACACTTTAAAAAAAAAAAATTAAATCTTGCGTACTGCTTCTCTTCACAACCTTTTTAAAAAAAAAATCTAGAGAATATGTTGAGATTGAGGCATAGAAACAGGGACTGAATCGATTTCATTTGCCTATTTATATGATGATGATATAAGAAGTGACACTCATGACAAAGAATCAATACCCAGAACATTTGCATTGCATTTACCACGCGGAAATTTACCATAACCAGAAAAAAAATGCTAAATTGAGGCAATCATGTTTTTTTTACTTTCAGTAAATTAACTTAACCTACATAGATTTTAATAAAAAATTATATTCTTCAAAATATGTAATAGTTTTTGGTAAAAAAAATGGTATTGCAAAATTTTTTTTTTTAAATAATCTCTGCTCTGGCCATTAGCAATAGTGCTTCAATTTTTATTTTTTTAATTTAAATTTTTTTTTTACTGTCCAAACAAGTTTAATTAAGGAATTGCTGTTGTATGGAGAGTTCATATATTAATACTGGTAGCGCATTGAACTTTTTTGTCTATCTTTTGTTTCGTTTCGTCTAAAACTCGTAAGAAAAAAGTTAAATGAACAAGACCAAGTCTATTGAAAAGAACATACAAAATAATAGGGGAGATGTGTGTACCTTGGTGCGCTTTTCAGTTTTTTCAATTTGCTGGATTTTCCAAAAAAAGTTTCTTTAGTTTTTTGATTAAGTTATATTTCTACAATGCTTGCAGCATCAAATGACGTGACAATCATATTTCTATGTCTTACCATTGAGTAGAAATATTACTTTTTCCGTTGCAATCTCAAACGGTCCAAGGTACACCATGCAAGTGTACATTGGACTATTAAAAATAAAAGAGATGTATTTAGGTAATAAATTATGAACGAACCATTTATTATGCAATCAAAAGTAACATTTTTTTAAATAAAAAAAAAAAAAAAAATTAATCATAAACAAAAATTATAACACAAAAAAATGCATTTAGTAAAAAACAGTTAATTAAACAAAAATGGTTGCAATAATAATATTATATTGAAAGGCGATTATGGCTTCTTGGTTGCCCGCCAAAAAAGGCTCGCTGTTCAATAAGCATAGGTCCAAGGTACACACAGACAGCATGTTCTAAAAACTGTCAACACCCATAACATATATTCATGAAAATACATCTAAAAGCTTAAAACAATTACTAAACTTCCTTCCTGTTGTTGTAAAACTGAAATATCTCAACTAAGTTTCTCACAAAACGTTTTGTAGTTTACTCCAAAAACTAATTTTTACGTTCCAAAAACACTTTCTCCGTCACTTTCCATACAAGCATACAGCTAGACGGTCTGAAGTCTACTAATATCAGTCAGCGGTGTGAGTGGAAAATTCCATAGAAGAACATTATCGTACACGTGCAACTGTTGAGTGGCAACTGGCACTTGGACCGAGGCACACTCGGACCAAGGTACACACATCTTCCCTACAGTAAAAAAAATAAAAATTAAAAAAAAAAACCAAATTAAAAAATAAATTAACATCCATTACCATTACATTTTTTGTTTCGTCAATATCTCGTGAAAAAAATTAGTTAGGGTGCTATCTTTGGCCTGGCCAAATATTAAATACCCTACACCGCAGTATGTTGAAAATTTGGCTTGTATGGAAGATACCACGCCCTCTTGTCCGAATTCAAATAGTTTTAGCTCTAGGCTTACACTGATCATCTGTAGTGTCTGTGCTTAATTTGGTTGCATTATCTAAAACAATGCTTGCACTACAGCATTTTAAAAAATGTACTTGTATGGGAGGTGCCACTTGCTTTTGTCTGAGTTCCCCAATTTTTTGTTCAGAACTTGCTTGCTTTCTCAAGTGTTGGTATGTATTTTGGTTGCGTTTCCGTAAATAAAGCTCTAAATATAGCGATTCTTTTGCATGTGCGGTAGGCGTATCCGTTAGTCGATTTCGCTTCATTTTCAATCCCTAACCAGTGGACTAAAATTTCATCGACTGTATCGACTCAGGAAGGGCAAAGTGAATATACCCTGCGTGTAAGGTTTAAAATTGTCACGTGAACAAGGACAAGTTTATTGATAAAACAAAAAAAAAAAAACAATTTTACCGAAACCGAAAAAGTTTACGCACTAGTAAATGTGAGAGGGTCGAATATCTTTGAGGAAAAAATTAACAAACTTTGAACTTCGATATCTCAAAACTTGAGCTTTTCATTTTTAAACGCCAAACACTGGTTCAAAATCCTAAAGTCTAAAAAAAAGTCTCCGGTAATCGAGGTGTCATTTATACAAAATTATATGTATTTTAAGATTATGCAAAAAAAAAAAGGTTTTTGATTTTGTGAAGATAAGTTCTTTTGAAATATGTAGTTACGCAGACATTTTTTTTTTGTACATTTCCCATTAAAAAAACCATATTAAGGCCACCCTTTTCTTATTATATTAAAAAGATATACTCGAGGGCTTAAACTTAAAAACATAAATTAGTACGAGAATATATCGTCAACTCAATACTACAACTAGGTTACTCCTAAATTTTCATCCTTGGGATGAATATGATATTTTTCATGGTTTCCTGCACAATCCTGTCAAAACAGAGTTCTATAAAGTGGCGCCATGGCAAAGTTATAAGACAAAAACAAAACATGAAAAGTCGAAAATCAGTGCAATTTCAAATTTTTAAAAATATTAAAATTGATTTATCTCAAAACTAGAGAATTGGAGTTATAGTATTGAGATGACGATATAATAATATGAATATGAACTTGTTTTTCATAATCTGAATGAATATCGTCGGCTGAATA
The DNA here is from genome assembly GCA_951812925.1 of Calliopum simillimum. Taxonomy (NCBI): domain Eukaryota; kingdom Metazoa; phylum Arthropoda; class Insecta; order Diptera; family Lauxaniidae; genus Calliopum; species Calliopum simillimum. The sequence continues at coordinate 122,588,952 of OX638368.1, forward strand.
ATGTTTTGCCGTGTACGGCGTTAGAAAATAACGCCCAAGGAAATAACGCCCAAAAAAAAAAAAAAAAACGAAATAACGCCCAAATTATTTTCATATAAATTTGGGCGATAATCATTTTGGAAATAACGCCCAAAAATTTCGGCTTTATTTCGTTTTTTTTGGGCGTTATTTCGTTTTATTTTTAAAAAATGAAATAACGCCCAAAAACGAAAAACGATATAACGCCCAAATTATTTTCATACAAATAAATTTTGGGCGTTATTTCCAAAATGATTATCGCCCAAATTTATATGAAAATATTTTGGGCGTTATTTCGTTTTTGATTTTGGGCGTTATTTCGTATTTTTGGGCGTTATATCGTTTTTTTTTTAAAAAAAGGAAATAACGCCCAAAAAAAACGAAATAAAGCCCAAATTTTTGGGCGTTATTTCCAAAATGATTATCGCCCAAATTTATATGAAAATAATTTGGGCGTTATTTCGTTTTTTTTTTTGGGCGTTATTTCCTTGGGCGTTATTTCCTAACGCCGAAATAAATCCCAAATTTTTGGGCGTTATTTCCAAAATGATTATCGCCCAAATTTATATGCAAATAATTTGGGCGTTATTTCGTTTTTGTTTTTAGGCGTTATTTCATATTTTTTGGGCGTTATTTCGTTTTTTATTTTGGGCGTTATTACGTCATTTTAGTTTTGGGCGTTATTTCGTTTTTTTTGGGCGTTATTTCCTTGGGCGTTATTTCCTTGGGCGTTATTTCCTAACGCCGCCGTGTACGCCAGTTCGTTAAGCACAAGTGATTTTTTTTTGCTTTTTTAAAGATGTTGCGTATACGACAAATCAAAAGGCACACTTTTTTGGCCAAAATTCATAACGCTCATATTATCACGGATACCGACTGCAAATGTAGTTCTTATGTTGACTCTATACTAAAAGAACCATTCTGAAAAAAATCTTAACCCTTGGAATACCGGGTCAAAAATGGCACGTAATAAATTCTCTAAATAAATAACACATATCAGCAAGGTTTTGTTTTTAAGCATTTCCGAAGTAACTCTATGCGTTGAATTCGAATCCGAGGTCAGAATTGACCCACCACTTTAGGATTTGGAGATAATTGAGGTCAAAATCATGAAAAATGGCTATTTTGGCTATTTTTGCGGTTCGATGCTAACTGCACAAAATTTTCATTATTTTTTTACCAAATGTATAACGTAGTTCTGTTTTGTTTCTTGAAAATGAGCTCTTAAAAAATGTCATACAATACTTCCTTTAAAAGTTATGGCCGATTTAAGATGACATGTCATGACATCTTGAAATCCCATAAAACGGGTAAAACGACACAACTTTGAATTTCATGATATCATCTTAAATCTGCAATAACTTTTGAAGGAAGTATTGTTTGGCACTTTTTAAGAGCTCGTTTTCAAGGAAAGAGTCGCACTCAGTAATGAATTTATGCAAAAAAAAAAAAAAAAAAATTTTGTGCAGTCTACAACTAACCTCAAAAGTAACAAAAGTACTTATTTTTCATATATTGACCTCAAATATCTCTATTTTTCAAAAAACCTAATGCAAAAGTTATGCACACTTTCACCCAAGTTACTTGTTCTCGTAGTATCTTCAGTATTTTCTAATAAGAAATTGAAAAACAGCTTCTTCTTTTCTTTTTCGTCTGTCTTTTGCAACCAGACTTCGAATAAATCGGAATTGCGGAAAAAAAGTTACCTGAGAAAAAAATTCATTAAAATAAAAACGGGCAAAATCGGCCGTCTATATTTCTAAATAACATTAACAATAGCAACGTGTCAATAGTTTTGCGTTTCTTAGGACTAACAAATTCCAACAAAATTTTAAAAGCTTACACGAAGTTCAAAATTTACAAAAAAATACTAAAAGTCAGGGGTCTAATTTGAATTTTAAATTTTTCCACAGAAAATCAAAATATATTTAAATGTTTTTAACTAAATTGCATTATACATAACATCATCAATTTTTTATTTTTTTTGGAAAAAAACAAATTATTTTAATTACTTTTTATTGATCGAAAAAAACAGCTAAAATTACGACTTTTTTGAGTTACCTCAGTAAAATGCAAATGTATCAACACTTTGACACATCGCTGAGGAACGGAAAATTATTTTGCCCCAAAACAAATAAAATTTTTTCTTGTATTGAAGTATTCTCCGTTACACTGCATCAACAAAAACTCAATAGCAACACTTGTAAAAATTGAATTTTGGCCAAAAAAGTGTGCGTTTTGACCTATAGTGCGATGGTACATTTTATTTGGTTTTTTTTTTTTACAAAGAAAAATTTTGCTATATTGGGGGTTATAGTGAATCAAGATTCCCGGGGAACTTTTTAAACTGCAATAGAGAATGCACGGCAGTCTGAGAAAATTCTCCGGGAATATTTATTCACGATATCCCCCATTATGTATCTGAAGTATTATACATAATTAATTTTACATTTAGGTATAGCAATACCAATGGTCTCCATATTATGATAAAATATTATTTAAGAATAATTGGGATATTTCACATAACATGTAAACTTGTAAACATGAAAAATTTATGACCTTGTTTTCAGGAATGAATTGACGCAATGTCAGGAATCGGGTAATCTTAACTTCTGTCAACAACGAAGAAATGTTAGAAATTAATAAAATTGGGATCTGTTTTTATTAAAAGTTCACTTGATAGTGTGGAATTGATGGCATTAAATATACAAAAAGATATCGGTTAAATAACCGATTATTATGGAACATAATGCGTATGGGATTACTATTTCTCTTTATGGACTTATTCCCCCTTCAAAAATAACAATTAATATTTTAAGCTTTTGATAACATTTATAAATTCATTAATAAAGTAAGTAATTGAATATAAAATGATTTGGTGCATCTTTTTGTTGTGTGGATGTCTACATAATCACCATATGGTTTATTAGAGACTGATAATTGATTACATACGAGTATATACATACATACATATGTATGAGCAAAGCTGCAGATAGCGTTTGCCCTAAATTTACAATCGGTTATTTGTGCATACCATATTTATGCTTGTAGAAAAGTACGAATAAAAAGTGCTCTGAGTGTTTTTTAGAAAACAAAGCGTGATAAAAAATAAAAGCGCTGAAAATTTGATTAAGAGTTTACATTAAAAAAAAGTTAGTAAATTTCGATACCTTAAAGCTACCTATCTCCATTTTTGAAGTTTTTGTACATTTTCGCCTCTATAACATGGAGTTTTCCATCTATATCTTGGTCTCATGGAGATCCCAGTTATACAAGTTTCACTGTAATTGCATAAGCAGGAAAATGTTAAGAATGTGGATATATCGCGTAAAATTTGATGTGGTAAGTCTTCCGTACGACAAATTTGAAAAGCTACTGGAAATAGAGTTTATTACGTCGCACTGGAAGTGGACGTTCCAGAAAGACAACTGAGAAGGATGATAGAGACGTAGTTAAAAAGCCATCGCGATCGGTTTAAAACTGGTTCCATTGTTGCAGAGCTAAAGGAAAACCAAAATATGGAATAAGCACCTAAACTTGTAATTAACTTATTTGCTCGCAGATCAGGAAAAAACCGATTCTCATACCCAAAATGCGGTCTATCTAATTAAAGTTGTGTAAAGAAGAATTGGGTGTCTAACGTTGAGCTAAAGTCATATTCTCTGATGAGAGCATAACAAATCTCGGTGCGTCGCAGAAAAAATTAAAAATCTTGCTTTCAATAGTTTTAAAGCACTCCATATGTGATAGTCTGGGGGGCAATAACAAGCAACTGCGGTCAAGAGATTCCTCTTCTGGAAGGTTATATTAATTACGCAGTTTATATTGATATCATTAAAATCGGCGTTTTACCTAGCATCGACTGACCAAGGGGCCATCCATTAATTACTTAAGATTTTTAGGAGGGGAGGGGGAGTTACACAATATCTTACGTAAGATTCACAATATTATCATCAAATGAATCGCAGAATATACATAGATCTTACAGTGGAACAATTGTAACAAATGTAAAATAAATTTGACAGTGACAATATTTGGCTATACTGAGACGACAGCTCTACCATAGCTGAGTAAGTCAATAAGTTGTTAAATTTTTGACTAAAACTGAAATAAAAGCTTTTTTACTCCTTGGAGTACCGAAAAAAAAAAAAAAATTAAAAAACATTGACCAATAAAAAGGCGAAAAAACCGAGCATTTTGTTTTTGGTCACTATTTGTTTTATGATCTTTAAAAATGCCGCTTATTGTTCTACGCAATGGTTAATGAACCCGGCATCGTATTTATGATAAGCATTTATTCATTTCTCAATTATAAAAACATGTATGATGCATTTTTTGGGGTGCCTTATACTTTTGGCCAAGGCTGTGTGTATAATAGCTAAAATTTATGCTAAATTTGCGTTAAATAATAATTTTAAAAACAATTCCAACTAAAAATGGTCTAAAAGAAATTTAAGTGAGTTACGTCATGAGTGTTACGTAATTCACTAAAACTAAAAAAATAACTAGAAAAGATTTTTAAATTTAATTACTTGGAAAATAAACTTGAATTATTTCGAATCCTACTAAAAAAAGTTTTATTCAAAAAGCCTTGCCCAATTCGCAGTTTTGCAATTTTGTAATCCAAGTCAAGACCCACTTCTGTTTTTTGTAGTGTAACGTCATCCCATATTTTTGTTTATATCTTTAAATCCTTAGGCCGATTGTTGTAATTTTTTTACTGAATATAGTGGTAGGTAGGTAGCTTAAAATTTTTCAAAAACATTGGTATACTCACACAGTAAAAAATGAAAGTTTACTTTTGATTCCAAACTAGTAAGGGTGGTATCTTTGGCCTGGCCAAAAACTAAATACCTACACTGCTTTTCAAGTATATTATTTAACACTTAGTTGATAAATACTATGCAATATTCTTGTACATACAAGTTTTTATTAAAATAAATTGTTTTATTCTTCCATAACTTCTAGTAGAGTATAAGAACAAATTGCTTATATGGGGAGTGCCACGCCTTCTCCGAGCTTACCTAGATTTTGCGTAGAGCTTTCATTTATCACGGCACTGTTCTGAGAATTTAAATAACGATAACAACACCCCTCTGGGGTTATTTCATATTATGAAAGCCTATCGAATTCTGCATATTTTGGTGAATTTTTATAAAAATCGTTAGAGCGATTTTTGAAAAAAAAGCCAAAAAACCGTTAAAATTCAACTGAAAAGAAGTTTTGAGTTGACACACAAAAATTAAATTTTCATCAATATTTTAACAAATAATGATTATAATGTGTATATATTATGAAAGCATATTAATTTATAAAGAATATAAGACTAAGTAGAAAAGAATCGATGGACCGGTTTTCAAAAAATGGCAAAAAACCGTTAAAATTTCATAAAAATCAATATTTTGAGTCGACATATGAAAATTAATTTTGCTTATTATTGTTACAAATAATGAAAATTATAAATGTACACACATATTATATATATATCATGTATGTTTTCTATAGAATAAAAAGTTTACGTTCCTTACCAAAAAACACTGAAAAAAAATATTACAAAAATTCGATGTTTATAAAATATCGTTAAAATAGGAATCAGCCCAGAAAAATTCGGATTTTTCTGCAAAATAAATCCAAGTAAAATTTTTTCACCGCAATGATCTTAACTTACGCATGAAAAATAAAATGTAAAAAGTTCATAACGGAATATTGTACGCATAAAAAGTTATTCAAGGTCAAATGTCGAAAAAATCAGTTTTTTGCAAATATCACACTAACGGTTACTTTTTCAGAAAAATAGTAATGGGTAATTTTATAGCCCTGAAAATTTTCTATGGAAAAGTCATCAAAGTTGTTTTCTGACGACTAATAGTTTAGGAGATATTCTAATTAAAAAAGTGTCAAATCTTGGTAATGCATACATGCGGTATATAAGTGTGCATAACCCCAGAGGGGTGTTGTTATCGTTATTTAAATTCTCAGAACAGCGCCGTGTTATTGTTCTGAGTGTTTGAGTAAAATTCGGTTAGGGTTTCTTAAAAAAATCTTCCAGTATAGCATTTTCAAACTTTCGCTTATATGGGAGGTGCCACGCCCTCTAGTCCTTATTCACCTACTTTTTGCTCAGAGTGAAATTTGGTTGGATTATCTCAGAAAACACTTTCAGTATAGCATTTTAAAACTTTTGCTTACATGGGAGATGCTACGCCCTATTGTCCGAGTTCGCTTAATTTTTTCTCAGAGCTTGCATTTGGTTGGGTTATCTCAAAAAACGCTTTCAGTATAACATTTTGAAATTTTTCTTTTTATAGGAGGTCCCACGCCCTCTAGTCGGAATTCACGTAGTTTTTCTTACTTTCTTGTACTTACTATCCTTAGTATTTATGTGTATTTGGCTTCTGTTATTGCAAATAATGCTCTTATTATTGCATTTTGAATATATTTTTTGTATGGGCGGTAGGCGTGTCCATTGACCGATTTCGCTCATTTTCAATCCCCCGAGCTAACTTTTACGACGAAGGCAGAATACCAAATTTCAAAGAAATATGTTGTTCAGTTTTCTCAAAAAATTTATTTCCACGCACAGCCAGCCAGACAGACGGACATGGCTATATCGACTCAGGAGGTGACGCTGATCAAGAATATATACACTTTTTCATACCTGCCACGCCTCCTTCTCTGCGTTACAAATGGAAGGACAAAGTTCATATACCCTGGGTGTAGAGTATAAAAAGGTTGAAATTTATTCCGGTAGGTTTTACTTTTATCACAAAAAATAATTGCTTTTAAACCGTTTAGTTTTATCAATTTTTTAATACCAAAGTGGCTTAAAAACAATCCTAAAATAACTTTAAATTCAAAAAAGTAATCATTTTTAGTTTTAAAATAAGTCCAAGAAAAGTATTAAAATATTGGGCGACTTCCTAAACGTTGCTTGCAAAGCAAATGTACAAATTCATGAATTCCTGAACGCCAAACTACAAAATGTTTACAAACTACAAAATGTTTACAAGTTATCGATAGGCACATAATCGGCAACCAGCGCATCAATAACAAAGTTGATGCTTTAATGCAAATTTGTTTAAATACCGCGAAAAATGGAAGACTCGGAGAAGTTAATTTTAATATATTGGGTGTACAACTTAAAAACCGGAATTTGACGGTGGATGTCCGTACAACAAATATCGTGAAAGCTCGAACTTTATATATATGTCATTTTGAAGGTACATTTGACAGCTGTCAAAATCAGTCAACAAAACAATTTTATCTTGTGTGCATCATTATTATTTTTTACGTTGAATAACTTCGAAAATTGGAGAAAAAGACAGCATTTGCGGGAGGTTCTGTTGGGTCATTTTTTTGCAAAGAAAACTGCTGCCAAAAGTCATTTTTGCATTGGATCGTGACTGGGGATGAAAAATGGATCCATTACGACAACCCGAAACGCAAACATTCATATATGAAGCCCGGACAACCAGGACCTTCCCAGCCAAAGGCAAATATCCATGGTGCCAAGGTAATGCTCTGTAATGCTCACAGGTGACCTCTATCGAACACAATTAATACGTTTGAAGCGTGCCATCATCGAAAAACGCCCGGAAAATGCGACCAGACACGAAGCAATAATTTTTCATCATGACAACGCTCGGCCACATATTGCTGCCCCAGTCAAAAATTACCTGGAAAACAACGGAAAACAACGGAAAACAACGGATGGGAAATTTTGCCTCACCCGCTTTATAGCCCAGACCTTGCACCATCAGACTACCATTTGTTCCGATCGATGCAGAATGCCCTATCAGGAATACGCTTCACTTAAGTTCAAGATATCGAAAATTGGATAGATTCATTTTTGGCCGCCAAGCCATGGATGGAATTCATAAATTGCCTGAAAGATGGGGAAATGTTGTAGCTTCCAATGGACAATACTTTGAATAAAATATATTGCAACATTTTTCCACAATAAAGCGTCAAATTTCGCTAAAAAAATTCTGGTTTTTAAGTTGTACACCCAATAAAATATTCTAAAATAAAATTTTTTTAATTTTTTACTGGAAAGCGATGGACCCATGACCGCAAAAAAACTTCTCTTGACAACCAGGCTTCGAAACGAAGCAGAATTTTGCGCTAAACGCAAAAAACGCTCTGTGCTATGGAAAAATCTTAAGGGAAATAAATGAAGTCGATGAAGACTTTCCATTTACACGAGACGACATAACCATAAAATTTATGAATTCCATGGTGACATATAAAAGAATAAAAAAGCGAAACAACACATCGGGAGAAGCCGCTACCAGCTGGGAGTTCTACGTTGAAATGGACTCGCAGTGACATATCAGTGCCGGAAGGGCCCTTGCAATCTTCACTTGTAACTGTACTCATTGAAGGAAATGAAAAAAGCGACTCTACTGGTTTTGAAGCTGTATCCCCACCGCCGAAAAAAAAAAAAACGTCCGGAATCTGAAATATTAGACTTTTTAAAGAAAGAAGCCAATGAAGAAAAAGAAAAGCTGGAAAAGTTAATGCGGCTTGAAGAAAGAAAGCTGGAAATCGAAAAAGTGGAGGAGATGAGGAATTTGCGCATTATTTTGAGTACCATGGTTGATTTCAATATGAAAAATGCCTGATTGAAGTGTTTTCAATATACTTAGTTCTGAAGTTTTCCATCTTTTGTTTTTGAATAATGATCTCAAAATAGCTGTAAAAGTGTTCCTTTTAAGTTAAGTGATGTGCTGTACGATAAAATTATTGTTTTTACTGTATATAAGTATATACTTTTATATGCAAATAAAATATTTATGACCATTATAAATTGCTATGAAATAAATTTTAAAAAAAATGAATTTTTTTTTAACAACATTTATTTACATTAATTGTGTAAATATGAAAATTTAATTTTATACGTAAGTACATTTACTATTTTACTTTATCCTGAAAGCAGTGTAGTCAAACGAGTCCTTTTTAATTTAGCCTCATTTCTTTGGGACGATGCAGTAGATGTAGATTCTGGTTGGTCATAGTTAGAGTATAAATCGTTATTTCCTTCCACATAGACTTCTACATCGTTATTGTCAAATCTTTCATTATCCAAAATAAAATAATGATGTTGCTGTAAAACAGTTAATTGCTATTTCCTTCATTGAAGTAAGGAACCAAGTTGAGCAAATACGTCATAACAATAATTCGTTAAATTTTGTTTAGATTTTGTTGTCATATTACGTATTCGTTTATAGACATCGCTGTATAGAAATATGGGCACAACAATTAAGATGATACATGCATTTTGAGTATAACTGAGGTCTGAACTGTATCCAACTGAACTTAAGTTATTTGTGGAGAAAAATTAATTGATTCTAATTGCCTGTGATATTTTAACTTCTCATATTTCGATAAACTTTACTTAGTTCTACAAATTAATTTAAGTGAAATGTATGTACTTAAATAGTATTTAGGTTTTAATAGAATGTAATTAAAGGTTTACAGACCTAAAAACTTTAAGCCAAGAATTTAAACTCCTGTTTTTATTTGTAGCGTTGACAAACAGTGTATTGTATTGGGTTCTATCCAGTCGTGTCAATTTTGTTCAACACGAAACACGCACGAACCCAAATTTTCGAGTTCGAGTCGCGACGAAAAACGCGCCCATCTTTAATTCAGGCTATAGCCTAAAAACTTAGTTGGAGCATATAGCCCTAAGTTCTTAGGCAAATTACACTCGATCCTTAGGTGAATTTTCACAAGTTTTTCGTTCTGTGTAACATTTAATGCGTGCGAGGGATTTTTGCATGTCATACTTATCCCTTCGTTTCGAATTATCGTTTTTTGCAATAGAATACTGTATTCATTACTTATTTTTGTATATTTTTATATTTCCTGTCCATGATTATTTCCAAAAAATGTTGGATTAAACACTAATACAAAGTAACAGATCTCGCTCTGCCCCCCGAAAGTGTACTTTCGTATACTGAGCGTGGCAATTGCTATACAACCGAATAATTTAAAACGATATACTAAGTGTCAGTGTAGTAGCTAGGAGCTGGCCACGGGTGCTGCTGATTTCAGAAACAGAATAAATTAGATACTATGAAAGGCATAATATGAAGCCATGATAGATCAAAACGGTCGCCAGATTCAGAATCACCGATTGCAAAAAAAACTTATCGTAATCTGATTTGAAGTTTCGTGTTGTACAGTGTTATGAGAATATTTTATGGAATTCAATAGAAATTAATTAAGAAAAGTGCAGCTAGATACTAATTTCTTTCAGCATTTATATTTCAAAAAAATTATTGTTGATAACAAAGTTGGCCCGTATGTTTAACATTACTCATAAATGAGCTTACACAAGTACATAAGTGTATTTCAATTAAGCTACTTAAGTTTTACAATGTAAAATGTTCATGTAAAGATTTAAAAAAAATTTAAAATATTCTCTTTTTTATTGAGCAAAAAGTCGCATACAAAAAGAAAAAAAAAAAAAAAATAGGGTATTCCTTATTTTGTTGTATTTTTATATAAATCTGGTAAGTCGAAGTCCCGTCGATTCCGACACTTTAGTACGAGATATTGCTGTAAGGGCAAGTACCTCGAAATCTACCAAACAAAGATTAAAGAAGAAAAGTAAGCTGAAGACCTACAGGTTTAAAGTTGTGAAATCGACACAAATTTTGAACTTCATGACGGTTGGCAGCAAGATGACACAATTACAACCAAAATTACGAAAAAACTGAAGATGGGGCTGTGTTCGGGATCAATTATAGATGTTTGAATTAAAATCATAACTGATCGTTTTCACGAGATATTGTTTTCATTCCGAAATGGTTCAAAGTATCAAAAATTTTTTTTTAAAAAACTGAGTATGCAGAAAGATTTCTGCATATTAAAAAATTTTTAACCGCAAAATCCTATTCTCACGAGATATAGAATTTTTTATTAATTTTTTGAACTTTTTTTACAAAAGTGAATTTTTCGAAACAAAAAAACGACCTAAAAAAAAGACCACACAAAAGTAAATGAAGTAATTTTTCACGTAATTAATGATGCTGAATCCGAATCCGGCTTCAAAATTGCTCTATCTTGTCTGGTGTTTTAGATACCACGACCTTAATGTTTAAAAAACAAAATTTTTCCGATATTTTTAAGTAAGGTAACTTTCAAAAATGGTTCTTTTTACTGTTATTGAAAGTACTGTTTTTATCCATTTAAACTTTTTTTTGAAATATATCAATAGTGGTATTCACGAAGTAAGGCAGCTGGCGGGGCAGATGAGTAAAATAGCACAGTGTAAACTAAGTAAGTGAACGACTTTATAGCATTATTGCTAAAGAGCTCCAAAATCAGCTGGGTTTTGTTTACTTTTGAAAAATAAAAAATTTAGTGTCAGAATTTATGAATCAAAATTTATAAAAATACCTACCACGGAAGTCCAATAATTGTCCAACAGAGTTTTTAGAGGTTCTTCAGCTTTACGCTTTTCCTTTTGGCGGTTCATTTTATTTTAATTTACAAAACAAAAAATTTAATTTTATTTGAACGCAAATGTCAACATAATTCTGACACATTTTCTGTAGTAAAAAAGCTATTCAAATTTACTCTAGGGTTTTGTGTAGCAAAATAGCTTACTTGTAGCTAAGTTTCTTCAATGTATTTTGTTGTTTGTTTGGAGCAGATTTGCTCCTTTACCGTTTTGCCACACCGGCTGCCCTACTTCGTGAATACCGTTGATATCTTTCTTTTTCACCGAAATATCGTCGGCTGAGTATTATTTTGCCGTGAACGTAGAGACGAGCACAAGTTATCTGCTTTTGCTTTTTCAACGAAGTGGCGTTTGCGACAAAATAATATTCAGCCGACGATATGGTAACCTAAAAGATAGAAAGTAGGCTTACACTTATACCCATTATCCATACAAAGAGCACATAAAAAGGCATAAGCATGCAAATTGACGTATCGTTTGTGTTTAGGATTTCCGAAGCACAATTTAAAGTAAATGGGTCGCACCAAATAATTCCCTTTTTTAGTAGTTATATATCTGAATATACATTGAAGTGATTTTTATGTAGATACAATGCAGACAATAAGACCATACATGTGATATGAAAATCGTATTTTCCACTGTCTAATGTTTAAGTTGGCATATTTCGGTGAAAAAAAAAGATATCAATATAATTCAAAAAGTGTTTTAAAGAAACATAATTAAACTTTCAAGATTAACAACAAGATTTGTTTTAAAAGTAAACTTATTCTGGAATAGAACTTCAGACTTACAAAATTACATGAAAAAACTAAGAACACGAAGATTCTGAAGCGAGCATAGACCCACCCACACCGGGCACAAACGTTTTGAATAGTAATACAGTATTTTAAAATGTGAAACTACACTCACAAAAAAATATATCAATTATCTCGTTGGTTATATTTTTTTGCTGTTCTTTTAAAAAACTACTAAAACAAAATAAAACTTACATACATATGTATGTTTGTATGTATGTAAGTAGAGAAAAGCCTCCAAAAACTTAAGTGTACTCTTAAAAAAATGCTTCTTGATCACGCGATTTTGATTGTTAAATGTACAAATCTGTATGCCGCTGAAGAGCAAATTGTTCAATAAGAGTAGTTTAGATACATATATACATAGATTCTATTCTGCATTGTCTTGAGTTCTCAATGTGGTCTAGATAATTAACAACCTTGAACATAATATTACTCAAATCTTCAAAATTGTTCTCAATTGGGTAACTGCTAGGTTTTAATGATAAGAAAAATTGAAAGTGCACTCTTCGTTTTATACTCTAAGGCAATGCCACGCGTCTTCGTCTGGGCAAATAGTAAATCGAGCGCTCATTTACATTTTTTTGAAATATTCTCCATAAAAGGTTCTTCGAAAATTTATTCAAAGAATATCGGACCTGTTAAGGTTCACAATATAAGAATATTTTCAGAATTATGAAATGGTGCTTGTTTTTAATTTTTTCAAATAATTTAAATTTTGAAAGACTGAAAATAACGAAAAACCGTGTATTTTAAACTTTAAGTTAAAAATATCTTAAAATATTGATGTGACAAATTGATTCTGCGGTCAGATTCGGACTCAACGTCGAAAAATATTGAGCCATAATCGGAAAAAAAACTTATGATTCATGGACGGAAATTTTCGATTTCTATCAAAAAATGAAAATCGGTTGCAAATAGTTATTTTGTATCTGTTTGTTGCAAGTGAATGAATTTTTTAGAATTTAAAATATTTGCACACATACTAATGTACTCGTATGTATACTTAATGGAAAACATAGAATTATACGTATGTATGTATATTAAGATGGGTCAATTTGTATGGAAGGAAATTTTACCGATCTGGCTCAGCGAAAATCGTAAATTTTGAGAAACTTTGCCAACGAAAATATATATTTTTTTCCAGTTGAGCTCCACGAATGATTTACACCCATATATTTTTATTAAGCCTAGGCTTACTTTCAGGCAAAATTAGGAATTTTCTGCGAAATACATAAGTCCAAGTGTATACCGGAATAATCTGTATTAATGCAAGAAAAATAAAGTGTGAAAAGTACATTGCGAAATTGTGTTTGCATAAAAAGTTATGAAATTCGGTACTCTGCCTCCGTAGTCAAAGTTAGCTCGAGTGATGGAAAATGAGCGAAATAGGTCAACGGACACGCCTACCGCCCATACAAAGATAATGTTCAAAACGCAATATTAAGAGCAATTTTTGAGATATCGCAAGCAAAATACGCATAATTACTAAGGAAAGTAAATATAAGCTCAAAGTTAAAACAAGGTAAATTTGGACAAGAGGGCGTGGCACCTCCCATATAAGCAAAAGTTTCAAAATGCTATGATAGCGTTATTTGAGATAGTCCAACCAAATTTTACTAAGACACTAAGATCAGTAAATGCAAGCTCTGAGCAAAATCGAAATAAGCTCGAACAAGAGGGCGTGGCACTTCCCATATAAGCAAAAGTTTCAAAATGCGGTACTGATAGCGTTATTTGAGATAATCCAACCAAATTTTACGAAAACACTAAAAATAGTAAACGCAAGCTCTGTGCAATAACTAAATAAACTCGAACATATAACTAAAAGATTTAAAATGTTATACTGAAAGCATTTTTTGAGATAATGCAACTAGACACTAAGAAAAGTGTGTGCAAGATCTGAGCAAAAGCTTTGAGAATTCGGAGAAGTGGTCGTGGCATCTCCCGTAAAAGCAAAATACTGCAGTGTAGGGTATTTAATATTTGGCCAGGTCAAAGGTAACATCCTAACTAGTTTTGTTTTAACGGTATTTCAAAGTCGAACACCGAATGTTGTTAAATTTTGAACACTAAACGGTGTGAGTTACAAAATCTCGATCAGTGCTCCCAACACCGAATGACGTTCAGATTTTCACTCCAAGCGCTGAAAGGAAAACATCTCTCTACATATGGGATGTATATTACACTGATCGATACTGGACTCCCTCAAACACCCTTGTCTGTTTAAATTTTTTATGGTCTATAGAATGTTGTCTTTAAGTTTTTAACTTTAACAAATTAACAAACATTTATTTGTAATTGCTACTTATAAATTTCTATTGCATGCAAAAAATAAATTGAAGAGAGAGAAAATAATAAGACTATGAGAGCACCGATGAGAACTTTTGAGACCATAGAGTAGAATTCAATTATGTATTTTCCCCACTCAAATAAGCGGCGCTGATGTCGTGTTGAAAAGAAATTCATTTATTTTTTTAATCGCACGATAGTGGTGGTTAATAAATCAGTAGTTTTTAAACAGCGATCGCGATCGTTTAAGCATATTGTGATCGGAGAAATTGTGTGAAGAACAAGCAATTTATCTGGACTAACTTTAATTTTTTGTATACCTATAGCAGCAGTTACAAATTTCGGTCCTTTTGTTTAAGTTTAAACATTTTTAACGATCTTGCATAAAAGAACTGCTTCTGATTAACCGGTCGAGCAGTTATACCGTAGTAACCTTAACCGCGCGCTATACAGGAAGCATGATTACCCACAATGATGATTAACAAACGACCATAACCTTTGGAACAAGCAGCTTTTGCCGCCGTAAAATCTACAACGTCACGCTATTGCTGTTGCTCATTTAAAGCAACGTGTTATTAAGAGAAAAGTTGTAACTCTCTACCAAATCACAATATACTCATTTTCATTCAATCTTGAAAATAAACATCACCCGGCTAAAACAAAATAATTTTGCTCACCATGGGCTACGATGAAGTTATCACATATTTGGGCGATTTTGGACGCTATCAAAAGCTTATTTACTTTCTTCTCTGTTTACCGGCAATTTCCTGTGCTTTTCACAAACTTGCAGGTGTTTTTTTACTTGCACGTCCTGATTTTCGCTGTGAGCTGCCTTTTGAGATTGGAACCAATGCTACCTATAGCTCATTACCCGCAGAGCACTGGAATCTTAGCTATCCCGTGGACAGCGGTAAATGGCAAACGTGCGAATATTATGATGTGGACTATACGCATGACTACTTAAATGGTTCTGCACCCATATTGACCGATAGGACTGCAAGCTGTGAGCATTATTTGTACGATCGCTCTAAATATGAAAATAGCGCTGTTACCGAATGGAATATGGTTTGCAAGCGTGGTATACTGACGGCCACTAGCGATTCACTCTTTATGGTCGGTGTACTTTTAGGTAGCATAGGCTTTGGTCAGCTGTCCGACAGATATGGACGCAAGCCAATATTCTTTGCCTCACTTGTTATTCAAGTCATTTTCGGTGTTGTTGCTGGCATTGCACCTGAATATTTTACATATACGCTATCACGCATGATTGTAGGTGCCACAACGTCTGGTGTATTTTTGGTAGCATATGTGATTGCCATGGAAATGGTCGGTTCATCGTATCGTCTTTTTGCTGGCGTTGCTATGCAAATGTTCTTTTCCGTTGGTTTTATGTTAACTGCTGGATTTGCCTACTTCATACATGATTGGCGTTGGCTTCAAATTGCTCTGACACTGCCTGGCTTAGTATTTATGTGTTACTATTGGATTATACCAGAATCGGCACGTTGGCTGCTTTTGAAAAATCGAAAAGACGAAGCAATTGAAGTCATCGAAAAAGCAGCAAATGTTAACAAAGTGAAAATCCCTATTGAGGTTTATGACAAACTTATCGACGAAACTAATGATAAGAAAAAGAAAGAACAGGAGAATTCTTCAGGTGAAAGGGCACCAACGATTTTCGATTTATTACGTTATCCAAATTTGAGACGTAAGACATTGCTAATTTGGTTCGATTGGTTTGTCAATAATTTAACGTACTATGGATTATCATGGAACACTAACAATCTAGGCGGTAATGTCTTGCTTAACTTTATGATTTCGGGTGCTGTGGAAATACCAGCTTATGTTTTTCTACTTTTCACTTTAAACAAATGGGGTCGGCGCACCATTCTTTGTGGCAGTATGTTGGTTGCAGGTATAGCTCTTATGTTGACCGTAGTTGTACCAAAGGATATTAATTGGTTGATAATCTCTTTTGCAATGTTGGGTAAATTGGCGATTACGGCCTCATACGGTACAGTATATGTCTTCTCTGCGGAACAATTTCCAACAGTCGTTCGAAATGTTGGACTGGGTGCTGCTTCAATGATGGCGCGTGTTGGTGGCATATTGGCGCCATACCTTAATTTGTTGGGTGAAATTTGGCGTCCATTGCCGTTGGTAATTTGTGGTGCTTTCGCATTCATTGCTGGTTTACTTTCGTTATTATTGCCGGAGACACACAATAAGCCTATGCCTGAGACTATAGAGGATGGTGAGAAATTCGGAAAAAAACAAAGTGGTACCGCTGTTGCAGAAGCCGGAGAAGAGCTGAAGAGTATGCTGAATGAAAAGAATGGCACCACGGTGAATAAAAGGAAAAATTAAGCAAAATAGCTTTAGCTACATTTTATTTTAATTATTGACAAGACAATTAGTATTTTTAACTGATATTATATTTAAAATGAAATTGAAAACGTTTTCTTACATCGTTATAATGGTGTGCCAAAAACTTATTAATGTGTTTAATAGGATTTCTGTACTTATTGGAGTAAAATCTTTAGTCAAGTTGGAATGTCAGTGCTATACTCGTAGTTTGTTTTGTGCGCATACAAATCGATTAGTTAACTTGGCTTAAGATAATATCGAACTGAAACATTTTAAAATGGAATTCAATATAAGTTTTGGTGGTTTATACCAATATTTGGGAATATGTGGGAATTTTATATTTGCTGGATATTAATCTGCAATCTGCATTTTTGAACTTAATGTTAAACTTTAAGAATTTTTTAAGTGTGTTACTTAATGACATTTTATATATGTATTGAAAATTGATTTTTCATTGAGCTTTTAGTCATATATTTGCAAAGATCGATTTACATATAAATCTATCAATGCATTATTAATTTAGTAAAATAAATATAATTATAATTACAACAAAAATAGTCTGATGAGTCTTTGTGGCGAAAGATGAAACATATGTCACTTTAGCCGTGTTTTTAATCCGTTCCTTAATTTATCATAATTGTGTGTTAGAAAATGCATTGATAGATTTATATGTAAATCGATCTTTGCAAATGTATGACTAAAAGTTCAATTAAAAATCAATTCTTAATGTTTAACATTTAGGTGGTTCAATAATAAAATGTGGCAAAAAAGTTACTTTTCCATCAGCACCCTTCTAACAAAAACGGCACGAAAGCGTAACGCCGGCGAAGTCTATAAGTCATACAAGACTTCGTAAACGTACCGCTTTGGCGGTACGAATGCGAACTGTAAACGTAAATGTTATAGTTGAAACACAATGCCGCAGTGGCAGTTGCAGCGGCAGTATCAGTGATCAGCTGTTTTTTTTAGAAACAATGTTTTTCAATGGTAACACTTACATAAGAGCAGTAGCAGTAAGCAGTACTGCCATTCTTAGCTCTATTTCTAAATTTACTGCTACTGCCGCAGTGTTACCAAAGAAACAAACGAAAATATTAAAGGAGACAACATTGTAATAATTAAAAGACAAAGAAAAATTGCTGCTACCGCTGACACTGCCACTGCTTTATTGTAAGTTGTAAGCAGTAAAATACGAAACATCTGATTACTGCCACTTGCTCTGACACTGCCGCTGCCACTGCCGCATTCTAATTCCGCTATTAGAATAAGAGCAGTAGAATAAAAAAAGTAGTTATTTGTGTGTATTGGTACTACGTATAGAGCTCGCAAAATAGTAACGTTTACACACCATCGAAATGGTTCGTTTTTGCTTCGTTAAAATCGTATCGCTTACGAACTGATTTATATACCTATAAGATGTATGGTTAAAATAAAAGATTCCATTTTGAACTTTAAATAATTAACATTATTTATTGAAAAACAAATTATTTAATAGTAAATTCATACAGTTAACAGTTATAATTATGCATATGCATCACAAAATGCGTCTAAAGGGACTTAATTCTGTCTGTTTTAACAGTTTTATAATATTATTTTTGCGTTGTCTATCCTTTGTATATTGGAACCACTTTTTAATTATATTTATAATATCACCAACTCTTGAATTCGAAAACCTTTCATTTGAACAATCTGTATAGCCCAGGAAAATAAGACGAAAAAAGAGCTTCTGTGCGAAAAAATTCCCAGTGGAAATTTTTCACCGGAATTGTCTTTATTTATGCATGATACACAAACTGTGAAGTCCATTGCAAAGTCGTGTGCGCATAAAAAGTTATTAAGGTCAAAGGTCGCTAAAATCAGTTTTTTGCAAATATCTCGCTAATGCTAACTTTTACAGAAAAATGTTTGTCTCCAATTTTGTAGCACAGGAAATTTCCTACAAAAGTACGTTAAAAGTATTTGCGTACGACTTCTAGTTTAGGAGATCACCCAATTTAAAAAGTTGTTAACAGTTATGATATGAAATACTACCTATGAGTTCATATTAAAATATCTTACTTTTTAAATTGCAATAACTCTTCAATGAGAAGTTGTACAAACAAAATCAAAATGCCGTTTGAAAGATAATTTAATTTTCGAACGGCTCATGACCTTAAAAATATTCTTGAATAACCGTTAAAGCTTCGAAATTACTGGTTTTTTAAGGATATCTCCGAATTGGTAAGTAGTACGATAAAAAGTAATGGGACCAAATTTGTAGAGAATTACAAGATCTACAAAAAATAAGCGATATGTTTGCACATAGAAGTAACCGTATATTAAGGCTGTTTCGAATTTCTTAGATATACTTTGGCATCACGTTCTACATCATGACAGAATATCCCATGAATTTTTTCAGATTTTTAAATGCATTTTTAAAGGTGGCTCAAAGCAAAAATATATTTTTATTATTTTTTTTCAGCATTAATTATGAAATGTTGTCAAACAATTTGAAAAATTTGTTTTAGAGTAACTAAAAAACATTCATTTTGTTTGTTTTTTAATGAACTTTAAAACCTACGTTGTAATTTCGACAAAAAAAAATTTTACACCTCTTAAAAAACGAAAAACTGCTTTAAAAAGGCGAAATTTAACGGTTTTTCAAAGAAAAAAGTCATCGTGCTTTAAACGAAATGAACATTTTTTAATTTACAAGATCTCATTCGAAAGAGCTCTTAAAAACCTTCAAGACAAGACATGTTAACACTTTTTTGGGCTAGCATGCTCAATGATATAACGTTTGAAACATAGTAATACAGCCCTGTGAAAGGCAAAACGCATTTTTACTCAAGAGGGAGGCATCTTACAAAAAAGTGCACATGGCATAAATTGCTTAGAATCATGCAAGAACAGTGTGAATTGTTTGGATGCTCAGCAAATTGTTGCGAATGTTACTTTCCCTGCATCTGGTTGCGGTGAACGGTGAAATACACACACTACGATGCTAAATACAAAATAATGATTTTAATTGAGTACCGATGGCATTGTACAGGGGAAATTTTGTAATTTTCACACACACAATTTGCATTGAACTTCAAGGAACTGCTAATTTTTCTTTTCTTTTCTGGGGTCATATTTGCATATATGTTTGATATTTGTTTGTTTAGATCTTCACTGCAAAAAAATGCCACTATTTGCGAATTAAATGGAAGCAACCAAATCGTAATTCACCACGCAAATGCGAAATGTCAAAATGTTCCCATCCATTTCAATCTAGACGCGGCACAAGGGCTCTAAAGGATTCTGGGATTCTCGCCTTTTTGCTAAGTCCGCCAAAGCGGCAAAGGTTTCCTTTTTTGGTTTTTTTGATTTTCATAGAAAACACAAATTATTTTTTAAATTTTTGTTGAAAAAATTCATTTTTTCTATGAAAATCGAAATGGCCTTATTTCACTAAAACCTTAATAACTTTTTAAAAAATGATCCGATTTTGCTAAAATTGAACTTCAAATATTTGCAATTAAATACACTATTGAATTAAAATTTAAAAAATATATATTTGTATAAGCTACTGGCAAAAAAACCGTATTTAATTTGGCTTAAACACGAAAAGGTGTAAAAAACTACTATAAAAATGAACTTTTCGTTGCTATAGCTCAGCCCATTTGAATTGGGTCTTAGACATTGGCACATTTGTTGAAAGCTTAAGAATTTTTCTCTTGAACAGTGCAAAAACATATTCGATCGAAATTGGGTTTCTCAAAATATGTCCTATAAAATCGAAAAGGTCGATTATCTCGAGAACGACCCCTAGGAAAAAAAAAATAAATGTGATTTTCGGACTCAGCGACCTCAAATTAGTTTAGAAAATATGGTCTGCATAATGTTACATTTTGGCTGTTGTCTAGTGTATTCTTCACTTGAATGTGAGACAGCAAACTGTAAATTAGATTTTATATATATTCTACAAATAAAAATGGAGTTCTGAGCTGTTTTTTAACCTCTTCAAAAAAATTAAAAAAAAATTGATTTGATAGTTTACAATTGACTCAACGATGTCTCGGAAAGTTATTATTCAATGGGAAAAGTTAACAGGTACACCACACTACCCAGCAAATCCTGTAACTGTTACCAACCTTATTATATAACAGTTACACATCTTGTATTATACCAGTTACATTTCTTCTAGCATCGGGAAAAAAATAACCACTTTTGCCCTATCAGTGTGACCGTGCATCCTTGTCTTATCAATGCGACTTTCTCATCAATAAAAATAATAGAAAACTATAGCTATCTCTTTCATTTTTTCCAATTCCTTTTGTAGACATTCTTTCAATTTATGTAAACGAATAAAAATCAAACTGAAATTTTAAAAAAAATTATTTTAATGTCAAATTTATGATTGAGTTACAAACAATTTTTTAAATGGATGATGGGTTTAGCTGCATTCAATTATGGGGCTTCGTAATAATTTTGAACTGCAGATGTTAGCCAACAAATTTAGCAACATTTGTATCGCATCGGGATGGCGGTCTTAAAGTGGTAGTGCAACCGATACACAGCCCCCTGCTGGTATTATCGGCACAGATTTTGGCAACATGCGTGGTGCATTATTGCGATCACGCGCCACTTTTGCACAAAAATCTTCAGCTATTAATTGAATGGCGTCTTCTACGGCATGTTGCGATGTTCTGCAGGTTGACCAGGAACATCTTCATTGGGAAAAAGAACATTACGTAGCTTCAGACGATCCACAATTGATTCAACATATTTCCTTCAAATTTTACAATAATGAGTTTAACTATACAAAGTAACAATACAAACGGAACTTACGTGTTTTTCCGATCAACAACAATAATTTGTTAATGTGCTTCGATTGACGATAAATTAAAATTCAATTTTGTTCTCTATCAACTTGATATTTTTGAGTAAGGAAGCAAGGCATCTTTTTGTTTATATGGGCCTGTGCCAATCGAAAACATTTCTCTCACCTATAAAAATTCTGATGTCCCAAATACAATTTTTGAAGTATATGAGGTGAAATTGTTGTGTCAAAATTTGTACTAGCCCCAGGGGCTACTGAAAATTGTGACAATCGAAAAAGAAAATGTGGGGCAGTAAACAAATTGAAAAAAGTCAATAAAAAATTTAAAATGAAATATAAAGTTTTTTCAAAAATAAAAAAATGTCAGCATTCCAAATAAGGAAAACAGTTATTCGGGAATATCAAATGCAGCAGCTAGAAGTGGTCCAGTTTCTGCTGCAGCTTCATCAGGGACAAGTGCTACAAGTTCATAATTTACAACAACTGAATCGCATGCGTCTGCTTTGAGAGATGCTATATTATGTTTTACTGGCTCTCTTGGCTTTACATCTGGTGGCGGTGCGGTTAGTGTTGGATTATTAACATATTCGCATTTCACCAAACGCCCACAAGTTTTAGCTATTGCAGAAATAAACTTCCAAAATGGTGTTCTTTAATAAATAAAAAATCATATTCGATAAATGGCTCTTTTTTATTTTTAATTATTTCACTAAATAAAAACTATCTTTTGGGACGCCTTGGGTCATGCTTTTTCATTAAAAATTAACTCCACAACTGCGTCCATTAGTGACCCAGCTCATTCAGCACATATTTTTTGCCTTTATTTTCTGCAATTGAAGAAAATCGTTCTAAAAAGTTTTTCGGAAAAACTTCGATTTGTTGGAATGTCAAAAATTGAATCAGTCAGATTTTGTAATCTATTTGGCACAACAAAAATAAAAAATTTTAGTCACCAGAGTGAAATTTTTTTTCACCCCTATTTGCTTAAGGAAAAAGTTGCGATTTGGCACACACCCTATCTTTCCCTTTTTAAATTTCATTGTGGTAGTTAATTTTGAAAAATGTATCGTTGTATGTGTTAAATGGGTCAGTCCATAATTCAATATGGTGACGTAGGATTTGGTGTGATTTGCTGGGTACTGCTTGGATGAGTGCCATGTGCCTGAAAAATCGTGTTCTGCAATTTTGAGCAAGATAACTCGAATCCCTGGGCTGATAGATGCCAGATTTGGATTCAACAACCGCAAATTAACTAAAAGAAGTCATCGAGGTCTAATTCAAAACTCCGTTCTTTTGGATTCTACAGAACATGGTTAGAAAGCTTGATTTTATAAAAACCCTACTTGAGTACCTATTAATCATTTTCGAATAAGAAGTAAATTTGTATGTTAAAAAAAGTAATATATATAATTTGTTTTCGCATTTTTTTTATTTATTGATGAATGACCAATTTTCTCACAGGGTTATGAGAGTTGTTCAATCACCAATAATCCATTTTCTCGCTGACATGTGGCTTGTTTCAGTCATCAATAATCAATTTTCTCGCTGACATATGTGACTTGTTTTTAGTCATAATAAATTTTCTCGCTGACATATGTGACTTGTTTTTAGTCATAAATAATCAATTTCTCTCTGGGACTTTTTGGTTTGATTGGTTTGAGAGGTTTGACAGGTTTGGGAAGTTCTGAACCACAATCATGGCATAAAACAAATATCTGGCCATGATATAAAACAACTGTCATTTTTTTTTTCTGGCAATATGGCAATACTGGTTTGAAACGCGACATGACGAAGAATTTGAAAAGAAAAGGGAAATAATATCGAAGAATATGAAGAGCGAATGAAAAAGTTACTGCCAACATTGACATAACAAAATATAAGCCAAACTCGCGAAAATAAAAGTATTTCTTATAAAACGCGAGAATTTCAAACAAAAGTATTGTAGAATTGGAATATACTTGATTTCAATTATGCTGGTTAAAAGATAAATAACATAGAGTAAATATTAGAGTGAAAATTTTCTGAATTCAGCCACGCCACGTCATAAATGCGAATTTTATGTCGAGAGTGGTGGCTGCAGTGTGGTGTTTTAATTGTTTAAATTGAGCAAAAAAATGGTCATGACACACAAACTTAAACTATAGGGACACATGGGCAGACAGAAAGCTACATAGACGGACGGAAAGACGGCCGTTTCGTTTCCATATGCGCAAACAAAAGAAAAAGGCAAAACTTCACGGTTGCATTTTAACAGCGAGAAGCTAACAAAGAAATTTGGAATTGTTGAGCTTATTTCGTGCTCATGGTATACGTTTGAACCACAATCTGCAGCGCCGAATTAAGTGGCGGGTTTGTGTCAGGAACTTTGGAGATAATCGTGCAATGGGAACTTGAATCCAAACTTGCTATGAAATTGAACTATTAAAAAACTCAATAGTGCATTTCTTCTGAATGCTTTTCGTTATTTGTTCATTCTATTTTATAGTGAGCAACTCGCCTAAAACTACTTTTATCTATTGTGTGTATTTTTTTTTTGTTTCAACGCGCGCTTTTTCCTTCATTTTCCCCAAATTTTATGTTTGCAGTTTTTTCGCTGGTTTTCTTACTTACACCGCCATAAGTGCGAGCGGTATGACTATTGTATCTCCCGGTTTGCAGTATTCTTCCTCATTCGCTTTGTATGTCTGTGATTTCATTTTTCTTTTTCGGACATTCTAGTTGCTTTCGTTCCGTGTTAATTTTTTCATATAATTTTTAGTAATAAAGAAGAAGGAATTCGTGGCTGGTAAATATTTTATCTACAAAATAACCTTTTAAGAAATTTTTTTTTTCATTTTTGAGATGTAAATTTTGTAAAACTGAAGTGAATTAGTTGCCATAGTGAAAACTCTTGCCGAAATCTGTGCCGTTAGTCGCAATAGAGAATGCTTCCCTCTGTGGTTTATTGGGCCCTTTGTTTTATTGCATTTATTCGTTGGATTTGTCATTATTTGTCGGTCCATTCATGTAGATAGCCGTGATCAGGCATTTTATGAAGTTCAGGCTGAAGTTGGTGGATGAGGTTCTATGGGGTTTTAATTTTCTTTTACTATTAAAATGGATGTAAGGAAAGCGTTACCCCTCCCTTATTTATCACTTAAATCTAAAACCCTAACAGGTTTTATGCATTTTCATTAAGTCAAAGGTGTCGAATTCGATATTTAATTTTTAAGACATTCCTTTTTTTTACCTTCAATATGGATGCAGTTTTGCTTTGAAATTTTTTTTATATCTTGTGATTTAAAGAAACTAGATTTGTTTTGCTGGTTTTATGATATATTTCCTTAGTAGTATATGTATTGTATATTTATTCAATTCAATGAAACGTCGTCTCCATCTCATGCAGTTCCTTGCAATGGCGATTACAGGATTTCCGCTCCAAGTTAAACAATTTACACACCAAATTGATCTTTTTTTAATTCAAATTAAACTTTTTCATATCAAAATAAATCTTTTCCAAATCAAAATAAACTTTTCCTCAGTCAAATTAACCTCTTGCTCTTCCAAATCGATACAAACTTTTTCCAGATTAAATTTTTTGTCAAGTGTTTGGTAGACGCAATACAAATCTATATATGTACCAAGTTCCAAAACGCTGCCATAGGTGCAGAGATATATCATCTTAAGCATGTGTTTTTGCAATGTTTAATTGGATTTGGAAAAAGTTTATTTTGATTTGGAAAATGTTTAAATTGATCAGCAAAAATGGGAGGTTAATTTAATTTGGAAAAAGTTAATTTTGATTGTGATTGTTTTTCTTTTATAAATCAGAACAAAACTAGTGCTATTTCCCGAAAGTGCTGAAAATTAGCGATTTTATAATCAAGGTTAGGTATTTTTATTTTTATTGTGTAGTTATCTATTTTTGCAACCTGATTGTTAGAATTGTGTATAAAACTAGCATTTTCCGGTGTGCTTTGCTTCGCATTGTCTTTTACAGGGGACAGAGCAGGATGTAAATTGTCCCGATGCAATTTATGCATGTACATTTTTAAAGGGCGTAGTACCGCCTTTTTTCAATGGACATTCTTTGTCCCGGTACTCTTAATACATATACCAAATCTCACTCATGTCGTTTGAATGTTTTCAGAGATATGTAGAATAAATACGTGCCACCGCCCACTTTTTCACTGAAAATTATTTGTCCTAATGCACTTCGCACGAGCATCAATTTTCAATTATCAAGTAGTTTCAGAGATTACGGTTTTTTTGCATCGCCCAATTTTTTAAGCCTAGCTTTCTAATATTAAGATATTGAAAATTTCATTCAAATCGGTCAGTTAGTTTTCGAAGCTATAAGTAACATACAAAATCTCATGTTTTTCATAAAGTAGTTTTGAACAAACTATGGCAAGTCCTGCGAAAGACTGAATACTAAGGACTCGATTTAAATGGTTTATAAACATTTTTTCAATTGATGTAAAAATAGAAAATTGAGGACCTTTGACTGATTTTGCAACCGATTCGGTAACTTATCCTTATTCTTAATGGTATAATGAGCTAATCGATTGCATTTTGGTCTACACTTAACTGCAAAGTTGGAAATTCTAAAAACTTAATCCTCTACACTATAAGATATATGTATGTGAATAAATGGGAATACATATTTTACATTTTGACACTCAACAGGACAACAATGAGTTTCACTTGAGGTTATTGATTTGACACCTTTGGCAAAATTCTAAATGTATGCAATCAAGTCAAAAACCCGATAATTTTGTCAACATTTTATGCATTTACTTGGTGAATAAGTTTCAAGAGGTTCGTAAGGATTGGCTTACGGTTAAGAATTTGTGTTATAGAACAATGAACTACAACTGAAGAAATTTGTACAAACATGTTTAAAAAATGGCATTCGGATGTCGTTAATATAGCTATTCTAAAAATTGGTATAAGTTGGACAACATATTGTTTTGTCAACTGTAAACTATCGAATATTTCTTGCAGGTTTTAGGAGGACTAACAGCAACTTATAACGCAGCTAAAATTTAAATTTGAAGAAAGTGATTTTTTTATTTAATTAACAAAATTGCCTTTCATAAAATCGAAGAAAAACTCTTTTTTATTAATAACTGAGTTATAAGCTGTTCTTAGCTCTTCTAAGATATGAAATTTACACTACGGTAAGAATCGATTTTAAAAATATGGGTAGTAGATATGTCGTGTCAATTGTAAACTTATATTTTTTTTACAACTTTAAGGAGAGCTCAAAAACAGCTCAGAGCTTAAGTACTATTGAAGTTTGGATAAACATAATGACAATCTATAAAATGGAAAAGAAAAAAACATTCCAAATTTCAGTAATGATTGAGTTGTACACTTTATAATTGACGCTACGATATGAGTTATTAAATAATCTTTACTTATAGTTTATAATCAGATTAGGGGCCTGCACAAGACACCTTGAAATATAGTCAATTTTTTTACTCGTAGATTTTACACTGAACTGAAGTATTTGATCCAAAAAATTTAAGATTCGAATCTTCATTGTACACTGATATCATTTTTACACTCAAGTACATTATCTTGTTTTATCAGTGTCAAAAAAAATCCTGATTCTAACAAATACTTAAGTGTACTGTATTTAAAACAAACAAATACTTCAGGTTTGTCTAAAACGTGCGAGTAAAAAAAGTACAGTAAAATATATGATACGGTGACACTTGGAAATTCCAAAACATTGGTAACCCAGAAATGTAGTAGCTTGCATGCATTTTCGAAAGAGAGCGTAAATAAAAAAGAGTCAGAAAAAGAGAGCAAAAAACTACTTTTGCCACTAAAGTAGCATTTTATAGTGTAAGTACACTACAACTACACTATATGCACCGAACTTAAAATGAAACTGTAGACCAGATGTGATGCTTGCACTAATTCCAAGACTCATAAAACCTATACCAATCGATATAGAATTTTTCCCTGAACAACGTATCATAATGAGTCCTCGCAATTTTTCCGGGAAATTATGTAAATTGATGTTTTCCACGTGAAGTACTAGGTAAAAATTGTTGATGTATCCGATTTTAGTTATATTTGAGTCCTCGATCCAGGTACAAAATATTTTTCCAGCATAAAGCCTGGGTAACGAGCTAAAGGACTTTAAAAATTTGACTATTCGGCAGGTATGCGTTATTTCGAATCATAGTTATAAAGTTCTCTACCTCGTTAACCAGACATTACAAAGTTATAAGAAAAAAACAAAATAAGAAAAGTCGAAATTCAGTGTGAATTCAAATTATTAGAAGGTATAACAATCAAATATTATTACGTTGTTCATGGAAAAATTCTCTATCGATTGGTATATGTTTAATGAACTTTGGAATTAGTGCAAGCATCACATATATAGCCAATCCCTTATCTGACTGCTCTACTGAAGCCAAACAAACAAGACAGATCTGTTTAGAATTTGTTTTTTCTTCCTTCATATCCAAGTACTGTCAAGATATTTGCACGCGATACTGAACTGAAGCAGTTGATAAATAAAAAGCGGGTACAAGACATACTATATCTTAAAACGAAATGTCTTAAAACTCCACCAAGATTTATTGTGCAGACCCCTAAATCAGACCCATTGCTTTCGAGAAACTCATTTTTTTTAAATGTTTGAATTATTACTTTTAAAAACTTTTTTATCAATTTTGTTCGTAACACAGGTCCCACATAAACAAAAAGATTTAGAAATAAATTCGTATTCTGATTCAAGTTTAAGAAAACTTACATATGTTAATATTTTAGAGTTTTTGCAAAAAGTTCATATTTTTGATTAGTCAATGGTAGGAAAAAAGTGTTCATATTTTCTATATTCGATATTTCATATGTTGGGATGTTAATATTATCGCGAGTTCACTGCATAAGAATTTAGTGATATCAACCAGAGACCGATTCACAAAGTTTCATAAAGATCCGTCAATATACTCAAAGTCCTTGGGTTAAAAGTGTTTTTTTTTTTTTTTTTTCTTTTCTTGTTTTTTTGTATCTAATGTGTGCCTTGAATTTATTATTTTATGTATCATTCTAACTCATTGTATTTTATCTGTTTTGTTTCCACAGTGCAACTCCACAATCTACAAAGCCCGATTATTAAGTTTTACAATTGTGATCTTGTATCAAAAGCAAAACTTAGCACGAAAAAAGGAGTTTTAGTCAAGTTGGAGTGCACAACGTTGCTAAAAACTTTTTCGTCTAGTATTTGAATTTTTTTTTATAATTCAACAGAACATATGAAGTATATTCAGCAAACACTCCACTAGTGCGTTTATAGTCAACTCCTTAAAATAAATTAAATTAAACAAGCAACAGATAAAGTATTCGAATATTCTTGCTAAAGTACATAATTGATATTGTTATATAAGGTATAAGGACACAAATTCCATAAATTATATATGTATATACTCGTATATATATGTATGTAATTAGAATTCAGTAATTTATTAATGGAAATGAAACTGCAGCAGTGAAATTTGAACAAAAAAAAAACTGAGTAAGGATATACACATTAAGGGGCACCAGATTACCACTTGTAAGCGTTTTTATACACAAACAATTTTGATAGTTGTGTTGCCGTTAGCCTAAGCAACAACACACAACTTCTCGAAAATGGATGAATCACAGCCTAAAACGTTGTATGTCGGGAACCTTGACACGTCAGTTTCGGAGGAGCTATTGAATGCATTGTTTGGTCAAATGGGTCCAGTTAAAAATTGCAAAATTATACGAGAACCAGGAAATGATCCATATGCGTTTATTGAATATTCGACGTTCCAGGCGGCCACTACAGCACTTACCGCAATGAATAAACGATTGTTTTTAGACAAAGAAATTAAGGTTATACATTTTCTTTAGAAGAAAAGCTGGCCACTTTTTAAGTTTCGGTGTCATAAATTGTAAACGTTTTGTAAAGATTTATGTGAGGCTTTACATAATAACAACATAACATTTTACATAACTTATTTTCGAAAAAATTCTCTCGAACTTATAGCTTTGCAAAACTCAATAAATTGAATCTGAAAAGTGGCCAGCTTTCGATTGTTTAATATTTTTTATATTGGATATTTTATATTTGTGCTGATGATGTTTTATGAAATTACAGGTTAACTGGGCAACTAGTCCTGGCAATCAGCCAAAGACAGACATTAGTTCACACTATCATATATTTGTTGGTGATCTAAGTCCTGAAATTGAAACAGAGACTTTGCGCGAAGCATTTGCTCCTTTTGGCGAAATATCTAACTGTAGAATTGTGCGTGATCCCCAAACGATGAAATCCAAAGGTTATGCTTTTGTCTCTTTCATTAAAAAAGCCGAAGCAGAAAATGCGATACAA
This sequence comes from Calliopum simillimum, assembly GCA_951812925.1. Classification (NCBI taxonomy): domain Eukaryota; kingdom Metazoa; phylum Arthropoda; class Insecta; order Diptera; family Lauxaniidae; genus Calliopum; species Calliopum simillimum. The sequence goes on from OX638368.1 coordinate 122,619,059, forward strand.
GCAATGAATGGCCAGTGGATTGGGTCTCGTTCAATTCGAACAAATTGGTCCACACGAAAATTGCCTCCACCACGTGAATCGACAAAGACCGGTCTTGGTATCAAAAGTAATAGTCGACATACTTTCGAGGATGTTTACAATCAATCAAGCCCAACGAACACAACGGTCTACTGCGGTGGTTTCCCTCCAAATGTAATAAGCGACGAGTTAATGCACAAACATTTTATACAGTTTGGTCAAATACAAGATGTTCGAGTATTTAAGGACAAGGGCTATGCCTTCATAAAATTTATGATAAAAGACTCTGCGGCACGTGCTATTGAACACACACATAACTCTGAGGTGCATGGCAATCAAGTCAAATGCTTTTGGGGCAAGGAAAATGGCGGTGAAAATTCTATGAACAACATGTCAAATAATATGGCAGCAGCTGCTGCCGCTGCTGGTGCTATCATTGGACCTGGTGGTATGTCAACACAACAGCATGTAGCCGCAGCGGCAGTAGCTGCGAATGCTGCTGCGGCGATACCTGGTCAAGTGATGACCCAGCAACAACTTGCAGCCGCTACGGCTGCCGCACAATATCCATATGCTGCGGCTGCTTATCAACAAATGGGTTATTGGTATCCACCTACAGTGAGTTAAATAAAAAACATATTCGATATTATGAGTTTTTAGTTGATAATTTTAATTATTTATTGTGCCCGTTGGTTTTAGCCAAAATGTACACATTCACAAAAAAAAAATTTCGAAATTTTAAAATAATACGAAAGAAAGAAGAATAGAATCGTATCCATATTGATTTTTTTTTTATTATTAAATACAGACTTTGTTTTGTTGGTGTTATTGATTGTTTAGCATTTTAAAAGTTGGTTTTTTCTTCAAGGGTTATCCGGCAGCTCAGATGCAAACTCAATACATGCAACAAGGTTATTATCCATATGCATATACCAGTGCTCAACAAGCTGGAGGTAAGTTAATAAAAATTATTATTTTACACACTTTTCGCTTACTTAACGATTCTGATATTTTGCTCAACAATTCATTAACTAACTATAGAGGACATAACTTTAAACGAGTATTCTGATTGTCTTATCCAAATTAAAAAATACAGTTTTGCAAAATAATTCCAAGTCAATTTTTTTCACCGGAATAATGTACATTGTTTTCGCACGGCTTGTAGCTTATGTATGTATGTATTCTCCTTTAACTCCTAGGAGGAGCATAGGGCCAATATGAAATCTCTCCATTTGTCACGATCCCTTGCGATGACTTTGATCTCTTGCCACGATTTTCCCGATTCTTGGATTTCCTTTTCCAACGACCTTTTCCAGTTGGTTTTGGGTCTACCACGTCCTCTACTGCCTTGTGGATTCCACTCAAGGGCCTGGCGACAAACTTCGCTGTGTGGTTTCCGGAGAGTGTGACCAATCCATCCCCATTTGCGCAGCTTGATCTCGTTTGCTATAGCCTTCTGTTTGCATTTTTGATGTAGCTCGGCATTTGATATAGTGCGAGGCCACCAAACCTTTAATATACGCCTTAAGCATTTGTTGACGAATACTTGCAGCTTGTTTGTTAGTTGTTCAGTAACAAGCCATGTTTCGCACCCATATAACAAAACCGATTTCACATTCGAATCAAAAATGCGCACTCTCGTTTTGGTGGATATAACGGATGAAGACCATATTTTGTTCAGTTGAGCAAACGCGCCTTTTGCTTTTGCTATTCTTGAGTTGATATCCTCTTTTGCTCCACCATCCATGGAGATAATGCTGCCTAGATACGTGAAGCTATCGACGTTTCCGATGTCATCACTGCCAGCTTTAAACGTCATGTCATTGCTTGCGTTTAGCTTCATGCTTTTAGTCTTGGATACGTTGATTTTTAGGCCGGCCTTTTGTGATTCCAAGACAAGGTCTTCAATTTTGCTTTGCATATCTGAATGTTTGGACGATAAGAGGCAGATGTCGTCAGCGTAGTCGAGATCTTCCAGATGTTCGGTAAAGTTCCATTGAATACCCCTTTTGGCCTTTTTAAGAGCTTTATCTAGGATATCATCAAGAACGATAAGGAAGAGTGATGGTGATAGTAAACACCCCTGCCATACGCCTGAATTAGTGGTGAATGTCGGTGACAACAACCCGTTGTGTAACACACTGCATTTAAAGCCTTCATATTGTGCACGTACTAAGTTTATGGCCTTTGCGGCAATACCTCTTCGTTGCAGTGACGCCCAGATGTTTTCTCGGGAGACACTGTCAAAGGCAGTGCTATAGTCAACGAAGACAAGTTGAAGTGCAGCACGCCACTCGCATGATTGTTCGACAATTATTCTGAGCGTGTTGATTTGATCCACGCATGATCTGTTTCGCCGGAATCCTGCTTGCTGCTTTCGAATGGCTGAATCAAGTTTTTCGCTTACCCTGCTCAGAAGCACTTTCGTCAGTACTTTTGATGGAACTGAGAGCAAGGTGATGCCTCTATAGTTTCGGCACTCGCTTAGGTCACCTTTTTTCGGTAATTTGACTAACATGCCATGTAGCCAATCTTCTGGCAAACGCTCTTCACTCCAGATTTTGTTGAGCAGAGGATGGAGAATTTTAGCTGATGTTACGGGGCATGCCTTTAGCAGTTCAGCTGTTATTTGATCTATACCGGCGGCCTTGTTGTTTTTCATGCTTTGGATAGCTTTCACAATTTCATCAATTGTAGGCGGCGGTGTTTGTATTCGACTACTACTGCGAGTCATTGCGGCAGTTGTAGTTGGTGATTCTGGTTGCAGGGATGTGGTAGACATGGGATTTAGTATATCGCAAAAATACTCTTTCCATCTGTTTAGTTGGTCGTCTGCAGATGTTAAGAGATTTCCGTTTTTGTCTTTGATAGGGCGGCTCTGTTGGAGTTTTCTGCCTGATAATCTGCGGGTGATATCGTAAAGCTGCCTGAGATTTTGAGCATTTGCAGCGCTTTCGGCTTCGCTCGCGAGGTCGTTATACATTCTTCTTTTGTCTTGTCTGCACGATCGCCTGACTTCTTTATTGAGAGAGTTAAAGACCTTTTCGGCGACGTTCTTTTGCGCTCTAGTTTTAGCGTCGTCTCTCAGTTTTTTCGCGCTTCTTCTTTTTTCGACAAGACCCCACGTTTCCTCGCTCATCCAGTGCTTCTTGTTCGAGGGTCGAAACCCAAGTATTTTTTCACTGGAGTTTAAGAACGCAGCCTTAGCGGCCCTCCATGATGTTTCAATACTTCCACCACAATCGAACGGAACTGTTTTAAGTTCTTCTACGAAAGATCTGCGTACCTCATCGTTCTTAAGCTTAAGCACGTCGAATTTTTTTGCTACAGATTGTTCGCTGGGACGTTTATTAGCGGCAAGTTTTAGTCGAATGACCGCGACGAGAAGATGGTGGTCGGAGCCTATGTCAGCGGCCCTCTTTACTCGTACGTCCAGAAGACTCCCTCTCCATTTTCTGCTAATGCAGAAGTGGTCGATTTGGTTTTCAGTGGTGTTGTTTGGAGACACCCAAGTGGCTTTATGGCATTTTTTGTGTGGGAATAGCGTACCTCCAACGACAAGACCGGCTGTATTGCAGGCGTCAATGAGAAGCTCTCCATTGTCGTTTCTCGCACCCAAGCCATGTCTTCCAATCACGTGCTCTAGGTTAAGGTTTTCTGAGCCTACTTTGGCATTCAAATCGCCCATAACCATTATGATGTCGTTCTTGTGAGCACTGTTTATTGCTGCAGCGAGCTGGCTGTAGAATTCATCTTTGGTTTCTCTCTCTGCCAACTCTGTGGGCGCGTATGCTTGGAAGATGGTAATATTTCTTGCGGGGGTTCGAAATCTGCACCAAATGAGTCTTTCGTTTACAGGTTTCCATTCCATTACTGCCTTTACTGCAGTTTTACTTAGCAAAAATCCAACTCCATCCCTGTGGATGTCATCTTGCGATCTACCGGAGTATAGAAATTTTTCGCCGTCAGGAAGTACATATTCGCCGGCACCGTTCCATCTACACTCGCTTAATCCCAATATCTCAAGGTTGAATTTGTGGAGTTCTCTAACGGCTTGGTGTATTTTGCCTGGTTCATTTAGAGTTCGGACATTCCAAGAGCCGATGCGTGTTCGAGTTTTCATCGAAAGGATTTTAAAATTTTGAGAAACCATATTGGTTCCAGTTATAGGAGAATCATTCCTAACTATGCATGTTTCTTGCACCTCCAAATCCGATGTGCATGCTGCCGAGGCAGGTGGATTAACCACACTCTGGTGGGTACCACTTGGAGAGTTATTTCCCATCGTTTTCCGATCCATGCTTCATTAGTATAATCTTCTCGGCAACGCCCCACGCAGTAAGTTATAAGCTTAAAGCTGGATCCGGCAAGCGCTGCAAATATAGTGGCCAAATTCACTTTTAATTTCAGCCGTCCAATCTGGAACAGACGCTGACCTGGGAGCCGCCCACTCTGGATCAGACGCTTCAGGATTTCGACAAGATGCTTATTTTAAGGCGGCATCGACTCGCCTTGTCAGTGCCAGTTACGGGCATTGTGGGTTTTTCTTTCGAGGCGCAACGCTGTCCAACGCTACACCCTTCCACACCCTGGCTGGTCACCCGCTTTTAGTCGCCTTTTACGACAGGCATGCTTACCTCGGGCATATTCTGACCCCTAAGCCAATTTAAAAAGTTTTGAATATATGTATAAGTATATATGTATAAGTAGACCCCTTTTTTCTTAATCAAGGCAAAATTTATATTATCTTAAGGTTTTCCGCATTGCGATAAATAAGATGGAATCGAAATTTGTCTTCCATTAAACCAAATTGGCTATCGGTTCCATCCGTTTTACTGTGATCCAAATAATCATTGATTTCAAGTCCAAAAAAACGCTTTTTTCAGACATACGGCATACAGGAGTTTAGTTCACTTTTTTCAAAAGCACCGGATAGCCAGGATCTTTCTCACTTAACCTTACCTTTTATCTTCTCAAATTTGATAATTTCTTTCTGCGATATCATCCATTCGTAAGGTATCTAAATTCCATACATATGTAGAGTTGCGATATAAACCATGGAACGTATCATAGACTGCTTCATTAAAGAAAGCATTCCTCACGGTTACCTATCACCTACTCAGCTCGCCTACCAATTAATTAAAAACATTGAGAATACACTTTAGCGGCATTCCTGGATATTGAAGGGGCCTTTAATAATATTTCAAATGAAACGCTAATAGAGGGACTTCGGTTGATAGGGTCAACGAATTCCTTATAGGGTGAATCAGTTGTCGTTTAATATCAACAACGTGGAGTTCTGAATGGACTCAAAAACTGGCGATTTGTGGCACTCCACAAGGTGGTAAACTTTCACCACTAATCGCTTTAAATCCTTTATTAATCCCTTATTATTACAGGGCATGGGCACTAAAGTTGGTGCCTATGCTGATGATCTTGTTTTAATGGTAAATGGGAAATATCCGAACGTACTAAGATTCTGAAAACCTGGCTAGAATCTTTAAGCAGATGGTGCTTCACAAGAGGCCTTTGTATAAATCTATCAAAAACCCAAGTTATATTTTTCACCAGAAAATATGAAATACCACCTTTCAGGTGCATTCGTACCAAAGGAATCACCATAAATTTATCAAAAACAGTAAAGTTTGTAGGAGTGATTTTAGATCACAAACTAATTGGAAAGGAAACATTGAAGAACGTGTAGCAAAAGCTAATAATGCCTTCTACGCTTGCAAAGTCATGTTTGGTCGCACTTGACACTTTCGATGCTACGATTTATAGTACTTCAAACCCTTAGCAGTAAGTTTGAAACATGCCTGAACTGGGTACCTGGTCACCACGTTGTAGAGGGCAACGAAATTGCTGATGAACAGGCAAAAAAAGGTGTGCTACTCGAATGTGAACCGTTAAGACTATCACTTCGCTTACAGCACCATAATTTTATATATCAGAAATCGCTTAACTGTGAGTAACCTAAAATGGATTAACACAAATACTAGCAAAATAACCAAAATTTTTAGCTAATTCTGTGAAGACAAAACAGACTACCTTCTCTCTTTATGCTCATAGAATGGGCATTGTAACTTATAGTAGGTGTGGGTGGTGTGATGAAGACGGAGAGGAGAATTTGGAACATCTACTGTGTTTTTGTCCAGCGCTTTGCAGAACTAAATTTAAAACCCTTGGACAAATGTGTTTAACAATCTTGAAGAACTTTCAGATACTGGTCTAATACCAATCAAAAACTTCGCAACGGCTTCTAAAGCCTTTATGCTCAAGCCTAAAGAAGGCTGAGAACCTATTATTACATCTGCGTGACTCAACGTCCGGGATGATGTGGTACCACTATGGACCTTTTGTGTGGCTATTTTGCCGCCACTTAAACCTAACCTAGAGTGGGTGTGATAACAAATTTTTGGATTTTTAGTGTACATGCGTTGTCTATTTCTGAAAAAACATTTTTTTTTTTTTGCATCAAATTAATCTTAAATAGCAAATTTTTGCATTTATTTACTTACTTTGAAACTTGAGCCAAGAACGCTGCCAAATATATATAGTTATGTTACCGTTGCCAGATAAGGGATTTGAAGCCTACATTTAGGGACATTTTCTGCTTTTGAACATAAAATTTTTACTTTTTTTTTTTTTTCTAGTTAATCTGAAACACAATTGGGAGATTCCTTTAAACGTGTTAAAGCCTCGAAAACCTCGTTAACTCATAAAAGTTGTCAAAATCAATACAAACTTTGACGGTTTTACGAGTTTACGAGGTTTTTCGAGGCTTTTACACGTTTAAAGGAATCCCCCAAATATTTTAGCATTGTATTTTTTTAAAATTTTTAATTTTGAATTCAATTTGGAAAGAAATTATTTTTGTTGTGTGGTATCAATTATTTTGACACAAAAACAGTTGAAGATATGTATGTATACATATTTTTTTTTTTCAAATAAATACAAGATTGCTGTTTTTGTAAAACTTTTCAGGGATAAATGATATCAGATCTAGAGAAAAAAATACGTTGATCTGGCAACACAGCATTATGTAATCGTCAGCCTATCAAAATAATTTAAAATTAAAAAATTATCTGATTGTTGTTTGACTCAATATGGCGGATGTGCATATTATAGTATTTTATTTTATTGAATATCTTATTAATCTCAATAAAAATATAGAAACTGACAGGCTTTTTAAGATCCTGTGAACCTTCTTTACTATCTAAAACCATTATATCCGGGATTTTTTGATAGTGTTATCACGCCTATTATCCAGTAAAGACTAGTAAACATATGTTTTTGACACTTGGCAATATTATGCAAAAATAAAAAAAAAAAATGTTTTCAAAAAATTGTTACAGCACAACGAAGAAACGCTGAAAAGGTTTTTCGTTGTCTTTTAATTTGATTAACTGAGTATAAAAATCACTACATGATGTTTATTTAATTGTTTGGAAAATTTTTTTCAAAACATTTAATTTTTTATTTATGAAAAACATTGCCAAGTGTCAAAAACATGTTTTCTGGACAACTTTTGCTAGTAAAATGTTGTCCAGTAAAAACTCGCAAGCTCTCTCATAACAAACTGTCAATTTACTCTCACGCTTTCTCTCTCGTTCCTGGACTTCAAAATATAAACTGAAAACGAAACTTATAGTCCGGGAGCCGGCAATACTAAAAGTGCCGTCATCGCGGATTCTGAAATTTTTAATGCAAAATGGTAGTTTACACTAAGGCGAATAAGAAAAGCTTGGTCAGCATGGTTGTAGCCTGGCAGAAATATTTTTAAATGGTTTTTGAATTATTAAATTTTCGGAATGTCTTGCAGTCATCGCGGTTTCTGATCAATCTTAATATTAATCGATGGTAAATTTCATAAACATTCAGAAAAAATCCGGCCGACCAATTTTTTTTGCCGAAAATGACCGACAGACCTATTTTAATGGTGGGTACAATTTCTCTGTTATCACGGAAATTTGTTTTTTTTTTTTTTTAATTTACGTGTTTTAATGTCAAATTTAAAAATATCTTGGTATGCGAGCTTAGAAACTGCCGGAAGTACCCACTGTCGCACCATTAAAATAGGTCTGCCGGTCATTTTCGGCAAAAAAAAATTTGGTCGGCAGGATTTTTTCTGAATGGTTATGAAATTTACCATCGATTAATTTTAAGATTGATCAAAATCCGCGATGACGGCAAAACATTCCGAAAATTTAATAATTTAAAAATCATTTAAAAATATTTCTGCCAGGCTACAGCCATGCTGACCAAGCTTTTCTTATTCGTCTTAGTGTAAACTACCATTTTGCATTAAAAATTTCAGAATCCGCGATGACGGCACTTTTAATATTGCCGGCTCCTCGCCTATTATTTCTATCGGCACACACTGGTTCAAAATCCTAAAAAGCTGGACAAAAGTCAAAAAATAAAGTTTTTTTAAATTAACTTTTTATGAACCGTATTGTCCAACAGATATTCATAGACCTCAAAAAATTTGTATGAAAGATCCAGGTATTCCTACATTGCTCTTGGGATCTCTCCAAAAGTACGCTTCTCAGACGCAAAATTCTGAGAGTTATAAGTAAAAATTAAGTGTTCACTGTAAAAATTGTGTGGTTACTGTAAAACTGAACCGATTTTAATGTTTGAATATGGAATCTCTTTGTAAAAAAAATACTATCGAACCTCTATACTTAAGACTTGTAATAGTTTATAATTTTACGTTAATTATGATTTACTTAAAATCAAATTATTTCACAAAATCAGTTTGCATTGGTTATGAAAAAAGCCCAGAACTAATTTATACCACGTCATACCACCAAGATTTTTTGGGTTTAAGAAGATTGAAACCTTTTCTAACACATATCAACAAATTGAGGTGCCTTTTTTATACCCTACACCCAGGGTATATTCACTTTGTCCTTCCGTTTGCAACGCAGAGAAGGAGGCGTGGCAGGTATAGAAAAGTATATATATTCTTGATCAGCGTCACCTCCTGAGTCGATATAGCCATGTCCGTCTGTCTGGGTGGCTGGCTGGCTGGCTGGCTGTGTGTTGAAATACACTTTTTGGGAAAACTGAGCAAGATAATTCAATGAAATTTGGTACATTGCCTCCGTCGTCAAAGTTAGCTCGGGGGATTGAAAATGAGCGAAATCGGTCAACGGACACGCCTACCGCCCATACAAAAAATATATTCAAAATGCAATTTTAGGAGTATTTTTCACGACAATGCAACCACAATACAAATAAATACTACGAATTGTAAGCGCAAGCTCTGATAAAAAACTGAGCGAATTCGGACAAGAGAGATATTCGAACCGAATTTGACTCAGACTGTAAAAATTATAAATGAAAGCTCTCAGCAAAAATTGGTTGAAATCGTACAGGGGGGCGTGGCACCTCCCATATAAGCAAAAGTTTCAAAATGCTATACTGAAAAAGTTTTTTGAGATAATCCAACTTAATTTCACTCTGACACTAAAAAATATAAATGCAAGCTCTGAACAAAAACTGGGTGTACTCGGACAAGAGGGCGTGGTACCTCCCATACAAGCAAAAGCTTAAAAACGCTATACTGAAAGCGTTTTTTGAGATATTCGAACATAATTTGACTCTGACACTAAAAATTATAAATGAAAGCTCTCAGCGAAAATTGGGTGAAATAAAACAAGGGGGCGTGGCACCTCCCATATAAGCAAAAGATTCAAAATGCTATACTGAAAGAGTTTTTTGAGATAATCCAACTAAATTTCACTCTTACACTAAAAAATATAAATGCAAGCTCTGAACATGAACTGGGTGTACTCGGACAAGAGGGCGTGGCACCTCCCATATAAGCAAAATTTTCAAAATACTGCAGTGTAGGGTATTTATTTTTTGGCCAGGCCAAAATTTACACCCTTACTAGTTTCCTTTTTTGTTTGACGCGATTTTTTCTGAAGCACCCATAGGAAAATTGAACTCATATTGCTTACCAAGTCGTCTGCTGAGTATTATTTTGCCGTAAACGCCACTTCGTTTAAAAAGCATAAGCACATAACTTGTGTAGAGACGAGCACAAGTTATCTGCTTTTGCTTTTTCAACGAAGTGGCGTTTACTTCAAAATAATACTCGGCCGACGAAGTGTCAATATGTGTTGCTCGCCTGAAATGGAAAAATTTTTATATTATTATACAGCTTATACTCCGTGATTTCGGAATCTAAAACCCCTTTTTATGTAGATCAATTAACCGTTGCACACAACTCTATCAAAGTTAAAGTTTTGAAATAAATTTTTAAATTAGATATAAAAATTGTGCAAGTGTTGTTTTTTGCCATTTCGAATCCGCCATTTTGTTTTTTAAAAATCTAACGTCAGACTCGTAATCAGTGACCCCAAAAACCCCCGAGTAAATTTTTTGTTGGATTTGGTTGAACATTTATGCAAGTCGTCCGCCATTTTGAATTCGCCATTTTGAATTCGCCATTTTTTTTTAAAAAAATCTAACATCAAATTCGTAATCGGCGACCTCAAAAACCCCCAGGTAAAAAATTTCGTCTCGAAACTTTAATGATTTCGACTTTTGGCCAGCTTTTAGGGATTTTGAACCAGTGTGCGGCAATGCGAATTTTATGATAGAAACCAATTTAAAAACGAACCCAGAAAGCGTTTCGATACGCAATAGGGGCCTTAGTTCATTAGTCAACTGTGATGTTTCTTTGGGATGTGATTACAATTTTGAAGTCTACAATTTCAAAAGTGATTTTAAAATAAGAAATAACTTGTAAATAGGGTTGCTTAAAATCAAAAATTAATGAACAATTTCCCTGGCATAGTACACACACACAAACACTTTCTTAAAGCTCTTTGTTTTAAAATGCTATAATAACTCAACGAAACTTAAATAAAAAAAAAAAATATTTTTTGTTTTTATTACAGCTCAAGGCTACCGTATGGTCCAATCAAATGTAGCTTGGGGAGTTCCAGGAACGGTTGTTCCCGGTGTTTCAGCAGCAGCTGCCACTGCAGCAGCCGCTGCTAATGGAACACTTACACCGCAAATGATGTACAGTGCCGCAATGCCACAATATCAGACACAATGAAGCTGAAAAGTTGTTGCATCAAATGTGTAAAGTCGATGACGACCATCGCAGCAATAACGACATTTAACATTACGCTATCATTTGATCATCTCTCGTTATTCCTGGGTTGTATGCAAATAAGAAACACAATTCAAACAACAAATTTAAAATTAAATAAAAAGATTATATGATAGAGAACAAAATTCTAACAGTTCAATGAACACCAAAACACGTTCTTTAAGTTAAAAAAAAAACTCATTTTTGCATACAATCTCAAAAACCATAGGAGTTAGGTCGTTGTTAATTAAATTCTATTTAAATAAACAGAACAAAAAAAAAAACAAAAAAAAAAAAAAAAAAAAATATATTACAACATTCAAAAAACATCAGAAACTTATTTTAAGTAATTTAATTTTTCTTAAAATTGTAATAAAATTTATAATTGAGAAATAAAAAAACGGACAAATGAAACAAAATTAAACACCAACAACACACAATTGAGAAACTACAAAAAAAAACCTAAAATGGGAAGCCAATAACCTACATGTAATTAATTAATAGCTTAACAATCGAAGACAAAGTTGAGAAAAAACAAGAGACGGAAGAATTAATATAACGTGTTTTTCACTGTAAACCAACAAAAAAACTTGATTTGAAATAAAATAATATTGAAAAATAATTTATAAACAACATTAACTTAAAAGCCCATAGGAGAACGAATGCGATATATGTATATGTAATATATAAAAAAAAATAAAAATCAGAAACATTAAAGTTAGTTTTTTCTTAAATCTATTTTTTAACTATCTGGCCTGGATCGTATTTCGACTGCCTAATGATGAAAATTGAAAGAACGCTTGGACCGGTGCCGTCCCACGGACTACTGGTTGGGAAACACTGAACAGAAGATTGCATAAACCTTAGATTTTATACTGTATTAAGCTCTGCTAGACTGTAAGGAGTTAGAAACTACTGACCAAAAGAGGTAATGTAAACAAAGGTTTTATGACGAAACGAATCGATTGACTGATTTTCAAATGCTTGCATCCTAAAAGTTAAGACAAAAATTAAAATTTTTGTTCACAAACTTTATTCTTTGAGTCAATAGACCAGTCAAATTAGATACTGGCTACATAATATGTGAGTTGCACTAATTCCAAACTTCATAAAACCAATACTGCCGTCCTAAGCAAGAAGGCCGTAACTGCAATTTTCCAAAAAAATGAATTTATGGCGTTTTTTGAGTATACCTTTATTTTCCCTATAAAATCAACTACGACTTTTGTCGTAACTCCCAGCCGTACAATTTTACTAAACAAGAATACCGTATCTCCACATGCTAAGCAAAAACACCGCAATTCCATAAAAATGTATGATACTACATACATTTTAAAATTATTTCGTTACCCTAAATCATTTCAAAAACAAACAAATTTTCTTTATGGAACACCTCGTGCGCATAGAAAGTATCGATTGTGGCCCCTGGACAAGTCAGTTAACTAAGTACAATTTTCTCTAAGATCTATGTTAGTGTATGATTCCACAGAGGACAACTGCAGCAGCTCAGATGAATTAATCTGTGATTCAAGTTGGAAATCACAACGTAAGGAAATTCAACCCCACATGGTGGACAACTCATCAGATCAAAACCCTTTTACAAAAAAAGGAACTGTGTAAGCGGAAATATAACAAAGACACTGCAGAACAACGGAAAAGAGCTTGCCAGGAAGAAAAAGCCAATAGACACAAAATTGGTATTGGACTTGGTCACCAAAAGACAAGAATGTTTCTTCGGATTTTTTCACAATAAATTTAATCAAAAGTTGTCTTTACGGCATTTTTGATTTGTATCAGCTTCGTCGGAAGTAGTGCGATGCAAAACATATTATCGTAACTCCATTTTTGACTGAAATTTACGGAATTGGCTATTTCCACTGTGGCCATCATGTAGAGCGTAACAAATCCTTTAGGAATGAGGAATAAAAAATAATTTTCCTTAAAGCTGAAAGCGTTGTGGAAACGAAACAGCAAGAAACGCAAAAAACTAATTTTACAGAAATAAAAATTTATTGGAGTTACGGCATTCTTTCTTTGGATGGCAGTATACCAATCGAGAGAATTTTGACCTGAACGTCAATGCTACAACTAGGTAACTCCAATTTTCTAGTTTTGAGATAATTCAATTCTTCTTCTTATAATATTAATATTTTTATAAATTTGACTAGACTGAATTTTGACTTTTTTTGTTTTGTTTTTTCTTATAACTTTGCAATGGTGCCTGGTTAGGCAGGATTGTACACAAAACCATCAAGAATACCATAGCTCACTTATCCCAAGAATGTTTATTTAAGAGTTACCTAGTTGAAACATTGACGTGGCGATATCAAAATGGGTCCTCCCAATTTTTCAGGGTTATCGTGTAAATGGGGGTTTTCCTCGTGAAGTACCAGGTAAAAAATTTTGATGTTTCCGATTTTAGTAATATTTGATTATGTTAAACTAAATCAAATAGCTATCATATGTATATACCAAGTTTAATAACGATAGCTGCTATGGGTGCGAAGATGTGGTATTTTAAGTTTTTTTTTTTATATAAGTGACTCAACACCTCCTTATCTACATAATCCCCGCACTATTTGCAGGATGTTTTATAAGTATAATTGACGCCATTTCATAAAGTTTAATAACGATAGCTGCTATAGATGCGGAAATATTACATACTCACGGATTTTTTCGTATGGAACTGCAGCGCCCCTAGTCCAAGCTCCGCAATTTTTGCATGATCTTTGTTAGATACTATGTGCATTCATGTTTCAAGTTTCGTAACTGCTATAGATGCAGAATTATTAAATTTTCAGAATTTTTTTATATTGGGGGTGTAACGCCCCTTGATTCAATCCCCTCTATTTTGTATGGCACTTTTTTTATTTTTTAACGATTTTTGGCTTTCGGGATGAAATTTTGACTTTATTGTATTCAGTAACGTGAAATTGTATAGCAAACATTTCTATAGTACACACTAATTCAAAATTCCTGTTTTGGGTGTCATTAACCCTTATGTGGAGGACGTAGAGGGTCAAAGTTTTCTACAAAAATATTCCTCGTAATATTCTGGAAGTTTGCTGAACACATGATACACCTCAGAAGTAAGGATCCTATAGTTAAATATATCGATTTGAAACAAGAATCCGTTATTTTTGTTTTTTTCTAGTACATACAATGGATTTAAATACTTAAAAAAATCGATTAAAAAAAAAAATCTGATGTGCTGGTGAAAAACGATGAGACACGGGTATTTTTTTAACGTCTATTTTAAGAGTTTTTTTTGGATTTTCTCATGTGTTTTACAACAAGTTTGAAATTGTCGGACAGAGTAATCGAGAGACAATTTTTTTGTTCCACGCGTATGTGCATGGGTATATGTAATTTTTTTTTTGCATTTTGGATTGAGTCAAAAGGCATTTTTCCGGATTTCCAGGTATATCAAGTACCTCAGCTTCGACTTGCGAGTAAACCTAACCTACATCAGTTCTATTTCGATACAAGGCTTGAAAATCAACAGGAATAAAACAAAAACCTCTAACCAGTGTCAACAAACGTTTTATGATAGCCAAATCTAGAGATGAACCTCACTTACTTGGGTAGCGTCATAACAACTGATAGAAGAATTGAAGCCATCGTATGGATAAGTTTCGTGAAAGCCTTTGAGAATTTTGCACTTACTTCCTACTTAAAAATGAAGTTAAAGAACATGAATGAATCTTAAAAATGTATATGCAACAAATAAATAAAATAAAAACGATAGGTTTACCTAATTCTCGGAAACGTTTATTTTTATTTTAGTATGCACTGCTCTAAGTTTAATGTTCAATACAATTGCGATTTTTCCGCTTTTGTCTAATATAAATTAAATATATGTATGTATACAACAAAAATCTTATAAAGCTATATCATAACATGATTGTAAAACTAACATAAGTAAACCTATTAAAACAATCTAATAAATTAATACAAAAGAAAATTACACAACAGAGTTAAATACATACTTATTTATAAACATAGTAAATTTCTAGTAGCAATGAAATAAATGTATCCGGCTAAATCAAAAACGAAAAACTACTTTGGAACTGAGATGCCCACTGTCCTTCATATTATGAACTACTAAAACCGAATCAAATATCAATATTTTGAGATGTTTAACCTTTAAGAGTCATATGTTGTTCGTCCATGATAAATTATATATTAGCCCTTCGGTAATGTACTCAAAAGTTTTCTAATGGATTTCTTATGGATTTCTCATTATTCAAGAAAGACTTATTTATAAAAATTTTACGACTGAATTTGGATTAAGCACTCTATAAGAAATGATAACGTGCAAAATGAAAATATTGTCACTTAAGCGTTAAACATCTCGAAATAATTTTTGGTTACCGTTTCTCGAATAAAAAAAACCGTCAAAACCTATCTATATATTATCCTTGGAAAGAAATATTAACAATTTTCGCGTTAATAGCTTTTGACTTTTCTAACTTTTTTTCTTCTTGATTCAGATCTGTTTTTAAATTTCAGCGATAAAATTGTAAAGAGAAAAGTCCTCTGATTGGAATCAATTTCATTTATCATTGAATGCGGATTTTAAAACAGAGCCATGCAAAATTTACTAAGTTTAGTTGATAATTTACAATTTCTTTTATTGCTTGTGACACTAATATTAATAATAAATAATAATGTTAAGATGTAACAATCAGATTAATAAACCAAGTACGTTATAAGAAAACTTACGCAGTAATAAGAAAGTTATCAAAAGGGCAGTATGCAATTTTGATTACTTTAAAAACATTTATTTTTATATTAAAAACTAATCAAAATTGAAAAAATCATATAATAGTATAAAACATATTTTAATATCTTTAATAATGTGGCAAATGAAAAAGAAAAAAAAGTGGCACGAGATAGTTAAGACAGAAATTTTATTTATATCCTTTGGTAATGGTGAATCTAAAGCTGGCCAGACTTTCAAATATTAAACAAAATTGCAAAAAAAAAAAAAAAACACCTTAAAAGCAGAAAAACGTTACGTTAAGACTTTCCGATATTTTACCCATAAGTGCAAAGAAAAAAATTTAATTTTTGCAAACTGACGATCGAATTTCTAAAGCTAGTTAATGTCTACAACCAGATTTAGGTTCAGCATCCTTTTTTTTTGTGCCTAAGTCATTAATCAGATATATAATACGCATTTAAAATTAAAAACGCCTATAAAATTTAATAATAATAATGGCTATAATTAAGAACGGAATGTTGAGAAACTAATTCGTTAATAAAAAATACTAAAACTACAACCTTAAATAACTATTCAATATAATGAAATTATTACTTGCAGAAATGTATTGAAATCACACCTACATACATACATTGACCATAATTTATATTGTTATGTCTCCATATTCTTGTGACCATTTTTCATAAGAGTTAAGGCTTTGTGGTGCCACTGATCGACGGATGCGCTTTAAAGAATTGTGAAAATCATTCTCGGTAATAGCACGCATGGCACTTATGTCCAAACATTTGACTTGTTCAACATTAAGTTCACGTATCGGCTCTAAAGCCGCATCTTTTGCTAATGCTGTTAGATCTGAACCAGAATATCCATCGGTGAGTTTTGCTAAGCGGCGCAGTGCATCTGTAGCAAGAGGGCTGCCTTGTTTTTGCAATAAACGTCGTAATAGTAATTCTCGCGTATCTATATCTGGCAATGCAACATAAACTCGTTTTGTAAAGCGTCGCAATGCGGCTTCATCCAGTTCCTGTGGTCTGTTTGTTGCAGCCAGAACAACAATACGATCACCATCTGGATTTCCTGGCAGACCATCGAATTCAACAAGAAATTCAGTCTTCAAGCGTCTTGATGCTTCATGTTCGTTAGTGCTGCGTTCTGAAAGCAATGAATCGACTTCATCAATGAAAATAATCGATGGTTGCATTTCACGTGCCACAGCAAATAAAGCTCGTACTAATTTTTCACCATCGCCTACATATTTGCTGGTTAGAGAAGCAGCTGAAATATTGAAAAAAGTAGCACTGCATTCGGTTGCAACAGCACGCGCTAATAAAGTTTTTCCATTTCCAGGTGGACCAAAGAGTAGAAGACCCTTTGCTGGTGCTCTTAGACCTTTGTTAAAAAAAAAAAAACGTATCTTGCAATTTATAGAAAAAGGACAAAAATCAAAATTTTACCTGTAAATAGTTCTGGCCTAACAGAAGGAAGTATAACCATTTCTTGAAGTGCCTGCTTTGCAACTTCTTGTCCTGCGATATCGGACCATTCTACTTTTGCACCACCTTCGACAATTTCGTCTAGTATTATTTGCACAAGTTTTTGCTCAACACCTTTTACGCTGACCACCGGAGTAGTTCCACCACTACCTCCACCACCACCTTGACCACCAGCAATAGGTGTACGTGAACGCTGGGGAGGTGTATTCCGACCAGATGACTAAAATAATGAAATTTTCCATTTTAATTGAGAGAAGTAAGTTTTGTACGATCATCATAAAATGGTGTAGTAGGTCTATTATTTTTTAAGTTAATTCAAAACGTTGAGGTCAAAAAGCGCGGTTGCGTCCACTCTTTGTTTAAGGTACAAACCCCCGCTTTCTTACATATACATTACTTATTTCTGCTATTGAGACATCACTTCCAATGTGAATTAGGTAGGCACACGATAAAGGAAAAATAATTTGTAATTTCTATGTGGAACAGTTTAATACCACTCATACGACATGTTGTGCATAACACTTAAATTAATGACATGTGGAAAAACTTTCGTATATAAATTTCTAAATAAATATGTTATGTATAGTTGAAAAAAAAAGAGCTACGAAAAGAGATCGGGTAGAATTTTCGGTTTTCAAATTTAATTTATTTTGTTAAAAACCCACACAATAAGAAAGACTTTGATAAAGTTAAAGTAAAAGGTTTATTGTGATATTTTCTGTGGTTTCAAAACTTAGGGCGAGTAAGATCGAAAGCCCAGAAAATGGCCCTTAACTTTAATTTCTTACTAACTTTAACTTTGTTTTTTAAAATTTTATTTTAAAAATTGACCGCGTCACATGTTCAGCAGACATTAGTGATATATGGAGATTCTTAACAATGGCATTTAGATACGTTGGAACCTTAATTTAGTGAGGTATGGCAAGAAAATATATGAGCACAAAAATGGGGGGATTAAGTAGTTCTAAGAGGCGTTGCATCGAGATCAAGTTCAAAAAAATGAGAGTAGTTCCATAGCCGCCCAGGTGTCCCCTTAAAAAAGTTAATTGTGGTGGGCTCGCTTGCCTTTGCAAAAATCATATTTTTATGAAATTGATTCCCTCCACTTTCAGGGTGGCACTGGTAGGGTAGAATGTAAGGCCAACCTCCATTATTTTTGCCCCCTTAGCTAAAATAAGTAAAGATTTTGATCACTCTAATAATAAACACTCACAATATAACCAATCAACAAAACACCCTTGTTCGCTAAGCTAATAATCGGCTTTAACACAACTTTTTCAATACATACTGTCAAGACGCATTGAACTGTTTAATTATACTATGCTTTCGAAAAAAAGAAACATACAAACTGTCTGCGCACTGCCGGCGGTGTAGCCGCAGTTTTAATAGATTGACGTTGTGGAACTCCACTGCCATTTCCTGATGTTTTTGAGCCAAGATTACGTGGTAAAGTTTGCGATTTATTTATGACCGCTAAATTTCCTGGGCGTTTTGTGCCAATAGTAAGTTTTCGTCCAGAAGCTGAAAAAGAAGATAATTAATTTTATACTATACTAAATTGGATAAATTAAAAAATAAGGAAAAACTTTTTTTTTTTTGCTATGTAATTTTTTGATAATAGAAATTGGAAAAATTGCAATCAAAATATAATGCAATAAAGTATGTAATGTATGAAATCATATTAAAAAACTGCATATTCGAATAGGCCACGTTGTCGTTGATGGTGCAATAATTGAAAATCACCGTGTAGTGTTCGCTTGGCTGTCGGTACGTGTAACTCACCTGCATTAACATTCTTGTCGAAACTTTGTTGCGTGCTCGAAGGTGATTTTGATTTATTATTGGCTGCCGCAATACTACGCAACTTTGTGGCATTGTTAATACGAACTTTTGGCAGCCTACTGCTAGAACTTGTAGCGGTTGAAGTATAACTGTCCACCAACAAAGGTTGCACAATTTGTACTCTGTTTGTGGTTTTATTCAGATATTGAACGTTTTGTTCTGTATGATCTTCGGTAACTTTTAAATTATCCATTCGCAACTCTTCATCTCTTAGTGCTACGTATTTATTCAAACATTTATTTTATACGGTAATGACATTGCGCATCGTATAGATTGAAAGTGAACATAAAATAATAAAAACCAAAATGTTTTAAATAAAAAATGTAATTTAATATTAATTAAATAAACTAAACATAGTTTTTTCTTTACAAGCATTGTCTGTAAATATGTAAATAAATATATTTAAAATTTTTCATCAAGTTTTCAACTAAGAAGTATGTAGTATAAAGGCTATCCAGTGGTTAAAATTTGAAGATTTTCTTTAATACTTATTCCCATAGATTTTAACAAGCGCGTACACAACGATTTTTTGTATGGCTGCAGCAAGGGGCCATCCATTAATAACGCAAGATTTTTTTTGGAGCGAGGAGGGGGTAGTGAAAAATCTTATGGTTTCTTACGTGGGCGACGAAAGATTCAAAATATTATCAAATGATACGCAGCGCGTTTTACGAGGGCATTTAATAAATTCGAGACTTTTTGCATTTTCCGCACAGAACTTTAAATCTAATACTGCCCCCGTAAATTGTCATCTATTAACAGACCATTTTGAGCACACAACTTCGTGAATTTTAACAAAAATTAAAAAAAGCGAATTTCGCGTGCTGATAAAGCATTATTTTTTGCGTAAAAAAACCATCACTGAAACCAAGGAATGGCTTGACAAATGCTATGTGGACTCTGCACCATCAATTATTTTTCAGTTATTCTTTAAGATTAAGACCAAGACCAAATGCATGACCAGATCGAGACCAAGACTTAATGCCCAAGGCTAAGACTATATAATAACCCAGACCAAGACGGCTATGCGATGAACAATTCTGTAGTCCCGGCGAATAACCGGGTAAGTCAATATTTAGTCATAGCCGCATTGGCTTCTGAGCGACTCAAATGTGATCTGGTATCAAAATGCTTATGCTATCAGGTCTCACAATCAATAAAGTCATAAATAAAACCTGGTCAAAACTTACAAAATAAGTTTTTTAGCGGAGATATAACGCGGAACAGTTTTTTAGAAAAATTCAGAATTTTCTCGCTAAACTGCCTGCCATTTTGAAAAAACGCTCTTAATTTTGTGATCATAATCGAAAAAATTTAATTTCAGACCCAAAATTCAACATAGCTCACCAAACTTATACCTAAGACAGAAGTTTCCTTTGTTTTTAAGTAGCTACTAAAAAAAATTTAGGTATCATTGGAATGTTAATTTCACTTCCTACAATTAAAGGTTGTTGATAATCCGCCATAGATATTCTTCTTTTTGGATATGAAGCCTTTGGGAAGCTTATTAATAGTCCGCCATAGATGTTTTCCTTCTAGTGTAAACTAGGAAGCCTTCGGAAACCTTCGTGTATAGCATAACCATTCACTGCCAAACTTTTAACTCCATTGGCCGAATAATTTCTGAGTGATATTGCTTCAGACACACGTCCCCCTTTTCACCCCCTTAAGGGATAATTTCGTGGATAAAAACTATCCTATGTCCTTTCTAGGGTGCCAAACTATCTCCTTACTAAATTTCACCAAAATCGGTTCAGCGACTTAGGCATGAAAATGTAACAGACAGAGTTACTTTCGCATTTATAACATTTAGTACGGATGACCCATGTATGTTTCTGGTTAATTTTACGTTTTACATTTCCAAAGGAATTTTTTAAGTAATAACTATTAATTTTGATAAATTTAAAATAATAAATTTTAAATTAATATTAACACTCTCCTACACAATTTTTATAAACTAAAGAAAAGTATGCGTTCACAACAAGATGACTCAGCGTGCATTATTGCTGAAATGTTTATTACTACTACTAACCTAAGAAATGTAAACGATCTCGTGCCATCGAAAGATTGGTTTGCATTTTATCATGTAAACGTTGTGCTCGATCCCAAACGTCACCACGACCACTCCAGCAGTCAACAGCAATGCCGTCTTCGAGTTCCTTAATGCCTTTTCGATACAATTCAATTGCAAGTTCTTTGTGACCTTGAAAGCGAAAACGAAAAGCACTGCATATACCTTATATGTAAGTAATATTAAGTCATCAGCTTACCTTCATTTTCTTCGTCTATTTTTAGTGCTTTAGATATATATTCAAAAGCACGACGATGATGATGCTTCTGTTTTGCTAGCAAAGGATCACCTGGCCCAGGCGATCCAGATGATAGATTACCTTTATGAGACATTTCCAATTGAGGCTTGCTATTGTATTTATTTTGATAATTGTGATGGTAGTCTGATAAAGTGCCACCGGCTAATGGATAGGCAGCTACTATCGAGTTATTGGGCTGTGCAAGTAATGCTCTGGTATCTTTATTATGTTGTGTCTGTTGTTGATTTGCACCAACAACAATTTCAATGTTACACTCTCTATTGGGTCTGGTACTTGCCCCGTACAAATAACGAAATATACAAAACAGCTGATAGATCAGCGAACGCAAAATATTAAAGAGGAATATTATTGGAAATGAAACAATGTAGAGATTTTGTTTATGAACCGATCCAGTAGCTGAAATTCCAGCGTCTTCTTCGTCGGGTGAGTGCGTCACTGAACGTCTATTGGATGAGCAGGAGGCGGAGGCGGTGGTGGGTTTGTTATCGTCAATAAGAGCGACGCTGCATGAGCTTGATGATTTTCGATGGGTTCGAGCAGAAGTGTTTTGTTTAATTGGTGATTTACTGCTACTATTGCTGCTACTAGCGTTTCCCGATGAGGATTGAGTCGTGTTATTCTTGTTTCGTACCATCGGGAATTTGTTTTTCGGTGCTGTAGTTTGGCTGGCTAGAGCACCCCCAACCAGTTTTTTTTAAAATATCACTTTTTTATTTAATTCCCCCAATTTGAAATTCTTTTTTAGATGCTTATTAGTTTTGTAGAAACAATTTTTTTACCTCTATTGCCACTAATATTTTTAATTCCGATGTATGCAGTTCTTCAGGCCGATTTTTTCAATTCCAAAATTCATCCCTTGTATTTCGATTTGACAGTTATTTTGCTTAGTAGTGTTGCTGTTCTAAAATTACAATAAACACACCAAATCTCAACTAACCAATTTTAAAGCCACCGTCGATTTATGAAACGTCAATTAATCTGAAAATGGCCTTAAATCCCAAAATAAATACTCCATCCAGACGAACAATATTTTATGTTAAAGTGCGTTTCAATCGGAGATTTATGAGGTGATTTACGGCTGTTTTTCAAGATGAATTTAACGTTTAATACATTCATCATGTATGCATCACGTCAATTTAATCTGGAAAGAGGCATAAATGAGGAATGATTTTTCAAAAGGGCGTAAAACCACTTCCAACCTTGAACAAACCATCGCCATTACCATGCTAAAATGCATCCTCTAGTTCAAAATTCATCACAAAAAATGCATTTTTCCAAGGTAAAATCATGATCAAAAGTCGCATTTCAGAACAAAAGGGCTTATTTCCATATAATTTCATAGAAATTTTTAAAATTTGATACAAAAAGACGTATTTCGAAAAGTGACCAAAAAAACTTTTAATATTTTTTATATGCCCCACGCTATATAGGTGCTTACATACCATGCCTATAGACATCAAAATAAGCTTCCAAATGGTGAAACAAGACTGATTTCGAAACAAAAGGGCTTATTTTCAAACGTTTCAGAACAAAAGGGCTTATTTCCAAATGTTTTTTACTTTTTGCAAATACTAGAAATATGTTACAACAAAAATTTTAAGGGGATTAGAATCTTTGGTCAACTCGCTATAACACTGGAGACATTAAGAAAAAATAAGTTATTGTAAACAGCCCATAAAAGTTTTTTCTCATTACTGAAAATTTGTTTAAAATGGTTTTATGCCCTTTTGAAAAATAACTCCTCAAATCACCTAATAAATCTTCGGTTAAAACGCACTTTTATACTCAATCTTGACCAACAGCGGAGATTTTTGAGGTGATATAGTCGTAACTCACCGCATTCATTATGTATTTACCAGATTATTTTTAAGAGTGGTATGTGTAAACTGGCGCTAGCTGCTGATCTCAGCTCATGTCAAACAAAATAGAATCAGCTGTTTATTTTCGTTCCTTTGATTAGTTCGTACTTAACCAAATTTTTATTTGATAATCTTTGGTGTAAATTTTCAAAATGTCAAAAGCTGCAGGAAAGTTGAAATCGTTAAAGAAAAATGTTGAAAAAATAACACACACAACAAAATTGAAAACTAATATACCTGCTGGACTGGCAGCTGCTGGCCCACCGCTGGGTCCAATGCTGGGACAGGTAAAAAACCAAACTAGCTCATAGAGAGTATTACGCAAATGTATTATTTATTTTTTGTGTTTTTAAGCGTGCTATAAACATCGCTGCATTTTGTAAAGACTTTAATACGCGGACTGCAGAAATGATAGAAGGCGTTCCGTTACCATGTCGCATATCTGTAAATAGCGACCGCAGCTACGAACTTGTTATTTATACACCACCTGCTACATATTTTCTGAAGCAGGCCGCTGGCATTCAAAAAGGTGCAATGACTCCTGGGAAAGAAATAGCCGGAAAAATAACACTAAAACATTTGTATGAAATAGCTGCGATCAAAATACAGGATCCACCGAATGCATTGCTTACCATGCAGGTACAGATTTTATAAAAAGAAAACATCTATTTTAATGCCTTTTTCATTTTTATTAGCAAATGTGTGAAATGTTGATAGGCATTTCGAGGACCTGTGGTATACAAATCGTTCGAGAACTTGAAACAGAAGAATATGCAGAGTTCTTAAAGGAACGTGTTGCTGTTGTGGAACAGCAGCGTAAGGAGCTGCAAGAAAAACGCGATGCAAAAATGTTACGAACAGGTTAAATTATTTAACTGAATACCTACTTGTTTTGCTAATTGATATGTTGTTGGAAGAGTCGAAATGTTTGTACTAGCAAAATTTAATATGAAACTTGGTAACAGTTCATAAAAAATAAAAGTACACCGTATTTTAAAATTACTACATATCCAACTCAAGTCTCTCGTTTAAAAAGTTTGTCCATTTAATATAGCATTGCATAAATGTTGTGTATTTGGGCGATTCTACATAAAACCCGCAATTTTGACTAAAACAAAAAAAAGTTCTTCCTCCGAGTTGAAATAGTTTAGTTATAATAAATGTAAAAAAAAAATTAAAAATCATCTTGAAATTCCATTTTCACTATCAGTGCAATTTTCCACAGTCAATTTCAAAATTTCCACAAAAGTCGTAACTAAGATGTTTTGGAAAGACTCACAAAACTGAAGCACGGATATGGCAGCTTAAGGTGTTTGTGGCAAGGTGTAGGTCCGATACTTTGAATTGATGGCATAATGGATAGATTCGATGTTGAAAACTAACTTGTTCTTTGAGGAAAATTTAAAACTTTATGAAAGCCAACCGTTTTTGAAAAAAAAATTTTGCTTTATAGGTAAATAATAGAGTTAAACGATTCTATTCTACAGAACGTATAAAATCATTTGTAAACTCGCATAGCTGTCAAATTTGTATTAATTTTGCCAGTTTTTATGAGGTTTTAAAGAGGTTTATATTGTTCATGGAAAACTTTCAAAGTTTCCCACTAATCAAAACTTATTTTCTTGCGATCCTTTGCAACATTCTTCTTGCGCTTCTTATCCATATGCTTTCCAAGTTTTCCAGTTTGTTTAAGAATCTCGAATTTTTTAACCAACTCCTTGGCCCTGCGTTCCTCTTTATAAATAAAAGAAAGTTCGATTTTAATATTTTCCTCCTAAATAAGGGGTTGTCCATAAACTCCGTGACGCTCCTAGGGGAAGGGGGTTCGAGCAAGCGTCACGCTTTGTGTATTTTATATGAAGGTACCTCACATGGGCAGATACATTTTAGCGAATTTTAGCGTCACGGAGTTTATGGACACCCCCTGACTCTTACTTCTGTACTCACTTTTAGTTGTATAATGTGGTGTTCTACCTTCTGCTTTCGCTTTTTGCACCTCCAATTGTTCTTCTTTGAGCATTTTTTGCTTCTCATGCCAATTTCTCTCTTCAACGTTTTTATTTACCAAGCGCTGAATTGAAAATTTTATGTTTCTTTTTTCTTCATCGTCTTCGGTTTCTTTTAATTGCTTCCGTAGCTGGGAAACTTCTTTTTGCCGTACTGTTGATAAAAATTTATAATTTTCTTTAAAACTTTTTGGATCGTATTCGCCTGTATTTTCATCAAAACGTGGGTCGCGCAATTCGGTTTCAGATTTTTTTTGTGCACGTTCGTCGCTTCCTAAAAACGGTACTTGAAATTTTGATGTTTGTTCTCGTGGACGATTTTTGTTAAGACGCTTAAATTTTGTTGCGTCTTTGTCGACTTTTTTTGACTTATCGCTTACTCCAAAAACAGCTTCTTTGTAAACTTTTGAGCCAAGTTCATCCTTCAACTGCATTAATTCTTGAAATGACATTGTACGGAGATCATCTCGTATTTGTTCCTAAAACATGTATGCTATATTTCAATTTACTCTTTATACGTTTTTATTTATAAGATTTTCACCCTTTGCACGTCATCTTCTGAGTCGCTTCCAGATGAAGACATTTTTAAAATCCTTGAACTTTTACAAAATCAAGTCTTTTAAATTCTCTATTTACAATCAATTTCGTATTAAAATGTGTTTTTTAGGGAGATGTTTAATGTTTTCGCAAGGCCAAATTATATTGTCTCTGTTCAGAGGTGCTACTAGAACAAAAAAAAACTTACCAAATGTCAAAGAATTGACGTTATGATTTGACATATTTACCTTCCGAATGCGACCATTACTACAAAAAGTAGACGAAGCGCATCATTTCTTTTGATTTAGTGACGCATTTTAATATAAACAACAGAAATTTAATAAAACGAGAAAATGGTACAAATATACATAAACAAGACATTCTTAGGTGATTATGAAATTAACGCAGAGTCCATCAACAATTATATTACACGAAAAACTGTAAGTACAAATTCTCACCTCTGCTTACCAGCAAATAATGAAATTGCCTTCAATAGCAACTACAACCTCAGGACTTTTATCTCTTACAAAATGGAAAGCTGGTTTCTGACATGAATTCTATTCAATCCCACTTGAATGTGCAATGCGTCCTCAGGATTTGTGGTGGCAAGGGTGGATTTGGTTCGATGCTTCGAGCAATCGGAGCTCAAATTGAAAAAACAACAAACCGTGAGGCATGTCGAGACCTTAGCGGTCGGCGCTTACGCGATATCAATGAAGAAAAACGTTTAAAAGCCTGGTTGGAAAAGCAAGCTGATCGCGAACGTGAAGCAGAAGAACGTAAAAAGAAGAAAATTGAAAAACTTTTACATGTGCCGAAACATGAGTTCAAAGATGAAGTGTACGAAGAACGACGATCCAAACTAACTGAGAAAGTGAATGACGCTGTAGAGGAAGGCCTAAAAACAACAACTGAAATTAAATCATCATCGGTAGATAATGTACGCAAACGCAAAGCAGAGCAATCTGCAAATAAAAACAAAAAGAAAAGAGGTGCTTTATGGATTGATGACGATATTTCAAGTAGTGATAGTTTGTCAGAATGTTCAGACGATGAAAAAAAAAATTGTGAAAAGCAAAGTTTAGAAAGTAAGGTTTCTAATTAAATTATGAGTGTCTATACGGGGGGACTCGCGTACGCGAAAACTCAATTAGCGTACGCGAAATCCAGTGAAGCTTTTTCCCCCGGGACGCAGCTTCGTTACAACAGTAATTTTACATAAAAGTAGGGGTAAGTGGGCGGCCTGCGGCCGCAGCTCAGGATTTAAACCCGTCAGACATCCAACACTGGCTTCGCGGCGGCCTTCGGCCGCGGATCAGTACATAAATTAATCAAGTTCCCCGGGAGAAAAAACTTCACTGGATTTCGCGTACGCTAAATTGAGTTTTCGCGTACGCGAGTCCCCCCGTATAGACATTTCCTAAAACTATTTGCAATGTTGGTATCTAAACTCGTGATTAAAAAAAGCTGAAGAAAGAGGCCAATTCTGTTACCACGTCACTGACCTTCAGTTGAAAATTAAATTGTCGGTTAGCCGACAAAATAAATGTAAATTTTTTAATTTATTTAAAAAATAAAATATAAAAAAATAAAGCTACTTAGTACACGCTTCAGAAATGAAACTTGTTTAAACATTTAGCCACTTGATTTAATTTTTCACGTGAGCATAAAAGGGGCGGGGGAGGGGTCCAGAAAAATCTCACCAAGGGGAGAGTTTTCAAAAATCTTACGTCAACTTTTTACATAAAAAAATATGCGTTATTATTGCAGATTAAAAATTGAAAATCTATATATAAATAGGCAAACGAAATCGGTTCAGTCCCTGTTTCTATACCTAAATCTCAACCGATTTGCTTCATTTTTTTTTTTGTTGGAAAGGTTGTGAGGAGAAGCAGTGCATAGGACTATATTTTTTTTTTAAGTGGGCGGTGCCACGCCCCAAAATGGAAAAAACGCTTTCACGCCTAAACCGCTGCATCGATTTTGACGAAATTTGGTATGGAGATAGAGTTAGCACTAAGGAACGATAATATGACCATAATGTTTTTCAGTGGGCGGTGCCACGCCCCTTAATGGAAAAAACGCTCTCACAGCTAAACCGCTGCATCGATTTTGACGAAGATAGGGTTTACACTAAGGAACGATAATATGACCATAATGTTTTTCAGTGGGCAGTGTCACGCCCCTAAATGGAAAAAACGCTCTCACGGCTAAACCACTACATTGACTTTTTTAAAATTGGGTATACCAAGGAATGAGAATATGACCTTTATGTTTTTAAGTGGCTGGTGCCACACGCTCACGGCATTGATTTTGGTGGATTTTGGTATGGGGACAGAATAAGCAAGACGGAAAGATATCAAAAACTTTTTGCTCTTTAGTAGGAATAACACGGCTCTAAATGACAAGCACGCTATTGCAACTAAGCTGCTGCACCGATTTTTATGAATGCAGATAACCAGAACCCTAAGGAAGAATATTAAAAGCTTTTTGTGTTTTATCGATCAAGGCTTTATAGTCAGATCGAAATGGTCGAATTTCGGCCACAAGGCGAACTCTAGTTTAATTAAAAAATCCCACGTGAGGAACTATACATATATAGAAATACATGTTTTTCACTCCAATTTAAACTTCAAATTGATCCTTTTTCAATTCAATTCAAACTTTTTCCAAATCAAAATAAACTTTTTTGCAATGTTGGTCTCTGAACTCGTGATTAAAAAAGAGCTGAAGAAACAAGGCAATTCTGTTGCCACGTCACTGACCTTTGGTTGAAATTTAAATTGTCAGTTAGCCGGCAAAATAAATGTAAATTGTTTAATTTATTTAAAATAAAATATAAAAAACTAAAGCAACTTAGTACACGCTGTTTTTTCAATTTAATTAAAACTTTTTTCAAACCAATTTAAACTTTTTCCAAATCAATTTAAAGTTTCCTTTTTTAACGCATTCAATGTGTTAAATCGATTGATAAATTATATGATTCTTACATCTGAGGTGCATGTAGTTTAACATATCGATTTACCATAAGAATGCGTTAAAAAAGGAAAGGTTAAATTGATTTGGAATAATCTTGATTTGGAAAGAATTTATTAAATTGATTTGGAAAAAGATTTAGAAAAAGTTTTAATTTATTGGAAAAGCAGCAGGTCAATTTGATTTTAGAAAACGTTTATTTTGATTTGGAAAAAGTTTATTTTGATTTAGAAAAAGTTTATTTTGAATTAGAAAAAATTTAAATTGAATTGAAAAATTATCAATTTGGTGTGGAAAAAAAAGTCTTCAATTAGAGTGAAATTGTAAATTAAAATGTTTGTTTATAAATCCAAACGATCGATA
The DNA here is from genome assembly GCA_951812925.1 of Calliopum simillimum. NCBI lineage: Eukaryota > Metazoa > Arthropoda > Insecta > Diptera > Lauxaniidae > Calliopum > Calliopum simillimum. The sequence goes on from OX638368.1 coordinate 122,648,325, forward strand.
ACATTTTGCTTAATATACTCGTAATTGAATTGATTTATTTTTGGATATCCATAAAATATAATTTTTTTTTTAGTAATTTATTTCGCAACATAAATAATTTTAACTGTAGTTTGTTTTTTGTTATCACCAAAATCTTAGAGAGTAATTTTTGCAATGTTCAAAAATTATGTCGGTGAATCTTCAAGACAGAATTATTTTGTTATACTATGCAAATAACTTATTTTATTAATGTACTATGTATATTATTCAAATTAAAAACTATAACACTCACTACACTTTATACGTGCTAATTAGCAAATTGAGACGAAACCCAGGCAAGCCCCCACTTAAGGTTAGTTAGCATAAACTTAAGAGCTTTTGTCCACTGTTCCTCAGAATTAAACTGGATTCTATAAAGAAATAATAAAAAGCATAAATAAAATTGGCAGTACATATGACTACTTTAATTTTTTACTTACTTAATTGAATACGAATTTCCAGTAGATGGATCAATGATCTTGCCCTTTTCCATTTTGTAAGGCAGCAGAAACTCTTTATCACGTATTTCTACTACTTGCTGAAATTGCGTTAGACAATCCAGAAATGCTACCATAGCAGCATCGAATTTTGTATCCCAGAAAAATTTAAAGCCACCGGTACCATACAATGGCAGTTCTCGATCTTCGCCCAACACTTCAACGTATGAGTGATTACCAAACGGCACAATGCGATATCTTTCAAATGTGACACCAATTTTACGAGCCAGCGCACACAACAATAATACAGTTTGCCCCCATGCAGCATTAATCTCTGACCAATCGACAGATGCCGAGGGTAAGCGCCCAAGACGAAAATTATTAATTGTACCAAAATGACCAGCGTGCCAAATGTGAAATGTTATATTGAAGATGTTGGCGTCTTTTAACTTTTCAAATTGATTCTCTGCATATGCGATTTGACACTCCAAGCTTCGTTTATCATCTTCAGTTAGCATTAGATCCCGACGGTGTTTTGTATATTCACGCCAGTAACACTCTTCTTGTTCATGTAGTCTTTCTTTTTCCAACTCTTCTTCCTTGATAGCTTCATTTAATTTAAGCTCCTCTTGTTTTAAGTTAGACAGTTCATTAAGCAATTGTTGTTCCTCTTTTACAAGTTTATTTAATTCTTTATCCAATTCGGTAATATTAGGGTGTTCCTCCTGCTGCTCCAATTTTTTTAGATAATTTTTGTAATCTGTCCACTCGTTCTCGGCTATTTGCAATTCTCTCTCCAATATCTCCAGCATTGAATCTGCACATTCTTCGCAAAGAGGATGATCAATTTCAGAGTTCGATGATAGACAATCAAAGAGCTCAGCTTTGAGCTTAAAAGCAGAACAGAATTTTTTGTAATCTCGACCGTCGGAAACCAACATAAATCCAGCACCGTTTATAGAGTCCGTGAGGCGAAAAGGTGGTATAATGTGATCGAAACTACTTGTGTCGTGAACGTTTATAGTGTTAACATTAGTAGAATAAATTGGCACTAAAAAATTATTGAATCATATGTAAATAAATATCTAATACTTTGTTGATTCTATACAATCTTACACGAGAGTTCTGCCATGGCATGCACACTAATATTTTCCAATTTTTGATCCAATGTTATAGGCTGTAAGCATCTTTGGCACGCAAAGTTTATAGGAACCTTTTCGTCACCCATTTTTCCACTTCAAATGATTTTTATTAATTAACTTTATAAAATGAAAGAATTGCACTCAACTTTGTTTTTATTATTTTGACATTTTTCGACGTTTCTGAGGTCAAGTTGGCAGCAAAAATTCACTTAAGGGGTATTCATGCGTTGATGCGCAATTGGGAAAATGTATAATTTTTTCGCGCAACAAGGGTCGATTCTGATTCTATGGAAACGCGAAATGAAAGTAAGTACACACTATCGATCAGGTTCGTCAGTTTCGCTCTTGCTTGCATGGTGGCCGCTTTTTTTATTAGTCAGCGTGGTAGCGTGATAGCATGAATTCTCAATGTAAATGGGTATTTGAGCTTCAAACATGAATTATAGTTTGACCGCTACAACCAATCATTAAAAACTGTGTGTGTGAAAACAGCCAAAATAGTATATTTTCCATTTCTTCAGCAGGTGATGTCCGTCGCTTAAAAACTATATACCATTGTAAAGAGCTTGATTAGGCCTAATTTTTTTCTTTACACCTTTGGTGTAAATATATTCTCAAAGACTTTAGTTTTATGAAGAAAAAATTGCGTTTAGTATAAGACCAACTAAAGAAACTGGGAATATAATCTCAAAGAAGATTATGGGCCTTATCGTAAATCTGAAGGGAGTTCCATTCTCTCCCTCCCGGGGAAGGAGCACTGGAAGTAGTGAATATTTCATGAATGGAAACTCCCCTTCCTGCAGGGATACTTTTTTTATTTTAATATCGTTGACATTTTCAGAAATAACCAGTTTGCAACGCTGTGTTTTTCCAAGAGCGTTGACATTTTACACAAAAACAACATCTGGCAACGCTGAGTCTTTCCCATATCTTTGACATTTTGCGCAAACAACCTGTCTGAACGCTGATTTTTTCCAATTTCGTAGACATTTTGCACAAAAAAGAACATGTGGCAACGCTTTTTTCTATAAATCGTTGACATTTTTTTCCATTTTCCACTGGATTTTGACAGCTGACTTAAAAAAAAGATAAACAAGAAACAGCAATTGCAAAAGAAGAAAAAGAAGCAATTGCAGCAGTGAAATTGAAGTTAATGCTTTACTTTTTAAAGTAAAAAATGTCTTTAATCATATTTGTGGATTTGGAACATCAAAAGTTTGCACCAAAAATTTTCCAAAAAAATTTGAGTGAAAAGTAATTTTAGCAGAACCAGTATAAGTTGGAAACGTTTGGATGAATATTAAAAACTTTAGTGTCATATGAAAGCTATTTCAATAAGCTTTAAAATTGTTGTACTAAAGTTTTTAATTTGTCAAACGTTATTTATAATTATTCATTTATACATTAGCACTCCCTAGCAAAAAGTTGAGGAGCAAATTTAAAAAATAAGGGCCGGTTTCACAATGTGCAGTTAAGATATTTTTAAACTAAAGTTTACTAACGGAAGCTATGGGTATAAACTTTCCGTTAAATTATTTGGATTTCAATAAATTCAATTTTTTAACTTATGGTTAAATGTATATTGTGAATAAATAACAAATTTCCCCTTAAAATGTTTTCAAAAAATGTAAACATTTCAAATTTTTTCATATGAATTTCAAAAAATATTTGAATTTATTTCAATCTGCCAGTTAAATTTTAACTGAAAAAATTGTGCCAGTTAAAGTTAACTGAACGATAGAGTTTATTTTCCGTCAGTTAATAAATAACTTCACATTGAGAAAACAATTTTATTCAAACTTATAGTTAAAGTTTCAGTTAAACGTTAACTGGACATTGTGAAAACGGCCCTAAAAGTGAAAAAACTCGCTCCCAACTTATTGCCGATTACATAATTTTTCCAGTGAATTTTCCCTTTCCACGAAATTTTTTTTTGCGATTGCAAACCAGGGAGTTAGCGAATAAATTCTCGAGAATATTTATTTACGATAAGGCCCTATATATGATGAAATAATTTCGACCTTCTTTTGTTTTTAAATAAACAAATAAACAAGCATTATACAAATAAGTTTTTCCAATACATACAACCTAACTCGATTTTGCCAACTTTTCAGGAGAGCGAAAAAACTACTTTGATGCTTCCAATTCTTTTTGTGTATGAAATGGAACAAATGTTAAAGATTTTAATTATTAATGGATACTAAACAAATATTTTCCAATAACTTTTTTTGCTCTAACGTCAATAGTATTTAATAAAATTGAAATTAGATGTTTTTGTCAAATATTTTTTATTCAAAAAATTCTGCATCTTTCCATAGAAAAAGTAACTTATTTTGAAGAAATGTTTTTGTGAAATTTTTTTTTACCATTTAACCTGTATCTTATCTCAACTTAAGATGTTTTGTGAAGAGAGAACCTTTTTTTATGTAGATTTAAGTTGTGTTGTGAAAAGCATTCGTAAAAGTTTTTTGTTGTTGCAAATGCTTGAATTTTTTAACCTATTTGAGATAAAATCTTTTGTCAAATGCAATTCGAAATAAAATATCGAGATAGGTTGATTTTCGATTCTATATCTCTGCAACTAAAAGTAATAGAGATATGGTGATTTCACCAAAAGAAGCGTTTTTCAGTTTTATGTTTATGATTAAAGTCCTGGAAAATTGTCTTATTTCGAGTTAGGTTGTTTTGTTAAAAGTCCACAGAAATAGTTTTGAAATTTCTTTCTTAACATAATTGCCCACATTATATTTTGACATAAAAAACTGTTATAACAGATATAAAAATTATAACATGAATAATTGCTCGTCGAGTCGGGGCGTTAGGGACTATTGCATATCGATTTTTTGATTTTCAAACGATTTCAAATGACAGCCTCATTTACGGTCTGATTTAAATGACAGACGTGCTTGACAGGAAAATAAATGTCGATTAGACTGATCGTGTATGCCTGATTTTTTTGTGGTCATGTTGGCAGCAACAATAACTTAATTCATTTAAATTGTTCCAGTTTCCGAACGCATTCCTGTACTGATAAGAAAATCCAGAGTTCTTTGGCATTAATGAACCCTATTTGCCAGTTGAAAACGTTCTCCCGTTCTTGAATATTCTATCTATTTTTGTACGGTTAAAATACAAATTAAATACAAATTAGTCCTTCGAATTTTATTTACTGCTGAAAGAAATTAAAAACAACAGCCAACGACAGAAAAGAATTTTTATTGTATATTGCGACGTAATATTTGTTACATAAGCGATACGTAATCACTTAAACCAAAAGAAAAAAAAAAAAAAAATGGTCTCATACTTTGTGCCTCGAGGAAGATTTCTTATCAAATCGATCAATTTACGTCAGTCTCAAAAGCAACAGGGGAAATGGCCAATTTTACGAAATTTTCGTCAATCTTCCACAGATACAAAAGTTGGAAATCTTATAAAGAGCACTCATGGCAAATCGGCCTCAACAAATACCCCGAACAAAGATAACGCTGGCCTAGCACAACGGCATCGTAGCGTCTGGGGAAGGTGGACAGGATTTTTGCTACGTTTTGCTCCAGTTGGTATATTTGTATATGGGGCTGTCGAATGGCAGTTACACAAACAGAAATGCAAGAAGGAAGACGTTCCACGCATTGCATCAGAATTCCAGTCCAAGATCTACTGTTCTTTACCATTGCGTCTCATGAGTCGGTGTTGGGGATGGCTGGCCGCATGCTATATACCACAAACATTAAGGCCATACATTTACGGTTGGTACTCAAATGCTTTTAATGTAAATTTAGAGGAAGCGCTCTATCCCGACTATAAACACTACAATAGCTTGGCGGAATTTTTTACTCGTCCCCTTAGGGCTGGAGTGCGTTGCATCGATCCGGATGCACAACTCATATCGCCGGCCGATGGTAAAGTGTTGCATTTTGGTTCCGCTAGCAATAATTTAATTGAACAAGTTAAGGGTGTCAATTACAGTATCGAATCCTTCATAGGACCATCAACATGGTCGCAACGCTCCAACGATAGTGACTATGCTGATTCAATTATGGAAAAGAACGATGGCTCTACAGCGCTTTATCAGTGTGTTATCTACTTGGCACCCGGTGATTATCATCGTTTTCATTCACCCACACAATGGCAGCCTACAGTGCGCCGTCACTTTTCCGGTGAGCTACTATCGGTCAATCCGAGAGTTGCCCAATGGTTACCAGGATTGTTTTGTCTGAATGAACGTGCATTATATATTGGGAAATGGCAGCATGGTTTTTTCAGTTACACTGCAGTGGGAGCTACAAATGTTGGATCTGTGCAGATATTTATTGATGATAGCCTTAAGACTAATCGTTGGGTGGGATTAAATGTTGGTGTATACAAAAAGCGCAATGAATATGAAGAACTACAGCTTCAGAAAAATGTGGAATTGAAGAAAGGTGATCTTATTGGCCAGTTTAATATGGGAAGTACCATAGTGCTACTTTTTGAAGCTCCGAAAAATTTCAAATTCAATATTAAGCATGGTCAAAAAATATATGTTGGTCAAGCCTTAGGTACCGTAGAGGATGAATGATATATAAATTAGGCAGTGAAAATTTATATTGAACTTGTGATTAAAAACAATATTGACTGTTTTGTTGATGCTGACTGCGTTATATCAAATATTCGCGGCGGTCAAATGAATGACGTTTAGAAAAAAACAGGTACTTTATTTAAACTGTTTGGGAGCATGTCGAGATCGAAATTCAGTCAAATTCGAAATTTTATATACAGCACTTAAAAACCCGACTTTTAATTGCATACAAAGTCCCGAATCTTTTAATTTTTTGTCAGAAACACTAATTTCGTCCATACTTCTTTAAATGAATAACTTGCAAACTGATTCTCGATTTGGAGACTGAGCCTATAAAGTTTCTATAAAAAGCTGATATTGTTTTTCTTTTAATTAAGTCTTCATTAAGTCGCCGTGCATTAGTTTTAAGAAAAAAAGCGCTTTAAAATGACTAATAAATATTAAGTTTATATTAAGTTAACAAGCTTTATTTAACGTTTTGTTATAATCGCATAAATGTATTGAATGTACAATTGGCTGTTAATTTTCAATAAATCGCATAGTATTTTAAAACAACAAAAAAAAAGCCTCACCTCATTATTTTTTATATTATGTAAGTGATTATTTATTTTTTTAATTAATAAGTTTGATATGATATATATATATATAAGTGCTTGTATATATGTAAACTCTATTATTAAAAATAAATATATACATATTTTTTGAACACTTGTTTGAAAGTTAATATGTAGATGCTCTACTTTTCTAAAAATTTGTAATCCGGTTCTTATCAGTTACGTTTTAGTCAAACAAAAATAATTCAAAATATTGCCTAATGTTCACGATAAGAATACATTTTTTTTTTATTTGTAAAACGATGATTTTATAATATTTCACACGATGTGAGTGAACTTCCTGTTAATATATGCACATACGAGTATATTCTATGGGTTGTTCGATCAAGCATTTTTGTGACGCAAGCACGCAAGTATTTGAGTAGATATGTGTTCGAACTTTTTACAAATAGCAGTTTTAAGGTTTTTGATATTTGATGAGATAATGTACTTTTTCTTCCAAGCTTTTTTTTCCTATAGTACTATGTTTTTATAATTTTTTTAGATTTAGCAATCACAAGATTTTTTTAAATAGTTTTGTGGTAATTTTTTAATCGAGATTGAAGATCTTTGCGTAATAATTACTAATTCGTTTAAGATTCACACTTATTTATATAGACGAAGGTTGAACTGAAGGCTTCCTAAATGAATAATAAGTAGTTTGTGCTTACGCAAAGTTATGGGGTTTTTATTTCATATTTTTATACCCTACACCCAAGGTATATTCACTTTGTCCTTCCTTTTGTAACTCAGAGAAGGAGATGTGGCAGATATAGGAAAGTATACATACATATTCTTGATCAGCGTCACCTTCACATTTCTGGGAAAACTGAGCAAGATAATTCAATGAAATTTGGTACACTGCCTCCGTCGTCAAAGTTAGCTCGTGGGATTGAAAATGAGTGACGGTCAACGGACACGCCTATAGAAAAAATATAATCAAAATACAACTTAGGAGTATTTTTCACGACAATGCAACCGAAATACTCATAAATACTACGAATTGCAAGCGCAAGTTCTGAAAAAAAAACTGGACGAATTCGGACAAGAGGGCGTGGAACCTCTCATATAACCAAAAGCTTTAAAACGCTACTGAAAGCGTTTTTTAAGATAATCGAACTAAATTTTACTCAGACACTAAGAACTATATATGTAAGCTCCAAAGAAAAAGTAGATGAAATCGGACAAGAGGGCGTGGAACCTCCCATATTAGCAAAAGATTCAAAACGCTATTCTGAATGTGGTTTTTGAGATAATCCAATCAAATTTCACTCAAATACTAAAAACAGTAAATACGGGCTCCCAGCAAAAATAGGGCAAAATCGCACAAGAGGGCGTGGCACCTCCCATATAAACAAAAGTTTCAAAATGATGTACTGAAAATTTTTTTTCAGATAATGCAACTAAAACACTAAAGACTATAAATGTAAGCACTGAGCAAAAACTAAGTGAACTCGGACAAGAGGGCGTGGCAACTCACATATGAGTAAAATTTTAAAAATACTGCAGTGTAGGGTATTAAATGTTTGTCCAGGCCAAAAGTTACACCCTCACTAAATAGTTTAATATTCATTACATTTTTCTAGATGTTCCATACCAGGATATAAAGTTTTAAAAAGCGAAAAAACATGTCTTTAGAAAGTTGCGCATAATTTTTGCATGTGATGAAATAATTTTTCGTAGTTGAGTTGAAAAGTGCGTATATTTTATGATGGTCCTGGAGCGCCTACCTATTTTTGATCAGCTGTAGCAGTTATAAAAGCTTACCGCTGGCTTGGTTTTCGCAATTTTTCACTGCTAACAAGCCAAGCCTTTCAAAAGTTATACCAGACAAATGAATCAAATGATTATATTTCTTGGTTTTTCTCAACAGGTTTAGTAAGTATTTTCAGGTAATATTTCTATATTTTATAAAATGAAGATGAGTATTATATTCACAATCAATTGAAAATCTAAGAATTGGCAACATCTCTGTCAATGATATGACAAATAATATTTGTTTATAAATAATAAACCAATTATTTAAACAAACTATTTCTTTTTTTTACAATCAATAGGAAACTACCTGTAGCTTTAAATCATATTTGACATGATAATATATAAATTAAATAATTTTCGCTTACCTTTCGAACGATATTTAAAAGGAAATGTCTATACGGGGCGTTCCGCGTACGCTAAAGCTCACATTAGCGTACGCGGAACGCCCCGTATAGACAGACTCTATTTAAAATACCCAAAACGGTTTAACCAGTATCAAGTTATGACTTAAAAACCTGTCCCATACCCGGTTATTTTTCCCTATGCATAATTGAACCTAAGGGTACTCAAAACAGCAAGTTAAAAAAAAAATAAAAAAAAAGTCAATATTTATTTTTAAAAACTTTAATTTATTTATTGAATCTTCACAAATGAATTGATATCCTTTTCCAGAAGTAACGCACCCGCAAACAAAATGGCCTTTGGAAGGTTGTGCAGTGGGGCGCTCACCCCCTCATGAAGAGTTACTCCCACTAGGAGTCACATGTACATTTTTTTTTAAGAACACCATTTATTTTTCATAAATTAGAATCATTGTAGGTACTTTTTTTACAAAGCTTTAATAAATTGTTGTAGATTCTTTTTTATGAAGTCCATTAAGTAAGCAAACAAAATAGAATCTGTATTAACTTAGTTCTTTAAGCCTTCGTGTTGTGCCCAATCGGTCCATGATCCATCATAACTTTTGACATTTTTATAACCTAAAGCCAGCACAGACTCTGATGCTATACGAGATCTTTTACCAGACTTACAACTGAAAATTATTTCAGATTTTTCGTCTGGTTTTTTCCGCCCATATTTAGCTTCGAAATTGCGAGCAGACACACTATGCGCCAATTCTTGAGTTACTTCACCCAAAGGAATGTTTATGCTTGTTGGAATTTCTCCAGTTTCAGCAAGCTCCGTTGGTTCCCTTACGTCAATAAGAAGTTTCTCTGGATGTTTTGGTAAATCTTTAATTTCCTCATACTCAGCTACTTGAACACCACTCTTGAGAATGCTACTAAATTTGATATTCCTACGAAAAACAATCTCAGTACTCCATGTATCTAACAGCTGATCTTGGTGCCGGCTGATTTTAATTTTAGGGATTGTACATAAATTTCTGTTATTTTTTGCATCCGCTGTAGACGATTGCAGCTTGCGAGCGAATTGTCTGCATTCTAATTTATTGCAGCGAGACAGAACAGACCTCTTTAGAGCTTGAAACATTTAATTAATTAAATATTTTATACAAAATTATTTTTATTTACGTAATCAAACTTTGATAGCAACGAGTAGAAGTACCACAGTGACGAATTAAAATTTTAACACAGCGTCCTAACTAAGCGAGCAAACTAAAAACTCAATAAAATCTTTGATTATTTTTTTCTTAATTACTAGAGTTCGCCTTGTGGCCGAAATTCGACCATTTCGATTTGACAATAAAATATAGCAAAATGTTTTTATACCCTTCCTTGGTCGATAAGACACAAAAAGCTTTTAATATTCTTCCTTAGGGTTAGGGTTATCTGCATTGGTGCAGCTGCTAAGTTGCAATATCGTACTTTCCATTAAGAGGCGTGTAACTTCTTCCTTCTGTCCCGTTCATTTTTTGCCCATACCAAAATTCATAAAAACCAATCATGCTATCGTTCCTTAGTGCCAATCCTGTCTCCATACTGAATTTCGTTAGAATCGATGTAGCGGTTTAGCCCAGAGAGCGTTTTTTTCCATTTAGGGGCGTGGCATCACAAACTTTAAAAACAAATATAGTCCTATGCACTGCTCCTCCTCACAACCTTTCCAACAAAACAAAAATTAAGCAAATCGGTTTAGATTTAGGTATAGAAACAGGGACTGAACCGATTTCGTTTGCCTATTTATATATAGATTTACAAATACCCTTCTGCTAATATGTACTCTCAAGGAAAAAACGACAATTTTTACATTTGATTCAATGCAAATCAGGAACGATTTAGCTTCAAAGTCCAAATTATTTGAATTGATGTTTTAAACTTCTGATTTGGAGTAATTAAACTAGTATTTAAATGAAATAAAATTTACTTTTGATTCAAAAAATATTCGAGGTAGATTCAAAAGCATTTTTATAAGTTTTTTTGAACAAACTTTTTTTGGACCAATTTTTGAAAAATTATAAAATGTCTCAAAAAAAATTCACACGTATTCCTTAGACGATTCTAAGCATTTTATGCCATATGCACTTTTTTCGTTAGATGCCTTGTTTATCTGTACTACTGAAAAAAGAATTGCACGTTTGCACGGCTGGCTATATTGGTAATAAATTTTGAACCAATATCTATTACCCCAATTTTTTTCTGGGATATAGTTCCTAGTCATGTGGAGAGTGCTCACATATTTTGTACAGTTTTCTCAGAGGCGGAGATGTTGCTTAAATTTTTATTTATTAGAAAAAGAGATTTTCAGTAATAAATGAAAAATTTTGTTAAAAGAATTGTGTTTTTTATTCCTTGACCTACACATGTTAAATATTTAAGAAAAAAAAAACTTTTTCCAAAATCTTTACTAGTTGCTCCAAAAAATTATTTTTCTTGAAAGTCTTTTTTACGTTCAAATTCTAAGGTGGCTCTCTTGAGAAATGTTTGGCCATGAGGCATAAAATGCTTAGAATTATCTAAGCAATATGTGTGATTTTTTTTCAGAATTTCGATGAACTCGTATTGTTTCTTTAAGCCCGAAAACACGCAAATCCCATCATTTTTATCATATAGACCACCGGTCAAGAAAACCGGCCTCGGGCAAAATCAAAAGATACGTGTCCAGTCAATTCGAGTGCAGTACCATGCCAAAAAATTAAGCGTGATCGGTGATTTTCGACCTTAAAGCTGGTTCGTTCTCTTGTAGAATTTGTCTAACTTATCTTTTTTCAGAAAACTTGACTTCGTGTCAACTTCCTATTTGTCCCGATTTAAACTTCTATATAAAGCTGGCTCTAAACATTTTTCTGATTGAACCGCATCGGAAATAATTTCACGTTCACTGAAATATTTTGGTCCTTTATTACTGCATTTTGTAGCAGATTTTTTTTTTTTTTAAATCGCTTGCTTGCATGCACTGATTGTGCAGCTCTAGTTCCTGATCATCATCAATGAGTTTATTGACTGAAAGATATTGGTGTTTGTTATGACCGTAAGGTCATACAAGAAAAATATTTATTTATTTATAGAATTTATTTAAAACTGAAACATTTTTTCGTATAGGAATCAGTTGCTGATTCAAGTTCAATAATCAGTAGTACACAGGGGGAAGGGTGCAACTTAAATCAATTTTTATCCAGCTCCATTTTTTATTGCAAATATGTTTTCTTTTGAGCACAAAAAAACAAAATAAAACTATTTTTAAAATGGGTTGCTTAACATTTTTTAAAAAGAGGTCGAAAAATGGTACACTTGATACAAAAAAAAAAAAAAACCAACAAACCAAAACAAAAATAGTCGTTTTCGATGTAGTTGTCGATGCTGAATTCGAATTCAGTCTTGGAATCGCTCTATCCTTTAGCCGTTTTGGCGTAGTTATAATTTAACAGAAGGAGTCATTAGGGCAAATGGTCCACACATACAGTGACTTTGATTCTTTTGGGTAGTTTATGTGGACCAAGCAGCTTTTTAAAGTTAATCCTATGATAAACCCACAATATACTTGGTTTTTAATGCGCCAACATAGATTTATTGTGAATTTGCTTCGTAAAAATTAACGTAACAATATATTTTTCTAAAAAGTAATATGTACTTCTTTTAGTTAAACTTCACGGTAAATTGTTTTCTGGCATGTACATTTTGTCCGATAATTAAATAAAAATTCTCAGCTTTGTTACATATTTGATTAGTACTGCACTTTATGTAACAAAATGCAGTGAATTATTGGGCCTTATCATGAATAAAAATTCTCGAGAATACACTAATAATAAGTGTAAGTATATAAAATTGTGTTAATTTACGAATTGAGATAACTCAAGAATGGTGAGCCCCCGAAAAAATAGACAGGTACAATAAAGTGGTTCGATTTATATGATGCAAAAATAGTGTATAAGACATAAAATGTTTAGAATTTTCCAAAGTATACGTGTGAATTTTTCAGAATTTCTTAAGCTTTTTTGATTTCATTTTCTTTGACCAAAATTCTGAAAAAATGTACACGTATACTTCGAACGATTCTAAGCGTTTCATGTCTTTTACAACTTTTTTCGTAAGATACCTCCCTTTTCCGACCGAATATTATCTATGTATACTACACAAAAAATGTACAATTTTTTGGCGCCGAAATTTTTCAAGAACATAGTCTTAATTTTGAAATAACTTTCGGTGTCCATTCTGTAAAGAAAAAAATGTTATGAGCAAAAAAAATTTATTTTTTTCCAAAATGGACCTTTAAAAATTAAAATGAAGAAAAGATGATGTAGATATTGTTTTTAAGAGTCCTTCTGAGTCATTATGAGGGTGAATCTAAATTTCGACCCCATCTAATGTACATAAAAAAGTAAATCAAAAAAGTTAAATACAAATTTTTAAATGTGTTCCCAAAATTTTTCCCAATGTTTAAGCTTTCATAAAGGGTAGCTGACAACTCCCGGGCCGATATGAGCAGCCAATCCGTCCCTGCTGGTGGGTATCAAAATGTATATAGAGTGTATACGATAAGATAACGAAGCTTCTGGGAGGTGATGGAGGATGCCTAGACTAACAAAAAAAAAAAAATCTATGGGGGTCTAAAATGTACCTCTGAGGCGTTATAGGGAAAAAAAAAATGATTTTTCTACTAGTTTTACAAAAAAGTCCTCTTCTTTGTTGTTAGTATAACTTGTATGGCAAAATAGTACTTTTCTAAACAGTTTTCTGTATATCTCGTGAAAGAGAAAACTTAGACAAATATGGCTAATACCATTAGAAAGAGCATGCAATTTTTCACATAAGAAAAATCAAATTAATTTTTTTCCTGAAGATGTTACTTCATTAGCTTTTCAGTTTTCGAAGTTTAGGATCGTTTTGAAAAAAAAAAAAAATAAAAACAAAAATTTTATAAGAAAAAGACCGGAAGTTATGGTGTCTATTAAATGTATTCTTTGCTTTTAATCCATAAATGGCGTTGGCTAGACTTAAAACTTCTGCAACAAGTCTCACCATTCGTTTTGCTCGACAACTAAAAAAATAAAGAATAAACTTTTTTATGAAAGTTTTTTTTTCACAAGATATACACAAAATTATTTAGAAAATATCTCTTTACCATACAAATCATATAAAAAAAACAATGAAGAGGATGCGCCATCAATAAACCTTAATATTATGGGCTCTCCTCGAACCAAATTATGATTTTCTATTCTTGCAACTATAAAACCAGTTTGAAAGCAAAAAGAAAACAAAAAAATAAAAATGAAGCAGTCTAATGTACATATACATAAATATAAAATTATGATAAAGAAAATCAATTATTTTTGTCAATTCGTTCACGTTCCGCCCATTCCAACCATGATCCCTGGTAGTTTTTGATATTCGTGTAGCCAACATTTGTTGCTGACATTGCGGCAATTTGACTTCTCCTGCCACTGCGGCAATAGAATATAACTGGTGAGTCCAGCGTTGGTTTTGGAACATTAAATTTAGTCTTAAAATCGTTTTCACTTGTTGTCAACTCCAATAGTAAGCTGTCAAGCGGTATATTAATGCTGTTTGGTATTTTTCCCGTTTCCTCGATTTCATGTGCTTCTCTTACATCAATTAAATAAGTAGTATTTGGAAGTTTTGCCAAATTCTTGATCTCTTCATATGTCGCGATCGGAACATCCATATTTTCCAAATTGACGAGTATACTATGGAATGAATATTATTGTATTTATTAATATTCGAAAATGAATCTCTAAACTGTTGTATAATTATAATGCTTGTTACTGAAGAATTCGATAAACTTTTAGCCACACGTAAAAATGTAAACAAGCCAACTCAATGGATATCTATGCCTGAATGCTTGTATGTGTTACGTTTGTTACTTATACTTAAATATATCTGAAATCATGGTAGTGCAGTATTATTTAAATGTAGTTATCATAAGTTTAGTACAGAACCGGTTACCTTAGTTTAGAAATTTCACAAAGATCTAAAGTAATCACATCTGCAAGATCTGAATCTGACATGGGTAAGATTTCATCGACAGTTTTCTTTATTTTTATTTTTTTAGCATGACTTACAGCTACGTATAACTACATATTATGGCTACAACAGCAGTTGCATGCGAACACGCTCTCAGCACGTTCGGGAATTGTTGTTTGTTTCTAAAATGGAATCGAGATGAAGATAGATAAGATAATTTTCTATTTAAAGTTTTAAAATAATAACTTTTCTTTTTAAAAAAGGCAAAATTAAATTATGTGCATTAAGGTTGCCCGTTTAATGCAATGCCATGATGGATGATGGTCAAACGGCTCCAAATTTCGAAAAAAGGGTTTCCTGATTTTTTCAGATTTTTATGATGAGCCATGATTGTAAATTTGACAGTCTGTCTGGTAAAATTACGATTACGGCCAAACAAATAAAGCTAGTGCATGAAATTTAGTACAGATCATACTTAGAGTCATGGTCTAATTGAATTGAATTGAATTGAATTGAATTGAATTGAATTGAATTTTTTATTGAGTCTTATATCAGCGAGTGTACAAAATATCTTAATCAAACAAGTATCTTTTGGTACATTTCGGCGGCTATAGAAGTATTGCCTGCACAACTCTTAACAATATTACAATTAATAAATTTAAAATGCCTCATGGCTATGTTTTCTTTTAATAGAATATGTGGCTCTTGCTCCCGGAGCATTTTACTTGTTTCAATTTAACGTTTGTTAATAAAATAAACAATATACTTAACCTAAACCTAAATTAAAATAAAAGTGCATATAATAGCGCACATTGAGAAAACACAATAATCCACAAGAAAGACAAGTTCAATCATGGCATGTCAATTTAAGAAAAGTGAAATTGAAAAAAGAATTCGATGTTTAGTAATCCCAAAGTAAAACAATTTGAGCAAACCAAAGAGCACAGTAAAACAACAAAAGCTGTAAAACTGTACAACTACTGATAGTCCACACTGCAAAACCTCAATTGATATTGGGCGTGATCGGTTAAGCGGAAAGAATATTTTTATAGAATACTTTATTCCATTTGAGCCCAGTCTTTGGAAAAAGAGTTCAAAAGGACTCATAAAAACAGGATACAATGTGTTAATATGCATTAAAATATGTATAACTTGTGTAATTTCAATAAGACTTGCGAAAAATAAAATTTTTCCAAAATAAGCAAAGTCTACACTGTAATACCTTTTACTCTTTTATTTATTTTTCGACGGTTTTCTAATGACTTCTAAGCTGGGTTTACAGAAAACCTGACCGGACGCAACAAAACGGATATCATATGCCTGTTTAGGTGATCATATTTATTGGGGTTTTTTGACTGTTCAATACAGTGTAATTAATTACATCAATAATATTAAATTTACATCCCTACCGGATAAGCTGAAGGCGGTAACTCATGAAAGGTGAATCAGCCGATAAAAAGTTGTACAGTTTCAGAGATATAACATTTTATGTTATAATTTTCGAATGGTAATTGGTAGACATAAAATACATCTATGTATGTACCTCTGGTCCAATCGCATCTAGCAACGTCTCTACAAAATGAAGGAATAGGACCTGAATCATTCAAAAGTTACACGATTACAAGCAAACGCATCAAAATTAAAAATGTTTGGGAATATGGGAATTGAAAGTTCCATGAAGAAGTGACATAAAGTATGTTATATGTACTACGATTACTTATAAATTGATAAACTTTCCGTCGTTCCTAAAATCCTTGATAAATTGGTGAATTGCAAGTTTCAGCGACCATGAAAAGGCATATATCACCTCATCAGCATGGTTTTCTACCTGGTAGATCTGCTGTAACTAATTTAGCAATATTTACTATTTTTTGTATTAATGCCATTGAAAATGGTCTTCAAGTAGATGTGTTGTACACAGATTTTGTTAAAGCTTTCGACTTTTTAAATCATAAAATTTTACTTTATAAACTTGAGAAAATTGGAATACATTCCACTCTTCTTAAATGGTTAAAGTCAGGCATTGAAATAAGCTACAGTAATACCCTATTTCTGTAGTAATAACATCAAATTTGCAGTAATAACTTCAGAATATTGTAAAAAATTGTAATAATAATTTTTACCCAAATTCATGATACTTTGTTTTGCGTTAATGGTTGAAACTAAATACTTATCTTGTTTCGCATATAACCGTTGCTTATGTTTAAGCCAAATACCTTGCAATAATAAAGTTTGAAAGGCACTGTAATATCCTATTCTTTTTGGTATGTTTTACTGCCTTCGAGTAACGAATGGGTGCCAACCCGTGAAATTGAAAATATAACATGAGAATATTAATTATAACTTTTTTAACGTAAGCCATTTTTTGATTCTCCAACTTCCTCTTTCGATTTTGGAATATCAAGCTGTAATCATCTAATCACCTACTAACGTAAGAAATTTAATATTGAATAATAAAATCTTAGAAATTTATTCCACGTCTTTGGATTTCTTGTGTCTTTTCTTTATGTCTGCTTCATTGGAGCCTCTTTCTACTCGACAAGTTTTCAGCTATACAGCTTAAGTTGTCTAACCTCACCAATCTGGGCTAAAATGAAGTACTCGGGAACTCTACTTTAAACAATTTTTTTATAAATGCAAGAGAAATGGAAAATAGCGAAGATGAAGATGCATTCGAAGAAAATTTCAGTATAAATTTTCAATTTTAAATTGAATCATTGCCATGATATCTGTTATTTAATATTAATATTTAGTATTAATCACTTCAATAAGACATTAAGGGAGTAGTCAGGTAGAAGAAGCGTTTTTGCGAAACAATTTTTTTTCATATAAATTTTAATTCAACATTTTTGATGTTTTTATATGTTATTGTACATATTTTTAAGTAGCAAAAAAAAAAAAAAATTTTCAATTTTCGTTGACTTCCGGTGAAGCTATGGGCGACCGGAAGTAGGCCGGTTTTTATGTGGTACCCACGATTTCTCGATTTCAGATCATTTGAAACAGAAAAAACAAATTGCATTTTAAAGTATGTACATGTAAATGGCTATCTTGGGTACTAGAAGTGGAAAAAAATATTGATAAATAAACAAGTAGTGGTCTTTTTCAACCTCGCTTTTTGTTAATAATATTGTTAAATATTTATTGACAGTATTGATTCTAGTACCCAAGATAGCCAAATCTATTACAAACATTTAAGAAAAAAATTGAAGTAAATCGGTACAGTAGATCAGCCGGAATCGTGGGCACCAGTTCAAAAAACACTGTTCTAAGAAAAACTCGTTTAAAGATTTCACAACAAATTATCAATATTATCGACACAATAATACATTTTATAATTATTTCTTCAAAACCTGAGTATTGTACTTTATGTTTTTTGATGCAATTATAAGTGCACGAGTCGGGAAGTAATAGGACTTTAGCAAAACGCGTGTTTTTACAACAGGAGAGCACGATTCGACAACAAATGTACACTAGTTTTTAAACTAGTTTTTAAACTAGAAACTAGTTTTTAATTACTTTCCGATAACATCTGAGGGAAAAGAAGGTTTCTACATTATTCTTGAGGGTTTAAAGTATCCGAAACGGGAAAAAAAAAAAACTCCCTTGAAAAAATTTTGCTGAAAAATTCCAAATAAAAACAAAAAAATTATGCAGTAATAATTTTTTCTTATTTCAATCCCTGGTTAAAGTCCTACTTATCCGACAGGAAATTAATTGTCAAAATCAATAATTACCAATCAAGAACTATAAATGTTGCATCTGGTGCCCCGCAAGGGAGCCATTTAGGCCCATTGCTATTTACATTATTTATAAATGACATTGAGCATGGTTTAAGTTCTTGTAAAATTTTATTGTACGCTGATGACATTAAACTATTCTCAGTTGTTAATAATTCAGTTGACTGCGATAGATTTCAAAGAGATATGAATAAGTTTTTTACGTGGTGCGATTTAAATGAAATGTGTCTCAACTTTTCGAAATGCCACGTTATACCTTTTTCGCGTAAAGTTCTTAATTTTCAATATAATTATCTGCAGTTCGACCAGTCGATTTTTAAAATTTGTGACGTTGTTAACGACCTTGGTGTGTACTTTGACTCAAAGCTCACCTTTAACACCCATAGGGATTATATAATTTCAAAGGCTAATTCGCAACTTGGATTTCTTAAGAGAAACTCAAAAGAATTTTCGGATCCATACACTATTAAAGCCCTTTATGTTAGTATGGTGAGATCATTTCTTGAATATGCAGCAATTGTTTGGGATCCTTTTTATGAAATTCACTCAAATCGCATTGAACGTGTCCAAAAAAGATTCACGATTTTTACAATTAGGAAGATATACTCTTTCGTAAACAGGCCATGCTACATTGCTAGATGTCAACTGCTTGGAATGGATACCTTAGCATTAAGAAGAAAATTTAATTGTGTACTTTTTATCAAAGATATAACAGAATTGATTGCGCCGATTTGGAGGCGCTCATTCCATTTTTCGTCCCTTCGCGTATATTAAGAGATAAATATTTATTGTTTATTAGTTGTCATAGAACCAATTATGGGTGTAATGAGCCAATAGTTAAATGTCTTTCATTATGTAATATTATTTTTAACCACTTAGACTTTTATGAAAATAGAGCATTATTTTAGCATAATTTATTGAACTATTAATGATTAAGATATGTAATCTGCAAGGTTTTTACGTAAAAGATGAAATAAATAAATAAAAATAAAAAAAAATAAATATATGAATAAATACGTATACTCGTATCATAAATAAATTAATTTTCAAGAACCAAATCCATCTTTAGCAAAAGAACTGTAAACAATTTATTTAGTTTCTCTAACTCGTGTAAAGTAGGGTATACGTATAAAAGAGATTAGCGTTATATAAAAAAAATTAATGAGTTGCCAAGTGATCACATTAAATACATACTATCATTTTTTATAGTAAAAATACTTATATACGACGAAAAAATGAGATTAAATTGAATAAATATTAAAAAATTAAGAAATAGACAATCAGTCAGAATTATTACGCAACAAATATTTCAAAAAAATATGTTTATAAAATAATGATTATAAAAATCTACTTATATATTCGTAATATGAGGGAAAAAGGTTGGGCAAAAATTATTTTATTATTTTGGGAATTATGGCAATTAATTAACATATCTGAGAGGTCTCCAAAGTTTAGCTATTGGACTAAGTTGTGTTTTTTAAATAAAAAGTATGAAATGAAAGCACTCATGCCAATTCGAAAACTTTCGGAAAACTTAAAAAAACGGTCCTATTACTATGTTTTTGTGTCTAATGGAGAACTTCACGACTTAAAATTTAGAAAATATTCGAATGGTTCAAAAAACCAATATTTTATTAGGTTTTTTATTTTTTTGTATGAGTTATTAACGTTGCAACACAGATGACTTCCGTTCTTTTAACATAAAACAATCATTTTTAGTTTATTTTCTAATAATTGCAGAGTTAAACTTCCTGGAGAAAGTAAAAAAACTTTAACAACAAGCCTACTTATATTAGTTTTAAGACATTTTTTAGCAAAAGTGAAATAGCAGCATAAGAAGTAATAATGTATTTTTGTTCTGGAGAAGCAAGAACTGGTGGTTCCAAGTTAAAATTGAAAAGATTTATAAACTACATTTATGGCTGCTTTTTGGACAAAAAATTATAAAAAAATAAAAATTAATTACAATATTTTCATTGAAGTATGATAATTTTATATTGAACTAATTAAACAGTCATTTTTGCAGACGCAATCAAGTGTTAACATGGAAATTGATTACATATGTTTCGGCTACTTCCACATACATATTTATATATTTTCATATATAAACATGTACAGGGTGGCTGATTCGAAGTGTTACCAATTCAAAAGACTATATTTTTAGTTTCCATGCACAGATTTTATTGATCAAACGCTATAATTGTTGGGAAATGTTCAAATTTTAAGAATCTACTTGAGATTTTCGATATGGCCACCTTTGGTCTTAACTATGGCCCGTAGACGGTCGAAGAACGAGTCGCATGCTGCACGAAATTGATTTTGTGGAAGTTTGCGCTATTCTCGTTGAAGGGCCACTTTTAGCACATCGACGCTCTGGTATTTTTTAGTCAAGACCTTCTTGTCCAACATACCCCAGATTGAGAAATCCAGCGGATTCGCATCAGGCGAATTTGAGAGCCATTGTTGAGCAGAAATGAAGCTAGGAACGTTTTTTTCTAACCATTCTTGATTCACACGAGCTTTGTGTGACGGTGCCGAGTCTTGTTGGAATGTCCATGGCTTGCGACCGAAATGTTTGCATGCCCACGGTAGTAAAGCACCCTCCAACACTGCTTCACGATACACCTGGGCGTTTACTTTGACGCCAGCGGCCAAAAAAACGAGTGGTGAGCGCCCATCAGCAGTCACTGCAGCCCAAACCATCACATGCGGTGGTGCCTGCGTCCTGGTGGCCAAACGAACATTCAAATTTTCGTAGGACCTCTCTGTCAAGTAAACCCGATCATTTTGTTTGTTTACATATTGCTGGATACAGTAATTTTTCTCATCAGAGAAGACTATTTGTGACAGATTTCCGGCGGCGTGCAAGCGCAACGACTCCTTGGCTCTATCGAGCCTAACTTTTTTTTGAGTAGGAGTGAGATCATGCGCCTTTTGGAACTTGAGGGCCTTTAGTCCGAGCTTGTTTGACAATATGTGTTGCATTCGTTCACGCGATATTTTCAGCTCGGCAGCCATTTGTCTGCCACTGCGTCTCGGATTTCGCTCAATTCTGGCCTTCACCTTTCGAACCATTTCTGGTGATGTTGCAGTAATTTTCCTACCGCCACCATGTCGTTTCGCAACGCTGCCGGTACCATTGTAACGTGTTTCGGTCCGATACACAAACATTTTATTCACTTTTAAATGTTTCAGCTCACGAACAATTGCTGGTTGCGATTTTCCAGTCAAATAAAGAGCAATCACACTATTACGTTTGAATTCCTCTTCGAAAATTTTTTATTTTCAATAAATTGACGCGCAAATACTTTTAGTTACTTGTTGACAATAGAATGAACTAACATCATGCCAATTTTTAGACAGCTGTCATGTTCCATCTGTCAGATAAGTCTATCTGAAGTTGGTAACAGTTCGAATCAGCCACCCTGTATAAAGCCTCATCAGATCAGTTTTAGTTAAATCTTGTCAGAAGCCGCACTCGAACCCGTGACTCCGGTTTTCTAATGAAAGAAAACGGGGTGCTTAAGCGATTGCGCTATTGGACACGGATAAACTCTCTGAACAGGATCGCCATTATGGATAAATCATAAGGCTCACTAGCGCCGTCTGTTGTTAACATCTATGGACGACCAACTAAGTAGATGGAAAGAGTATTTTTATGGCATACTGAATCCCACACCTACCACATTCCCGCAACCAGAATCACCAACTACAACTGCCGCAGTAACTCGCAGTAGTAGTCGAATACAAACACAACCGCCTACAATCGATGAAATAGTGACAGCTATCCAAAGCATGAAAAACAACAAGGCCGGCGGTATAGATCAAATAACAGCTGAACTGCTAAAAGCATGCCTCATTACAACAGCTAAGATTCTTCATCCTCTGATTTCTAGAATCTGAGGCGAAGAGCTTTTGCCAGATGATTGGCTACATGGCATGCTAATCAAATTGCCAAAAAAAGGTGACCTAAGCGAATGCCGAAATTATAGAGGAATAACATTGTCCTCAGTACCATCAAAAGTACTGACAAAAGTGCTTCTAAACCGAGTACGCGAAAAACTTGATTCGGTCATTCCAAGGCAACAAGCTGGATTCCGGCCAATCCGATCATGCGTGGATCAAATCAACACCATTTGAATAATTGTCGAACAATCATGTGAGTGGCGTGCAGCGCTTCAACGTGTCTTCGTAGACTATAGCACTGCCTTCGACAGTGCCTCCCGAGAAAACATCTGGGTTTCACTGCAGCGAAGAGGTATTGCCGTAAGGCCATAAACTTAGTACGTGCACCATACGAAGGCTTTAAATGCAGTGTGCTACGCAACGGGTTGTTGTCACCGACATTCACCACTAATTCAGGCGTACGGCAGGGGTGTTTACTATCACCATCTCTCTTCCTTATCGTTCTTGGCGATATTCTAGATAAAGCTCTTAATAAGGCCAAAAGGGGTATCCGATGGAACTTTACCGAACATTTAGAAGATCTCAACTACGCTGACGACATTTGCCTCTTTTCGTCCAAACACTCAGATATGCAAAGCAAAATTGAAGACCTTGTCTTGGAATCACAAAAAGCCGGCTTAAAAATCAACGTATCCAAGACTAAAAGCATGAAGCTAAACGCAAACAGGAATGACATCACGTTTAGAGCTGGCAGTGATGACATCGAAAACGTCGATAGCTTCACGTATTTAGGCAGCATTATCTCCATGGATGGTGGAGCAAAAGAGGATATCAACTCAAGAATAGCAAAAGCAAAAGGTGCGTTTGCTCAACTGAACAAAATATGGTCTTTTTCCGTTATATCCACCAAAACGAAAGTGCGGTTCAGTGGAATCAACAAGGCAGTAGGGGACGTGGTAGACACAAAACCTACTGGAAAAGGTCGCTGGAAAAGGAAATACAAGAATCGAGAAAGTCGTGGCTAGAGATCAAAGTCATCGCAAGGGATCGCAACAAATGGAGACGTTTCATATTGGCCCTATGCTCCTCCTGGGAGTTAAAGGAGAATACATACATACATATCTCCGCCAGTTTTCAGGCTCCCTTATAATACAAGACGATAGAGCTGTCCTCTGGCATTAGGAATTTGTAAAAAAAAAAACAATATGTCAAAATTCATTACATCCGCCTTTTAACATTAAAAGATTCATTTGTGATGCACGTTCCAAAATACTCGAAAATGTAGTTGAAAGTTGGACATCCAAAGGAGTGACCCTCGTTCCGCCCGTATTCAGTCCTCAATTTTTTTTTTCTCTGTTATCAGTGTGTTCAGTGGTCAATACCGTAACTGAATATTGACAGCCACATCTATGTATGTAAGTGCGCATTATCATATTTTAAGCACACGCTTGCCCTTATCTTGGGGCTTCAATTTCGTCATCGAATAATCTCAGATGTTGTTAAGAAAATGTACTATTATACATATGCATGTATGTATGTAAATTGGATTATTGGTTCCACGAATACTATGAATTAGTCTGAGTGTCAGCAACAAAAAAATAACATTAGCAAGTCTATCTATGTATGTATGTAGCTGTAGAATACAATTTTTTTAAGTGTGCAGATATAACTGATCACTCAAATAATTTCTTAATCAGTTTGTTATTTCGACCGAAAAATTATCAGTTTTATCTTAATGATTTCGAGCTTTTAGATGTTTTTCGTCAAGGTCAAAACACCATATTTCGCTTTTTATTAATCGGACGCTAATAAGTAGTAGGCCTTGGAAGTACTTAGTAGTAGCTTAAGAAATGTACTGCTTAAAGGTTGTTTTTTTTTTCATAACTTGTTTATAGCGAAAACCACGTTTTATACTTTCAGGCTAAGATACTTCAATATCCTGACGTGATGTTGCTAGATTTATAAGCAACGATACCAAATTACCCGAAAAAAAAGCGATTGGGATCTCATGAAAAACCATTTAACGAAAAAAAAAACGTTCTCGGTCGGAAAAATTTGTAATAAAACTAACTTTTCAGTAGAAATATTTAAAATAACTAGAGTTCGCCTTGTGGCCGAAATTCGACCATTTCGATTTACCTTTAAAGAAAAAAGTTCTTATAACCTTCTTTGGTAGATAAAATAGAAAAAGCTTTTAATATTCTTCCTTAGGGTTCTGGTTAACTGCATTCATAAAAACTGGTGCAGCATGTTAGTTGCAATAGCGTGCTTGCCATTTAGAGGCATGTTACTAATACTAAAGCAAAATGTTTTTGATATCTTTCCGCAACGCTTACTCGATCCCCACACCAAAATTCATAAAAATCAATGACGTAAGCGCGTGGTAGCGCCCACTTTAAAAGTTGGAGGTCATATTCTCATTCCAGAGTGTTAGCCTTATCTCCATAACCAATTTCAAAAAAATCGATGTAGTGGTTTAGCCGTAAGAGCATTTTTTCCATTTAAGGGCGAGGCATCGCCCATTGTAAAGCATTATGGTCATGTTATCGTTTCATAGCGCTTACCCTATCTCCATATCAAATTTCATAGAAATAGATGCAGGGGCTTAGCCGTGAGAGAATTTTTTCCATTTAGGGGCGTGGCAACGCCCAGTTAAAAACATAATGGTAATGATATCGTTCCTTAGTGCTAACTCTATCTCCATACCAAATTTCATAGAAATCGATGCAGGGGTTTGGCCGTGTGAGCATTTTTTCATTTAGGGGCGTGGCACCGCCCATTTCAAAATATAATGATCATGTAATCGTTCCTTGGTGCTAGCCCCATCTCCATACCAAATATCATAGAAATCGATGCAGTGGTTTAGCCAGGAGAGCATTTTTTCCATTTAGGGGCGTGGCACCGCCCACTTTTAAAAAAATATAGTCCTATGCACTTCTCCTCCCCACAGCCTTTCCAACAAAAAAAAAATCAAGCAAATCGGTTGAGAATTTGGTATAGAAACAGGGACTGAACCGATTTCGTTTGCCTATTTATATATAGATATAAGAAGAATGCTCCAAACTCAAAAATTGCTTTAAAAAAAAAACTTTCTTTCCACTTAAATTTACAAACTTTTTTTTTCCTCAAAATCGCATAAAATGCCGAAGAGCTAAGAATTTTTAAATATATTAGTATCTTAGAGGTGGACTAAACTACCGATGGCTGCCATCATGGAAATAATTTTACCACAGTTTTATGTATGTATTCATCTGTATATACATAAATAGGCAAACGAAATCGGTTCAGTCAGTTTATAAGCCTTAATTTTTTTTAGGAAAGGCTGTGCCACACCCCTTAATGGAAAATACGCTCTCATAGCTAAACCGCTATTGGGAGTGTTAAATCTATGGAAAGATAATATGCTAAGCCCCTGAACGAAAAATACGCTCTCACAGCTAAACCGCTGAATAAATTTTTATAAAATTAGGTATTGAAATGGGGTTAGCACTAAGGATCGATAATATGGTCCTTATATTATTAAGTAGACGGTGCCACGCCCCTAAATGAAAAATACGCTGCCACCGCTGAAACGCTGCTATGACTTTTATAAAATTCTGTATGGAGATAGACTGAATATTAAGGAAGGATATTGAAAACTTCTTGTTTTAAATGTGCGGTGCTACGCGCATAAACGGAAAACATGCTACCAAGGCTAAACCAATGCATAGATTTTTTTATAATTCGATACATATGTAGATAGAATGAACCTTAAGGAAGAAAATTAAAAATAATAATTTTGTCTTACAAGTGGGCGATGCCACTGCCCTAAATAAAAAATAGTTTTTATAAAACTCGGTATGGAGAAGGAAAGATATCTCTATATGGTCTCTGTAAAGTCAAATTGAAATAATCAAATTTCGGCCACAAGGTTAGCTCTATTATATTTAAATCAATATATTTCACTTCAAACAATTTTTAATTTTCATTAACTTAATTAGGTATAATTTAGTTTTGAATTCAAAAAGAAACCGTCAATTTTAAAGTGAAGAAAATAAAAAAATTTTGCCCAACAATTAGTGAGTAAATTGGTTACAGCGCATGCCACAAATACAACTCATAATATATGTGAAGTACGAACGAGTATATAACTCCAAGGTAGCGATACTCTTTGCGAGAGAGTATGAACCATGTCCTTGCGCGAAAAATGCATTTCAAAATGAAAAAAAGAAGACAAAAAAAATCAAGTGGTAACATATAAGCACCTGAGAGAAAACTGTTAGTTGTGAGGGTTTATCATCATTTACATTGCGAATCGAGGTTTTTGAACTTTTGACCGCCTTCTTACTGCAAAGTATATCAAATTGAAATGTACATACACAACAGAGGGCGAGACAGACTTAGCAGGAGTACGAGTACGTGCTGTGTTTAAGTGGTTTGAAAAGGAAAAAAAAAAGTAGGAAACTAATTGTTGCAAGGATATACCTACGATAATCTGTGCACGAAAACGATTGTGCAAAAATTATATCATACATGTAAAGGGTGGACCATCAGTTGGGTTACTTTTTAAATTACATGTTACTTTGATTTCGCTCTCAAAAACGTAACAGAAATACAGTGGTACGAAATTAAGCACTTTATGGTTGAACGTCATGCCATTTGGTGGGTCTATTGAACGAGTGGTATTCTGAAATGATAAAAGATCTTTAACGGTGTTCCGCAAAAATATACCTAAAACAAAACTACGGCTATGGTGACATACACATACATATTTTTATTTATGTATTTATCGGTTATTTTTTATTTAAGTTTTTTTTTAATTAAAACAACCGGATTTTTGTAAGACTCTTAACTAAGGAACTTTACAAAAAATAGAAAACAGACTATTTTTATTGAAATCACAGGAACGCATATTGATTTGATAGTAGAAGGTTCTTAAATTAACTTTGTAACCAGTGTAGAGCAGGGTTTTTTTTTGGAGCAGATACACAGTGTTCTTGAAGTGGATACAGAATCATTTTAAAAATTTCCGACAAAAACTGAAAATTGGGGTTGATACTAGAGGATTTTGTGATCATTTTCCAACTGGCCAGAAAATCCGAACTGCTCACCCCTATATACATAAGTTGACACATATCGTTCACCATGTCAAATTTCGAATTGAGGGATGATTCATGCTTGAAAGGGATGTTTCACATCTATTAACCATAAATTACAAGGACTGAAAAGCAGTCTTGGTCTTGATGATCAATGTGACCGAAGTAGTCTTGGTTTTGGTCTTAAGCATTATATCAGCGTCTTGGTCTTGGTCTCGAAAAACTACCAAGACTGAGATCAAAACTAATTTTGCACACCACTAATCTGATCACATACATTGTGTGCCGAGCATAGATTGGTCTCCAGGTACTAACATGTTAAAAGGCCTGAAATTTATAGTCGCTTTATCTGTAGGGGTTGTGGTTTGGTAAGAACCCTTTTATAGGTATTTTTAATTTTTAAATTGACCTATCGATCAAAACATGCAATAAGCACTGAATTCCACCTTAAACTGAAAACCAATTAAATTGGCCATATCTCTAATTTTTGGCTGAACTGAACCGTTTACTGAAGTATATGAATCAATCCAACGCCAAGTGTACCAGCTCAAAATTTTATTTTTCTCCGATTTCGCACAAATTTGGCAATATGGTAGACCCGATGTGCAGGAACAACAATCCGGGAGGATTTGGTCCTAGTACCATTTGTTGTTAAAATACAGGGTGTTGAAGTTGGCGTTTTTAGTCATTTTCATGGAAAGGGTGTTTTTTCAAAAATTTAAAGTTTTCACTAAAGTTTGTAAATTGATAAATCTAAGTTACTGGTCACATTCATTTTGATGTGTTCTTTTTATAAAAAAATAGTTTTTGGTGAAAAATATTTTTTTTTTTTAAAAGTAACTTAAATTTATAAGCTTTAAAATGATATGTAACTCAAGATGGGATTCGGACGCTACATGTGAGTTTTGGGCTTTTGAACGCCCGCGGCATGCAAAAATCCTTTTTTACTCAAGAGTAAAGCATCTTACGAAAAAAATGTACTAGGCATAAAATGCTAAGAATCATCAAGGAAATAAGTGTGTAATTTTTTGGGAATGTTTGGAAAGTTAAAAATTTTTTTTTTTTTTTTTAATTATTTTTTAACGAAAATTTAAAAAAAAAATTTTCAAAAATTATTAAAAAACAACTTAAAAAAATTCCTAAAAAATCACACGTATTGCTTGGACGATTCTAAGCATTTTTTGCCGGGTATACTTTTTATGTAAGACGCTTTCCTCTCGAGTAAAAAAAGATTTTTGCCTGCCGTGGGCGTTTAAAAGCCAAAAACTCCCATGTAGCGCCCGAATCCCATCTTGAGTCATACATCATTTTAAAGCTTTTAAATTATGCTCTAAAGTACTTTTAAAAAAAAATCTAAGGGGGTTTTTTTTTAAAATTCAAAAGTATTTTTAAGTGTAAAAAATGTTGGTGAAAAAAATTTTTTTCACCCAGAAATATTTTTTTGTAAAAAGAACTGTTAAATGAATGCGACCAGTAACTTAGATTTATCAATTTACAAACTTTAGTGAAAACTTAAAATTTTTGAAAAAACACCCTTTCCATGAAAATGACTAAAAACGCCAACTTCAACACCCTGGTTTTTTACAATAAATGGTACTAGGACCAAATCCTCCCGGATTGTTGTTCTTGCACATTGGATCTACCACATTGCCAAATTTGAGGGAAATCAGAGAAAAAAAATTTTCAGCTGGTACACTTGGCGTGGATTGCTTCATATATAAAGAGCTTTTTGATTCAAAAAATTCAGGATCCAAATCTTCTCTTTACACTGAGTGGGTGTCTTATTTAATCAATGCCAGAAAAAAAACCTGATCCCAACAAATACTTTAGTATACTGTATTTTATACAAAGAAATACTTCAGGTCAGTGTAAAACGTGACAAAAAATACAGGCAACAGTTGTCGTAGCTTTCATACATTTTTGCGAAAGAGAGTGAGACAAAACAAAACAAAAAAGAGGCACAAGAATAGAGCGAAAAACTACGCTTGTTACTAAAGTAACATTTTGTTGTGCACAATAAAACTACAGTTCATGCACTGAACTGAACTGAACTGAAGCAAAACAAACACGACAGGTCTGTGCAGTATTTAGATTTCCTTCTTTCAAATGCAAGTTACTCTCAAGACGTATGCATGCGACACTGGACTGAATTATTTTATAAATAAAAGCGGGTACAAGACATAACGTATCTTGAAACGAAATGTCTTAAGACTCTAACAAGACGTCTTTTGCAGACCACTAATACTTATAACATTACATTTATATGAAACATGTGTGCTTTTAACAATCACTGATTCAAATAAAGCCTTAATTTTCACATTTTAAGCCAAAATTGTGATACTTATTAAATTCATAAAAAAAAAGAAATATCCTTTTCAAAATATGTATGTGTTGGTATTTTCCTTAAAACAAAATAAAAACAAAATAAAAATTCTACCAACAATTTTTTTTAAGAAAAAACCAAAAACACTTAAATACATATCTAGTACCGCACAATTATGAAGTGATACTCTTGTAAAGTGCTAGATAAATGCATTATGAAATGCTTCCCCAAAAAACTTTCACCTGGAGGCCAATGCAAGGAGAAATGCGTTCATTCTCTGTGTACGATGACAGCTGAAACTGAATGAGTGCAAAGCAAATGTTTATAGGTGCAAATGTATGTGTGTATGTATGTGTAACACACATATAACACAAGGACGAGAGTTAAAAAATGAGCGCAAACGGAGCGTGCGGCATGGTTTCAAAGGACCTACTTTAAATAGGCTATGTACATACGAGCATAGTTTAATACATACCTACACATGTATATGCCCATTTGTATACTATGTAAAAAACATATAAAGTAAGGCTTTTAAGCTCAATAGAGCATAGGAATTTCATGCCATGGTTCGTTCGCTGGTTCGTTCCTTCGTTCCTTCGTTCGTTCGTTTGTTCATTTGTCTGAAATCTAAAAAGGAGACCAAACAAATCATTGGATCAGTCAGTCAAGTCAGTGTCGCGATGTGTATAGAACAGTTAGCACCTAAAATGTAAAAGTGTTGGCTAAAAAATTAAAAAAAGAAAAAAATCAAAGTAAACTTAAAAAAAATGTAAGAGTTAATGAGTTAATTTATTAAGTGTAATTGATTTTGTTGTGTGTAAAATAAAAAAATACGCCTAAACAATGAAACAAAACTTTAATTTTCGTATAAACAAAATAAATACAATTGTGTTACAAAAAGGATATATGAAATTTTGTTTTTTTTAATGTTTTGTTTTCCAAAACCCTATCAAATACCACGACACATTTAATGGACCACCACACCATCACATGGTTCCTTGACTGCAACAGCATATATTCACGTACAACAATTGAAGGATGTCTAGCCGTCACATTGTCTGGCTGTTTTTGTTTTGTCATTTCTTTACAAAAGAGCTACGGGTATAGTGACAACGATTGTTGGCTTGATTGTTTGCTCAGTTCCCTATGCTGAGCATGTCCTTAATTACAAAGTTTTACCTTTTTTGTGACATGCCATTAATTTCAAATAAAAATCGTAACGCTTATTTACAGACAAAGGATAAACAAAGGAATAAAATGATTCAAAAATTAAGTTTTTTAGTGATATCTCATAGATATTAAAAAGTTTTTTATTTCAACCTTGAAATTTGTAGTTTTGTGAATGCTATCTAAGTAAGTGTGTATAGACATTATCATTGAATACTTACATACATATACTATTTTAATGGGCAAGTCCGTAAAAATTGTTACCTTGAGTTTACTTTTTTCATTTATATACAAGGAAATCTTCACTGTTGAACAAATTTCGAAAATAATTTAACTTTTTGGCGGACACGTCGAAAGGCTCGAAATAGAAGGGAATAAAAATCTACGAATATTTGATAAAAAACCAAGCAACAGCGAGAGTTATGGAAGCAAACAAGGTTATTCAAAACAGAATTTGGAAAGAAACAAAAGATTTCATTATCAGGGGCCTGCCCAAGACACCTTGAAATAAAGTGTACATGTTTTACTCGCACATTTTACACTAAACTGAAGTATTTGATCCAACAAATTCAAGGCTCAAATCTTTAATTTACACTGATATCATTTTGACACTGTTTTATCAGTGGCAGAAAATAACCCGATTTCAGCAAATACTTCTGTATACTGTATTTTATACAAACCAATACTTCAGGGCAGTGTAAAACGTTCGAGTAGAAAAACTACAGTAAAATGTATGATATGGTAACACTTGCAAGTTACAACGTATTGGTAGCTCAGGATTGTAGTAGCTTTCATACATATTCGCTAGCGTTAACAAAGAAAGGACAAGAAGAGAGCGAAAAGCTACTTTTGTCACTAAAGTATCATTTGATAGAACACACTAACTATAATATGTGTATGCACTGAATTCAACTGAAGCAAATTAAACAAGACAAGTCTGCGCAGTTTTTGTTTTCCCTTCATTCAAATTGAAGTACTGTCAAGACATTTGCACGCGGCACTGAACTGAAATATTTGATAAATAAAAAGATACAAGACATAACGTATCTAGAAACGAAATGTCTTAAAACTCAAACAAGACGTCTTGTGCAGACCCCTATTAATTATAGCTGTTCCAAATTGTACTATTGAAAAAAAAAAAAAAAGATTTTCAAACAGTGTTTTCCTTAGAGACTTCTTAAACATTTCGTGACCGATAAAAAAAACAAAGGATCGTGCTTCAACATTATAACCTAGTTTTTGTATTCGGCAACATAGCAAGGCTAGGTGGAACCGACTTAAATTTTAAGGGATATCACCCGCGCGATATCTTCTGAATTGGTATCTGGGGACCTTCAGGTACAATACCCCATTTTCCATAAGATCGTACGTATTGCCGTTTTTGAGAAATCCCAATTTATATGAAATTTTCCATTATTTTTTAATGCTGAATCCGAATCTGTCACCAGAATTACGCTAGCTTCTCTGGATTTTGAGATTTCCTAGTCTAAAGTGCAGAAAATTCCGTATTTTGCATTATTTAAGACTAAGATATCTCAAAATTCAGACAAGCTAGTGCAATTCTGTTGCTGGATTCGGATTCAGCATTGAAAAATTAATTTAAAATTAATATTTTTGTTTTTGTTTTTTTGGTTTTTTCATCAGGCATATTCTGAAATCCGATTCACTTCGGAAATGGAATGAAAGCAATCTTCAAGAGCTCCGCATTTCGATAACTAACACCAAATGTTTATGTTTCGGTAAATCGAAAAGGAATAACTATAATATTTTAGTACCTGGAGACCGATCCCTGCTCGGTCAACAATCTAATCTTATTATTTTAGTCGATGTTTTTATTCATAGCTATTTTTTGTTATGAAACTTGTATCTTTTCACTTCTAACGGTCATGCTTTCAAAATGATAAATAAACCGATGAGAATAATAATAAGAAAAAACTCGGAAAGCATCGAATGGTATAGAAAAATATCAAAAACTCAAATTTTTTTTTGGCGAAATAGAATGCCCTAAAATAAATAAATGGGATATGCCACGCACCCAAAATATTTTGTCTTTTGTATGGCGGCTGAAATATCTTATCTTCAAAGGATCATAACTCGGAAAATAAGAATCCTATTGGAAAACTCTGAAAAGATATTTGGATAAGGAAGAGTGTAACTATCCGATGCTATTAATAAAAAAGAATTTCGCCTTTTCTTGTAGCTACGCTGTAAGACTGAACACAGCGTTTTCTTCAACTTCAAGCAAGGATATTTCAAAATCCTGCAGGTATAGTGACAGTTCTGCTGATGAAGACGGATTTGGCGTCAAAAAGTACATAAGACTGCATATAAGAATTAAACAGTTCATTCCATTTTTTTTTTTGTGCCTGAGTTATTAACAAAAATTTTTATTTTGATAAAAAAGTGGGCGTGGCAATTATTAAATAAAGCCATCTTTTTATTATGCTTTAGATCCTTCTGATCCAGATTCGCATACCAAATTTCATCAAAATATGTTGTATCATTTGCGAGAAACAGCATTTAATGTGTTTTACTTGTATGGGAGGTTCCACGCGCACTTTCGATATTTTGCCTACTTTCAGTTCGTAGGTGCCTAATAGCAAGTAGACTCCCTGCAGTTAAATTCAGAAAGATTGCTTTAGTAGTTTTCTTTTTATAGCGCAATATATTTTTGTGGGCGGTGCCACGCCCTTGAACGAGTTTTCCCAATATAATGGCATATTACACATTAATACTTGTTTAAAGAGGTAACAGATCCTAAATTTTCATCAAATTTGCCGGAGTCGTTTTCGAGTAATATTGAATCAAAATTTTCAAGGGTTAAAAAGTGGGCGTGGCACTTAATCGATCCCGCCCACTTTTCGTTTGTTACAAGATATTATTAAGCAGTACCTTCGTACCAAATTTCATTAAAATACCTTGTAACATTTGCGAGAAATAGCATTTAACGTATTTTGCTTGTATGGGAGGTTCCACGCGCAATGGCGATATTTTGCCCGCTTTCAGATCAGAGATGCCTTATAGCAAGAATGCTCCCCACAGTTAATTTTAGAATGATTACTTTATTAGTTTTCTTTTTATACCGTATTATATTTTTGTGGGCGGTGCCACGCCCTTCAACGAGTTTTCCCAATATAACGGCATGTCACATATTAATATTTGTTTGCTGAGGTAAAATCTCCTAAATTTTCATTAAAATCGTTGGAGTCATTTTCGAGTAATATTGAATCAAAATTTTCAAGCGCTAAAAAGTGGGCGTGGCACTTCTTCAATCCCGCCCACTTTTTGTCTGTCACATGGTATTATCAAGCAGTACCCGCCTACCAAATT
Organism: Calliopum simillimum; assembly: GCA_951812925.1. Classification (NCBI taxonomy): domain Eukaryota; kingdom Metazoa; phylum Arthropoda; class Insecta; order Diptera; family Lauxaniidae; genus Calliopum; species Calliopum simillimum. The sequence continues at coordinate 122,682,752 of OX638368.1, forward strand.
TCATTCAAATACCTTGTATGGTTTGCGAGTTATGACCAAATCAAATTTAAAACTTAGGGCGGTGCCACGCCCCCTGGTGAGCATTTACAAAGTTCAAACCTAGCTCATTCTTCATTGTATGCTAGTATCTAAAACTGTTCCAAGTTTTTTTAAAATCGCTGTACCCGTTTTCGAGAAAAAGTTTTGCCCGTTCCGAACAAACATACATAAGTACATAAGTACATAAGTACATACAATTTTATCTCGTATAAGAAGAGAAGATTTGTTGAAATACAAATCAGATTCCATCTTATTTGTAGCAATGCAGAGCTCTTAAAAATTGCTTTCTTTCCGTTTCCGAAGAGAATCGGATTTCAGAACATGCCCGAATATGGAAAATTTGATTTAAATTGGGATTTCTCAAAAACGGCCACAAGTACGATTTTATGGAAAATCGGTTCTACCTAGCCGTATAGACTTCTTGCTGGCCGGTGTAGAATTTTAGAAGTCCTTGTGGAAATTCAAATGAATACTCCAAATTCACCAACAAAAAGCAACAAGGCACTATGGTTTCAATGATTTGTGGCAGAAAACCAAATTTTAAAGTTGCAAAATTCAATATATTCTTGTTTAATCATAAAGTACACAGACCAAAGATATCAAAAAATTTAAAAAAAAAAATAAATTATGGATAATATTAATTATAGTAAGTACGAGTGGTTTTTGTAGAAATTGAATATATTTTTGTGGTGCTAATCGGTGAAAGTTTTATTTTTCAAAATGGCATAAAATATAAAACTATTACTAATGTTTTCAAACTTTTTTAAGCTGAAACTAACAAAGTTTATCGAAGTCTACCTTAAGAAGATCAGAGTTTTCTGAATACAGTAGTACTAAGAAAGTTTTGCAGTTTTTTGCAGTTTTTTAAGTTTTCACTATTTTTGTAGCTATCTATTGCTTCAAAAAAGTCGATTTATTCAATACGTTGCTTACAAACGCGTATGGAATTTGCTGGCTTTGTATTTGTATCTGGCTTCTGTTAAAAAAATCCTTTAAAACCGATTTTCTTGTAAATCGGATGATAAATAAAAATCTATTTCGCCATATTGAATCCGCCATTTTGAATTTCAAACCTCCGTGTACCAATTTTCATCCCCGCATGGCGATGCTTTATAGTTTTGGCCACAAAATGTGTTAAATAAAACCATAGTGCAAGGGCGTAATATAAAAATCTGTAAAGTTGGGGAGTAGATTTTTAAAAAAAAATCCATTTGAAAAGCCATGCAGAGGATTAAATTTTTTTTTTAACTCAAAGGACACTTTCAAAGTAAACGTTCCCAACGTATTTCTTTACTAAAAGTTCAAGGTTAAACTAACTAACAATAGATAAGGCAGTTAAAAATATAACAAGGCACACCAAAATTTTGTTTTATATACATATACTTATGTATGAATATTTAAAAAAGCATGTGTTCTTTATTTTACTAAAAAACATTCAATTTACACATACATACGTATGTATGTATATATTTTCCTCTAATGCTTAGGCAACCATGGATCATATCAGTAGCAGCTTATTAGGTTATATCGCAAGTAACATTCAAAACATCAATAACAATAGTACAGATAAATCTTCAGCACACGCAATGCCACAAATGTTCGCCGCCGATGTACCTCTTTCTTTACTGGGTTCTGTAATGACAATAGCCACTGCAACAGCCACGCCCGCTGTAGCCGATGTTAGTGCATCGCTAGTATCTTCAACAACATCTTCGCTACATTCCACGGTGGAACAATTAATGTTTCCCACATTTTCATACCCAACATCATCCAGTCGCTCAAATTTCGCCATGAATGACACCAATAAAGCAGACAATTCTACCACCAGACTATATAACAACGAATCATCGTATTGGGATCTGGAGGCGAATGGATATGATTTCCTATATCGGCATTCCGTACTCATGACCGTAGTTTATTGTATCGCATATGTGATAGTGTTCCTTGTTGGTCTGGTTGGCAATAGTTTTGTAATTGCGGTTGTATTGCGTGCCCCACGGATGCGTACGGTTACAAATTATTTTATTGTGAATTTAGCAATTGCGGATATTTTGGTGATTGTCTTCTGCCTGCCGGCAACATTAATGAGCAACATTTTTGTTCGTGAGTATTAATTCATTTTGCATTATAATACGTATTTTCTATCTACATAAACCATTTTTTTATATTAAATAATATTATTATATATACTTGGTAACAGTGGTGAATTATTAATAAGTGAAATCAAAAATGGATCGCTCGGGTAACTACATTGATAACAAAAGTAATGATTCGCCAAAACTTCGCAAAAATCCAATACTCTGCGAAAATATGAAATTTCTGATGTTCTTTTCCTGAGCGCGATGCTTACCCCTTCTTCTCGAACATCGATTAGTTTTAATATTTATAAAGATAAAATCAAAAATTTGGAATTTGTTGATTGCTAAGTATTATCTCAAATAGCGCATCCTTTATAGCGATTTTAAGTTTTTGCTTTTAAATATTGTGGATCATAGACCAAAAAGGACAGATTTTAGACCATATATTATGGACCATAGACCATAAAGGATGAATCATAAGGTGCAATCCATATCAAAACCATCAAGATTTTTGCTAGAATCCGATTTGGCTATAAATTGGCATAAGCAATAGTGGCATAGTGGAGAAAATACCTACCAAATATTTTTTCAAATTTAAAAAAATGGCGGAGATATGGGACTTGCAAATTTTTAGGTTAGTTATTTTTTAAGAAGCTATTAATTCAATTGCATTCACAATTCTTAAGTTTAAGGTGTCAAAGATTTGTCTTGAAACAGGCTTTTAAATAAAAACTAGCAAAAATAGTTTTTTTTATATACATGATTACACTTAAAAAAATTTTAAAATTGAGTTTCCCAAAATACGTCACCTTCGATTTTTTTCAACAAGTCCACCAAAAATTGGAGTGAGCCTGAAAATGGTTCTCCAGAAAACAATTAAATGTAGTATCTTCCGCACGTCTTCAGTACATTTTTTCCATGGCAGAGGTAACATTAGGCATGCATGTATGCATTCTCCTGGAACTCCTACGAGAAGCATGGAGAAAAAATTAAACGTCGCCATTTGTCACTATTCTATCTTTCCAAAGCTTCCCCGATTCGTGGATTACCTTCGCCAACTAACTTTTTCAAGTGAGTCTTGGTCTACCACGTCTTCTACTGCCTTATGTATTCCACTCAAGGGCCTGGCGGCAGACTTTGCTGTAAGGTTTCCGGAGAGTATGCACGGAGAAAAAAAAAATAGTACATGCTACTTTATTCCTATTAAATTTTACCAGAATTTCAAGTCCAAATAGTGACAACTCAACACTGAACTAAATTTTGCGTTACTGTTATAGTCAATTCAGAATTTTCGAATGACCTTCCAGTCTAGTAATTTTATTGAAAAAATTTAAGTGATATTTACCTTACTCTAAAGTTTAAAAAAACAAAAAAAAAAATTAATGAACCATACAAGAACTGTTAAATTCAAACAAAAGAAAAAAAACCAACTGACCGCGCTAGGATTCAAACCGTGGTCCATCCGTGTGATAGATAGAAACATAACCTCTGCACTGCTGGCTTATATGATGAAGAGGCTTAAAATTTGTATATTAAGCAAATGTCTGCCCAAACATATAAAGTAGAGTTAACGTATTAATCGTCACTTAAATATGCGAAAATATCTAACCAAAATAATACCTTCAAACGTATTATGACTACCGATGTAACCATAACTGTAAGTGTAACTCTTAAAAAAATCGGACTTTGGAAACAAAAACAAACTTGTTCCACATTTTGATATTTATCAAATTTAAATTCGCTGTAAAATTTTATTTTCTTATTTGTGATATTTTTCCTCTCATTTTTATGATTCATAAGCCCCCATTAAATACATACCACAATGAGCGGGCAGTGAATTGGGACACAAGCACTCACTATTTTGATAACCTTTTTCGCTTTGAATGCAAAAATAAAGGAAAACAGAAGTACAAAAAAAAAACCTTGGCGCCCTAAAGTCTGCAAAAGTAGTTCATTTTTCATCTTCTTCATTTTCGCTGGGCTCCCTACCAATTCCTATTTGCATAAGGAGAATAAAATTAAACATTAAGCACTAAATTTGTAACATTTAATATGACACATTAATGTTGGAAGATTGATGTGGCAGATACTTGTCGTATTACTGTATGAATGTAACATGCGAGTGTGATGCAAATCTTCTAGAGGGCATTACCATTTATAAATGGATTTTTTTTCTCTCGTATTTTGGGAAGCTAAGTGAAATAGTCAATACGAAGTTATGGTGATTGGTATCATATATGGTTCGTTGCTTTTCATTTTGGCCATTAAAACTTTGCTACATACATATGCACATAAATGTATTTATGTAAATGTGGGCATACGTATATTAAATTAAATATACAGATTAAGAAGTATGTCTCTCATACATATATACTGGTACAATCATTATGCAGCAAATCAAAAGCAATGTGAGGGATGCTAGAGGCAAGGAAGAACATTAATCGAATAAGAATTTATTACTATGCGCTATAAATAAAAAGTGGGCGTTTCAGTCTTTGAGATAGTTGCTCAAAAATCAAAAAAGCTACTTAATTTTGGTTTCATATGAAAGGTAATTTTTATTTCTTTCCACAAAATGTAGGCCGGAGAGCATTTTTGCTACTAAAAAAGTAGTAAATTTAGTACTTTTAGATAAATTTGAAAAATGTGCATATAGCTTCATTCAATACCTTTCGAAAAATGGTCAGAATATGAAAATCGGTTAAGAAAAGTCCAAGTTATGGACAATTGTGTGAAAGAGTGTTTGTCATAATTTACCGATTTATCACTTTTTCCCCCCCTCCAAAATCCAGGGAAAAAATTGCACGATGAGAGATCAATTCTTTTTATGCTAGGCATGGTATGGCTGAAAAGTCATAATTGCTTCGCTATTCTATAACTGTAGAAAGTAGCATTACGGCGTACTTCTATAGCTATGAAATTTGAGGGGAAGATGCGCATGGACGCAAATTATCAATTTCTGTCAAAAACCGAAAATCAGAAATCGTGTCGGTTAAGTTTTTTTGGTAGTTGGGGCTCGTTATTTCTTTTTTTTTTTCAGACATAAAGTTTGTATAAAGGCTGCTATATATATTTCTGGCCTAGGCTACACTAATGTCAATAGCTAAAATCTGACAACACCATAAAATAGTTTGACATTTTTTAGCATAAACGTACTCAGAACGTTTTGACGTACGACCATCATTTGTGTTGTTTGCAGTGACTTGAAAAAATCAATTTGGCAAAAAATGGAATTAACTCGTAAACATTTTCGTGCCATAATTTTCCACAACTTTCGATGTGGATTATCACGACAAGAGTGCATCGATGAATTTGAATCTTTGTATGGCGATGAAGCACCATCCTATAACACTGTGAAAAACTGATTTAATGAATTCAATCGTGGCCGACGCTCGCTCAAAGACGAATTCCGTGAAGATCGTCCAAAAATGGCTGTTGTGCCAGAGAACATTGATGCCGTGCGTGAACTGATAATGCAAGATCGTCATGTGACAAACCGTGAGATAGAAGCATCCTTGGGCATTAGTTCCACTCCAATATATTCAATTTTGCATGAACACTTAGTTGTAAAAAAGGTTTGTTCTCGTTGGAAACCCAATAATTTATCAATCACTTAAATTATCAATGGAAAAATTAATTTTCTTAACTCACTGTAAACAAGACAAATAGCACTTGTACATCAAAACGTTGTGAGTACGTTTATGCTGAAAAATGTCAATCTTTATTATGATGTTGCCAGATTTTAGCTATTGACATTAGTGTTGCCTAGGCCAGAAATATATATAGCAGTCCACGTATCTCTTAAATAGTTTTTGTCAGATTTTGTAAGTATCAGAACCTTCAAAATATGTACATATGATGCACTTGGAATTGATGTTATTATTTTTATAGCCTACACCCAGGATTATTTACTTTGCCCATCTGTTTTTAAAGTGGAGAAGTAGGCGTGCCACATATGGAAAAATCTATATCTTCTTGATCAGCATCACATCTTAAGTCGATATTGCCATTTCCGTCTGGCTGGCTGTCTGTTGAAATCATTTTAATAAATTTTTGGAAGCAAGATAATTCAATAAAATTTGACAACATTAAAAGTGCAATTTTATGAGCACTATTCACGGTAAAACAACCTTCTTCAGTTAAATTCTGAATATAGTAAAAGCATATGATCCAAAACTTCCCATACAAGCAACATTTTTAAAATGCTGTAGTGCAACAGTTATTGGTGGCAGTGTGTACATGGAGCTCTGAGCTAAAACTAGGCGTACTGAAAGGAGAGGGCGTAGTATCTCTCATCCAAGAGACATTTTCAAAATGCTGAAGTGTAAGGTATTTAATTTTCGGGCATTCCAAGGGTAACAACCTCACTAATTGTTTTTTCTTTTTTTTTTGCAATTGTAATTTATTAAACTTTGTAAAAAAATACATAGTAAGAGTTTAAACTTACAAGTATTACATCGAATTAAATCAGTTAAGAATAATAATCAGAATAAAAAAGATAAAAATCCATTAAATAAAATGATTAATTGTTTGCATAAAGAAAAAGAAAGCAAACAAACAAAATACTCCTACATTGTATGTATATATTCTTTTTTAAGGCTGAACAATAAGATTATTGAACCCTTTAAAAAAGCCTTTTCCTTTTTATTTTTCTTATTCTACTGAATGTTTGCTGACATCCTTGTAACGTCTTTCTCTTCAAACGTTAAAGGTCTGCAAATAATTGTGTGCCCTGAGATAAAGTGCTTGTAATAAAATAAAGATAAAGAAACACCTTTGATACAGTCGAAACTCTATTAACGTTGGATTTTTTTAAATTTTGGTCAATTTCGACGTTTAAAATTAGTTCAACCACCCAGTCACCCCCTAGTAAAAGTGTTATTTATAAAAATAAAAAATAAACATATGCAATTGTGTGTTTGGAATCATTGTTTGACATCAGATTAGATTGCAGAGCACCAAAAAACCTAAAAAATTGACATATGACGTATGCAATTTTATTCTTTAGCACATGTAGAATGTTTCAATAACTTTTTTATAAAAATCGGTTCAGTATATTATGCAAAACAGCGTTACATAGGGTTTTCATATAAGCAATTTTATATAAATAGTATAGATATAATTTCAACTCACTTGGGGGGCTATAAACGGGCCAACAGAGGGTGACTGAGTGGTACAAATTGTTTTTTTTTCATTTTTGAATCGAATCTCAAAGTGGGTTTAGAGGTAGCGCTAGGGAGAATCCCAACAATTTTATTCTTATAATCGATATCAGCGCCTCAAAATGATCTTTTCGATTTGATAATTTTAATATAATGTAAAATATATATCTGGTGATCAAATAAAAACAGATTAAGGCGTAAAATAAGCTAAAGATATTCTAATAAATATAATACCATGCTGTTTTACTTAATTTCTTTTGCTCACTTTGCAGATTTTTGAAAGTGTCTTTTATACGCCAAATTTTTTTTGGCCAACTATAAATGGCTATAATTTTTGATTTGTTCACGATATCAAATTACTTTCTACATAAAAATTGTTGCCAAAGACCATATCTTTTTATTGGTTTATTTAAGTTAACATTATTTCCGTCCGTTTCAAGATCACTTACCAAAAAAGGAATCTGTCCCAACCTATACGACATTCCCTTATATATAAACATTTAAAGTAGCAAATACATAAATGTAAAAATTAATAAAACTTTTTTTTCAAAGTCATTCAATTGTAGCCCCCATGTTGGGTACGCCATTATGTCTTTGTCAAAAGTTCATGTTTTAAAGCAATGATATCCACAGCTTATGCCCATGAGCACATGAGCTTTTTTGCTTAAACGCTTTCGATATACGTATTCAATCAAAGATAAGCGTTCAACTGTGTCAGTATTTGTGCAGAACTGCGTCACTTGCTTGCAGCTTATGCAAAATATAAAAGCTTTCATTGAGCTTTTATACATTGACTAAATGCGCTTGTAGTGAGTTTGGTTATCACTGTTTTAAAGAAAGTTAACGACCTGAGCTTAAATTAATATCCCATTGAAAATCGATTGAACGACACAGTTTTCGGATGGAGAGAAATGCTCGTTTTCAAAAAAGGACGACCCATGTAAATATGTATAGGTTATGCGACTTTGTCCAAATACCATACTCTTTTTCCATGGGTAACTATCCTATCTCAATTTTTCCAAAAAGGAGGGTTTTTCTTTAAAGTTTTGCAAAAATAATTTTTTTTCAAAAGCAGGGTGAAAGGAGAATTATTTAAAGAGAAAGATTATTTAAAAACTCTTTCAGCGGTAGCTGTTGAGAAGGCAGGCATAGAATGTATTCATTTATTCTACCCATATCCTCGTACTTAGTCACAACTTTGGATTTTCAAATGGGCGAATACTTCGAACTATCTCTCACTAAAGGAATCTAGTGATTTTTTCCACTATTGAAGTTTACTTTGCAGACAATAGTTTTTCATGAACCCAAATTTTTTGTGTTATTGTGGCAAGCTGGTAGCTTCGTCGTACAATTTTTGAATTGCGAAATGCTCTAAATTAAAGAGTAGAATCAGTTATGACAGGTAGGAGGATGAATAGAGGATGAAAGAAGAATTTAAGGCAAAAAAAAAGAGAGGTATTTAAATTTTTGGCTTGAAAAGGAGGATAATCTTCCCAAAAGGAGGATAGATGGAAGAGAGAATCGGAAGAGGCCTTGACCTCCACCTTGACCATCACTTTTGACCGATTAAGTGGCCACCTACCTCCGCCTGTCGACATCTCTTATGGACGGATCCTGAGAAACTCACCTATCTAGATTCTACTGTATATTACTTTTTCCGACACACATATACATACACATGTGTATATGTGTATGTAAATGTGTTTGTGTGTTTATAAATTCAATACAATTTCCTTCCTGAAAGCAATAAAATCAACTGACAAAACTCGTATACGTTGTTGGTTCTTTCATCTACAGTTGTTGTTATTTTTTTGCGCATTTAATGAATGCGAATTTGAGCACTGGGTCGACTGTTTTTCTCTCTCACTCTCTCTCTTTTACTAGATGTACCCATACATACATCTGAGAAAGTATAACACATTCATATACAGTGAATACACATACATAAGCGTACATAAGCGAAGAGAAAGGATCAACGACTGGTACTGACCTAATTTTCTGTTTATAGTTTAGGCATAACTTTGGTAAATACTCAAGGGGGCCTGATTGCTAGGTGCACAATGGGTGGTGGGCGATGGGCGATGGTTGGGTGTAGATAGGGCGCTTCAAAGACTTTACAAGTACGTATAGATTAGACATTGTGTGGGTTTGTTTGCTTCGTTGTTGTTTGTATTTTTCGCTGGATTTTCATGCAATAAAAAACGAAGAATTTAATTTTTTTCTTTTGATTTTTTTTTTTTTTTTGATTTTCCGTAAGATGCTTCTCAACAATAGCAATACGAATAACGACAAACGATATCATTCACAAACGAAATACATAAATGGGTTTGGGTCTAATGAAATGTTCGTAGAATTTGGGTTTATTAAAATAAAATTACATAAAAATAAATGTTAGTTCTGTTATGTTTTTGTGTATTTCATAAGTCCAATGACTTTAATTGAATGAAATTCAGAACAAAACAAATTGCCATTTAATCCTTAGTAAATTAATGTTAATTAAAAACATCCTTCACTGGATATAAACTGGGTTAAATTGGGTTAATATCGTATTTATATAGGATGCAAATAAAAGCAAAAGCAAAAACAAATGGATTTTATTAGAGTTTATTTTGTAGCATTAACTCATAAAGCTTTTACAATAAATCTTCAACAGAGGTCCATAAAAAAATTAAGTTTATAGCTTTCCTTTAATCGTTCACACTGTGAACGGTTGCTTGATGCTTCTTATAGACCCATCCTTAATAGAAAGGTTATTGTCCTTATTTAATAATCTATACCGCTTTAATGCTAAAAGTTTGCAACAAAGCCCTAAAAGCGTAATAACTTTATCAATATATCGCTTTCGAGTATATTGTTCCGTAAATGAGAAATTATCAAAAATAATATTTTTAGCACCGGCAGAAATAAAAATAACACTGTGCAACAAGAAATGATAACTTTTTATTGTTAATTTGCGTTCGTTGATTCCGAATCTTTTAATCAACCATTTGTCTCAATAAGGTACAAGTAGTCCTTGCTTTAACGTGCAGAAAATACCATTTTCGGACATATGGCGTACATCCTTGGAAGTGGTGTATGTAGTTCACTTCTACCAAAGGTATTGGTAAGCCCAAATCTGTATCCATTGTATCTTACTTTTTAGGTTTGTCACTTGGATCATTACATTTCGAGATATAAGTATTTCACAGAAGTTAAGGTATCACAACTGAATACTTACTTGTAGAGGACTACATTAAGAAGATTTTTTTTAACAGATTTTGGCTAACCCGGGTGGCTAAATAATAAAAAATTAGAAAATTTAGTTCAAATAAAGTTTTTTGCAAAATTTTGGATAGAACTAAGAAGTTTTTAATGATTAAGTAAGCTTTGATAAAAAAAACGAGATGATAAACATACAGAGTCAACCCCACGAGCTTAGAAAAAACCGGCAACATAGAAATGGGCACATTTTGTAGGTCCATTGGATGTAGAAATGTATGTTATTATCGACAATTTGTGTGCTCTGCATTCATTTCTACTTTATGGTGCAGCAAAAACTTACGATAGATGTAAAACTGTGAGCAATTCTTTTCATTTCGTGACCAAGTATCGTTGCCCCAATATACCCTTTCTATTTTTTGGTCAGTGATGCTTTCCGCTTCATAATAACATTTATTTGGGTTAGTAGCCTGGCTAGGCAAGAGCTCCTTATTAGGGAGAAAAAGTTGTTTTGGAATTGATGGATCCATAGAGAAAAAGTGAATGTAACGTCACTACGTACGATTTTTACAACATATGCTAAAAAAAAATCAGTTTGGTCAGCGCGGTGCGAAAAATAAGCGTTTTACTCCAACAGAGCTGCAATTTTGTAAGTCCTTCCCATTTTGTAAAAGTAAGTTTGTGTTCTACCCTTGAAATTAAAATTGCCAATGTAAGCTGCCTCAACAGTCTTTCAGGTGATTATACTTTGAGCGCCTCCAAACGCCAATCGAATAATCCTGGTATTCTGTAGAATTTTTTTTCCGCTACCCCTTGAAGCAGTCTTCAATATTCACTTGGGTACTACCAATGATCTTGAGTGCCAAATCAAGCAACGCAATAAAACTGGCCGAACGCCAATCAAAGTTATATGTCAAATTTCTCATAGTGTGCATGAAAAAAAAAGAATATGATATTTGTCATTCGGATTGATTACCAAAAAAAGTGGGTTCTCGACATCTATGTTAGAAAAAAGAACCCAGAAAAGCTCCACCACTTTTGTTTTGAAGAGCAAAATAAATAAAATCGATTTAAAATGATTTTGCCACCTCTGTAAGATCACCTCTAGATTGTGCCAATCAGGGATATTTTCCCCTTCGCCTTCTTTTCTACGGCACTGGTTCCTTGTATGACTACTAATCATCATATTACGGAATATCTACAAACCTATAATATAAAAATCTGTATCTTCATAAATACATCATACTTCTTAGATAGTTACCCGGTTGACTAGTCAGCCGAATGAGGGTTAATGCAAGTGAATCAGCGTAGAACAAAAGTGACCCAATTTTGGATCGCCTACAACAAACACAATATCTCAATAATTTTCCAAATTTTTCGGAATTACAATGCCCATGAAATTTTTTGTGGTTTTTTTTTTATTTTTCTACGAAACCAAAATAAAACAACAACAAAAACAGATGATCCACTACTTCGCATCGACGTTGAGTTCGATTCGTGTGTGTATGAAAAAAAAAAAAAACAACAAAAGAACTTTTTATAGGTGTTGTAGCCCAGGAAAATAAGAATTTTTCTGCGAAATAATTCCAAGTGAATTTTTTTCACCGGAATTATCTTTATTTATGAGTGATAAATAAAGTGTGAAAAGTCCATTGCAAAGTCGTGTGCGCATAAAAAGTTATTTAGGCTCAAAGGTCGCTAAAATCAGCTTTTCGCAAATATCTCGCTAATGCTAACTGTTACAGAAAAATTTTGTGCTCTAATTAAAGCCCATGAAAAATTATAAAATTTATCACTACAAAGTTTCCTCAATTTGTTGAAATTGAAGAAGTTATAGCGAGTCTAAAACTTAATTACAAAATATGAAAAACAGGGTGTTAAAAAACGAAAATCGCCCCCTAAAACTATGCAATATTTTTTTTTTTTTAACATTGGACATCTCAAACAATATGCAAACAAAAAAAAAAAAAAAAGAATCTTGCATAGTTTCAGGGGACGATTTTTGTTTTTTAATATACTGTTTTTCATAGCGTGGTAGAAACTGAGATGATGAGTACAACAAGTCGAAAAAAACATTTTTTGTATGGGAATCGATCCTATCTAATTCACGCCATGCACGTCTGAAAATAACATTTTTGCAATTTAAAGCAATGAATAACTCAGACCTGGTGGAGAAAATGGTTGGCAGATTCAGAAACAGCGACAGCAAATTAACCAAACAAAATTATCGCCATATCGTTCAAAATTTTTTTCTCTCAATTTGTTGCACTGTGTAAATATGGCAGTAGTACAAATGGCAAGTTATCAAACAATATTTCGCGCCATCTTAGGCTGACAGAAACTTATACATATAATTATTTTATGACCTATTTTTGTAAGGTAATTAAGCAGACTATACATTTGACAATATTTGTTTTGTCTTCTTTCCATGAAAAAATGTTCTAAAAATTAATTCATTGCGAGTTATTAATAATCTAAGTATGTACTAAAATGTAATAAAAATAGTACTTTTTCTCAAATACCTCGACCTGCTTAGTTCATTAATTTGTCATAATTTCTAAAAAGTTATTGCCATTTGAACATTACGCTATTTACAATTACATACTTTCCATTTTTGTTCAACATGGCGTATGAGTGATATCAAATTAAATTACATATAAAAAGCGAGTTTCTTTTGATTTGCTTTGTTGTGCGTTAATTTTTGAATTGTGATAGGATCTCTTTCATGGAGAATCACATGGGGGGAATTTTTACCCCTCCAAAAGATGCCTAAAATAATCTAGGAATTTTTTTATTGTCATTTTTATTGGGCTTAGCCTCAAAAGAAACCATGTCAAATCTTGTTATACTAGACATGGAATGATGAACGGTCGAAAAACTTTAATTTTAGAAAATTTTGGAAATATCAAAATATATGAAAAAATTATAAATTCAGAATGAACTCTGATAAGTAAGAGCTGCCTAGATGAAGAAAGAGAAGCCATTATAAAAAAAAAAAATCGGACATGCGAATATCATATTTTGCAAAGCATTTTTAAATAATCTCAGTTTGGATCGGTGATATCTATATGTACGGACAAATAGTATCAGTATCTTAGTGAGTATCTAGGGATCCAAGGTTCAACTGAATAAATATTAGGCACAAAAAAGAGACAAAATCGGTAGAGGCGTACACTATAGCTTAAAAAGTGTGATTGAAACCTGATAAGCAGATGCTTTGGTATTTAAAAAAGCTTGCAAATATTGTGTTCAAATTGAGCATTTTAAAAAAGGATTTCCTTAAATTTTACCAAAATACCACGCAATTTTCTTAAGCATTTGCTGCAACTGCACTTCTTATTCGGTAGTATGAAAATGAGCGTAGGTAATAAAATATTTACCATATGAATGAGTTATTGCAATAATCATTTGCTTTTTGTTGTTGCAGCAAATAACATTTTATGCAGTGCAGTGTTATTATATCACCTTTAGGAAGGTTACTTTGCAATCAAGGCTATTTGCGGCTGGATAATTTGACCTAAATATTTCGCTCAACGACCCAGTCGTCAGTGTTACTTTCATGTACAAATTCAAAATGCATATAGTAGGTATACATACAAGTCAACGCCGCCGTCGGCGTTGTTGTTGATGAACATGGAAACATTGCTCATTGAGATTTTAATGGATAAAAATCAATGCAACTGCTGCATAGTTACCAATTGCAGAATTTCTCAAGTTTTTCGTGCACATTATGCAACAAATCACAAATTTCTTGCCTTAATAGGCATTACAATAAATTACTGACAAGTTATTGCAAAATTATACACTTCACTACTGATTTAATATAGGAAAGTTTTACTTAGCTTTTCACTGTTTTTATAATAGAAATGGTATTGGCACTCAATGGATCGATTCGATCGTGTTTCCAAATTTTGATAAAAAAATGTTTGCTTTTCTTTCTGACTATTAATTTAATATATTTTGTGCATGACTTGCGCAATAATGTTTAGTCCATTAATTTGTCATAATTTCTACAAAAGTTATGGCCATTTTAACTTTACAATTATTTACAATTACACACTTTCTATTTTTGTTCAACATGACGTATGAGTGCTATCAAATTAAATTGCATACAAAAATATTGTTTCCTTTGGTTTGCCTTTGTTGTATGTTAATTTTCAAATTGCGATAGGGTAAACCCGGGAGTTATGGCACCTTTTTTGTTGAACAGCTATAAAATCAAAATTATAAGAAATTTTTAAAGTTACTGGATTACATTCTTTAATAAATTTAAAACAAAAAAAAAGTACTTCAACTATATTAAAAATTATTGCAAATGCTTTAAAGTGCAAAATCACCCGAGACTTTGAGTCATATATGTGACCACAAACGGCACATTACGCATAGTCTTTTCCACATCCAAACGCATCCATCAGATTCATCTTCGAATAAAATATTTTCTTTACCTTCATCGAAAGAATCATAACTAAGTAGCAATTACCTTGCGTTTATAAGTCCACTTCTTGGAACCACGTTACATTGGTTGTGTTTTCCGCTTCAAGTTTTTTCTTTTTCGGCTGGACCATATACATAATTAGAATTCTTGCTGTTTATTTTCTTGTGTTCAGCTTAGAGTTTTTCGAAGCCATTGGTACAGGCGAGATTTCACTAACCCCCATTTTTGCGGTGTGTTACTTGAATTCAAAGTTTCATAGGGTTTCCTAAAGTATAAGAGAAAGCCTCAAATTAATTAGGTAAAAACGAATAGAAGGTCCTACCTGTATAAAATTCTGCGATTTTGGAGTAACTGTACTTTTATGCGTTTCATATATGTAGGGGAAGAGTACCGGGTGTGGGCACCGTTTTGTTTTCGACTCATAACTTTTGGCCAAATGTATATTATAAGTGTCAATGGAAAGCTAAAGACTTTAGCTAACTATTGGTGAATTAAATTGATTTCGTCAGTTGGAAAAATTATATAAAAAAAATAGTGAAGTGATCATTTTTGACAAAAAACAAATTTTAGGTCCGATTGTGGGCACCCTTAGAAAATCTGCTAAAAATGGGAAAATATGAAATTAAACGCAATCAAATGGAGAAGAAAGCAAAATTAACTTCTTTCGGAAACATTTAACAAATTCTGCTCAACGGCTTTAACAAAATCACTGAAAACGTCTGGGTCAAATGGCGTCATGCCTGTTGCCCCGAAACCAGACTTGATTATCTTCGCCTGATGACTGATCATTTGTTTTGCAAAATAAGCTAGCTAGGTGACGTAATTTCTAGCCCTTTTTGACATTGCTCTTTTGCCTAGCATGAATTTTTTATACCAATCCATGTCCACCATCTGCTCCTCGGTCTACTTGTCTAGAAACTCAATACCGAGATTATTAGCGATGTGTTATGCCACCTTAACACCCATACTTAATGAAAATAACTTTTTTTCAACGATATCTTTAAAGAGCCTTTCAATTCTTTCCTTTCCACTAGAAAAGCGTAAAATGAAATAAGAATACCATTTAGATTAGTAACGTTGGCATCCACGACGACATTTCAGTAAAAAACACGCTTTAAATAAAAAAAGAAGGGTGCCCACACCCAGACCAATTCGGGGCCCATACTCGACTTTGATAGCCACTTTGAAAAGCATTGAGCAAATTGTGTTGTGTGAACATTTTGGTTGCATTCGGTTTCGAATCACAAAATATAATAAATTTACTGCATAAATATAAATTGCATTCAGCTCTTCGATTGATTCATTTCGATTTATCGTACTAGGAAAATTATCGAAAAAAACTTTTGTGTTGACTTTCCCTTTCTCAAAAATTATTTTCTTCTCAGCACAAAGCGAATGCGTCTGTTAGCTCCGGTATATGCACAAAAACTTCGTGCTGTCATAACACGCGCTTGACATTTTTCAGCACAGCCGCATTTGTTTTCTGTCAAAAGTTACAGGGGGTGCCCAGACCCGAACCATGCCCGCTGGCGGTTCTCTTCCCCTACTCTCAAATATTTTATTGCATGCAAAGCCGGAAATGGCACTGAAACCATATCACTCTCAGTAACGGGGTGCCATTTCCCTTTATAGTTATACACCGCATAAAAGTGCCACCAAACGAATAAAGATGTTCACTCGCGCTCGTATTTAACCGAAAACGAAATCACATTCAATTTTGTTTATTTTGATATATGCACCATTGAACTGTTTCAAATACTCAATCCCAATTTTTTTTTTTTTTAACTCGCACACAAGTAATTATAGCAACTACAGCCAAACAAACTACCACCACGAAGTCTCACGTGTAAATGAATTAAACTGTGTCCATATTTGAATGGTACGAAAACTTTGAAATTGATAGGGGCGCCATATCACCTGGGGTGCCACGTGTCCCGGGTTTACCCTAACCCATGTACGGTGAGTCGCACTATAGACAATATTGGGATCGCTTTCATTGAGAATCACATGCTCTCCAAATAATTTTCGTTATTTGAAAACGTATTTCACCGCTTAGGTAACACATACATAAATGTATTTAAATACTTAGTATAATCGTATTGTTATTATTATACGAGTATTAATCAATATTAAAAAACGTTTTCATATATCGTTTATGCGTATTTATTAAAAGCAACATATGGCTTACTTCTATGTATGAACATACATACTTATGTATAAACATATATCCCTTAAATACTTAAGAGCTTCTAACTTTTAAAAAAGGTTACCGACATCTTATGACTACAGTCTAGGATTCTCATTTTATTTTTGCACGTATTGTGCAAGAATTTTCTGAATATTCATATTGGCTTCCTTTTTTGCCATCACGTCTCCAACGCATTGGAATCAAACCCATGTCGTCACAAAAAACAAAAAAACAACAAAAAAAATCAAATCCTCAATCTGTGCTGTTGTAATCTATGGCTGAATTACATTAATACGTGACACTACTTCAAATAATTGGATTTTTAATGATATTTTCATAGGTTTCAAACCAAGAAATAAAAAAGAAAAAACAAGAAATTTTAGCTTGACAGGTGTGGAAGTATCTCTTTTATAAAAAATTAAATGATTTGAAGTACTTACATATATGACATCCAAATAACAGAAGAATTAGTTTTTTGCGAGGCATAAACAAAATTTGAGAACAATAAATGACGATTTAAAAAAAAAAGAAAATTTTCGCAATAAAAGAGACATTTACATTTGGTGTAATTTGAATTCGCATTATTAAATTGTAAATACTTTTAAGGACTCCAGCAGTTCCAACTTAGCACATTAGTGTGAAAGCACATTAAAATTTAATGACAAAGGTTTTTTTAGTTTTATAGCTTAAAAGTTGGGTTGCTCATAGAGTTTATAACAGTTGAACTTCAGCCTCAAAAACTTGTTCATTTTATTGAACGCATGTATGAAAATACTAAATATACTAGAGTATAAATTTGATTTACTACAATAGATGATTACTCGAAAAGCACTGATCCATGTGGTAAAGCAAACTCGTAATAGTAGCCGAAATCCATACGTATTTTGACAATTTTATGAATTACGAGGTTTTTGAGGCACTTACACGTTTTGAGGAATACCCTCATTACACACTCGTGCGATGAAAAAATGTATGAGATCAGAGTAAGTGATTTTTATAGATTTTTACTCGTTGAATCCGAATATGACCTCCGATTTGCTCAATCACGTCTGAGATCTGAGTTATCTTTGATTTAAAGTGCAGAAAACGCTATTTTCAACCATAAGGCGTACATCCTGAAAGTAGTCTAGTTCACTTTTGACAGCGGCATTAAATAGCCCTGAGCTTCCTCTTTAAAGCGTACTTTTCGTACTTTTACTTTTTCCAATTGGATCATTAGTTTCCGAGATATCATCCATTGAAATAAAGGTATGTAAATTGAATATAGTCTTTTACAGGGATTAGCGGTACCTTTACTTCAACCGATGATATCTCGGAAATTAATGATTCAATTGAAAGAATTAAAAGTACGCTTTAAAAAGGAAGCTCAGGGCTATTCAATGCCTCTGTCAAAAAAGAACTAGACTACTTTCAGGATGTAAGCAATATGTCTGAAAATTGCTTTTTTTGCTTTTTAAATCACGGATAACCAGGATCTCAGACGTGATGGAGCAAATCGGAGATCATATTCGGATTCAGTGATCAAAAATCTATACAAATCACCTACTCTCATTTTATACTTTTTTAACTTTTTCAAAAACGCAGGACTGTGTTATTATCAATTTTATAGCAATTATGTTCAAAAAAAGTTTCATCTCAGTACTAAAATATTTCATATAAAATCATCATTTTCAATGGAAACTTACTACCCAAAAGATAGAGAAAAGCATGATCCAATATACAAAAACAGGATAAAATATTTAAATAAAAGTCAATGTGCCTTTGTATGATATGAACCGTTACCATTAATTTTTATTTAATTTTAATCATTTGACTTTTGAAAAATTTTTTATAAATTTTTGTTTTAATTTTTCAGCATGGGTGTTAGGTTGGTTGATGTGCAAAACAGTCCCTTACATCCAAGGTGTTTCAGTGGCTGCATCAGTTTATAGCTTAATTGCAGTGTCGCTAGACAGGTGAGTTCAATATTAACAATAATCATGCGAATAACCATGCAATGTGATTAATTTAAAGTTTCGTGTCCTATAATGAGTGTATTTAGATTAAGTGGTCATAGAAAATTTAACCATGACAATAGATGTAACTTAAAAGCGTAAGAACGAAAAGGCACCATATGTCATTGAGCCTGATTAACCTTAACGCGGCGGAATTTAATTTACACGGTATGCAACTTGAACTTGAGAACAATGACCGAAAAGGTTCAATATTAACTTCAAATAAGTAAAGTAAGATATCTCAATTAAATTAAATGAAACTGTTCATGTTCATATTGAGACATTCATTCTACTACTCATTTCGGGTATTTTTAAGGTCATAATAAAATAACTTTATAATATGACGCTACTTCTTACTGTTCTTTGAAAATCTTAAAAAAAATATCTGCTCGCCTTCTAGATGGTCACAATTATCACGTAATTCGATTTCGATTCGAACTAAATCGATGATTATGCTAACATGCAATTTGATATCCAGAATCGAAATATTTAGAAAATTTTTTTGAATCAAAATCGAATCGAATTTAAAAGAGGAAAAAATAAAACATTCGAATGAAATTAGGTTGGTAGTACTTATATTATAAACAGTACTCAGAAATCGGGCTTCTTACTTTATACAGGGTGTTTGGTAATCGGTAGAACACCGGAAAATGTAACATTCTTGGAACTATCCTTAGCAACTTTTCTTAGTTCCGTTTTTCGAAATTCGCAAAATTGACGGAGATATAGTCATCGGAAGATCGGGATATAGCTTTATAAAAACCAGAACTGGAAAATCGGAACCCTTTGATGGATTATAATAATATTGGTGTCATATAAAATGTATTTTAATTGGCTACAAAATTGATGTAGAAAAAGTTTTGAATACGAGTCTTGGTTTTCGAGATATGGCAAATTTTCGAAAATTTTGACCGTTTTTTTTTTTAACATTATTTTTATAAAAATTGTATTATTAACACGTAGTTTAAGTAACAGTTTATGAAAGCAAAACTTATTTCCTTTTATTTGATATGTAATTCGTACCTAATTTCCTTCATTAGCATATTTTTTTTTAAAGAAAAACAAAAAGTTAACCAAAGGAATTTTAATGCAATTTACCAAAACATTACAATTGCACCAAAAATTTGCAATATCTCGAAAATCATGACTCGGATTCAAAACTTTTTTGCACCAATTTTGTAACCAATTAAAGTACCTTTCATATGGCATCAATATTATTGAAATCCATCAAGGGGTTCCAAGCTTATACCGGTTTTCATAAAGCTATATCCCGATCTTCGGATGGCTATAACTCCGTCAGTTGTCACTTTCCACACCAAATTGATATTTTTTCAATTCAATTTAAACTTTTTCCAAATCAATTTAACTTTTTCTCTTTTAACCCATTCTTGTGCGCTACGCCCCTTTCCAATCCCAGCCATATTTTAGCAGATGTTTGGTAGAAATAATATTAGTCTATATAATAAGTATCATAACGATAGCTGCTGTAGGTGTTTTTTTTTTGCAAAGTTCAATTTGATTTTGAAAAACTTTAAATTGAATTGAAAAAAGATCATTTTGGTGTGGAAAAAGTTTGACTTGGAGTAGAAATCCTGTACTAATAAGGGACACGCAAAAGAAGTTGGAAAGTAGCTAAGGAAAACTATATCGTTGAAACAAATTTTTGATCGAGCTGTTCCTGGATGACTCCAATGTACTTAGAGTTCATTGGAGTGCTTATATATGTACATATTATGAAATTATTTAGCGTCTTCCGTAAAACGTGTAAATGCCCGAAAAACCTTGTGAACTCGTAAGAGCTGTCAAAGTCAATACGAAGTTCAGTAGTTTTACAAGTTACGAAATTTTCATGGAATTTAGACGTTTTGTGGAATACCCTGATAACTTCTACCTACCCTTTTTATCTATTAAATTTCTTATTCTCAAAAGATATCACTTTTAGTAAGTTATAGTTATTTGCTTTTTATTAAACAACATAATGCCATTAATACGAGTTGAATGTCACATGCCATCAGAGGGATTAAGGTCTTTTGGGACAGTCAATTATTCCACTTAGAGAAATGTAGGCTTAATGATGAACAAGAACTGCTGGATGCGCATGATGCACTGGATGCACTGGTACTACGGGTACTACTGTTTTTACAACTGGTACTACAGGAACAATTGGTTTAACAACGACTGGATGTACTACTTTGACTGGTGCAGGATGATGAATAACATGTCTGTAATACACAAAAAATGATATTGAATTAGCATTATATGCGTTTCAAGTTAATTTGCATGTATGTAAGTTCTTAGATTTTCTTACGAGTGAACTGCATGTGCTCCATGATGATGAATTACTGGAGCATGATGTACTGGTACAACTGCAGGTGCAACAATTACGCCTGGAGCGGCATAAGCGAAAGCAACAACTGAAAGGACTAATAACTGAAAGAAAAATAAAAAATTAAAATTAAACTATCGAATATCAAAAAAATGTCCACTTGACTAAAACTTACGAGTTTGAACATTTTGTTGGATTTTAAATAATCGATAGAGAGAGAGAGAGTTTGAATATAAAATATTTATGTCAGCGAACTGGTGTTAGCAACTGTTGACAATTTCAGTTTGGGGCATTGCTTTTATAGATGCAAAGTTTCAAATGCACTGCACACACACACTGGATGACCGCCGTCATTAGAACGGTAGAGTGCAGT
Organism: Calliopum simillimum; assembly: GCA_951812925.1. Classification (NCBI taxonomy): domain Eukaryota; kingdom Metazoa; phylum Arthropoda; class Insecta; order Diptera; family Lauxaniidae; genus Calliopum; species Calliopum simillimum. The sequence goes on from OX638368.1 coordinate 122,704,545, forward strand.
GAGATTGCTTAAATCCAAGGAGATAAAAAACCGTACTGCAATGAAACTATCTAACTATCTATCTACATAAGCTGCACTTGACAACAACAAAGTTTTGTATGATTTTTTTTTTAAATTTTTTTGTCAGCTTAAACATAGACATGCTTGTTAGTACTCGCACTACATGATATCGGTACATTGACAGAATGCGTTACATACGTGGTCAATGTGTCGAAACATTCAAGTTCAATATAAATAGAATTGTTATAGTCCTTGACCAGTTTTATACGTAATTATTATGTGTCACATTAATTATAAAATTTCATTAATTTTAATTTAAACTGAACTTAATTAGATTTATTAGGTATTTAAATAAATTTTTTTAAAGGTTATTGCCTCAATTTTGCATAATCGCTTTAAACGAGTAGGTGAACATTTTTATTGAGAGTTATGATTTTTCAAATATGGTAATATAGGGTGTTAATGATAAGATTATGAAGCTTCTGGGAGATAATAGAGTAGGCCTAGACTAATAAAAAATTGCAGCTGAGGAGGGTTCTTATACTCCCGAGAAGTTATAATAGGAAAAAAAAATGATTTTCTGACTTGTTTTACAAAAAAAAATTTCCTTGGGTCACTCCATAAAAGAATTTTAGCTAATTGTTTGAGCTTTTTAAGACGACCTTTTTCATACTAAAATGGACGTCAAAGTCAAAAAGTAAGAAAAGAACTTGAAAATATCAGCTTCGAAGGTCCAGAACTTTACAAAATCCTTTTAAACCCTATAAACTACATAAACACTTTTAGAAAGCTCATACAATTAGCTTAAATTTTTCTGTAAAAAAGTTTTCTTCTAAACGTAAGACTATACTTAGAGTCGAGCGTATTTGCGTCGCGCAATGCGATAACTATTTTTATTACTAGTTTAAGGCTTTAGCCTAAGGTTTTAAGCATTTCTTGCCATTGATGACCCCTAGTGAAATTTTCCATCAAATATCTTTTAGTGATGAGCAAACCAAGACCAAGACAGCTATGGTCTTTGGTTTTGATATTGAGTATTGGTCTTGATCTTGCTCATTAAACCTTGGTCTTGAAAAAATTTCTAGAAATATTGAGCATTCAAAATTTCAAAACCATATTCTTCCAAAGCAGTTGGGTTTTTAAGATGCCAAAATTCAAATTGAGTTATGATTTTATCTTCGAAACGAGCGTGAAATACCTTTTAACTATAACCTACCAAGACTGAAATGCAGTCTTGGTCTTGACAATTATCGTGAGCAACAATACCAGCGTCTTGGTCTTGGTCTCGCAAAATTACCAAGACCAAGAATAAGACTAATTTTGCTCATCATTAATATCTTTGTGGAATACACTAGCCCAATACTCATAAATATTGGTTATAATGGATTAACCTTTTTATAAAAAATTGTTTTGTTACAGTTGGTTATAGTAATTGTGTACGCACATAAGCTGTCGGTCAGTCAAGCGAACTGTAAAACAGGCGGCTAATATATGGTCTCAAACATGGCATGATTTCGATGGTGATCAAATTAATTTCTAAAGGCTGAAAATTATTATACAGATTGTATAATGCATATATGAACAATTATGTCGGTCAGTCAGTTAAACGTTAGAACAAGGCTGGGGAGCAGCCCCGTGGAAGGCAAAACGCTTTTTTTACTCAAGAGGGAGGCATCTTACGAAAAAAGTGTACATAGCATAAAATGCTTAGAATCGTCCAAGGAATACGTGTGTTTTTTTTTTTTCAATTTAACGCCATATTTAAAAAAATTTTTTTTTTTGCCATGTACACTTCTTTTGTAAGATGCCTCCCTCTTGAGGAAAAAAAGCGTTTTGCCTTCCACGGGGCTGCTGACCAGCTTTGTTCTCACGTTTAACTGACGGAGCGACATAATTGCTATGTATATGCATTACACAATGTGTATAAAAATTTTCAACCTTTAGAAATTAATTTGATCACCATCAAAATCATGACAAGTTTGAGACCAAATATCAGCCGCCTGTTCTACAGTTTGTTTGACTGACCGACAGTTTATGTGTGTACTCAACTACTATAGCCAACTGTAACAAAACCAGCTTTTAGAAACGCAAAGTCATTTTTAAGCGCTGGCTCTTAGACTATGATTTCATGGTAACCATGGAACAACAAGTTTTATCCAAATTTAAGTTTTAAAGTTTTACTCCTCGTCACATCGCGCGACTCGATCACAAATATAACCTTAGGGTGAAACAATACTTTTTTTTTATAAAATAAGCGGAAAATCAGTATATTTCCTATAGCTCCTCAGGGGTACATTTTAGACCCCACCCCCTTTGAAACTCCCCAGAATTCAATAATTTTGTTAATTTTTATGCTTACGAACCTTAGAAATTAACCATTGTTGGGGGCAATGAATTCCTCGTAGATTCAACTTAAACTCATAACTGAAGCCAAAATGAATTGTCTCCATAAGTTTTTTTTTTAATAATTTGTTCAATTGAAACTTGAAACAGTCACGATATTTTACGTTTGCCAGTGCTTAACTGATAATATTTTCTCCTCTTCTCCTTTGGGTGTCAATTTATTAAATGGATGATTGGTATTTTAAAAACTTCTTATTAATCGAGATAAATAAATTTTTTTTTATATTTTAAGAATTTGCTTTATATTGGTGTATCTTGATTATGTTGCATATTTTTCATTTGTTCCCAAGGCCAAGAGGCTGAAATTAGTTAATTGAATGTCTTTTGAAAATAGGTAATAACTCTAAAATTGATTTGCCTTTAAAAGTAAAGAAACTGTTTGGAAATTGAGGTTTTAAAATTTTTGTGGTTTTTGAGCTATATATAATGATTATATTATAACCGATATTTGAACAATACGGAAAATTTTAATATATTTTTTATAAGGACTCGTTACTTACATACGTCGGATACCATCAACAAAATTTGTCTAAAGAAAAGTGTTTGTTAGAAAAAAACATCCTAACGAGAGGAAGTTCTTCCAAGATCGGTTCATATTCAAAACATTATCCCTTTATCATCTAAAATAACTAATAAATTTTATACTTATATGCAAAAAGTTTTACAAATGCAAGTTTTTTGAAAACTTCTTTTGTATAAAAGTTTATAAATCTTCAATCATAAAAAGTTTTCATTTCCTAGGTAACGAACGTGACCGTCATACACATTTAAAGTGCAAAAAAAGTGGAAGTAAAACATATTTTAATTTTCGTTTTTACTTCACATTATAGCTCTTAGGTAGCACTGTGATAAGTGCCAACGTTAATTGCAGGCAAAAAAAAGACGCAGAACGAACGTGACAAAAATAGAAGTAGTTTTCGTGCCTATTCAAAGAAAGTCAGAATTCAGCGAAACAAGTTAGAATTTTTTAGTGTGACTAATCTTAGAATCTTATGCAATAATGTCACTTTATAATGTATTTTGTTTGATTCATATATCTTCTGTACTTTCCTTTGTTTCGATCATAATCTGAATCGATACGTGACAATATAAACGTGACATTTTTTCCACCATACAAATTTTAAATTGAAAATCTTTCAAAAAAACCAGGATTTCCCAATGAACGTTGGATCACCTTATCTTGTTAAGTTGAAGTGGCATCACCAATTTTTCGAACGGATATCATTTGTCCCTATCCATTTTACATGTGTACCAAATCTCATAAATTATGAATTTCTTTGTTTAGGGGCGTGGCATCGCCCATTTTCCCAGGAAATATTATTTGTCACGGCGCTTTGTATACATGTATCAAATCTCAATCATGTGCGATTAATATTTTCGGAGATATGATGAAGTGATTTTTGTGGGAGCGTGATACCCCCATTTTTTCAAAACACATAATTTATCATGGTGCTATTTACACATGATCCAAATTTCATCCATGCACGTTAAATAGTTTCAGAGATATGATGATTTAATTTTTTGGCTCACGGTAGACCTTTTGGCGGAAATGCCGATATGCTTTTAAAAAAGTTTTTTTTAAAGGTCCGTTAAGAAGGATCGGAGTCACCTCCGGTCATGTCCGAAATATATTTTTGACCTTTCCTCAACGATTCGTACAATAAATTTTTTTTTCTTCAAAAAATGGGCTCAAAACTGTTGCATTTTATCTTCCAGCTCTATATTCACGGTGATGCGGAAGAAAATTATTTACGTATAAAAGTGTCGCTTTTTTTTGCTGATTCAGAATCTGTTTTTAGCGAAATCCAATCAGATCCCTTTCAAAAGTTATACTCAAAATACCTTTTAATAAGTATTTTTGGAATTCTTCAATTAAAAATATGTTGTTACATTTGCATAAGGTTACGAAGCTTCTGGGAGGTAATAGCGGAGGCCTAGGTTTACCAAAAATTGCACCCGGAGAGGGGTCCAAAATGTACCCCTAAGGAGTTATAGGGTTAAAACTGATTTTCTGCTTCTTTTCAGAAAAAAAAATTTTCTTGGATCACCCTAACGTTTTAGGGAAAACATTTCTATGGCAAAGATTTAGTTAATTGTAAGAGCTTTTAGACAGTGTATATGGTTTATAGGGTTTAAAAGGATTTCGCAAAGTTCTGGACCTTTAAAATTGATATTTTAATTTTTTTTTCCCATTTTTTGACTTTGATGGCCATTTTAGTATGAAAAAGGTCCTATTAATATAGCTTTTTGTAATTATTTTTGAAATCTTCGTTAAATATCCTTTAATCCGATAGTGCACTTGTCATACCAATTGTTTTGATTGAGGTTAGACAACAATACACACGAGTTACTCGCATGCATTGCGCTGCATATGATGTAGTGCACGGTGATACGGAAGAAAATTATTTACGTATAAAAATGTCGCTAAAATCGGTTGATATGAAAAAATTTATTCAGAATCTGTTTTTAGCGAAAACCTATCAGATCCCAATTAAAAGTTATACTAAAAATACCTTTTAATAAGTATTTAAAGGAATTCTTCAATTAAAAATATGTTATGTTACATACATAAAATTATATATACATACATATATGTTGTATATATATGACAAATGTACAATCGGATTAAAGAATATTTACCAAAGATTTCAAAAAGTATTACAAAAAGCTATATTAATAGGACCTTTTTCATAATAAAATGGCCATCAAAGTCAAAAAATGGGGGAAAAAAATTAAAATATCAATTTTAAAGGTCCAGAACTTTGCGAAATCCTTTTAAACCCTAAAAACCATATACATTATCTAAAAGCTCTTACAATTAACTAAATCTTTGCCATAGAAATGTTTTCCCTAAAACGTTAGGGTGATCCAAGATAATTTTTTTTTCTGAAAAGAAGCATAAAATCAGTTTTAACCCTATAACTCCTTAGTGGTACATTTTGGACCCCCCTTCGGGTGCAATTTTTTGTAAACCTAGGCCTCCCCTATTACCTCCCAGAAGCTTCGTAACCTTATGCAAATGTAACAACATATTTTTAATTGAAGAATTCCAAAAATACTTATTAAAAGATATTTTGAGTATAACTTTTGAAAGGGATCTGATCGGATTTCGCTAAAAACAGATTCTGAATCAGCAAAAAAAAAAAACAAATTTTTTCATATCAACCGATTTTAGCGACACTTTTATACGTAAATAATTTTCTTCCGTATCACCGTGATATAGATATGCAATTTCTTATACATCAGTCACTGGGTCTTAATTCAAGTATTTTTTTCCCAATGGTTTTTAAAGTTCTTATGAAAAACTTTTAGCCTAAAAACTTTTACATAAAACCTTTATTTCAAAATATTTAAGGTTTTTAAAACTTTTATCTAAATGATTTAAAAATGTTTATTTCAATGTCAGCTTTAAAGTAAAAACTCAATCTTGAAAAAATTTATAAAAAGACATCTTGCTTAATATATTTCGGCTCGTATCTCTTGGTTTTTGTTTTTGAAGTTAAGAGTGCCAATGATAGAAGACAGGCCAATAGTATTTACATATCTTATAATTTTAGTACATGCTCCACACACTTCACAATTTCATAATAGCAAACTCTATCCCTATAAGGAAAACCATTACATTTGTGAAATATTTCTCCTCTTGAAACATTTTCTGTTTTTTTCATTTGGAACAATTTCATTCGCAAGTCGAATTTCCTTTTTTCTGCCCTGATGTTGTTGCTTCGCTTGAAATCACAGCTAATCGCCGACAAAACAACTTGTGATATTTCAAGGGAATGCGTTTTCGTAGAACACTTACGTACCCGTACTCGTCGTACTTTATTTTATGGCTTGCTGACATTGCAGGCAGGCACGCATTTCCTCTATACTTAAAGTAGGAAAACATCGAGATGTTTTTCTATTCTCAACTGGGCAATTCACTTCATGCTTTTAGGAAATGTTATGCTACATTAGATGTAATAGCAATTGTACTTTTATGAATTTATATCATTTTTATATTCTACGCCGCAAGAGAGGGCGCATGAGTGGGAGGTAGGTACAATATTATTTTATTTATATTTATTTTATCTTTTATTAGTTGTTTATAAATTATGTAACCTTTGTAGATAGACAGAGTAGGTACAAATTGCTTATTTTATCTACAAGTGGTTTAATCTCTGACTGTAGGTCGAAGGCTAAAATTATAAAGTGGTGGAAATTTCCCAAGCATCGTTAGCTTAAAATTTCAAAGTAAATAAATTGATTATTGAGTAAAGCGCAAATTTGGTGGAAATGCGCTGTATTCCTTAGCTCTTGGTGTTTGCATCATATACGTAAGTTAACGACTTTTTCGTTGCGCAATAGACAATCAAATGTTGAACAATAGCTGTGGCTTATTATACTTGCATTTGGTCTATTAAATATGTACAATGTACATACACATGTACTTATGTGGTACATGTATAAATTATATTTTTGAGGGAGACGCCATATATGCTTTATTAATACATAATCATAAACCTGTCCCAAAATTCTAACATGTGCAAAATTTTATTATCATGCCTCAAGCAGATTCTGAGATATGTAGAATTTTGTTTTTAAGGGGCGTGGCACCACCAATTTTTTTCAAACGTATGTTATTTGGCCATTTACATATGTGTCAAATTTTATTCCTTTGTGCCAAATAGTTTCCGAGATACGTAGAATTTTGTTTTTTAGGCGCGTTTCACCGCCCATTTTTCTGGCCTTTCCTGATCTAGTCAAACATACTGTGAAAATTTCATCGAAATCGAGTCCATAAAAGACAAACACAGCAACAAACTTTAATATTTCTAAATTAGATTTGAGTAACTTCGGGTAATGTGATACAGGCATTTTTTTTTTTTTTTTTTTAATTACACGTTATTTATATAGCGAAGCTGCTACCGTTTTATGTAAAGGGTGTTCCAATAGTATATTTGGTACTTTGTTATCGATTATTATCGACACTTGTCCGCCATATTTTGTGTCATTTTTTTTGTGACAGTATAGGATTTTAGTTATGGATCGCTACACGAAAGAACAACGCATTGAAATCGTCAAATTTTGGATCTTAAATTCAAAGTCAATTCCAAGAAATCATCTTTTCGGGCGAGGCTCATTTCCACCTCAGCGGCTATGTTAACAAGCAAAAGTGCTATATCTGGGGCTCGGAAAATCTACAATTTATCGTGGAGAAGCTAATGCATCCACCGCGAGTTACTGTTTGGTGCGGTTTATGGGTCGGTCCGTTTTTTTTTTAGAATATGAGGACGGAAACACCGAAAATATCAACTCTGAGCGTTACCACACTATGTTGGAGGACTATTTTGTGCCGGAGAATGAAGCTCAGGGTCTGGACGATATGTAGTTTCAACAGGACGGCACTACATCTCACACAACTTGTCTCAATTTGAACTTAAAAAAAAAATATAAAAGAAAAAATGTACAAATTCAATATCTTCTGAAGGGGAGCATCTAGGATTTTCCGGTTTTAAGTTTTTTAATTTGCTCATTTTTTATCATATGGTCAAAATTACAAGTTTTCAAGTTTTTTAAAATTTTTTTTGCATGTGTCGAAAGATCATTTTTTGTACTATCTAGCGTTAGGAGGTATTTATATGTATGTGGAATAAAGTGGCGCTTTCATTGGTTTTACCAAGTGAACAATATATAAAAAAAAATGGAAAAAATTCAGAGCTCCGGAAAGAAGGTAAAAACCGCTAAATTCAATTCGCGCAGTGTTTTATTATATTAAGTTATGTGAAATTATACCATTATGTAAAGCGATCTAGTTTAACGGCAATTGCATTTCTGACGAACAGACTATGGATACATCCTGACTACACTTAAGTTTTAGTAATTTTTAGAAGCCTTCTTTCTCTAAAAGACCATAATATATGTGTAACGTGACAGAGATTTGTCACAGTAAATTTTATATTTCGTTTTTTGATTTCAATCGCCAATTTGTCGCACAGGATCGCCTCACCTAGGATGAAATGAACAAAGATTACACCGAAAAGCTCAAAAAAGTTGAAAACATTTGAGCAATACAATTGTATAACTTAATAAGTGAAAAAGTGGGCGTGGCACTTATTAAATTTCACTTTTTTCCACCCACCGTATGGTTTTAATGTTCGCCATCCTTCCATTAATTTTCATCAAAATCGCTTGCATAGTTTGTGAGATATGTATTAAAATCTAAAACCATGAAATCATTAATCCTTTGTGTGGCGTTGAAAAAAACCTTTTTTTGTAATGGCCTATATCTCATTAAAAAGTAATACAATCTAAAAATAGCGTCAGTATGGCTTCTTGTGAATAGAGTTGGCTATCCAAATCCATTGAGAAAAATCAATGATACCCTTTTCTGCTTTTGTAATGTATCTTTAAGTAAAACCCAAAACAGTGATTTTTTCATTTTTAAGCAAGGATAACTCAGGATCCAGACGTGATAAAAAAAAACCAAACTCAGATTCGTAATAAGCAGATCTAAGTACATCATAAACGGCTACAAAAAAACTAGGACGGAAGACCATGGTAGGCCTGGATGGGGGGTAGGGGATTTAAAAAAAATGGACCGTCGCAGTTTCTGGCATCATCCTATTTTTAGTAACTTGAAGTCCTACCAATAAGAATCTAGGCTCAGATTGTGGTTCTCATATTTCTTATACTCAAGTCCGTCTGGCGCCTAACCTAATGAGAAACTTGGGTAAAATGAAGCTTAAGGGAGTTTAAGCTAAGTAAGTATACATAATTTAATGCTCTTTTTCATTCTGCTTGTTAATACGAACATTAACGAGAGTATGAATACATTTTTTTGTACGATTATTCAGACGGTATAACGTGGCAGATTTTGTATGTCACGTGGCAGAGACGGTGTTTTCGCTCTTAAATCATTTCCACATAAGTTTAAAAGACCATTATGTATGCAGTTCTCTTAATTTATCTTTCATTTCTAACACATAAAAATTTGTGATCGATCGGTTGGGTAGAAGCGCAGAATTTTCGATGAATGTATGTGTATCTCAAGAATGACTTCCAAATTTTTGTCACGTGGCAGAGAAGTTTGACTGCTAATAACACGAAAACCACACAATTTATAATAATTCTTTTTTCGAAGGAAATGTGTATCTTAAGAAGCTGAAAAATATAAAATTCTTAAATCATGAACATTTCACTTATTTAACATAGATATGACCAAAAAACAGCGTACGAATGTCACGTGGCAGATTTTGAGATTGACCATTTAATGAAATAAAATGTTCATGCGTGGATATTAAAACATTTTGTTCGCAAAACTTTAAGTCAACTTAATGAGATTTATGAAAAATAAAACTGTTTTGGAAAATAATGCATGATCGACTTAGTTCTAATTACTTAAAGTACGAGTTCAAGCTGAAAAAAATAGTTTTTTTGAACATTCGAATAACTCATATTTGATGAGCGGTATCTACTTAACTGATGATTTTATTTTCATTTGATTTTGAGTTCATTTGCATAACAAGGGGTCATATATCAAACAATTTCTAAGAAATCGTTGACTTTGAAGCATTTTTATTTTTCCATTAAAAGCATCCAAATTATCAAAATGTCACACTGTACGGTATGTCTTGGCATCCTATTTTTATAAGAAAATTTATTTGTCAATTCATATAATTCGTTCTATAACCATAACACAAAAACTTTATTAAATCAAAACTAGTTCATAGCGGATTTTTTTTTTTAATTATATTTTATACTTTTTGTAATGTAATGGTGGAATAAAAAAGTTCGATATTTAAAGAAAAATAACTTCGCCAATTCCTCTACAAATTTATGTGAGACATAATTTTCGATTTGAGATATAATTTATATGAGTAAATCAGGAAAAAATTGATTTTTGACCCAGCAAAACTCTCACTAGGCAATAACCCAAACATTTATTTCATATAATAAAATTGCCCGACCTAAACCTCGTATTCAATAAACGGAGAAGAAAATAATTTTCCAAAAAACAATTTAAACGATTTCTTAAAAATTATTTAATCCAAAACATGTTTTTGGTATTTGGTACATGTTGTTATTCATTTATTAAGAATTTGTTTAACTACAAATAAAGCGCATATTCCTTCGAAATCAATTATGTCATCAACGAAAGCTATACGAAAAAGTTCAATGGTCATTGTCATAATATCAGCTCCATATGAAGATAACAGTTTCAGATACGTACATACTGCATATGTTTACATAAAGGTTTAATATATACATTTTTTAATGGAACTTTGAATTTCAAAGTGAATGAGTATGTCAAAAAATTTATTTTTTTCCTATACGAATGAAAGGCATCCGCTTCAAATTAACAGATTTATGAACTATATATAAGGGACATTGTTTGTCAAGTGTAACACCTCACCCTTCCAAAGCAGTTTTTCAGAAAAATATTTGATTTTTGTAGCTTCACTTAATTGGTCATTACTCCGTATTTATCCATAGATTTTCTGAATAGATACTTTAATATCTTTAATGTTTATGTTTTAGGTTTATGTGTTCCCGATAAGAAACAATTTTTGATTAATTTTTTTATATTTTTGCGTATTTATTGAGATCATTCTCGATTTGTATTTTGACCAAAAAAATCCAATTTTCTCATATATTTTGACCCATTACACTTAAACCACTAATCCACTTGGAAAGTAATGTAAAAAGCGTTTAAAAATTATTGAATTACCTTTACTTTAGTACCAAATATCCCGTTACTCCTAGGAGAATATAAGAACGAATCGGTTACGATTAAGGAGAGTTCTTTTCTGGGGAATTGTTTATTTTAGCCCTAAGGTATTGTTGGAAATTTAGTTGGACTATCTCAAATAACGCTTTCAGTATAGCATTTTGAAACTTTTGCTTATATGGGAGGTGCCACGCCCTCTTGTCTGAATTCACTTAGGTTTTGTCAGAGCTTGCATTAACTGTCCTTAGTGCTTTAGTGAAATTTAGTTGTATTATCTCAAATAACACTTTCAGTATAGCATTTCAAATACTTTGCTTGTATGGGAGGTGCCACGCCCTCTTGTCCGAATTCACTTAGGTTTTTCGTCAGAGCTTGCATTTACTGTTTTTAGTGTTTTAGTGAAGTTTGGTTGTAAGCATTATCTCAGAAAACGCTTTCAGTATAGTATTTCGAAACTTTTGCTTGTATGGGGGGTGCCACGTCCTCTAGACCGAATTTGCCTTGTTTTTGTTCAGAGCTTGTATTTGCTAGCCCTAGTAATTATGTGTATTTTGCTTGCGTTATCGCAAATAATGTTCCTAATATTGCGTTTTGAACATATGTTATGTATGGGCGGTAGGCGTGTCCGTTGACCGATTTCGCTCATTTTCAATCCCTCGAGTTAATTTTGCGACAAAGGTAGAGTGCTGAATTTCATTAGATTATCTTGCTCAGTTTTCCCAAAAAATGTACTTCCAAGCCTGCCAGCCAGACAGGCAGACTGACATGGCTGGCTGACGCTGATTAAGAATATATATACTTTTCCATACCTGGCACGCCTCCTTCTCTGCTTTACAAACGGAAGGACAAAGTGAATAAACCTTGGGTGTAGGGTATAAATATTTACGTCTTATATAGACAGGCATGTTCTCAATTCTTGAATTCGGAATCTGCGTTTCGATATTGAACAACTAGATCGGAGTTACGTTGCAGTAAAACGGATTGCAACCAGATTCCATCTTGTTTTTCGAAATGCAGATTCATTCCATTCTAGTTCCGGTTTAAATCGGAAAAGAGAACATGCCTGATAATCTCTTTTCTACATTGCAACATATGAGGGTCAAAATGTGAATTTTACAATTTCGAGCTATTTTACTAGAAAAGTCAAAAAATTCCAAAATATGCCACAAAAAACACTGTTTTTGAGTTAAACGACCTCTAAATTATGTTTCTATGAGCTGTTATTTTGTATTATTTATTCAAAAATAAACTTTTAACCGGGGTACAAGTAATAGAATATAGTGGTGTTTTTGGTTAACCCATATGAGTATCATATCAAATGAAAGGAAATAAATTTGGCTTTCTTATTTTGTTTCTTAAACTAAGGCTTAGTTGTGTATTTTTTGGAAAAAAAAACGTTTTTTTTAAATAAATGGTTAAATTTTCGAAAAATTGTCATACACATCTCGAAAACTACAATTTCAATTAAAAATTTTTTTATCACCGAGATTTATTCATCTCGTCACAACTTCTCCTCCGATGGAAACTTATATTTCTTGTGACATGAGGAGCGATTCCCTTTTTTCTATTAAAGTGTCATTTGTACTTTTTACATAAATAAATGTGATGACGTATATTTCAAAATATAATATATATATTAACATATTTACCAAATTTTAAGAATACGCGTGCACATGTCTAAATATTATATATAATTTTAATTAACTATATCACTAACATGCCCACAGGGTCAAAAGGCCTTTATTATGATATTTATTTCACACGCAGATAGTAGACAACATATTAAGAGTTTATATGTGTGGAAATGACGAGTAATAAGTATCATTTATAAAGTAAACATTTGTTTTCTTGTAGATTAAAGAAACAATATATGACGCATATATACAGAAATCATATTGGTTTGCTTATTTTCACAGAGCAACTGTAATCAGTTTTTATGAAATCATTAAAAACATTAAATTGGCTGAAATTTAATTAATTATAAGAATACGAGTATGTGATTTTTTCACGAACTCTACACCCCAATTTATGTTGTAATTAACAAAATTGTATTGAACCATTCATCATATTTTGTTTTCTATTTACAGGGTTAGTGGGAATCGGTAGAACACCGGAAAATTTAAGATTTCTGGGACTATTCTGAACAACTTTCCTTAGTTCCATTTTTCGAAATTCGCAAAACCAACGGAGTTATTTGTGTAAGTCCATTAAGAGACAAAAGTAATGTCATAATAAAAATTGGCAAACATTTTGTTAGAAGTGACTAAATTTGGGCGCTGCTTACACAAAAAGTATATGTGGTGATGTAAAATAGATGGCATTTAACCGACTATTGTGGCACAAAACATGTATGACATTACTTTTGACTTTACTCTTCTGTACTTATTCCACTTTCAAAACTACTTAACAGCAAAAATAACTCCGTTTGTTTTGCGAATTTCGAAAAATGGAACTAAGAAAAGTTCTTCAGAAAAGTTGCAGAAATCTTATATTTTCCGGTCTTCTAGTGATTCCCGCCCACCCTGTATTTAATGACTTTGGCTCATATGACATAGAATTTAATTCGATTTTTATTTGAACATTTTTTCATGTGATATTTTTCTTTACTACTTTACTTTATATTTCGTATTTTTATTCTTTTGCAGGTTCATTGCTATTTGGTGGCCCTTAAAACAGATGACCAAAAGCCGTGCACGCTTTATGATTTTCTGCATTTGGGTTATTGCTTTGGGTTCAACAATTCCATGGGTTTTGTTCTTTGATTTGGTACCAGCTGTCGATGCTTTTCCAATGGCACCCACTGCTCCCGATATGTATTTGTGCCAAGAAGTTTGGCCGCCTGGAACAAATGGAAATTTGTATTTTTTGCTGGCGCATCTTGTCGCTTGTTATCTGTTACCTATGTCGCTTATAACACTTTGCTATGTGCTCATTTGGATAAAAGTGTCAACGCGCTCCATACCAGGCGACTCCAAGGACGCACAAATGGATCGAATGCAGCAAAAGTCCAAGGTCAAGGTCATCAAAATGTTGGTAGCAGTTGTTATTTTGTTTGTGCTCTCATGGTTGCCATTGTATGTGATATTTGCACGAATTAAATTCGGTAAGCGAATAGGAATTTGCTTGGATTTAAACTTTTTCTTTAACATTTAATTAGCATTAAGTATTTTTAATAGCTGTATATTTGATGACGGTTTATCTGTGCGTGCGTAAGTACATTCTGAGAAACGTATGGGAAAGCAACAAAATAATTGCCTAAATGTGCTTAGGACAAGCACATAGAAAGTATCGTCAAAAACACAGCTAATATATGTATGTACTAATCATTTCTAGCATTGGCGTAGCTATGATGAAGAGGGCCCAAGGTTGCCTTATGAAAAGATGCCCTTCAAGGAAATGCTGAATATTGAAGTTGCCCTTGGATTATACTGTAAATTCACTACTCACCTTAATACACATCTTCTTAAAACTTTAAGCCATTTATTTATGTTCAAATTTTCAATATTTAAAAATTGGGCGTGGCACTATACAGTTTACGCCCACGTTGCGACCAGTGTATGGTGTTAGCGATCAGTAACTATATACCAAATTCCATTAAGATAGCTTGCATAGCTTGCGTGTTATAATTAAGCTGAAAAAAAATCTTCTCTTCGGACGAGGCTCATTTCCACCTCGGCGGCTATATTAAATGCATTCACCGCGAGTCACTGTTTGGGTCGGGCTGGTTTTTTTTTTTTCAAAGATGAGGACGGAAACACCGAAAATGTAAACTCTGAGCGGTACCACACAATGTTGGAGGACTATTTTGTGCCGGAGGTTGAAGCTCAGGCTCTGGACGATATGCGCTACACCATACACTACTCGCCTCAATTTGGACTTTTTGCGTCGCAAATTCCCAAACTGTGTAATTTCTCGAAGCGGTGATGTGAATTGGCAGCCCAGATCATGCGATTTCACGCCGTTAGACTTTTTTCTATGGGGTTACACAAAGGATAAAGCCTATATGAATGCTCCGAAGACGATTCCAGACTTGAAATATTACATCGGTGATTCGGGCCATTCCGGGTGCCATACTGCAAAATGTCATCAAAAATATGGCCAAAAGAGTAATATATCTACGGAATAGTCGCGGTGAATATACCCGCGAAATAGTTTTCCCCACATAATCCTATTGTGTGACCTTTTAAACGAAATAAAATATTTGGAAAAATTCCGAACCGTTTGCGTTTCAAAGTACCACACGTCTTAATGGAACATCTTTTATTTTGAATTGTGTTAGCGAAAAACCGAAAATTTGGATCTCTTGTATGGTTTTACTCTTCACAATTTTCACCATCAGATTATTCACTCCATTTTAGATTTGAGCAAAGTTAACAGTCTTATTCAACCTGCACAACTTAAAAAGTTTTCAAGGTTCAGAATGAACTATCGATTGCTCCTGAATTATTGAAGTGAAACTTCTTTGGTCGCGTTGGTGTAAAATTTCAAGGCCGCGGCTCTTTTCATAAACAATTTTCCATAGATAAATTTTTGGCTACACTGTTATACCTTGCAAGCTATACAAGCTATTTTATAAAATTTCATAGGTAGGTGGTGATCTTGGAGAACCATATACTGGTTCAAAAGTGAGACAACCAGAAGGTTCCCGAAGGTCACCCAAAGGCTTCATGGTTAAAACGAAGAATATCTAAGTATACTAGAGGAAAAACATCTACGGCGAACTATCAACAAGCTTTAATTGATTCATGTGCTGGAACACTCGAAGGTTTTCGAAGATTACCCGAAGGCTTCACAGTCAAAACGAAGAATGTTTAGATATTCAATTGATACCACGGCTTCTTTTCAAATATATGTTTCACTTCTTTCACGTGTACTAAGCTATACGCGTATTTTTATACCCTACACCCAGGGTATATTCACTTTGTCCTTCCGTTTGTAACGCAGAGAAGGAGGCGTGGCAGATATGGAAATGTGTATATATTCTTGATCAGCGTCACCTCCTGAGTCTATATAGCCATGTCCGTCTGTCTCGCTGGCAGGCTGGCTGGCTGGGTGGCTGGCTGTGTGTGGAAATACATTTTTTGGGAAAACTAAGCAAGATAATTCAATGAAATTTGGAACACTGCTTTCAACATTAAAGTTAGCTCGGGGGATTGAAAATTAGCAAAATCGGTCAACGGACACGCCTACCACCCATACAAAAAATATCTTCAAAATGCAAATTTTGGAGTATTTTTCACGATAATGCAACCAAAATACACATAAATACTACGAAATGTCAGCGCAAGCTCTTAGCAAAAACTGGTTGAATTCGGACAAGAGGGCGTGGCACCTCTCATATAAGCAAAAGCTTCAAAACAGTGTACTGAAAGCGTTTTTAGAGATAATCGAACTAGATTTGACTCAGACACTAAAAACTATCAATACAAGCTTAAAGCAAAAACTGGATAAAGTCGGACAAGAGGGCGTGGCTCCTTCCATATAAGCAAAAGCTTCAAAACGCTATTCTGAAAACATTTTTCCAGATAATCCAACCAAATTTCACTTAAATACTAAGAACTACAAAAGCAAACTCTGAGAAAAACCTGGGTGAATTCGGAGGGCGTGGCACCTCCCATATTAGCAAAATTTTCAATATACTGCTGTGTAGGGTATTTATTGTTTGGCCAGGCCAAAGGTTACACCCTTACTAGTTATATCTTAGTTTAGAAGTGCTTGATTCACGAGTCCCATAGAAAGCCTACTCCTTCACTTCCTTGATAACTATAACACTGATCATTAGTGTTTATAAGAACTGCATACATAATACGTATTACATATATGTGTACATTTGTTTGTCAAACATTTTTTATTTTATTTTCCAGGCGGTGAAATTTCACAGGAAGAAAGTGAAATTTTGAATAAAGTCACCCCGATTGCTCAGTGGTTGGGTTCATCAAATTCGTGCATCAATCCAATTTTGTATGCATTTTTTAATAAAAAGTATAGGCGTGGTTTTGCTGCAATTATTAAATCGAAATCATGTTGCGGTAGATTAAGGTAAATATGTATTTATTTTTCCCCCTTTTTCCCTTTATTGCAAAAAAATTTTATATTTAGGATATTATTTCTCATTATCACATGTTCACAGCCATTTGAATTTGATGTTAATCCAATAGTTTATGCGATGTTAAAGCAAATCAATTCTTAAATTCTAATTTTCTTAAATTCTCTAATGATTTTTTTCATATTTACAGATATTATGATAACGTTGCTATTGCATCATCCACTACTAGCACAAGGAAATCATCTCAATATCAACACAATAGCTCCAGAAAGAGCCCCAGTAGTCCTGGCATCAGAAAGTCCAACGTTGTTTCGTATATTTATGAGCACAATTCATTGCGTAAACACCAACAGCACCATCACAATTTAATTGTTAAGCAGGATAGCAATTTATCACAGAAAATGTTGCTGAAACAAGACTCTCACGGATCGCGCCAAATGTTGATTAAACAGGAGAGCGCCTCAAGTGATGGATCACGTCGTTTACTCTATGCACAGGATAGTTGTGGCTCAAAACTTTCACTTGCTAAACAAGATTCAGTTATATCATACATAGAGACAAAACGTTCCGGTGGCAATGCAATGATGTCACAGCACGATCGCTCGCAAGATTCATTCTCAACACAAGATACAATTTCTATAGACTCGCGCAGAAGCACAATTTGTAAACAAGAATCACAGCCGTTCTCCTACACAAATGCATTATTAGAATTTAAAAGACAGAAACTTGTAAAACAGGATTCAGTGTTATCCTTTGCCGATCAGCGTTCTGGTGAGTTTCGAACAAAAGCACATAGTATTTTCTTAGGCTTCATGTATTCGCCATATGAGTAAATTATTTAAAAAAATTTGATCACTATTTTTGTGTTTTATATTATATTTATGTACATATATAGAGTCCCGTAGGCATCAGCTTGTAAAACAAGAATCAGTCATATCTTTTGCCGACCAAAGGAAAGGAGCACTTCATAAGCAAGATTCTATTATTGCTTGTCCAAATCGTACTGGTGACGGAAGCGGTCATCATGTTTCAATACTAAAGAAAACTGACTCTCAACCTAGTTCTGGATTTTCGTCTCCACGTAGAAATATTGAATTTTCCGAATAAATCATCAAGGGATACACTCACTACCTACGCACACATATCGTGAATTTACTTGCTTACGTATAGTGGCTCACACAGACAACCCCCAATTGTAGGGGAGGAGGTTTGAACAAGCGAATGCACATACACGGAACTCTGGCGATTTTTCCCCATTTAATGGTGTAAAAGATAATGAATTTGTATGTTTATAGAGCAAAAATATTGGACCTACATGACAAGTACATGTCGTATTTTCATGAATAATTAACAATTTAATATACTTACATATATACTCAAATGAATACAATTAGAAAATTTATATCAGATAGGACTAGGCTTATTAAATAAAAAATTTGTAACTTGTCCAGAAATTTTATAAGTATTAAATTTTATATTAGCAAATGGAAAAGAAAACACACACAAAAGTCTAAATGAAAAGTACCTACTGTATTTTATATAGCATTCTTACAACTTGTACTTCAATTTGTAATGACATTTTGATAAAATATAAAACAAACACAAAAAAAGAAAAAACAAAAAACAAATAACTAAAACAAAAACAATAGATTACAATCAAAAAAATAGAACTATAAAAAATGTTTTAAGTTTGTTGAGAATATTCCTTAAAACGTGGAAGTCCCTCAAAAGATCTTGTAAGCTCGTAAAAACTGTTAAAAAATCAATAAACATTTTGAGCGGCTTACGAGGTTTTCGAGAGACTAGCACATTTTGTGGAGTATCTTCATTATATGAATTGCAGCTTTAATGAATTTCATATATACATACAAGCAAAATATGTACATCAATATTTGCTTAATTTTTTCGCAAAGGTACCTTCATAAAATAAAATTATATTAACTACATATAGAAGGGTTAAACTTCTTTAATATCAAACAACGATTTGGCAAATTTAAGTTCATATTAAGGGTATTCCTTGAAACGTGTAAAAGCCTTGAAAGCCTCGTAACTGTCGAAATACGTATTGATTTTGACAGCTATTATGAGCTTGTGAGGTTTTCGAGGCATTTACATGTTTTAAGGAATACCCTCATTATTCATAGATTACTATATGCACATTACGATGGATAAATTTTCTTTTGAATTTAGTTAAACCTCTTCATAGCTCTTTTACTTTAATATTCCTCTTATGCATATTTTTTGATTTGAAACGTAATATTTTAGAAAAATAAAGCTGTATTTTTTAGAGTTCTTAAAAGTTGATTTTCTCAAAATAGTATATTTTTTTTTTAATTTTTTTGTTTTACAGAAAAGATGATGAAAAACAAACTTTTCTAAAAGATTTGGTTTGCGCTGAATGACTGTGAGAGCCACAGGAATTTTTTTTTTCTAAAAAATCGCGTAACAATTTTTTTAAATGAATAAATAAACTTTATTTTGTGCTTTGATTTACACCCATTTGGTGGCCAAAAAAAAAATTAACATCAAAATAGAAGAATATATAGCATCCATTGCTTAGAAAATACAAGGTATACAAAAAAAAAAACAATATTTCCCATATAAATCATAAGGATATTGATCTTAATCTTAAAAATAATTTTTCCCAAAATTTTTATTTTTTAATTTTTTTAACTGAAATCTTTTGAAAAACGTAAGGTTTTCAACCATAGTATTTGTTAAAGTTTTTTTTCTTCTAAAGAATAGTAAAAGCATCTAAAGCCTGCGTGGGGGACTCAAACCCGCTAAAAAAATTATCTGATCATGACGGGTTGCTCCTTCTGGAACCACCTAAGTTTTATTTTTTATAAACGTAATTAAAACCTTAAATGAAATGTTAAAAATATTACCTCTTTTTGGCTCTTTTTAATTTTGTTTAGCTCTTTTTATTAACAGACTTAGCTCTTTTCATTTAAAGCATCTGGCCACACTGGTCCCAAGAATCCGGCGTTATACCGATTCCCAACCACCCTGTACATAAAAATAAAAATTACACTACCCAAGAGGAAAAATTTCTAGCGCTTCTGATCCAAGCACTTCAAAAGTGCTTGTTCCCATAGAAATTTAGAAGCACTATCACAATGATTTTTTATAAGGCTGCAGTAAGAACAACGTGAGTTAGAACCCAGCCCGGGTGATTTTTTTGATCCTTTTTTTATTTGTTTTTGCTTTATTTTTTTTTTTATTAAAACATTTTTTATTCAACCTTTTTTTATTTCACTTTTCTATTTTCCTTTCTCTTTTTTATTTACTTTTGCTTACTTGAATTGAAACTGATTGCACAATGATTCTATGTAATGCTGCAGGAGCATTTGTATGTCAAATTCTGTTTGGACAACATTTGCTTAATATGCAAATTTAATACCTCTTCATATCATCGGGCATTGTTGTAGCGGTCTAAAGGGTTGGTAAATGTAAGAAAAAATATCTAGCACGCGGACGGTCGTGGATTTCAAATCCTGGCGCGGCCAGTTTTTTTTTTTTTTTTCTTTTTTTTCTTTTTTTAATTTTATTGAAAAAACGCTTACCGTAGCATTACAAATAAGCGCTTTAAAAACTTTTATTTGGTAAGGCTGCGGTAAGCTTTTGCTCACTTACATCCTATGACATGCAATGTTAAAAAGAAAGTATTGTTCTTACAGAGCGGAAGCCCTTATTGGTGAAAAGAATGCACTTCAGAAGAGTTTTTGAAGCACTTCTTTTCCCCTTGGGTAGTTACATTTTTATTTAATGCCATGCTATATTAGAGAACACTTAAGAAAACATTTATTTACCAAACAATAAGTATTATAGTGGAAGAGCTTGCGAACTTTTATTTTTGAGAGATTCCCAATAAACGTTAAAAACTTGCTACTTAATATTTCTATCCCACGTACATACAATTGCAAAGACCTGCCAACTAGTTAACAATACAACATACATAATGCACAATTTGATGGTGTAATTTTGATGTATCAAGTGTAATTTCGTTATAGTTACGATATGAATAGTTTAAATAATCAATGGCCACCCACTTAACCATACTTTACTGTAGAAATGCTGTGCAAATTAACCTGTTTGGACTGGAACATTTCAGTAAAAATAGTTCTAACTATATTAATTAACCATTAACTTTGGCGTTTTAAAAATGTAGGTGGCTACTAAAGGGTTAAGTTTTATAGATTATAGTTATCTTCATATTTTTTTTATTTGATTTCAAAATGGTTGTTTTTAAATTTTTACTATGTGCATAATACCATAAATTTTGAGATAATTTTTGGACTATATTTTTAAAAATCACAGTTGAACTAACAATATTTGTAATTGAAAAAAAAAAAAAAAATACATATATATATTAAAAATAACTAAATAAAAATATAACAAATGCATCCGCACTAATATCCGTAACAATGTTTTTTAGAGTATGAACTCTTATTGTTATAAATTAAATAAAAATTATAGTTGAATAATTTAAAAAATATAACTTTTATAAATGACTCTAAAGAAGAGCAAGAGCCAGTAAAGATATTTAAAAAATAAATACATAAATATTTAATAAGGACTACTCTACTTGATAATAGTACATTTACATTACAACTTTTTTCATACTTACGAGACAAAATAATAATAAATAAATATAAAAAAGTTGCAGTATAAATTAACTTTTATAACTGTAAAAAGTAAGAGAGACCAATAGCTCGTTTCTTTCACTTTAACTAAGAAAACGTCGATTTTCGTGAAGTCACGCCTTTCGATAGAGAAAATTAACAATAATTATTCTTAAATATAATTATAAAAAAATTAATTAAATTAGAAAAATAATTCATTCAATTCACTTTGTTACAGAAACACGCTGATAAGGACGACGTTCCAATGAATATGTAAGTAATTGGAACAAAGATTTATTGATTTCAAGAAAAATTTTATTTGAAAAAATGACATGAAGGTCCGAAAAAGCTAAACTTGAATATTCTTTACTGCTATCTTCTATAGGGCATCTTTATTTGTTTTGTAAGAATAACATTAAATGAAACGATTATTCATAGATATTAAATATTTAAATTTGACAAAAAAACTGTAAGTGAATATCGACAAAGCAATTAAAAATCAAAATACCTTAACTCAATATAGATATTCATATGCAAAACCATTAGAATTTATCTTTAATCGATAAATAATAGCAGTCATACAAATAAAATACATTGAAAATTAAATATTAAAATGAGTTTGTCTTTTCTCTAAGTAAGAATATTTTATAAAAATAGTAAACAACACTGTTCTACTTCGAAATATAGACGGATGAGTGCCAGAGGCATTCGGTGGCACTAACCGTTTTGCTGGTTGGATTATGATTAAACTTTTTTGAACGGGACTGTCCCATTAGCAAGCTTTCTATCCCGTTGTCCCGAAATTATGCGGAAATGTCCCGTTTTCATAAAAGCTTTTTGCGAATTCTACTTCGAGTGTAGAACAAAGCGATGATGAATAAGATATGGACACAACTTGGAGTTCCAGTGCTGGACGCAATATTAATTGTTAAGAATAGCATTAATAAAACATATCTTCAAATGCAAACTTATTTAAAAAGAAAAGCATACAGAAAAATATATGAAACCAGCTGAAACCACTTAAATCTTTTCTTTATTTAAATAATTTCTTTTCTAGCGACTTTGTTCGAGAGCAAATTTTTTTTTTTTTTTTTTTTTTTTTTGCAAAAAATTAAAATTTTGTGTCTAGGGCGAGGAAAAATATAAGGTATCCCGTTTTGAGCCATACAAATAATGGGCACGTTAGTTATGACCCCTTATTAATCATAATACGATTTGCTTATTATTGTTATCATTTAAATGGCTAAGAAACATCATCTTTTCCTGTCAGGATCGCTTTACTATGCTCTTAGAAAAATTTTGGCATTTAAAAATTAAAAATTTTTTTTGGGGCCATACATAATACCCTTGTGCCGCGTCTGGATTGAAATAAATTAAATTTTAACGATCCATTCTGATCTAGAATTATGTACAAGATTTCTCGGATAGATTTGGATTAAAAATCGGAACAATCTATTTAAATCCAGGGAATATGGACTGTTACGAAGGATTGAAATAGATGAAAAAAGAGGTAATCTATTTATCTATCTGAATTCATATTTTGATCCAGAATTGTATACCTGATGTAGTCTATCAATCTTTCTCGATCCAGATTTTGATCCAGAATTGTGTACCATACACTCAATATAGATTTGGAAACATCGTAAAACTTATCAATTCTCATCAAGAGAATTTAGATTACCATAAAAGGTCAAAATGGATTAAATTTGATGTACGCCCACATTTTTTCAAAAGCGCGAATTACTTCTGAATGCTTACTTAAATATTGCAGGAGCCAATCGCACTCCGCGAGAAATTAAACTCCAACTACAATCCAAGTATGCAATTGAGAAAAAAGCGCGATCCATCCATTTTTAAACCAACAAGATAATCCATGATTTCCTGCAATAACTGGACTTTGCTGATTTGTGATCATCAAGGAGATAATATTTGGGCATGAACAATATCGTGGGTTCCTGGAATTGTTGTATTTCTCACAGGAATTAAAGTCCAACACCAATCCATTTGAGTCATTTTCAATCAAAAAATTACCTTCGAAAAAAAGCGCGATCAATGTCAATCCAGTCTAATCCATTTTAGTCCAACTGCAATTATTTGAGTTTATGTAAACTTGTTTTGTTACTGCACTTTATAAAAATCAAGTAAATGCCATTTTTAAAGTGAAAACATTGCTAAGTTAATTTTTTATTTTTCAAATCCATTTCAATAAATTAGATTGAAATAGATTGGTATTAAATCCAGAGGTTTTTTGGTCTGGATAGTATGGATACACTTTCTTTATCCATTTTAATCCATTTAAATCTAGAGGCGGCACAAGGGTATTCACGTCCCAAAATCGAATTTTACGTTTTTCAATTACGCGGTCGAAAAAATGATTTTTTACTCAATATAAGGCAAAATATGCTTGGGATTGTTTAAAGAATACATATATGTGTTTTTCTGAATTTTTTGAGATATTTTATAGCTTTTCAAAACTTTCCAAAAATTCTGAAAAAATTCACACCTATCTTTGAAGGATTCTAAGCATTTTATGTCTTGTGAAATTTTTTCGTAGATGCCTTGGTTTTGAGTAAACCTAGCATTTTGCTGACAAACGTAAGCTTAGCAGCTGAAAACTCACAATTTGATTAATTTTCGAAAAACTATAATAGATTTTTAAAAATTGGAATTAAAAATCACCGAGTGGAGGATTTGAACCTGGTCCTCTCCATGCAGGGCAAGTCATTAGACCAATACACTTTCGTTTGCTCTTCTTTACAATCGACGAACTGCCAAACAGCACGTAGTCAGTAACGTTATAACTTCACTGACACAATTGGACCTCTTTTGGTACTAATGACGGATTATACATTACATTTGGACCATCATGGATACAAATGACTGACTTCGCATATCATTTGGGCCATTTTCGATAATTGATAATTTAAGTAAATTTATTCTAGTTTTAGGTGTAGTCCATTTTGGTCTACTTACAAAGTAACTCGACCAAAGATGGGACTATTAAGACAATTGTCTCTGCCTGTCCTACAGGGATTTGTTCCAATCCAAATGAATAGTTGCCAAAATCGAGTCAAATCGTTTTGTTAAAATGTTACAGATATGTGCAAAATGTTTAATTGTTATTTAAAATTTTTTTGCATACGAATACAGTTAGTGTATGCTTGATGATAAGACCTTTCCGCAGTGGAAGCCCTGTGCTTGAATAAATACGCCCCAAATGACATTTGTTTTTGCATCTGGCAGTATCGTTTGACATTTACATTTACTCACTACAAAGTTTTTAGTCCAGCAGTCGAATTAATCAGGATTTTTAATTAATTATCGTGAAATATTAACTATTTAATTTCAAATAACTTCCAATTATTAAAAGCAAAAAGTACTTAAGAATTATAATCGAAAGAAAAACTATTGTGTTTCCAAAGGCCATGCCAACACAAATACATTTGTTGTAATTGAATTATTTTTTCCTTTCCTATCGCATTGTTGCTGTCGTCTGTTTTCTTTTTGTCGTCATTCTTTATTTTTAACCATACCATAGTGCTACAAAAATATATTGATATAGTGCTAATAACTGCGACGCACCTCGGCACCTCGCACTCAACAAACAAAACAAAAATATGGCCAATCAAGGAATTCCTGAAACTGCGGATGTCAACTCAAACGTGGATGACATGAAGCATTGCTTTGAAAATCTGATTGTTATTGATGCCGGAGCAAATTTAACAAACAAGAAATATGGTCGTGACTTGGAATCAGTAATACAAAGGGCAAAAGATGCAGGTGATTTAGTTTTTTTTTTTTTTATATATATAGAAAAAATGAGATAAAGCACTGAAATCCAAGGCCACCCCATTTGATGGGTATGTCAATCGGCAAACATAGTTCTAAATTTTAGAATCTAAAACCTGGTCGACATGTTTCTGAAGCAAAGCCTTTATATTAGGAAATGTCTATACGGGGGGCCTCGCATACGCGAAAACTCTCAATTAGCTCTCTCTCTCTCTCAATTTACTCAATTAGCGTACGCGAAATCCAGTGAAGTTTTCTCCCCCGGGGAACCTGATTAATTTATGTACTGATCCACGGCCGAAGGCCGCCGCGAAGCCGGTGTTGGATGTCTGACGGGTTTAAATCCTGAGCTGCGGCCGCAGGCCGCCCACTTACCCCTACTTTTATGTAAAATTACTGTTGTAACGAAGCTGCGTCCCGGGGGAAAAAACTTCACTGGATTTCGCGTACGCTAATTGAGTTTTCGCGTACGCTAATTGAGTTTTCGCGTACGCTAATTGAGTTTTCGCGTATGCGAGTCCCCCCGTATAGACAGACTCTTTATATTATCTATCTTCTATCTATTTATATATACAAAATAGAAGCGGTGGAATGTTTGTTATTGTGTAACTTCTATACTACTAGATCGATCGATCGCCATCTACAGTTAATGGTAAAACAACGTTTGCCGTGCCTGCTAGAATAAAAATTTCCAAACGAATATTTTAAACATATGCATTAGCCTATATTTTAGTTGGGAACAAGCACTTATATATTTTGAACCATTCACATTGTATAATAGCCCTAACCACCAAATAGACTTAACCGACGAGATTTCGGCTTTTCGTTTTGCGATAAAAATTTGCGTGACGGAGGTGTAGCGAAAGCAATTTTGATTTTTGCACAACATACGATGTATGCAAAGATAATTAAAAAAAAATTTTCTGTAAAGTTTGCTTTTTGTCGGTAAAGTCTTTTTGGCGGTAAGGCTCGTTCTGATTTCTACATTAAAATAATTTTCAGACTTTAATGAATTCTCTGACTAAATTTGTATATCCAACTTTTTCGTTTATTTCAATAATATTCTCAAGAATAGACATTAAATCTGTGGCAACAAAGAAAAACCGCTCATGCCAATATTAACATAATAGATTTGAGCTCAATTTTCCATTGGTTCTAGGTTAAATTATACTTTCGTTCTTGGGAATATTTAGTGTTTATTTACTTCTTAATAACAATGTCCATAAACGAGAGGCAAATTTTTTTCATCAGAAAAATCTCAAAAGTTCAAAGTTTATTGCAAATATCTTGCTCACGTTAATTTCTACAGAAAAATGTTGGCCTCCAATTTGTAGCTCAGAAAATTTCCTACGAAAATTGTAAGAATAATTTTCGTACGACT
The DNA here is from genome assembly GCA_951812925.1 of Calliopum simillimum. NCBI lineage: Eukaryota > Metazoa > Arthropoda > Insecta > Diptera > Lauxaniidae > Calliopum > Calliopum simillimum. The sequence goes on from OX638368.1 coordinate 122,731,499, forward strand.
TAAAGTTTAGGAGGTAAGCAAATTTAAAAAGTAGTGAACATTTGTAATGTAAATGCTACGTATAAAAGCATATTAAAATGTCTTACTTTTTAAATTGGGATTACAGTGCTACACTATCTTATAATAGAATACTTCAAACTATAAGTAAAGGAATGCTCTCATGTTGATATAATATAAAATGACTCTTTAATTATGACTATCAGCAATCAACGACATCTTTGTTCGTATGTACTTAGTACAGAACAAACAAAGAATTCTTTAGTGGGGTTGATGAATAATTCCAGCATTGTTGTCGCTTTTGTTAAACAAAGGTGACGTAATTGTTAACATTATGCCCTGGAATACTTTTCCATTCATATTGATTTCAGTTTGTGTACTCGTATATAATGAAATGTGAATGAATTTTCATGCATGAAATATATGAATAAATTTCAAAAATAAATAAAGGTAGTCCAGAAAACTCGTAAGTTCGTAAAGCTTGCATATTGCATTGTAACAGCATTTTCATTGGTTGAATGCATAGCAATCAGTAAAAGAGTTAATGCTCTGATAAATTTTGCTCTAAATAAATAAATTAGTTAATAATAATTAAATCGTAAAAATATACTTATGCAACATTTTTTTTACGAAAATGCTGTCGGAAGACGTTCATTTATAAATGGTCACTGTAATAACATAATAAAAACTAATATATGAAGAAAACTGTACGATATCTTTTACTTGTAATTAGGGCGTAAGCCGCTTTATTATATATCATTGTATGATATATCCTTTTTTCTGCAAAACACTAAGTTTTCTCTATTTTAATGTGCACACAAATTTGAACACTTTTTCACATCAGCCTCTTTTTGCTGTCAATTCCTTAAACACTTACTTTTTTAATCAGACAACGCAACTGATTGCATTGCCATCTGCAATAAGACTCATAATCTCACAACACAATTTAATCAAATGTCACTCATACGTCCCGTATTATACGAAGACAATAAATTTAAATCGACCAAAAATCGACGTTTTAGCATACATATCGTATACTGATTAATGTATTTTTAACAAAAAAATGGATATATTATTAATGCGAAATAAAAAAACTAACTGCATTCTGAATAATGAAGAAAATTGTGTTACTAAAAACATCATATATTTAAGTGGGTTTTAATAACAATGAAATATTTTTAGGTGTCCAAAAGATTATGGTTCCTGGCACATCAGTAAAATCAAGCAAGGAAGCTTTACGCTTATCACGAATTTATCCTGACATTATTTATTCGACTGCTGGCATACACCCACATGATTCCAAATCAATTATTGAAGAACCAAGCAGTTGGTTTGAATTTGAACACATTGCAGAGGCACCTGAATGTGTTGCAATTGGTCCATGTGGATTAGACTATCAAAGAGATTTCTCCGATCCAGAGGTGCAGAAGGAGATTTTCGAAAAACAAATACGACTTGCATGCAATTTAGGAAAATCACTCTTGATACATGAACGTTCTGCACAAAAAGATGTACTTGAAATACTAGACAAGTAGGTTTTCTAATTAATAGCAGTAGTATATTCATTGTACCAATTTAAAATTCTTTATATTTTCAGAATCGATAACTTACCTCAAGTGATAATAAGAGGTTTTATGGGAACTACAGAAGAAGCTGTCAACTATTTAAATAGGCGTTTTTACATAAGTTTAACTGGTTATTTATGCAAGGTTGTATTGTATGAATTGTGTTGAAAAAATGTTTTATTTAACATTTAAAATAATTTTAATATATAAATAATTTCCGCTGTATTTCTTCACAGGACAAATCAGATACTGGAGTACGTAAACTTTTAGAAAATAAAACCCTACCATTGGATAGATTGGTGGTTGAAACTGATTCACCATTCATGTATCCGAATACTAGAGCTTCTAAATTACCACAACATGTCAAGACTGGAATAACAGAAAGGTCGCTTTTATATTTACATAGGTAAGCTATAAATTACAATTTGAAAAGTTTTAAAGTTGACACAGCTGTTCCTGAAAACATTTGAAAAGAGATTATTGCACAACTCAATTGTGTGAACAAAGAATGATTTATTTTATTTAATGTCTACGTACCTGTGTTATGAAATAGTCTTGAGAAAGATCTCATACATCAACTGGAGTGATGTATGTTTTTCAAACCAATAGATGTTGATCTCGTTATATGTACGCCAGCCATGTTAAGGGATGGAGGGGTATAATTGATGTGGGATTGGGTAAAAACTAACATACTAAAGGCAACAACAAACAGAAGTAGACGACACTGAATGGAACAAAGCATAGAATTTACTAGAAGCTGCACGAGACGCTTTGAAGTAAATAAACAGTTATTAGCAGAGAGCCGGTGTGGACAGTCGTAGTTGAGTCGTCGCTGTACAAACAAAGAATAAACGTCTAAAACCTCAATATTAAACTGTCATCTATCATTTACCACTATATAAAACACGTATGCCTGTCCATAACTCAAAAACTGTTTGTCAGATTTACATGATTTTTTTTTCTTCCTAGATATTTTGCAAGAAAAGTTTTTAGGATAATTTTATTTCGAAATTCCCTCGGCTTCGGCTGAGGTGTTGGCAAATATCATATTTCGAAAATCAGTTATTAGGTTTTAAGACTTTTTACTCTCAAAAACATGTGAGATTCCACCCATAGTGATATAAAAAAAAGCAACATCCTGAGTCTGTTTGACAGAGATGGATGAGATTAAGTACAAACATTTTTGAAGGTTATCAAAAAGACAACCTTGGGTCTTGCAGCAAGCACGATCTCACTCAGATTGTTTTATCTTTATACTTGTAAGGTTATTAGGGGTTGCACCACCAATATGCCACATTTCTTCTCAACCCTCCAGAAACTTGGGCGCATTTTACATCAAAGTAAATAACAAGATCAGGTTAGGGGTCGATGACAGACACGAGGATACACCTTTGAAATATTTAAAGCAACAACCATAAAACCACGAGAAAAAAAAATATATGAGGGGTATAGAAGCAAAGGCAGCAATCTCCATTTTATTTATGAACGTGTTTGATAGTGTTTGATCACAAGCTACCATCAAATGCAACTAGATGTCACTACCAAACATGTCCATGATTAAAGGAGAGACTGTCGTCTTTGATTCTGTATCTCTTTGATCGTATTATCTTCTTGCATTTGATGATAACTTGTAGTCAAACATTAACAGACACACTCAGAAAAAAATGGAGATTGCTGCCTTTGCTTCTATACCCCTCATATGTACATATTTCCATTTTAAAGTTTGTTTTTTGATATATGAATACAAATTCCAGATATTGCACTTTTCAACGAAACGAACCATGTAGTCTACCGGCCATAGTCGAGATGATAGCAGCTTTCATGCAAAAAACTCCTGACGAAGTAGCACTAGCAACTGCTTTTAATGCACTCAAGCTTTTTGGTCTCTCCTAAATGGCGCTAACGAACGTATCTGGTGTTCTAGATGGATAAACATTTATTTATTTAAAAAAAAAAAATACTCTATTAAGTTCGCAAAATATCAACTAACAAACATACATATTTAAAACGTAAGACTTAATTAACGAAAAACCGAATGTGCCTTATTTGCAATTTAAAGGAGAATCAAGCCAACAAAAAGAAACATTTAGTTAAGAATAAAATAAATAATAAATGGAATGCCATTCAAATACAGACTTGATACACCACAATTCGAATAATTGTGAGATTTTTACATAGACTATACATATATTTATATACATATTATATGCTTTAAAAGCATTTATAATTGTTTATCGTTGTTGTTGTTGTTGGATACTAACTACTATTGCTAAGGTGTGCACACAATCTTAGCAAACTATTATAATTTTTATTTTATTTTTTTTAAGTTATTTATAGGAAGTTTTTTTTTTAATTATAAAATTTGCAGCTGCAGTTTAATAATATTAATAAAATATTCTATTTTATCATACATACATAGTGCGTATTTACATATTAATTGCCAATTGCGTAAATCATAAAACCTATCTTTATAAGAAACTTTATTGTACATAATCAGGCCTGTTCCGAAATCCGTTTGATTTCAATTACTTTTCATTAAGGAGGCTTTTTGATGCAAACGGTAAGTCGCGCAATAAAAAGTATTACATACACTTTTGCAGAGAAATGCAGGTTCCACAAATAATATAGATTTACATTAACAAATACGTAACCGTTTATCGATTAATTCCTAAACGGTTAATTTTTTTGTAAATACAAATCAATATTATTTGTAGAATCTGTAATTCTCCACACAAAAAATTCTAATACTTCTTATCGTGTGACTCACCACTTTCATCAAAAAGCTTCCAAAATGAAAAGTAATTGAAACCACACGGATTACGGAACAGGCCTGTATATACATACACATGTATGTATTTTTATCTAAAAACAAAATTGAAAGAGAATACAAACAAATGTGATTACTTTATTTGAAGCAATTATACCTAAATAAAACGGACCGCTATGCGTTACAAAAAACAATATGTTATATTAACTGAAAGTTTTGTTGGTGGGACCTATAGTGGGCCATTTCATAGATAAATTTTCTCCATTGCAGTAATTCTCGAGAATGTTAATTCATGATAAGCCTCATTGTTGTAGTACAAACACTAAAGGCTCTATGCAGTTTTGTATTTAATAGTTGTCAAAATCAATATGAATTTTGACAGTTTTACGAGTTTACAAGGTTTTCGCGGCATTTATACGTTTTAAGGAATACCAATACCCTCATTATCTGTCTGCTGATAACACTGTACTGCCCGTGGTGTTTGACGACTTTTTTTACTAACTTCGAGGTCGCTGAAACCGAATATTATTAAGGCAGTTTTTTCGGTTCACCCTAGGTTTTCGTACCACAGTAGTCCAGGTCAAACCCTACCCCCATTATTAATTAAATCATTATTTCCTAGTTTAGGAAGTATCAGAGAGGGTTAATTAATTTTTAAATAGGAAAATTCTTTCTTTTAGGACCTGAGCCCTCCTTAGGGGGCTTGCATACGTATAGAAGCCATAATCACATCATGTTTTTTTGTGGTGCTTTTATTGGTTTTTAAGGAACATTTGGAGGAACAGACAAGGGGGTGTAGTAGCCTCCCCCCGTACAAAAACACAAAATAGTCAATACGCCTAACACACTAAATATATTGGAGCCATATTAGGATATCTGCGCCTTGTTATCCTAATATCGTACAAAAATTGGAGATCTAACGATGGGGGTGCAACGCCCCCTGATGCGATCCCTTCTATTTTCCGAATGGTTCTTGGTACACAAGTATATACCATATACATCCATGCATCAAGTTTCGAAACGATACACCTGTCAAATGGGCGAAGATATTGTGTTTTAAGTGTTTCTTTCATGAATGCAGGGTGCAATGTCCCATCATTAGATCCCCAATTTTTTACAATATTAGCCTGGCGGAAATTCGGAGCAGCTATCATGAAAATATGGCTTCGAAACATTTAGTGTGTTAGGCGTGACGCCTATTTGGTGGTTTTTTGTACGGGGGTTACAAAACCCCCTTTCAGCCATACCTAAATTGGAGCGTTAGACGAGCGTCAGCGTAATTTAACCGTCTCTGTTTCGAAATGCTCCATATAAATTGTATGGGCATGAAACAGACAGAGATGGTAAAATAAGCCTGACGCTGGTGTAATCCTCCAATTTAGGTATGGCAATTTGTATGATCTTACAAATATTCCTTTAAAACCCATAGGAGCACAAAAAAAAAACATATGGTGTGAATATGGTTTCAATACGTTTTTAAGCCCTTTAAGGAGAGGTCGGAGGGGTTAGGTCCTAAGGGAAAAAATTCCGCTTTAAAAAGTGATGGGGGTCGGGCATACTACATAAATATTAACCCTCTCCGGACCTTCCTAAACGCGAATCGAATCAGATGATTCGATTTCGATTGGAAATAAATCGAATCGAGATTCTATAATCGATTTAGTTCCAATCGAGATCGATTTAGAATGAAAATCTCGATTCGATTTAGTTCCAATTGAAATCAAATTAGATGGATCTAAATCGAATCGAGATTTTCATTGAAATCAAATTAGATGGATCTAAATCGAATCGAGATTTTCATTCGATTCAGTTCCAATTGAAATCGAATTAGATGATAAGGGACTGTTCATAAATTACGTCACATTTAAGGGGTGGTCAAGTTACCTTACGATTACACAGTGCAACAAAATGAGAAAAAAAATTTAGCCCCTGGGGAAAAAGAAAGAGACACGTACTTTACCGAACATGTGTACCAGAGATTTTTTTAATTTTATGGCACATAAAAGTTTAAAGTTCGCGTTTAATATGAAATTTAGAGATTTTGTGAAAAAACCATCTGTCTATGAAATGTTGCTTTTGTCCTTACCTTTTATTTAAGCCATGGAACTTGATATTTTTTGTGATGCACTGTGTTATTAAGCTTTAGCATAATAAATCGCTTTATTTAAAATAAAAAAATAAAAATCGTTCAATTAATTTCAAGGTATAAAAGGTCAGAGTGTGATGTCACAAATATTATTATGAACAAGAGTCAAAATTGCTTTCACTATAACTCCGTCACGATTATTTTCACGGTTATAAAATTTCAAATGGCGGTTAAATCTTTTTTGCGCTTAGGGCTCGATTATATTCGCGTCAAACGAAACACTGCTTTTATTTTTCATCCCCCAGTTTTTGTAAGGTTGTTTCTAAACACAATTTTCCGTTTAGGAGTTAGATTTTTATTAAATAATTCTTCAACGGGAATTATTTGTAGAGCATGTGATTCTCTTTTAAAGAGAAATAGGCCTAATATGCCTCCATCTATGCACAAAAATTCATAACGTTAGCTCCTACAGGTGCGAAGATTTAGCATTATGCTTTCTGTTTTTCATTTTGAGCTGCCCTCGTCCTGCATTTTCAAGATAAGGGTGCGTTCAAGTATTACATAGACTTTCAATTACATCAGACCCTACTGTATAAGCAGAAAATGAAGAAATCGTGTACACCTTACGCATGCTTACGTAATGCGGAAGGATTTTATATATAAAGATAATTCAAAACTCAATGAATATTTTAACAATTAGGTAAATCAGCTTATTCTAGATATTTACCTAGACAAGATGAAACGAATTTATTTACAAATTTTAAAAACTTTTTAGCACGTTAAGCCATTCAATATTTTTTACAATTTCTACTCATTTTGAATCATATGTATGTGCGCTTTTAGCACTCATTATAATAAATTTACAAAACAAAAAATATGCTACGTATGTAGGTATAGGTAAAATATTACAAAGAAAACTACATATAACAATATAAAAGCAAAAATTTTGAGTCAACAACTAAGCCATTGTTCAAAAGAGTACCATTTGCATATATTTGCATATTTTTTAGTCACATCTAAATGTATTTCTTATTCGAAGCGGTTTATAGTTTTTAAATCTTCAAACTCTTTTAATTGATGCAAATTATCCCACCATGGCTTGAGACGATGTTGTAAAATAAGCTTAAACCATGGCGTTAGTGGTGCATTCATTTCTGCAATAATATTGTCCAACTCTGATCGTTTAATGTAGCGCACTTCGCTAACTTCGTTGGCATTTGGTTTTATGGTAACATCTTTTTGTAAAAATAAGATATAATCAATTTCATGTTCGCCCCAAATACCATCACCAGTGTTTGAATAGTGAATTCGTGTTAAATAGTGAAAGTTTTCCGGTCGTATCTAAAGTGGAAATCACAGGTGATCTTATTAATATGCTAATTTAACAACCCCTCTGCCCTTTTTCTATTACCTGATTTGTTGGTATGCCCAGTTCATAGTTAAGACGTCGTTGCGCTGCTTTGCGTATCCCTAACGCATTGAGTTCTTCACGTTCATGCTCGATGTCGTAAAGTGGATGACTGCAGCAAGCGTTTGTGTATGTGTCGGGAAAGGTTATCTATTGGAATGTGAAATATATTATTCTTACAAAAACAAAAGAAAAATATTAGCTTTCTTGTCTTAGCTCACCTTGTGTGTGGACCGTCGCTGCACTAGCATTTCTCCAGCAGTATTAAAAAGGAACACACTAAAGGCTCGATGCAATTTAACATTACCTGTCTGCGGATCAACGCGGTGGCAGTCTGCTTTTGTTGTCTGTCCAATAACTGTATCATTTGCATCCACCAATATGCAATTCTCCTGTAGAGCCTTCTCTTGCAATGGGTCATATTTATTTACTGACCTAAGAGGAGCCATATTTGAGCAGCGCCTAGAATGTGCGATTTCAGTGCCTTTCCGCGCGAAACGCTGCAAAGTTATTTGGAGCATAGTTCGGGGAGAACTAAGTTAAATCTTCTGCTTCTGAATATTGCAAACTAAAATTTATTGCTAAAATCTTTTGGCGTTAAGCAAAAACAGAAAACAAAAACTTGACCAGAGTAGAGTTGCCACCTAAAAATGCTTTTTTGCATTTAACAAAATATAACTAGGATATGCGTTTCCCGTCTAAAGTCCTAAGCACATTCGGTGCGAGTGCAAGAAAAAATGGCTTTTGTTCAAATTATTTTTGAAGCTTTTTCTCGTGCATGAAAACACAATCAAACTCGTTGCAATAAAATTTTGATTATGAAAATTGAAAACAAAAAACGAGAAAAAAACATATTTGTTTTTAAATTGTTTAAACTTCAAATTCAAATTGAAAAATTCAGCTGAAAATATTTTATTTGAATTTTCGTATCATGTCTTCTTCTTCTTTTCAAAAAATCGCAGGCAGAATAGAATCAATCCTATCGCACTGCGAGAGCTTTTACAAGTGACTTTGGCAATGCTGCTCAATAAAAGCTTGATTGTACATCTTACTCTAACGTATACATAGAGAAAATCATTCTTCTGGTTCAATTTTTTCTCGCACTCGCAGATCGCACCGAATGTGTTCAGGACTTAAGAGCTGAAGAGACCGCTTCTACCATTTGCCTTCAAATAGTACTATCGTCCGACAATTTAGACGTGTGCAGAATTTTTAAAATTTTATTTTTTCATTTTTTAGTTAACTTACGTATATTGCGTTTAAAAGTCAGTTAAAATATTTTTTGTTTCTACATTTCGTGGCAGTTGTATGAATTTTTGCATTAGCCATATCCACGATCTCGTTGCATCTTAGCAAATGCAAAATTATTTGAAATTACAAAATCAGATGCATTTTTCAAATGCAAGAATCTCGTAAGCAAGACCAAATTTGTAATACCTTTTTCACACTGGCATCGAAAACGGCTCGTTTTCCATATCATTCGTTTTTGAGGCAAAAACCAGCCAAAAACGGCTGGTTTTCCATACAAATTAAATGTCAAACGAAAACATCTCAGAAGCTGTTTTCTACAAAAACGAGCCAAACTGTCATTGAAAACAGGTGCAATTGTGAATAAATGTAGTAAATTGTGAATGAATGTAGTAAACTGTTAATTTTCACATGTCACATTTGACATTATTTATTTCAATTAAAAAAAAAAATTAAAGCGAAATTGAAATAAATAAATAATAATATAATAAATAAAGCAACTAAAACTTTAACTAAAATATCCATTTTTTGTGATTTTTTTACTAGCTATTTTCAAAATTTTCAGATTGTTTTTGTAATGTAAAACTGACATCAGCTGTTCAGCTGTCATCAAAAACGAGAAGTACAAGTGTGAGTGCAATTTTTAATTATCTCGTTTTCAAAACCAATGACGCGAAACGAGCCGTTTTCGATGCCAGTGTGAAAAGTGTATAAGAATAAATCCTATTGTGAATTTTTGTATGTTTTTTTTTTTTCAAAGTGTGGCATCACATCTGAGAAACTTTTGACATTTCTTATCGGCCATATGAAAGTTGCCACTATTTGTAATTTTAATTAGGATATTTTGGATTAGCTGAATTTAACCATTTTTTTTTTTAATATAAATTTTATAACTTTTCCTGAAAGCATATAAATAACAAACTTTGTGAATAAAACTGAAATATAAGTTGCGGTTCAGCGGAAATTTTAGGTAATACCTAGAAACATAGCCAACGGAAGGTGTTCACTTTGACCATTATACCCTTGTATCGCGTCTGGATTGAAATGGATTGAATTTTAACAATCCTTTCTGATCCAGAATTGTCTACTAGAATTCTCGGATAGATTTGGATTAAAAATCGGTTCAATCCATTTAAGTCCAGGGAATATGGATTGTTGCGAAATTTTGGAATGGTTTCAAATAGACGCAGTCTATCAATCTTTCTTGATTCAGATTTTGATTTATCTCACAATTGTATATACATAATAAGGGTATTCCTTAAAACGTGTAAATCTCTCGAAAACCGAGTAGACTAGTATAAGCTGTTGAAATCACTATACATTTTGACAGTTTTACAAATAACGAGGCTTTCGTAGGTTGTGTACGTTAAAAAACATCTGGAATGTGTCCACAATAAACTTGTTCTTATAAGAAAGTTTTATCATCTATTTTGCAAAGAAAAGTTTTTTTTCACAATATTAAAAGTGTGGCAACGCCATATTATTTGCATTGTTCATCATCCGTCGTGATACACAATTGAATTGATTACAAGTTAAAATCCAAGAAAAAGTGACTTCTTGGCTTTCTTTCGACCATGGTAAGTGAAAAATATTTAAATTTGTTAAAGTAATTCAAAAGCTAAATAAAATTTCAATCCAAAGATTCGTTTCATTTTAATACAAAACCGTGCTGGAAAAACTCGCTTGGCGAAGTGGTACATGAATTTTGATGACGATGAAAAACAAAAATTGATAGAGGAAGTACATGCAGTGGTCACAGTACGTGATGCCAAACATACGAATTTTGTCGAAGTAAGTTGACATTTCATTTTTTTTGTAGGCGTTCCCTCAGGGTAATCATACTTTTTGGTTATTTTTAGTTTCGCAACTTCAAGATTGTATATCGACGTTATGCGGGTCTATATTTCTGCATCTGTGTGGATGTGAATGATAACAATCTCTGCTACTTGGAAGCGATACACAATTTTGTAGAGGTGCTTAACGAGTATTTCCATAATGTTTGTGAATTAGATTTAGTATTTAATTTCTACAAAGTCTACACTGTGGTGGACGAGATGTTTTTGGCTGGTGAAATTCGTGAGACTTCGCAAACCAAAGTGCTCAAACAATTGTTAACACTGAATTCATTAGAGTAAAAACCATAACAGCATCATACGGTGATCGAATAACATAAAAAAGTCGACAGTCTGCATTAGATTATATTCCCCCCTATTATACATTTGATTTTGGCTAAAGTTATAATTTTTTTTTTTTTATTTTCTTATTGAATACTATTCCATTTAATATATTAATATTATGCCACATTTACGCATAATAATGTTAACGTACATAAATGCAAAAAAGCATATTTAGAATGTACATGAAGAACGCGATTGTAAAACTTAATGTTTTTAATAGTTATGTAAATTACTAATGGAGGTCAACTCTAAAAAGAAACATTTACTACCTTGCTGATATGTTAGAATAGCATTATTCAAAAACATTTAAACGTAAGCGTTGAATTGTCTTAGTATGTGAATGTTAACTTTTGGTGTAGACTTTCTCAAATATCCCTAGTATCCAATCTAATTGTTATGCACATATAAAAATATAATGAAATGAGTAATTTGTGTTGCTCAAACAAAATTAGAATTTGAAATCTATAGTGTAACTTCAAAGGCGTACATCAGTACGAAATAGACTCTATCGTGATCTTTAATATGACTTTGTTTTCACTTCCCAAACGCTTCAAATATAAATACTTTTTGTTTACCATATTCTCTTCTACCTTCAAAATTCCACTCAAGTGCTTGAGAACTAACTTTGTTAGACGGTTCATGGAGAGAGTCCAATATATAGTATCGACCCTCATACAAAAAAAAAGTTCGCTGAAAACCGCCTATTTTGAAAGCTTATCTGAAATGATTTTTAACGTTTGACCTACAGAAATCTGCAAAAAAGATATGTGATGGATATCCGGCCTAAATTATCTATCCGGCCGAATACCTGATAGTTAAAAAACTTTACAAAGAATCTTCCAAAAATTTAAATTACATTCTGAGATATTCACATTTATAATAAATTGAAATATAAAGTAAAAACTCATAAACGTTTAATTGCACTATTCAACGGCAAAAAAATATCTGAGTTCAGACTAAATTTTTCCATTATGTCTGTTTCCAGATAAAATCACGATTTACATCCGCGCAAAAAATAATTAAAAAATTTTTAGCCGTCAGAATTTCCAAAAGAAAATGTTAAACGATGCAAAAAATAGCAAGAACTTTAAATCCGAAAAAAAATTTTAGATCGGTCCGAGAAATTTTTTTTTATGCCAGTTTTAGTGAGAAAATGAACTGAAAAAACAAAAAACCATCTACCTGTAATTACATTAGTCTTGTTTAATTTTTATCGTTCGCACACAATAGGCGACTTCGCTTATTTTCATAAGCAAAGCCAGCTTTCGAAAAAAGTATCTTGCTATAAACGCTGCTGCGAGGAGCTGAAAAGTACGTTTTGGCAACCGATGCAAAAATTAGGGTATTTTTTGGTGTTATTCGACCACCAAGCGTAAGGGTCGCGACTGTGATCAATTCGAACTTCTTTTAAGAAGAATTCAATCTTTGTCACAATTGGGTTTTTTTTATCTTGATCGCGACACTGAATATTGTTTTCATCTGCCACTTCATTGAAACAATCCCTAAACGTGTCGTAAGATTCAGGAGCAACATTTGAATCAGTTTCATTTAATCGTAATTTTTCAGTTCTAGTTGGAGACATCGATGAACAACTACTGCTGGAAGATGTCTCGTAAGTCATTTTTAAATGCTCCAATAAAATAGTCTGTCGCGCTCTTTCAGCTTCAACTGTTTCCAAAAAGTTAGCCTTCTATCAGACAAGTTGCAAAAAGGAACTCTGGATCTTCACTCAAGGAACTAAATCAGGATTCAAATTCAGCTTTTAAAGAGGCTTTCAAATGAAGTAAATTCGTTGTTTCGTCCATGGCTTAGTATTTTTTTTAATGCAGCTACATACGGTATAAATTCCGATATGCAGGAGAGGCCAGCACTTGTAATTTTAGTTATTTCTTTGAACGGCTTTAAAAGTTTTACACACTGTTTCATTAAGCACCACTGACGAGTTATTAAATTAGTAAGTGTGTCATGATCAGTCATTTTTGTTCCATTAAGCGTTTCGCCAAATAGAAAGTAGAATTCCAACTCTTGCTGATAGCTTGGCAATACCTTTGGCAATGATTTTCATTACTTCAGGTTGTACGTTCAACGACTCAATTACAACGATCTAAAGTGAATGAATGAAACATCTGGTGGAATAATACTCCACCACTCGAACGTCTTTGATCATGTTAGCGGCACTGTCACGAGCAAGTTACAAATCCTGGAAAAGGTTTCATAGCAAGAGCTCCATGTTTATTAATGAACAAACCAAGACCAAGACCATAGCAGTCTTGATCTTGGTCATTAAGTCTTGGTCTTGAAAAAATTTCTAAAGAGTGGTGAGTATTCAAAATTTCGAAACCTTATTTTTCCAAAGCAGTTGAGCTTTTGAGATACAAATTTCGAATTGAGGGATGATTTTATCCTCGAAAGGGGCGTGAAACACATATTATCTATATAAATTACCAAAACTGAAAAGCAGTCTTGGTTTTGGTCTTGAAAAGATATCAGCGTCTAGGTCTTTTTTTCTAATTTTGCTCATCACTATCCATGTTGAAGGTATATGGGCATATCCGAAAAAAGGTCAACCAAGAGAAAAATTATAAAGTTGCCGTAAAAGCGCATTTTACCACTAGGTGAGTGGTATTGCCCACTAAATAAGTAAAGGTTCTTAATATGCTTTCTAAGGGTTCAATCCCCATTCCGAGTTTCCTAAAAATTGGTCCACCGGTTTAGCCGCGGAAATGCATTTCGCCTTTAGGGGAGTCGCACCAGCAGCTACATAACAGAAAGTCTTTAATAACGTTGCATTCCAAATTTCATAAAAATCGATGCTGTGGTTGAGCTGCTACCGTCAGATGCGGTGCCAAGAAAAAATTTTAATTTTGTGTGCACTTTACAACCTTTTCCACAAATAAATCAAGAGAATATAATGCGTTTAAGTTAGTTGTAAAGAGGCTGCATCAATTTTTGATAGCCTATGTATATAGATACTTATATAAAATAAAAATAGTAACGTTCGCAACGTAACGTACGCAACACACAAAAGTTAAATTTTTGTACGAACGAAGGACTCTTTGATTCCCTCACAAGCAGTTTCGATATGCTCAAATATTCTTCTTTCTTTGGAGGATTTTGCTTTTACTTTTATACTGGAAACTTCGCAAAAAATTTTGAAAATGTACATTGATCTCCACAACGACTTCTGTTTTTTGTAACGTGGGAACAGCACTTTATGCACGATTACATTGTAACTGATACAAGCTAGGAAATATTTTTAAATGCCTTCTGAAAGTACTCTCAAAGGGTAACATACCACTGCAGGTAAATTAAGAATTTAACATTCAAAGCGCCTTCAGGATTTAAAAATATGCGTACAAATGTAACGTTCGGAACGCAGGATTAGCCCATATGTCAGAAGTGACAGAATATGCGACAGCACTTGAAATTCTTGCTTTGATTTTTATAAAAATTCTGTTGCAAATATCGGGGACTATTGGGACATCCGGCCGCCGGATATTCGGCCATCCGGCCTCTCAGCTCGCCGGATATCCGGTATACGGCCAAATCACTATCCGTTGCATCTCTAGTTAGGGCCTTTCTCTTTAAGGAGCGATATGTGATTATGTGAACATATCTTGATAGCCAAAATGAACGTACAACTGATCGAAAGTGAACGACAAATTTTGACGAGAAGTGTTGTTGCGTAAAGGCAAAAATATAAAATAATAAGATGGTTCGCAGAAAACGTAATAAAATTTTGCTGCGTTTAAATTTTTTGAAGTTTCATAATAAACACAATTAAATATTCTGAATTCCAAATAAAAAATCCAACAATACACTTATCGTCTTGTCATTTCGCGGGACATTTTTCCGTATGGCCTTGTTCTTCCGAAAATCAAGTAACGAGCTGACCATCTTACTATTTTATATTTTTGGTAAAGGCAAAAATATATAAGAATAAAGGCCCAACAAAAATAGAGGTGACGAGACGATAGCAACTGCACGATGAACAAACGTTTCTACTCGTTAGGACTGTTTTGATATTTCGCACAAAATGCTACGTTAGCAAACGAATCGAAACAGATCATCGTTTTATAAAAAATCTGTCATTTTCATTCATTAAATATTATTTATCAAAAATATTTTTGTTTTGCGGCCAATAAACTGTTATGACGAGTAGTGACGGTTTGAAGTTAGTTCTTACGGAACAACATGTCTCGTCAAAATGTTTAGTTCACTTTCGATCAGTTACGTACGTTCATTTTGGCTATCATATACTCCAAAAATATAAAATAGTGAGGCAAAAATACTCGAAAAATATAAAATAGTGAGACAAAAATACTCGAATTTACTCGTTACATCCCGTCACATCTATTATGGTTAGCCGCTAAGATAGTCTAATGTAACGAGATGTAACGAGTAAATTCGAGTATATGTTGCTACGCTTCAATTTTTTGAAGTTTCATAAAAAACACAATAAATATATTCTGAATTCTTAAAAGAAATTCAGTAATACACTAATCGCCTTTTAGCTAACGTGACAATTTTCGACTGGCCCTGTCCTTCCGAAAATCAAGTCAATTCAATTTGACTTTCTTATTATTGTATATTTTTAGTAAAGGCCTAACCAAAACAGACGAGAAGATATCAACTGAACGAAGTTTTTACTCGCTACGCCAGTTTTGACATTTCGCCCAGAATGCTACGTTAGCAAACGAATCGATACAGATCAGCGTTTTATAAAAAATCGGTCATTTTAATTATTGGGCTTATTCATTAAATAATATGTATCAAAAATATTTTTGTTTTGCGGCCAAACAACTGTTATGACGAGTAGGTTTGAAGTTCGGTTCTTACGGAACAACATGTCTTGTCAAAATGTTTCGTTCACTTTCGATCAGCGACGTACGTTCCCTTAAGTCTCGTCACGTCTATTTTGGTAAGTCCTTAAGAACCGAACTTCAAACCGTCACTAATCGTCATATCGCCTTACAGTTGTTTGGCCGCAAAACAAAAATGTTTGACACATATTATTTAATGAATAAATTAAATAATTAAAATGACCGATTTCATGTAAAATGCTGACCTGTTACGACTCATTTGCTAACGTAGCATTTTGGACGAAATGTCAAAACAGACGTAACGAGTGCAAACGTTCGTTCAGTTGATATCGTGCAATCGTCTCGTCACGTTTATTTTGGTTGGACCTTTACTGATGTGTCAGAAATTATAAAAAGAAAGAGAAAACTGCGTCAATAGTTCATGCGTGAAAAAGAGATGCATTAAACATTGTAATTTTTTTCTTTCAATCGTTAATTTTGTTCGTCGCCATTGTTCTTTCGTCGTCGTTGTCTTCGTCAAAAAAATTTTTATCTAGAAAGGAAAAAGTTGAAAAAATTTGCTGCCAGCATATTAGTATTGCTAATAAAAAGTCCATTGAAATAAAAAAAACACTGCTTAACAGCTGCAGCAGCGTATTTAGAATAAAAAGCTCACAAAAAGGATTCGACAATTTTCACAAAAGTAAATAGATGAAAATTTCATTAATTTGGCGAAGACAGAAGTAGAAAAATCGAAAAAATAAAAAAAGTTCAGAAGTGCAAACCGAAAAAAGAAAACATTTTCATAAGAGAAAAATCAATTTCAAAGTGATAGACGACTTAAAAACACAGCAAAATGTCAGCAATGAACCCGGAATAGTAAGTTGAAAACCAGAGTTTAATTCATTTTGCGATTATTTCCTAGATTTTTTCACTTCGTCATTATGTTAAGATTTGTACAACGTCATACGTCTACAGCAGTTAATTGACGTTGCCCGTCCACTCCCTTTTGACATAAGGTAAAGTTGACTGCGCGGCGATATTTTGGAATGGGTTTTAAGTTCATTTTGTTATGCGAATGTGTCATGAATTATTATAGTGTATTGTCATGTATTTAGTAGAGTTTAGAAGTGGGGGATTAAATTTTTTTGTTTTTTTACTAATGATTTTCTTGGTAAGACTCATGCAAAATTTAGTTAAGAAAAAGTTGACCTTTTTGGCTTATCATCTAACCGCCCCCAAACTGCGTTGTATATAAAAATTTTCTATAACACGTTTCAGTGCCATTCCTCCAATCAAATGTTCTTGAAAACAAGCTCTCTTGCAGAACGTGTTAGTTCGACACTTTGATAAGTTTTTATTTTAATTTAATTCACATTATTAATTGTTACAGCAGTTTTCTATTCGTTTCATGTTTTCACATTCTCCATGCGATCCGAGATGTCGAATTGATGACTTATGAGTCATCATCATCCGTTCATTGCGATTTACAATTCGCATTTCTTCGTTTGCTTCGTGTTCTTCGCTGCTGTTTATTGTAACTGAATCTTTTCCTTTTGTAAATTTTAGTAACATTCATATGAATTTTTTATTTAATTTTCTGTTTTTGTTTTTTATGTTATTTTATTTAGTTTTTGTTTTCTAAATTCACCGTTTGCACTATATTTCTTGAAGTAGAATGGTCAGAACCTCCTTAATCTCAAGCTTCTTTACGAAATAAATAATTTTTAAAGGAAAAAGTCATTATTTAATACTTACAAAAACATCCAAACAAAGTTATATGCCAGCACGTATGCTATTCGAAGTACATACCTTGAAGGATACAAGCTGAATATTTGTGGAACGCGATAATGAAAACTGTGGTTTGCAATGCAGGTCATAATATCATTATTAACAAAATCTGAATGTATTTATTTTAGAAATTCTTCTGGAAATTGTAAAAGGGGTGTAGTTGGCCAAAGTAAAATAGTTTCACTATCAATTGATGGTTCTATAACATCCCAATTAAAACCAATATTAAATATGTACCTTGGAAAACAATTTTCAAATCTATTTAAATTTTATACTAATGCAAGACTGATCAACAATAAGGCTGTGAAAATTTCGAATACTTACTTTTTTATAAAACCTTGATTAAGCCTATTTACTTGCAAAGTAAAGAAAATTATTGAGAGGAAGATCTTTAGATGGTGTATTAACAACAATTTTTAAACTAAAACAAAGAGGTTCTCTTTTGAAATCATTTAAAGTGATGCCCAATGGTAGTGCTATTAAAGTTTTACGCTTTTAACTTAAACAAAAACATTTGCACGAAAATTTAATTTTTTTCCTTTGGACTGTTTGATTTCAGACTCATTATTATTTTACGATTTTTTCTGAACTATAATGTATTGTTGTTAGATGAGTCGCCCAGAAGCCAATGCGATTTAAGTAAATTTTTTGATATTTTCTGATTTTTGTTAATTCAGTAGAATAAATAATATTCCTCTTGGTTATAAAAGGATATACTCATTTCTTAATTTTTTCTAGTTCAGAAAGCTTTTTTTCGGAAAGCTTCTTAATATAAATTTCAGAAGAATTTTAAAAATAAGTATATTAAAAACATAACTTTTCTCAATTTATGTTTTTTGGACTTTTGAGCGACTAAGATTTTATTTTTAGTCATTACTTTAAAGTTATAGTCGTTATTTTTCATTTTAAGTTTTAAACATTTCGTCATATCAACCGCTGTTTAATCTCCCTGAGCCAGAGTTCTTATTTATTTAATTTGTCCGTATGTTGTATTTTCCTTTAATAGAAAGAGTGCCTGACATTAGCTCTCAGTTTTTTCAAATGCATTGTATGTACATAATCAACTATATAATTTGTACTAAAAGGCTCAATAAATTGAATTGAATTGTGATTTAAAAACTAATGTTGCTCGGATTTTCGTTCCCAGGGCACTAAAAGATTCTCTTTGATGTTAATAAGCGCCATGTAAAATTTGGTCAATTTCAAAGAACATTTGATGGATCCGAAACTATTTTATAAGCCGAAAATTTTTTTTTTATTATGGAAAAATGTTTATTCTAAAATTTAAACAGTTCTAACTAGATTTTGAGCCACTAAATTCGAATCTGCAAAAAATTTCTTTGTTAGTCCTGCACTTTTGAAAATATTGTCCATTCAGGATGGAAAATTAAGACATGAAATGAAATGGCCAATATGAAGATTTGAATTTAACGGCTCAGAGTCCATACAAGAAGTTAAACTGTATAAATTTTAAAACAGGACCAACCACTTTTCGGTTATAAAAATGGTTTGGTCTCTTAAATGTTTTGGTGCTTTTTTTACATCAAAGAGAAACTTTTGGTGCCCTGAGAACGCAATTCCTGTGGCTTTATTTTTTCCGTAAAAATTTAAACCAATATACGAGGTAAGTAATCAGAGTAATATGAATTGCTCCATCACGTTTGAATTTTAAAATATCTTTACCTAAAATACATACTTTTTTCGCTATTTTATGAGTTATATGATAAGACGAGCTAGTTTTTAACTTTAAATCGTGATATAATAGTTTAGAGCACTAGTCTTTTCCTTAAAAATCCCATCCGTACCCTTTTATTCCTACGAAATATCCTAACCTAGCTATTGAATGGTCGTCGACAATTTTTATTTGTATAGCGATGAGTATCTTAAAAATATATCTTGAAATTCAAACTTCCGTTACTGCAATGCAAAGAATACACTAACAGATTGATGTGTTTAAATTCCATGAATTCTTGAAATATCATGACTTCGCAGCTCATTTTTGTAATTCAAAATAGAACTCGGATTTGTTTAACTCCTTAGCTAAATAAGAATACGGTTGCGAGAAAAGACTTGTGTTTTCAACTATTATATCACAATTTATGGTTAAAAATTACATTTTCTTGTCATATAACGTTGAAAATAGACAAAAAATTATGTTTTTGATAGACAAATTCTCGTAACAGATTCCGATTCAACATCGGAAAATAGCTCGAAAACGTCAATTCTTGATTCTTGAAAACTTATACTTCATTATGAAAACTTATACTTCATTATGAAAACTTATAATACCATACCTTATTAAAAAAACTAATAATTTTTTTTTTTTTTTAACAGTGATTATCTCTTCAAATTGCTTTTGATTGGCGACTCTGGAGTGGGTAAATCTTGTCTTTTGCTCCGATTTGCAGATGATACTTATACAGAGAGTTACATCAGTACAATTGGCGTTGATTTTGTAAGACTTCGACTTAATCATTTATTATGTGTTAAGTATAAGGATTAACTAATTTTTAAAATTTTATTTTAATAGAAAATCAGAACAATTGAATTGGATGGAAAAACCATTAAATTGCAAATTGTAAGTTCATTATATGATACATAGGAGTCGGCCATAGAAAACGTTTGCAGTCGGGGGTTTGTTTATAAGAAATGAATAATACTTTAATGTTATATTCGAAAACTGCTATGTTTTTATCTTATTTCATATACATTTGTACTAATTTACGCAAACAGATGTATTTTACTACATAAGGAGTGAAGCATTAACCCTTTAATGATCAGGTCCAACCGCGCAAAAAAATTTTAAAGTATAAATAAGACATAATCGAAATAATGTGAGTTAACCAGCAAATGGTGAGCTGGCAAACAGTACTTGCCTTAAGTCATTAAAGGGTTAAAAAACTTTATACCACAAAAATTTGTTTGACACTAGTTCCGGTAGTATAAACAAATCTCACTCTGTCGCTCTCTTTTCTATTCTACTTTGGGGTCGTCAATAAAAGACGTCCGCAGGTGGAGGAGTAAGGGTATGTAAAATCTTACAAAAGTGGTGGGGGGATTTTCGGAATTTTTTTTAAAACGTTGAACGAATTAAAAAAGATATGTATGTATGTAAAAAAGATGCGTTGGAATATTTACTAGTGAACGTCTTTCACTGCGGAGGGTATGGGATTCAGAGAAAATTGGGAAACTAGTAGGTTAGACTGAAAATCTTGACTTTTCGCGGACGCCTTTAATGGACGACACCTTCTGTCCTAAGATCATGTCATATCAGAAGTTTTATATTTTTAGTGGGATACAGCTGGACAAGAACGTTTCCGTACAATAACCTCATCGTATTATCGTGGAGCTCACGGTATTATTGTTGTCTATGATTGCACTGACCAGGAGTCCTTTAATAATGTTAAGCAATGGCTTGAGGAAATTGAACGATATGCATGCGAAAATGTAAATAAACTATTGGTAGGAAATAAAAGTGATTTAACCAGTAAGAAAGTTGTTGATCACACCACAGCAGCGGTAAGAAAAGAAACTTTTTGCTAATGATTATTCTTATAAAATTAATTTTTATTGTCTTTTTTTTTGTATGTACATTACAGGAATATGCAAATCAATTAGGCATTCCATTTCTTGAAACTTCAGCCAAAAGCGCAACTAATGTCGAACAAGCTTTCATGACAATGGCAGCTGAAATTAAGAACCGCGTTGGGCCACCTTCGAGCGCAACGGAAAACGCGAGCAAAGTTAAAATTGATTCGGGACGTCCCGTTGAAAACACCAAATCCGGTTGCTGCTGAAGAATTAACTATGAATCAATATTTTATTATATATTAAAAAAAATTTAAATAATAATAATATGAAATAAATATGATGATTATAATATATAATACAAGATAAACAAAAAAAAAAAAAAGAAAAAAAAAAAAAGAAAACTTATCAATAGTCGTAGCAAAGAGATAGGATTATGGAAATCTGTAATACTAACCTGAGGCATCAAATATTAGAATACTTATGTATGTATAAAAAGTAAAAAATGTAATTTCCGAATTAAATCATTGGTCCAGTGTCGTGGTCTTGATATCCAAGTATAATTGATTGTATTTTGTATAATTCAAATTACCCGCCACTTTTTATTCTAATTTTGGTACGCAATAAACGCTGAAATGCAAATTAAGTTTAATAAAAACAAATTACTTTATCATTAATAAAGTGAAAAAAAAAAAAAAATAATTATTAATGCAGAAAAGGCTTATTAAGACATACATTGCACTTTTGCGAATTCATTCATACTTTTATAGGTAGTGCTAGTGGTTTTTGATTAGAGATAACTTATTTTTATTTAAAAAGAAAATCACATCAGACGTGCCGAAATCGATTGATGATTGGTAAAATAATGTTGCCTTAAGACAACAAGCTCATACATATGTAAATATAAATGTTTTTATTGTATTTAATTATAAAATAAATATTCACGATTATTAAAAGTAAAACAATAACAGTTACAATTTAAACCATCAAAGAAACATCGATGAGTTAAAGTGCAAATAGGCTTTTTTTAAAGTTTTTCGAGTTCTTAGCTCTAGGTCTTGCACTGAAAATATTGTACTCTAAAAGAGCAAAACAATTTCGTCTGTCTTCTATTCAACCTTAAAAATCGTGTTTCTGGCGGTGAAAATTTGAATTTAAGACGGTCAAATATTTTACTTAAATTCATTTTCTAAGAGTAACCTATCACAAATATTGTTTACCCCACAGTTTTTTTCGGGTCGAAAGGGTTAAGAAAAAACGAGAAGTAAGCACATGGTTTTTGTAAGAATTCGATTTGGTATATTTTAACATACTGCCGCTTATTTTTTTATACACATACATTTAGGGTCACTAAAAAAAGCTTAAATAATAGTTGAATTTTTCTTTGGGCCAAAAACACAACCCAGTGTGCCAAACGGTTCATATCTCCGCTTTTTTATCCGTTACGGATTCGCTTTTTTTTTGGGATCCGCAAACGGATCAGTAACGGATAAAAAAGCGGAGATATGAACCGCTTGGGAATATTTATATAGAAAACCATATAGTTTGACAAAGTTAGTTTATAGTACATCAACTTAAAGAAAATTGCTCGAAATTTTGTCCCGAGGTCAAAACGAAATCACGAAATTTAGCTTACATTAAGCCATTATATCCTATTTTTATGAGTTTTTTGACTCAAAAAGGGCTATAATGGGTTAAAGTAATTTGTAAAAATATTCAACGGTAAATTTCACTTTGGATCACCAAAGTCAAGAAATGCTTTAAAACTAAGTATAAGTCGTAAAAAATGTAATAAAAATGCAGCGTGAGAAGTCTTCATTGATTTTGACGTTTTTGTTGCTTTCGCGATAAATTTAGACTTTTCGGTGCTTATCGACTAGTGGGGAAATTTTATAGCACATAATTCTGCATTACATAGTGATTCAATATTCCCCTATTTGAGATGTAATTTTTGTACATTTTCAAGAAAAAGGGTAAAAATAACCCAAATGTGGGGGATGTGGAGGGTTTAAGTATTCTATAAAAATATTCCTCGTAGCCTCCTGGAAAAGTTTGCTAAAAACATGATACACCTCAGATATAAGGATCGTATAGCTTAGCATGTTGATTTAATACAACGAGAGTTCGCCTTGTGGCCGAAATTCGACAATTACGTTTTGACTATAAAGCAAAAATCTATTTCTTGGTCGATTAAACAAAATTCTCTCAATATCCTTCCTTAGGGGTCAGGTTATATGCATTCATAAAAATCGGTGCAGCAGCTAAGTCGAAATAGCGTGCTTTCCATTTAGATGCTCCTACTAAAGAGCAAAACATTTTTGATATCTTTCCGTCCTGTTCATTCCAAAATCCCCAAAAAACCATGCCGTGACCGCGTGACTCCGCCCAGGTCATATTCTCGTTCGTTAGTGTTAGCCCTATCTCTATACCCATATGCTCTATAAATAGATTCAGCGGTTAAGCCGTCAGAGCGTTTTTTCCATTAAAGGGCGTAGTACTGCCCACTAAAAAATATAATGGTAATTTTATCGTTACGTACTACTAACCCTATCTCTATATCAAATTTCGGAAAAATTGATTCAATGGTTTAGCCGTGAGAGCGTTTTTTTCCATTTAGGGGCGTGACACCGCCAACTTTTAAAAAAGTATAAACGTATGCACTGCTGCTCCTCGCAACCTTTCAAAAAAAAAAAAAAAATCAAGCAAATCAGTTGAGATTTAGGTATTTAGACTGAAACGATTTCGGTTGCCTTTGTATATATAGAAAGTGCGTTAAGAGTTAAACTTTGACCCTCATTAAAAAAAATCAAGACGTATACTTTCAAAATGACGAAACACTTTTATTTATTTTGTCCCCTGGGCTACAATACACTGTCAGAACCTTGTTGTTGTCTTTTCGTGTTGCACAGTGTAATTTAATGAATTACAGTAAAACGCCGACTATCCGAATTAATTGGGACCGTGGTCGATTCGGATAATCGAAAATTCGGATAATCGGACATAGACTGGTAATAAAGAAAAACGAACTGTCATACATAGAATAAACTTTATTAAGGTTAACAAACACAGTTCTGCCATAACAGTTGAAATATATCTGGACTCCAGCGAGTTCCAACTTGTTACAACAAAACAAAAATTGCATTAGGGGAGGGGGGGGGGGGCTAGTGTGGACAAATTCAAATTCTCGCACCGTTTTGAATTTTTTGTTTCTGTTTTATATTTTTCAAGTTGGTATTTGCACTCTGCATCACCAAAAAAAATTCATTTGTTGACAGTTCAGCTTACCATGATAACGTGACCGAACGTGTTTTACGCAGCAAAAAGTAATTTTTTTGTTGTTTCGTAATTTCAGTGATACTTTTAAACTAATTATTCTTTTGCTGTAGTGTTAATAGATAATACAACTTAAAATAGTGTTTATTTAAACCATTGAAATTATTTTTGAAGAACTTTACCGTAAGATTAAAAAGAAATATTTTTGTTTAAAAAGACATGAAGGGGCTAGTGTGGACAACTGAAATGGGGCTAGTGTGGACATGTCCGCAGCAGCTGAAATGACTCCAGAAATCGTCAGACCATTTCTAAAAGCCGTTCCAAGAAAGTACGTTACTAAAAAGAAAGAACGACAGATTCACGAATCCCGATTTACCGGATACCAGCGAAATTTACCGAAATGAAATAGTGGCAAAGCTGCCACAACCACAACAACTGTCGGAAACATCGCGATCAGCAAGTTATATGAAGTTTGATATAAATTTCTCTAAATACAACATGGGATAGCAGTTAATTTTTTATTTGTATTACATCATTATTTTCTTGAATAAACATGTATCTGAACTCTTTCTTAACGTTTTTGTATGAATTATTAAGTTTCTTATGGTGTCCACATTAGCCCCCCGTTAAATCAATGGTTGTCCCTTATACGGGGCTAGTGTGGACAAATGTAAGCTCTTTTTAAAATAACTTAATAGTGCATTTATGAAAATAAAAATTCATAACTATTGATGCAATTATGAAGGCAAGAGGCATAAGTAATCGCTAAAAATTACTTTATTACAAAAATGATATATTTACATACATAATTCTGTAATTATAAAAAATTGTCCACACTAGCCCCCCCCTCCTCTACTTACTAAGGGCCGATTCGGATAATAGGCGATTCGAATAATTGGCGATTCGGTTAATCGGCGTTCGGTTAATCGGCGTTCGGATAATCGGCGTTCCACTGTAATTATAAAAAATGTAATGCGATATGTTTCGTCGTACCAATTTTACAAAGGCATAGCATACTTTCATGCTCTTTGTGTTTGAAATTTCACAAAAACGTAGCATACCTTGAGGCTCTACGATAAACGGTTGATAAGTATTAATTTTAATTTTGTCATTATTCCTTAAATCGATGTACTGAGGCAGGGAGCACTTTTCCAAAAACTTTTGATGCAGAACTTTAAAATGTTTTATGTACTACTTTAATGATTTTTTTACAAATGTTTAGGATATTTCTTAAAACGTGTAAATGCCTCGAAAAGCTAGTAAATTCGTAAAACTGTCAAAATTCGTATTGATTTTGACAACTTTAACGAGTTAACGAGGTTTTCGGGGCATTCACACACTTTAAGGAATATCCTCATTGTGTTTTTGGTCCAAAAATTTATAGCGTAATTTAAGTTTTCACAAGAGTCAAAATATTTTTTAAAAAAGTCTAACAGAAGCCAAGAAACATTTTGCAGTGGTTAACAGAAAACACATATTTTTTGTGTTATAGTCGCCTTACCTTAACATATCTATGTATGTACTTCATGCAATTGTTTTATTTGTATATAATAAATTCATTTAAGTCGATATTCTTAATTGACTTACCTCGACTCCATCTGCGCACAAATCTGTATTGCAAAACGATGTTATAAAAATGCTTTTAATAAATCAATTGTAATTTATGCACCGTAAATACCCACCTAAACAGCATCACCTCAATTCGATAGGAAATAATTGAATGTACTTCTGTCTGGCTCACTGAAATACAACGTCCCCCAGAAAAAGTGCGCATGGAAAATTTATTTTATTTATTGCTTTATCAGCGTGAAAATAAGCCACTTGTCAACACCCTATTGCAAACGAATATGAACTGGACAATTGGCTACTAATGAAGTTTCCTTGAATTGTATGCGAAATAAATTACTTACGAGTAATTGTCTATGAAAAACGAAAAAGTCTTTGCCCTTCTATTGGATATCCACAAAATGCTAATCGTATTTTGGCAAGAAAATGCAAAAACAACAAATACTTAGATAACTTTGAATTAGGGAAGAACTCTTTTTTTTCGGAATCGATGAGTGTTAAAATCCCACATGGAATAAGATGCAAATTTTTCATGAAAAGGGAAAAAAATTGTCCCATCTTATTTACTGTGTTAGAATAGAGCACGACTTTGAATTATACACCATTAGAGAGGGGAATTTTTGTGTAAATGTGCACAAATTTAAAATTATTTCAATATTTTGTCATTAAGCCAATTAAATGCAAATTTTTCAATATTAACAACGACAAAACTCGCGGTCACACAGAGCTGAAAAGAGGATACAACACAAATAGAAAGACAAAAAGCAGACTGACACTGACTTCATGCCTTTTGTTTTCTTTTCGTTTCAAATTTATTTGTGCCAAGGATGATAAATGAGCTTTTCTGTTTTGTACCAAATAGCAAAAAAGTGCCAAAACTGTCCAAAAAGTACCAAAATTATTTAATACATTTGTGGTAAAATTTTGACCATTGGGTGATTCTAGTATGATTTAAAAGATGAAACTATTGATGACAGTAAAAACTCTTGGTTGAAATGCATTAGTGCCAAAAAGTTTTTATAAATAATTCAACACGTTAAAAAGTGGGCGTGATACTTAGCTGATTTCGGCTTCTTTTCTCCCAGTATATGTTATTTATGTTTGCCGTCTATCCACTAATTTTCATCGAAATAGGTTTTAATTGTAGCTAGCGTAGCATGTCCAAAAACCAGAGTGTGGTACCAACTAAAAACAATTAGCAATTTTTCACAGCAGACGCCTCTAGTGAGCTTAATGATCTATGCATAGATCGCTCTTGCACGGTGGCATTTGACCTCGACGGTAGCCGAAATGGTTAAGCACTGGGGTTTTTTCATCAAAAACACGGATTCAAAAGTTCGAGTGTGTCTTCTAACAAGAATTAACTAAAACTGATCTGATGGAAATAGCCGAAACATATGTATGTAATCAATTTCCAAAATAATACTTGTTTGCGTCTGTTGTCGAAAAAATTGCAAAAATGACTGTTTAATTAGTTCAATAGAAATTTATCATATGTCATCAAAATAGTTTGTATAGTTTGTGAGATATTTATTAAAATCTCAGTCCATGATATCATTTGTGTTGAATTGAAAATATGGCTTAAAACTCGTAAAGTAGATATCTAACCTAAACGGTATGAGTGAGGATTGTTGGCTTTTGACTATACAAATCCATTGAACAAAATTAATTTTACCCTTTGCTGCTTTTGCTATTTGAGCCGTTCAAAATGACAATGGTGCAACTCCAAAACGAGGCAAAAGTAATGTCATATTAATGATGTACTATAATGATCGGCCATTTGGTCGATATCATTTTTTCAACTTAATCTCAACAGTTCCATATCATCAAGTAAATTTTTTCATGAAAATAGAAATCAATTTTATTCATTCCTAACAAAATGTCAGCCAATTAATATTATGACATTACTTTTGCTCGTTTTGGAGTGGCACCATTGTCATTTTGAACGGCTCATTTAAGTAGACCTCAAAACAGTGGCTATAAAAATCGAAGATGTAAAACCATGGTAGGCCTGGATGGGGTAATGGACTACCGCAGATCCTGGTATTATCCACTTTTTAGTAACTTGGGGTCGTACCTATCTGAGTTCAGATTGCAGTTCTCATATTCTGCATCACGCAAGATTTGCATTTGCCGTAGTTTATGCTCTTGAAGCCATTATTTCTTCTTGTTAATTTTTCGATCAAATGAATATATCCTCTGTTTAGGGTATATAAATATGTAGTGGTTTTCCTTTTTATATATTACACTTAGGTCGTTGGGTATATCCGTTCTGTCCTTCAGTTTGTAATATGGAGAACGTCCAAAATTTTTATGGTCGATAAAGTAAGCTTTAGGGGTTGAAAATGGTCGAAGTCGGTTAATGGAAGATGCCTACCGTTCATACTAAAAAAACCTATAAGATTAATATTAATAAAATCGCTTACGCCAATTCTATAAAGATACTTATTCATAAATATGTACTAGTACTAGGGCAAGCTGTGAACAGAAACTTGGTGAACTTGGCGACATCTATCATACTATCAAAAAACAGGTGCTAGGGACTGTCGGTGAGAGCGTTATTGCAGAAAATTCAACTGAATTTCACATAAATATTAGGCGTGGATCAGGCAAACTCTTAGCAAAAACAATTAAGTAGGCGTGGAGTATTATTTGTAATTATATATATACTTGAGGGCGATATATTACACAGAGTCATTCGAAAGCCAAACACCGACGATAACACCTTAAATATTTTGTTCATATTTGAAACCATATTTCGTACTTACCTGTGAGAAAAAACAAAAACTTTTTTCATATGAAATAAGATTTTTAAAATTATTATTATTATTTTTTTATTTTTTTTTTAACATTATTTTCAAAGAAATTACCATTAAGTAATAAAGTATTAAAAACACCATCTTTGAAATTGTTTTTTTAAAGCTAAGAAACTAATTTTTTTAATTTTGTTTATTTAAAACTACATTCAAATTTCAGTCTTTCACCTTCTGAATATCTAAGTAAATGCATAACGTATACAGATAAATAGATATACATGTTCCCTTACTGATATATGTAACATATGTAGGTATTTTGTATGAGCTCGGCCATCTCTTCTTAATTTGTACGCTTTTCACTTTGTAACGGATCTTCAATTATAGTTCGATGTATAAGATATGACATAGCGCATGTTTTGGTCACTAGTCTACCAGGTGTCATTGCCAGTTCTTTGTTATTCAATTCTTTGCGGACACCATTCGTTCCTGTATTGGCAGCTCTATGGGATTTTTCACTTTCATTGAGTTGTGGCAGCGTTACGGTAATACTCGTGATTGGAGCAGTACCGATCGTTGCAAAAATAGCGGCTGCAGATCCTACAGCTGTTTCAATAAATGTTCCATCACCCGAACCGGCCGATGCTGAAATGCTGCTATTTCGCAAATAGGTGCGTTGTGTACTGGACGTGGATGTTGTAATTGAATTCGTAAATATGGTACCCTCGCGTGTCAGATTGAACATTGTACTATGGCGTTTATTGCCAACTTTTGGCATTCTATCCGGATGATAATTTCGTGCTCTACCATGTCTATAGTTCATACCTGCCTTGGAATCATGCCTAAAGCAGCTTGCAATCAATTGATAAAAACCTTTGCGAAACTTTGATGACATTAAGTTATATAAAATTGGATTCAAGGCCGAATTCAAATACAGCATAATACGACAAAAATAGAGTATATTGTAGTAGCCCTCTATGCCTAATGACATTATGGTCTCTGGAGGCATTATGATAATCCAGAAAGTAAACGCACGAAAGGGCAGCAGGCAGATGAAAAAACTCGATACAACGGTGATCAACATGAAAATCACTTGCTTTCTGTACTTGTGAACGCTGTTACGCAATTGGCCATTTGTTTTGGGCTGATGTTTTTTATGAGGTGTAATTGTTGTGGAGATCTCATCTGTTGTTATTGTACTTGGTATTGGTATTATAGTGGGGCGTTGAAATGCGGGGCTACGCGAGAGCAGCTGACGCGCTATCACAGCGTAGAGTACCACTAAAATGATGAGTGGCAATAAAAAGAATACCATTATGCTGGATAAGAAGTATATGGCGGACCAGAGTGACTCTGCCGAAGTGAAGCACACGGCCACTTGGCTGCCATCGTAGTATGTCGCCATTTGGTATGTGGCTATGTGCAGTATCGGACTGGCGTGTGTAGGCATTTGGTGTTTTGTTTTTGTTTTTTTCAAGTATGTGAGTGAATGTTGCGGCATTCAGGATGGAAAGTTAAAGGAATAAAATAAGGAAATTAAATTATTTGTGAAGCTGAATATGAAAATCTTTTGTGAATGTAAATCAGACGTTAAATGCAACCATATGTACAAACAACTTAACACATGAGTGGTGGATCCCAGTGGTTCTTAATACATATTTGATGCCGTCAGATATATTTAGGAATACAACTCAAATATCCCTGAGTTCTTAGTTTTTTATATTTAATGGTTACGTTTTAATTTTAATTATTTAATTTATTAAGGTGTTTTTTAGTAACCGAAAAAATTTTTTTGTTTAATTAAAAACAAATAAATTTAACAAATTAAAATTTTAATTTTATTGATGGATATGTACTTATATCTTTATTTAACTCGTTATAATGTTATTTTCTGAAAACAGCCATTCCAAGCTTAGCGCAACAAGAACTGTCCTCACCATCTCGGATTTCGCTGGTACATAGTTTCGTTTCATGCCAAAACAGAAAAAAATGGCAAAACAATGCCGATTTTACCATGGATTTTGTAGGGGTGCAAAAAGAGAAAAAATCGGTGAATTATAACGAACACTCCTTCACATAATTCTCCATAACTTGAACATTTCTAAATCGATTTTTATGTTCAGACCACTTTCGGAAAGATATTTAAATTTATAAAGTTAGTTTTTTGTATTTGGTAAAAGATGTAGTGATTTTTTAGTACTAAAACAATAAAAAAAGCTCCATTTACTATTATTTTTATCTTCCATGGACTGTTATTTTTATCTTCCAAAATATTTTTCGTGGAAAACCTAAAATCAAAATGGTAATGGTTTTATTGTTTTTGTAACTTTTAAAATGGTTTTGGAATTATGATTTTTTGAAGTTTTAAAAACATGAGATTGAGGGCTTCACAAAGTAGCTTGGGCATTTCTTAGCTAATTGTTTTAATCTGATACATTTTTGAAACAATGTGAATCAGGCTATAAGTACTTTTTGCCAAATACAAAGAACATACGTTATGCTTAAAATCTGATTCAATACCTTTTCGAAAATGGTCTGAACATTAAATTCAGAAATGTTCAAGTTATGGGCAATTATGGAGGTTTTGTCATTATTTATTAATTTTTTACTTTTTTAACTCTTCAAAAAACCATTTTTTACCATTTTTATCGCTTTTGATATGAAACGAAACCCTGTACTAAATTTCAGTACACACGGGGGATTTTGGGGGTTCAATTCCCTCCAGAAAGATCATTTACCCATATATAACCGTTCGAATTCAATGTTTAGTATAGTGTTCCTTAGTTTTTTTATATTAAACCCCCACCTAAAAGCAAATTCTGCACATGGCTTTGGTGAGGTCGAGTCTTGCTACGCTGGACATGGAATGACTATATAGTAATTTTTATCGGGCCGTGTGCCCGCAGTTTTTATGAAATTTTGATTGTGCATTTCTAAAGTTTTTTTGTATTTTTGCCCATAAACACGGTTAGCTTAAAAGAATTTCGACCCTCGAGTCCTATCGTTTCAAAAATTCTCATTTGCCAGATATAGCGTGGTAAAAAAGGATACAAAAAATTTGTTTGCAGATAGTTTCCTGAATGTCCATAGATTATAAACACGGAAAAAGATCACGTTTAATACATTTTTTTTTTAAATTTTTAGGTTAGGATATTTCGGTAGAAAAAAAGATATCGATATAAATCCAAGTGAGTTTTGAAGGTTTGGAAGACTGGTACTTTTAACTTTTATCTTGTCTTGTTATGTAACCACAAAAATAATGAAAAAACCATATTAAATTGTTAAGGTATGATTTGTTTGTCTGAATTGACTCTAGTTTTTCAGATATCCTAACTTAAATTTGCAAAAATAGCTGTTTTGAGGTAAAGTTGAAGTTATATTACACTTACAGTAAACAGTGTACAACATTTTTTCTAATGGCATCAGATAGCTGTACCTTTCCTCATTAAAACTTACTTTCAAATTGTTCTAATTAGATTCTCACTTTTAGAGTTATCAGCTACTGAAACAATTCAATTCAATTCAATTTATTTATTCATCCAAAACTTAACATACATATTAACATATTTACAAAATTTATGAGCTTTATCGATAAGATATTTCAACAACTAATTCTGTGGATCATAAGATATTAACGTCAATTATTAAATTACATTAAAGGCAAAATGGGAAAAACCTTTACATATGAAAAATTGATCAAATATTATAAGGAAAACAGAAATACAGTTTATTGAGGATTATTAAAAATAATAGTCGACTTTAAACAGACTTTTCCAATTTGGTAATTTTGCGTTTGTATTTATTCGAATTCTCTGCATTCTCTTATCAGTGGATATGAAGAATTTTCAATTTTAGAAAAATAGCTAGTAATAAGTCTATTAATAAAGTCTTTAATCCTCTCGTACCCCGTGTCGTCATGAAGAATGCTTGTAGAGAATCTCCAGTGTTTATTATTTATCATTTTTAAACATTTATTTTGTATAATTTGCGTTCTTTTTAGGTGACATTTAGCAGCTTTATACCACACAGGACAAGCATATGTCAATATTGGTCTTATGACGCTTTTGTAAATAAGATTTTTGTTTTTATAATTCAATGTTGAGCGTCTATTTAGTAATGGCCATAGAGCCTTAAATGCATTTGTAGCTTTTTGACAGGTCGTCTCAATGTGTTTTCGGAAGGTCAGTTTTTTATCTAAATAAACTCCAAGGTATTTGACGTCGTCCTTTATATCAATAACGTTGCCATCAAACCGAAGTGCTCTCACTGGTAATCGCTTAGGAGATTTGTTGAACGGAAAAATAATAGACTGGGTCTTATCATGATTAATTTTAATTCTCCATTTAAGGAAATATTTATGACAAGCTGCGAGACCTCTATCCATCTTTTTCAAAAGTGCGCTGGTTAGTTTGCCGGATGTGATTAAAGCAGTGTCATCTGCATAATACGCTGTTTCTACCATATTTGGCGGCTTGAAGTCTGATGTATATATTGAATATAACGTAGGAGATAAGACTGAGCCCTGTGGAAGCCCCGCATGGACAGTTTTTGGAGCGGAAAATTCATTATTTACTGATACTACAAAAGTTCTTTCTCTAAGGAAATCTGCGACAATATTACATAGATATTTAGGAACGTTTGCTGAAACTAGTTTATATATTAGCCCGTTGTGCCATACAGTATCGAATGCTTTTTCTATATCTAAAAGTATAATACCAGTTGATTTTCGATTGCATTTGTTTGCTATTATTTTATTTTTTATTCTGCCGATTTGATTAACAGTGCTGTGTTCCATTTTAAAACCAAATTGCTCTTTGCAGATTATATTGTTATCGGATGCGAACTCGCTGAGGCGATGGTGTATAAGTCTTTCAAACACTTTACCAAAGTTGCTTAATAAACTAATGGGTCTATAGCTACTAGGACTGTCTCTGGGTTTGTTTGGTTTGAGCACTGGTACAACTTTAGCTTTCTTAAAAGCTATTGGAAAGTAGTTCAAGCGAATACAGCTGTTGAAAATTATGGTTAATAATTTTAATGCCTTTTCTGGTAGTTTTTTCAATAATACGTTCGGGACACTATCAATTCCAGGTGATTTAGATGTTTTTAAACGCAATATTTCACTTTTTATCTCATTTGCTGTTATTAGCACAACCGAATCTATGTTCGGCGGTTCATCTTTTAACATTTGAACTGTATCGTTTACCATCTTATCAAAGGAGTTAACATAGTTTATAGTGAGATTATTAGAGCACATAAAAGTGTTTGCCAATAACTCAGATTTCCCTCCGTTTGATACTATCTTACTGTTACCATTCTTTAAATGTGGTATGATATTTTTGCCTTTACCTCTTAAATTGCGGCTTAATTTCCAAAAAGTTTTGTCCCCAGGCTTTAAGTTAGTTAAGAGTTTAGACCACTTCCTATTTTTCTCAGCATATATGCCTCTATTTATTAGCTTGGTGAGAAATTTTCCACATTGATCATAAAAATCAGCCTGAAAAATATCTAGCGCGCGTTGGCTTTTCCTTTTAAACTTTCTTCTAGCACCAATAAATTTTATAATATTGTCGGGCATTCTATAGCTTTTTGTAGTGCTCATTTTGGGCGTACATAAATCTCTTGTATCAAGTATAAGTTTGATAAACTTATCAATTTCTTCATCAATGGCTTGATTGCGACTGTATGATTCAACTGTCAATGATAATTTTCGATCTATAATATTTTGGTATAATCTCCAGTCAGCAGATTGGTAAACGTAATAACTAAGGTCAGTTATTTTTACAGATGAACATTCGATTGAACATACAACTGGCCGATGGTCAGATGGAATTTCATAGTCAAGAGTCGTAAGCCACATTTTTAGTGAGGTGTTGCTTAGGGCTATATCAATTGTAGAAGACATACGATTAAGTTGATTTGGATAAAAAGTCGGTTTGTCAGGGTAGTAGACAAAAAAGTTACAGGCTTGTTGTAAGTTGTTGAGTATATTTCCGGACCTGTTATTGGATTGACAGTTCCAAGAGGAATGCTTTGCATTTAGATCACCTATAGTTATAAATTCTTTGTTAACCGGGGTTAGTTCTAAAATATCACTAGCGAAATTCGAAGTATATTTTGGAGAATACGCTGTGGTTATAACCATTGGTCTATGATTAATTAATATTTCAACCGATAAATTTTCAATAGATTGTGTATTTGTTAACGGCAGTATTCTGTGTTCAAGAGATTTGTGTACCATTAAAGCAACTCCTCCACATCTTGAGTTTACTCTGTCATTTCGATAAATACAATAATTATAAAAGAAAGTTTTATGGTTTTCTTTCAAAAATGTTTCATTAAGCGATGCAATTTGTATATTTTCTTTTTCCAATAAATACTCTAATTGTTTAAGGTTCGAAAAGTTTGAAATGCCATTTGCATTCAAATGGAGCAATCTAATAAAGTTAGAATTATTTGAAGTCATATGCATATTTTACCATTGACATAACAACTTGCATTTGTTGTATTTTTGATGTGCATTTGCGAAGGTCATTTAATGCTGACATAAAAATGTCAAAAAGCTCATCAACGTTAAATAGATCATTATTGCTTCTCTTTAATTGCTCAGAATAAGAAAAACGATTACTGTTATTGTTGTCGCTATTTAAGCTATTGCTATGGTAGTTTTTATTTGTTGGTTGCCTGCTTATTGTTGGATAATCGGCTTCATTATATGCAAAACTTTGGTGTCGAGGAATTACTCTCTTCGGTTGTTTGGTAGTTACTCTCGCCCTTGTTTCAAGGTACATAGCTCTAAATGGACAACTCATGTCGTTAGCAGAGTGGTCAGTCCTCTCCTTCCCGTTCTTTTTGCAATTATAACATGAGAAAGCGGCAGGTTTTTTGTTATTTTTGTTGAAAGGGCAATTATTTGTATGATGTTGATCTGCACAGATCATGCATGCTGGGCGTCGATTACAATGATCTCCACCATGGCCGAACATTAAGCAGTTCCAGCATTGAGTAGGTTTGTCATTTTTCTTCGGTTTATATTTTTTCCATGTGATCATCACATTATTTATTGTTTTTATATTATGTAATGAGATTGGATTAAATGTTTTTCTCGCGAACTGCACCTTATATACGGCGTCGTCTTTCGAACTAAACTTTGTATTGACTTCATTTACAGATGTTGGACTCAGATTGTAACTTTTGAGTTCGGACTCAATTTCGTTAGGGCTCATTCTATGTAAACCATAAAGGAACACTGTGAATAACCGGTTTTCTTTCGAATTGAATGAGTGAAATTCAATTTGATTTTCTTTTAATACTTTTATGCAATCTTCGTATTTGACCAAATTTAGAGGAAATACTTTTGTACCAATAGAAGTACGTTTATAAACACAATCACTGCCCAATAACACTTGTATTTCACCAAATGGAACAGAGATGTCAGCTACTATAGGCGGTGGTTTTTGCTGGGTTTCACTTGTAGATATATTTGATTCATGATTAAAATCCATAATATCATTATGATCAGCAAGGGCGCTGAATCTGTTGCTACGTGATGTTGATGGGCCAACATTAACAGTTACCGGCAACGGCCGAGAGAATTTTACTTTCTTAATTGCACCCGCCTTTTTGGTTAGACGAGATGAAGACCTGGCCCCACGGGCCATCATAAATTTGATTGTTTTTATTTAAGTCCAATATTGTCTTACGCGTTTCAAAGTTCTCAAAATAAAGACCGAAAGACAACTGTAAAATATGGTATTTACACTTTTGTTATATATTGTCTATACGTGCAAGCAAAAGAGAGACGCGTCCGACCACTACGAAAGCTAATAGAGAACTGAGCTACTGAAACATTGGTATTTCATTTTCATACAAAACGTTCAAAATATTTTTTTGTCTTTGCATAAAGTTGAAATATCTTTACTTCAATGGATGATAAATTGGAAAGTAACGATCTAATTGGTAAGGGTTCAAGGCAAGGCTTAATGAGGAAGGTGATGGTTATTCGATGTCATTAGCAAAAAATATTTACGCTGTTTCGTGAATGTCTGTCTGTTCTAACTTCGAATATGCCGCGAAATAGCAACTTTTGTAATTTTAAGTAAGAAAAGTCAATTCGATGAATCTGATATTATTTTCGTATTCAGTAGGTCATGATTACTCGAAATTGATTCCTAAACTTTGCGCCGCACACTGGTTCAAAATCCCTAAAAGTTGGCCAAAATTCGAAATCATTAAAGTTTCGAGACGAAATTTTTTACTTGGGGGTTTTTGAGGTCGCTTATAACAAATTTGATGTAAGATTTTTAAAAAACAAAATGGCGGACGATTTGCATATATATTCAACCAAAGCCAACAAAAAATTTACTCGGGGGTTTTTGGGGTCACTGATTACGAATCTGATATTAGATTTTTAAAAAACAAAATGGCAGACTCGAAATGGCAAAAAACAACGCGTGCTTAATTTTTATATCTAATTTAAAAATTTATTTCAAAACTTTAACTTTGATAGAGTTGTGTGCAATGCAGTGGCGGATCCAGCACTGTCAAGAGGGGGTGCCGATTGACTACATTTCTAGATAATAACAGAATGATTTTAAAATCTTTACATATAATTTAAAAAAAATGAATTCACTTGGTTTGAGAGGGGGCCGATCGACCCCATAGCCCCCCTGGATCCGCCACTGGTGCAATGGTTAATTGATCTGCATGAAAAAGAGTCTTAGATTACTTTATCATGGAGTATAAGCTGGATAATAATATAAAAATTTTATCATTTCGGGCGAGCTACACATATTGACACTTGGTAAGCAATATGAGTTAAATTTTCCAATGGGTGCTTCGGAAAAAATCGCGTCCAACAAAAAAGGCACCTTAATTTTTTTATATGTGTTAGAAAAGGTTTCAATCTTCTTAAATCCAAAAAATCTTGGTAGTATGAAGTGGTATAAATTAGTTCTGGGCTTTTTTCATAGCCATTGCAAACTGATTTTGTGAAATAATTTGATTTTAAGTTAAT
This sequence comes from Calliopum simillimum, assembly GCA_951812925.1. NCBI lineage: Eukaryota > Metazoa > Arthropoda > Insecta > Diptera > Lauxaniidae > Calliopum > Calliopum simillimum. The sequence goes on from OX638368.1 coordinate 122,769,476, forward strand.
CACAATTACCGTAAAAGTATAAATTATTGCAAGTTTTGAATATAAAGGTTCGATAGTATTTTATATTACTAAGAGATTCCATATAGTATTCAAACATTAAAATCGGTTCGGATTTACAGTAACCACACAATTTTTACAATTAACACTACATTTTTACTTTTAACTCATAGAATTTTCAATCTGGCAAGCGTACTTTTGAAGAGATCCTAAGAGCATTGTAGGAATACCTCGATCTTTCTTACAAATTTTTTGAGGTCTATGAATATCTGTTAGACAATACAGTTCATAAAAAGTTAATTTAAGAAAACTTTTTTTTTCGACTTTTGGCCAGCTTTTAAGAATTTTGAACCAGTGTGCGCCGCAAAAGTATTGATGCCCTGTGTTATTATTCACGAGCGCATTACGAGTTTCTAAGTAGTTGGTTTAGAAAATAAAGCTTTATTTAAAGCAAGGGTCTCAGCATTTCAAAATCACTGAGCCAAGAGCAGTCAGCGTAGAATTTTGGCTCGTCTACAACGAACACAATATTTTGAAAATTTCTCGGAATTACAGCACTCATGAAAAATTGTTTTTTGACTCATCTACAACAAACATAAAATTTAAATTGTTTTGAAATTTCTCGGAATTACAACATATAGTATATGAAAAATTGGTTTTGTTTGTTATTGTAGGCGAACAAAAAAAAAAAAAACAAATAATTATTCAATGAGTGTTGTTATTCCGAGAAATTCGGAAAAATATTGAAGCATTGTGTTTGTTGTAGAAAAGCTAAAATTGGCACACTTTTTTTTTACGCTGACACATTGATTTAAAGCTTAAAATTTTTTTAAGTGTATGTGATATAGCAGCCAATTTTGTAGTTTCTTACAGCATATTGTAGTGCTGCATAAATAAGTAATCGCCTCCAAATGAAATAAAACGCAGAAAAAATTGTGTTTTGAGAACCACTGGTGTACGTCATACATGTGACATTATGCTCGCATATATGTACGTTCGAACATTTGTATAAATGTAAATATATTCTAACCGAAATAGTATGTATATTTACAATGAAATCATTGTATTTACAATGCCAAGTAAAATTCCAACTGAAAAAAGAAAGAAAAAACCAAAGAAAAATACGGCGATAAGAATGATAAGGGATCTACAGTGAGGATAATACTAAAAGATATCATGTCCTTGCTATTTGTCTGCTTCTTTGTGCTAAAGAACAAAAATCTTCAAACAGAATAAATTGATAAAATGTGAATAAAATGCAAGCAAATTTTGAATCAAATGTACAAAAATAATCTCTTTTATTATATAAATTACTATACAAGTATATAGTATGTAAATATTTAAATACAATTTCAATTGTTAGCATTCATCAATAAAATTCACACGCAGTACAAATGCTAATGCTACAAATCCAAATAAACACACAGTAAATACATTAAGCAATTCTCTGCTACTCTACAGATAACAAACATTCTTAAAATGTATCCTCTATGAATGTTTCATATTATTTACATTTAACGCTTCCTTTTAATGGCCTACGCATAAACACTTGGACCGACCATTTTAAGCTGCACATATGCTCACATGCTCCAGCATCCTATAAACCTATTTCAATAAAAAAAAAAAAAAAATGAAAATGAAAGGAAAATCGTATCTCATAATTTAATAGCACACACTAAACGCCTTTAATAAACGCATTACCGTGGTAATCCAGATTTGGTTAAGTATTCATTTCCATTTCCGTTTCCGCTTGTTTTTCCTCTCTTAACATTTTCCATGTCCATAGCGGAAATTAATTTGTAACAAAATTAAAAAAAAAAAAAAATACTTAACAAAAAATTCACATAAAATTTATCCTAATGCGCCATTCACGGATTCCCATAAAAAACCACGCACCAATTGCTACGGATATCAGTGTTCCTTCATTTGCTTCCTAGTTGAATGTTCGACCTTAATTTGAAATTAGCTTATGATTCGATTAAATGACGACTTTTCTGCAGGCATTTTGTTAATGATGCGAACATTTTTCATTTTAAATTGCGTCACAAATGAATCCGACACACTTCTTGCCTATCGACTTTGATTTCCAAAGTGATTACATAAGCACCATTAGTGTTGGCATTAGCTTTTAATTAATTAACTTGGAAATTTTCACAAATTTAATTGTTGTTTTTGTTTAGAGTTAAATTTAAATAGCCCAATAATCGTATTGTTACTATGTGATCATAGAAATATATACCTTCATATGTGTATAAATAAAGCAGCCAACTTATTTTCAGTGGAAATCAGAAGATTCTTACCCAAATATTAGGAGTTTGATATTAAAATTAATACGAGTGAAAATACACCAAAACTTCCTGTTTTCGCTTTTCAATCTATTCAAAACATTTTTAATTATGTACATATCTGAACACACGGTGTAAAGAACTAAATAGCTTAATTAATCGTCCTCAATCGGCATTGCTTCCGAAACTTTTTGGAGCAAAATTGATTCTTTAAAGTCGTATTTTTCCTGAACTAAGGTCTTCGGCCGGTAATCAGGAGATAATTCAGTAGTAGGTTCAATCAGGAGATTAGATTAAAAATCTGGAGTCTACTGAAAAAATCAATAAAATTGGTTGCTTTATATGCACCTACTCGTACATAGGGGAAGAGTACCGGGTGTGGACAACATTTTGTTTCGACTCATAACTTTTGATTTCATCAGTGATCATTTTTGAAAAAAAAAAAAAAAAACTAGTAAGGGTGTAAACTTTGGCCTGGCCAAACGTTAAATACCTGCAGCATTTTTAAAATTTTGCTCATATGGGAGGTGCCACGCCCCCTAGTCCGAGTTCGTCAAGCTTTAGCTCAGAGCGTGCATTTATAGTCCTTAGTATTTGAGTGAAATTTAGTTGAATTATCTCAAAAAACGCGTTCAGTATATCGTTTTGAAGCTTTTGCTTATATGGGAGGTGCCACGCCAAATTTCATTAAATTATCTTGATTAGTTTTCCCGTAAAAAATATTTCCACGCACAGCCAGCCAGCCAGCCTGTCAGCCACCCAGCCAGCCTGTCAGCCACCCAGCCAGACAGACGGACATGGCTATATCGACTCAGGAGGTGACGCTGATTAAGAATACATATATATAGTTTTCTATATCTGCCACACCTCCTTCTCTGCGTTACAAACGGAAGGAAAAAGTGAATATACCCTGGGTGTAGGGTATACAAATAATGGTTCGGTTGTGGGCACCCTTTGGTTCTTTCTTTTACACCAGAAAAGCGTAAAAAGGCATAAGAACAGCATATAAATAAGTAATGTTTGCATCCACGACGATATTTCAGTAAAGCACACGCTTTAAATTAAAAAATAGGGGATGCCCACACTCGAACCAATGCGGGGCCCACATTCGACTTTGACAGCCACATTGAAAATCAATGAGCACATTGTGTTGTGTGAACAATTTGGTTGCAATCGGCTTAAAATCACTAAATATAATAAATTTACTGCATAAATATAGATTGCACTCAGCTTTTCGATTGATTCACTTAGATTGCACTTGGAAAATGATTGAAAAAACTTTTGTGTTGACTTTTACTTATTCAAAAATTGTTTTCTTCTCAAAACAAAGCAAATGCGTCTGTTACTACAGTATATGCACAAATACTTTGTGCTGTCATAACACGCGCTTAACATTTGTCAGAACAACCGCAATTGTTTTCTGTTAAAAGTTAAAGGGTACAAACGAGGTGGGAGATGATAGAGGAGGCTTAGGCTAATAAGTAATTGCACATGGGACGGGGGTCTAAAATGTACCCCTGAGGAGCTATAGTGTATTTGTTTTATAGAGTCAAGAAGGATTTCGTAAAGTTGATATTTTAAATTTTGTTGCCTATTATTTGACTTTGGCGGCTATTTAAATTAAAAAAAGCCCTATTAACATGTCTTTTTATAATTTTTTTTTGAAATTTTTGTTAAATTTCCCTTGATTTGGTAGTACATTTGTCGCCCAATTTTTTGATTTGAGTTCAGAAAAAATAGTTTTCAAGAACAATCTTTGAAGGCTCTGGTAGATAAAGATAAGCTAGTAACGTGTGTTTTATATTTTTTGCTGACATCAAATTAAAATATTGGTTTGACAAATGTAGTACCGAATTAAAGGAAATTCAACAAGGATTTCAAAAAAATGTTAAATGCTTCATACTAAAATGGCCGCTTATGTCAAAAAGTAGAAAAAACCATATGCACTCTTAAGACGCTCATATAATTAGCTACAAGTTTCTGATAACAATGTTTTCTCTAAAACGTTATGCTGAAAGAAGATTTTTTTTTGTCAGAAAGTCAAAAAATCTATTTCTTCCCTTTAACTCCTCAGGGGTACTTTTTAGGACCCCATCCCAATGTGCAATTTTTGTTAGTCTAGGCCTCCAGTATACTTATATCATATTATTGCGGTCTGATTACTTTAAATCAACATATGTATATGATATATTTGTAGGTGTAGGTACAGTCCAAATTTTACAAGCTTATGTTGATGGTTTTGTACGGAATGATGTCCACTAAACCATTATATCAACAAGAAGAACGTTTTTTTTTTTTTTTTAAGAATGTGCCTCAATTACAAAATTCTTGGGATTAAAAAGATCTTTAGTAATGAATCTTGCTAAAAATAGAACGAAGAATAAAGGGAAATTATGCTAAATAAAAATTTTTCCTGGAATTAATTAATTTCACAGCTACATAAAGAAAAGTATGGAGTTACTGGGGCATATCGTCGCTCACTTGTACAACGGCCCTAATTGACATTTTTTTTAAATCCAGTTTATTAAATGTTTCTGAAGATCAACCTCAAATACACCTTCACCCAAAAAATTGGAACGGTAACTAACTTTATGATATTAAAAAGCCCTAAATGCATTTTCTTGCGAAGTAAATTTCAATTTGAACAAATTTAAATTACAATAGACAGCGTAGTAGCTAGCCTTTGAATTTCTAGAGGAAGTTCCAATTTTAAAAAGTAACAATTAGTGCATATCTTATGTCGGAACGCGTATGTAGTCTTCGTTTTAGTTTTTCGCAATGAGTGTTACGGAAAATATTTTGTGTGAGATCAATGCCTCTGATTCAATTCCGAAACAACTAAAACGTGATCGGATCCTAAATATGAGGAGTTCAATAAAGGCGTTTCAATTGAAAACGGTACGTGTCGAAGGGCCGAATGACAGTTTAGACCACTTTTTACGTCAAAATATTGCTAGCAAAGACAAAACCGGTACTATTCACTTTTTATTGCAAACACACGGAGAGCAATCTTTGAAGCATTTTGGAAAATGACATGGGAGTAAAAAAAGTTGCATGTAATAGGCCTTGTTGATCCGGTAAACAGAAAACAAATTTCGTCCGAAAACTCAGCGCGTACTCAGTCTCTAGAATAGTTCTTAAAACACAATTCCCAACGTTTGCAAGTATCCTAAATTTGAAGATTACTTTTTGGTATCGGTTTCTCCGATGATAAATGATGCTTCCTTTCCTCAATATGCCTGCGGTCGCAGGTAATCCTTATTAATGATTTGGTGTCTATAATCCATTTTACGTCCTTGGGGGTTCGTACCACGGCGGTTTTTCTTTTGTTGACTGGTCCCACCTAATAAGTAAGTTCTATGCGGAAGTACTTGGCGAGGCAGATAGAACAGCTCACACCATATGAATACTATTCGATGTGGCGAGTTGCACTGGTTGCCCAGGAACCTATTCAAACACTATAAGGATGTGTTTCGTTTTCACTTAACTGCTCACACCTTATGAGTACTGTAAGAAAGTATGTACTCGGTGAGGCAGGTAATGTCAGCACACACCGTGTGAATACTACAAGGAAGTATTTTTTTATTGTATTATATTTTATTACTTATATTAAGGGGATTCTTTTAAACTCGTTAAAGCCTCGAAAAGCACGTAAACCTCGAAAACTTTTGAGTCTCTTAAAAAAAATTTAAAAATTTGTATGAAAAAAAAGTTTACCTGGGGGTCGATTCTGGTTCAGTGAAAAGTCGAAGTGAAAATATTTTTATCACTGTCGAATTTGTCAGTGAAAACTTTTGCTTGAAATGTAAAAAAAGTTTTCACATTTTTTAAAATTTTAAACAACAAGAATCGCTTTTACGGTGAAGTGATAAAACATATTTTCACTTCGACTTTTCACTGAACCAGAATCGACCCCCAGGCTTCGAAAATTTTCGAGGCAAATTCGATGCGTAAATAGCCTCGAAAAAGTACGAGAGCGATTGTTGTCAAATAAATGTTTTGAAAAAATATTTTTTGTTTTGAAAATTGAATTTGAATTGAATATTTTTCAAATTATATGGCAGCTGATGCGTTGCTTACACGTTTTTAGAAATGTGTGTTCCTGAAAACAAGCTCGTAAACTTTCAAGTTTTTCATGGTTTACGAGTTTAAAGGTATCCCCTTATTATTTAAAAAAAAACTGCATCAAATAGTACAATATTTGCAATATTTCTTAAATTTTGTTGTAAATGAATTACATTTTTAGTTTTCAAAGTAACTGAAAAAAGCCCTAAATTCACTTTCACATACAAAAAAATTATGTCAAAAAGCCCTAATTGAAATAAAATTAATGTTAATAAAAAAAATTAACGTTTTTCATTAAAAATAATTATGCTAATGTTTTTGTAACTAAACTGCATTTAAACAAATTTTAATATTCTACATTTATACAGTTTTTTGTGTCCCTGAACAAAACCAAAAATGTCAATTAGGGCCGTTGTTCAAGTGAGCGACGATATGCTCTTGTATATATATTTTGCCGCTGAACTCAAATCCAAAATCAGATTTGGTATATCAGATCAGAATTTTTAGATATCATCGCTTCAATGTGTAAAAGTCGCTGTTTTGAGGGATATGGCGCTCTCTAGAAAACCATTTTTCATTTTCCATTTGCTATCGTACATCCATTATCTTGCCCATTAAACTTTTACTAACAATTTTTCCAATTGGATCCTTACTTATCCAGTTATAATGCATTGACATAAAGCTATATCAACTCAGTACAAAGCATGCAGTTGAAGCAAGGATATCTCAAAGTACTGACTTGATAGATCAAATCAGATTTCGAATTCAATGGTAAGTACTTAGTATATTTATGTACATGTATAAAAATAACTTCATACCGTTTTTTGTCTTGAGTTGACATGTCGAGTTGATTTTGGGTCTTAAAGAAATCTTACATTAATCAACAAATTGTTTCACTCTGGTCTTTTAAAAGTAAAGATTTATTTTCAATTTGTAATTATGTTTTTATTTATTTATTTTCCGAATATATAATAGGCATAATTTACATCAAAATATACATTCATATTTATTTATTTACAGAAAAAAATCTGACGTGCGTCTTTATAGCTGGTAAGCTCAGCTTTTATTTATTTGGATTAATACTTCGTTTCATACAATCATAATTAGTAATCCAAAATATATAATTATCTCTAATTTTATTCTAAAAATAATTAAAGCTTTTTTTTAGTAATAACAATAAATTGTCTATACATAAGTAGAATGTCTATTTTAGGGACCGTAAATAATAAATAATTATTCGCAGTAATTAAACTTAAGAAATCGGGTATTATTAATTTATGCTGACTGTCCATACATAATGTAGCGAGATATCATAATATTTTTGTTTAATAATGTCTATCTAAATATTTTTTTATTCATATTTGAAAAAACTTCCTTTCAACATTTGATGTGAAGAGGTAGAATATAGGCGTGTCCGGGACTTGATTGATTTATTAACAAAAATATTGATTCCACCCATTGATAGAAGAATGGAAAATAATTTTGAAAATATCACAGGGATAGGATAGGTTTACATAAAATGGGAATGGTCAAAAATTAATTTAGAAATATCAAGTGGAAACAAATTTTTTTAGACATCATGGTGTCAGAATCAAACTAGGGACTAATTTTCAATATTTCGACATTGATTGGGGCGTTTTTGATTGCCAGTCGAACAAACCATCGGTCTAATGGTTGTTTGACTAGTGCCTGGAATCACCTCAGAGCTTTAAGATGTTCTTGGTTGAAAATGCAAAAGAAACGCTGTTTTGAGGCATATTTGAGCTTAGATCACGCTTTTAAAAAATAATATGTATACATTTATTATACAGGGTAATTAAAACAGTTCCAGTATTCAGATTTAAAGTATTCAAAGTTTTATTAAATAAATCAAAACGTTGAAATTTTGCCATTATGTTTCTCGAAATCAATGCATTATTTTACAACTACTTAGGGAATGTATATAAAATTTCAAATATTTGTTAGCCTGTGTAATTAATAAATCATAAAATTGATTAATGATAATCTCGGATATTTCTGTGAAAGTAATAAGCCAACAAATATTATTTCTCAAATACTAAACAAATTAAAGTAATTTGCGTTATTATTGATACTTTTGTTCATTCTACAGCAAATGTCCTTATTTATTATAAAATGATTATGACATTTTATGATGATTTAAGGAAGATATATGGCTTGCAAAACTCATAATAAAGAAAGGTCATTTGTTAAGCTTCGTTTAACTTCCAGTTAGGATAAGTGAGAAAACCAATTTCGTCGACTTAGGATACCAATAGTCGAGCATTTGAAATCATTTTGCTTTATAAATGTATAGTATTTTTGGCGTAGAATGTGCTACTACGCTCAATACTTAGGAAACAAAATTTGAAATTTAACACTTCAATACTTTTATTCTGTGATAAATGTAAGTAATCAATTTGATTTAAAAAATTCGCATTAGAATAAATGAAATGCACATTAGAATGAACTGAAAGAAAAGTTTTCTTCTTCTGAAAATTATGTGAAGAAATTAAAATGATTTATAATAAATTTTTCTTTACTCTTAATGAAATAGTAAAGATTCTCATTAAGCACAAATGAACTAAATTTACTGCATATGGAAATGAGAAACTTAATTGTTTCACTGAATGCAATAATTCCAATATTGCGTGATTTCCAGCTTATATTTATTCTCCAAACTTCTAGAAACTGTCCATTGCAAATGGGTGATTCTTAGATAACTGTGCTTTTTCGAGTTGTAAAATTGGCAGATAATTTTTTTGGATTTTTGCAAGTTTCTTCATGCTATCTTGTGTAAACACACTCTTAAAACTCACCTTTTAAGTAGATCAACTACAAGTGTGAATTTACGGCTTTGAGGTCGAAATTAAGAAATTTTGCTGTCACGTTTGTGACTAAATTGCTAAATTATGGTTTTGAGGCGTTTTGATGAGAGATATATTGCATATAATGGCAAATTTACACTTCAAGACTAATTTTGCAACAGTGTCATGTCTCCGGTGGTTCATTTTTTTTATCCCCTACCGCCCTAAATATCAGCTATGGTTTTCTTTCCTCTGTTTTTATAGTCGTTTATGGTGGATTAGGATCTCCTAATTACGAATCTAAACTTGATTTTTTTCTATTACATCAGTATCCTTAGTTATCCTTGCTCAAAAGTGAAAAAATCACAGTTTTGACATCTACTTAACAAAAACAGCAACAAGTAAAATTAATTTTTGTCAATGGATTCAGACAGCCAAATTTATTAACAACAAGACATAATTTATCGTTTTTCAATTGGATTCCTAGTTTCCGAGTTATAAGCCTTTAAGGATATCTCTCAATAACACATAAAGGATTTTCTGGACCGGAAAATTAACAAAAATGGTAAGTTTTATTATTTTTATCAAAAATATATTTTATCATAAAAATTTTAAGCTCTTGCAGACTAAAATCGGATGAAAAAATAAGGCTCTATTGTAGATTTAGTGAATGAACAGATGAAATTTTGATTCTGTTAATTTGCAAAGCAATAGTTTAGTAGGGTCATTCACTAAATCTAGCATAGAACTATCATTTTTCATGCGATTATGGTCTGCAAGGTCTCGAAATTTTTGTAATTAAATATGTTATTGATAAAAATAATGAAACTTGATTTTTGTAACTTTTCGGTCTCGAAAAATCCTTTGTGTGTTATCGAAAGATATCCTTACTTTAAACGCTTATAACTCGGAAGCTGGGAATGCAATTGAAAAACGGTAAATTATGTCTTGTTGACAATAAATTTTGCTGTTTGAATCCATTAACAAAAATTAATTTTACTTCTTGTTGTTTTTGTTGTATAGCTTTAAGTAGATGTCAAAACAGTGATTTTTTCACTTTTGAGCAAGGATAACTCAGGATTCTGATAGTGTAGAAAAATTTTTGTATTAAAAACATAATTAATAGCCTTCAACTAAGCATCTGTGTACTCAATTTTATATGAAAATATGTTTTTTTGCAAACTGATAAAAAGTGCCACGTTTGTGACATTTTTGTAGTTTATCGCTAATTGTAAAGCACGCTTTTGAGTTCAAGATTTTTCCGAAAGAATTTGGGGTTATGTATGCAAATCCTACAAAAAAATTGTTTCATGCATAAAATAAAATGTACTACCTGCGATTGCCGAGTGCCACGTTTGTGACCATAATTTTTAAAAAAACTGTTTTTGTTTATAAACTGCCCTATAAAACGCAAACAGATTTCTTTTTGGGCGCGGCTGGACATGCTGACCTTTGGGTGATAGATAGTGATCAGAATTAATGCATATGTATTGCAATCTTTTGACTGAAACAGTAGTACCATGCAGTAGTAGCATAATGCTTTGAAGAAATTTTTTTTTTCAAAAACTAGGGGACAGTTTTCAATTCAAAATTGTGCCCTCTAAAAATTATTTAAAACTGCAGATGAGCTCAGAATATCGTAGCCTTAAGTATTTACTTAATATGTGTAGTAACTTGTTTTCTGTTCTATTTCCGTTTTTTGGTCGTTTTTCATCGTTTTGTTTATGAAAAGTAGGGGTAGGACATGCCACGTTTGTGACATTTGGGGTATATTTGCAAACTTTCACAGTAGACCAATAATTATTTGGTGGTAAAATTGATCCGCTCTATTAGAAAAACATAGTTTCTAACTTATAGCGTAATTTTTTGTGAAAAAAAAGCCTACTGTATAGATGAAATCGTCAGAGGACACAAAAAGTACAGTTATCTGAGAATCACCCATATGTATCTGAATGTAATAACACATTCAAAATAAAAACTAAAAAAAACATGGTTTTTGGTTCGGCTCAATATATAGGGTATATCGCATAAGTTTACGAAGCTTCTAGGAGGTAATAGAGGAAGCCTAGACTAACAAAAAATTGCAGCTGAGGGGGGGGTCTAAAATGTACCCCTGAGGAGTTATAGGGTTAAAACTGATTTTCTGACTTGTTGACTGGATCACTCTAACGTTTTAGAGAATACTATGTTATAGGAAATTTTAGCTAACTGTATGAGCTTTCTAATAATGCATTTGGCTTATAGGGAGATTTCGCAAAGTTCTGGACCTATAAAGTTGATATTTCAAAATTTTTTCCTAATTTTTTGATTTTGGCCATTTTAGTATACGAAAGGTCTTATTATTATTTTTACCCTTTTTAATTTTTTTTGGAGTTTTTGTTAAATTTCCTTTAGTTCGGTAGTACATTTTATTTATAGTTACTCGCACGCGTTGCGCTGCCCTTTATCTAGTGGAGCCTTCAAACGCATTGTTCTTGAAAAGTATTTTTTTCAGACCTCAAATCAAAAAATTAGTATAACAAATGTACTACCGAATTGAAGGAAATTTACCAAAAAGTTAAAAAAAAATTATACAAAGGTATATTTATGGGATATTTTCATATTAAAATGGCCACCAAAGTCAAAAAGTAGAGAAAAGATTTAAAATATCAACTTTAAAATCCAGAACTTTGCAAAATTCTTTTAAGCCCTATAAAACAAATACACTCTTAAAAAGCTTTTACAATAAACTAAAAGTTTTTTGTTAAAATTTTCTCTGAAATGTTATGATCATCCAAGAAAATTTTTTTTAGTAAAAGAAGTCAGAAAATCAGTTTTTTCGCTATAACTGCTCAGGGGTACATTTTAGACATACCTCACTAGTGAAATTTTTTGTTAGTCTAGGCCTTCTCTATCACTTTCCAGAAGCTTTGTAACCTTACTGTTAACTCTCTGTATAGTTATTAACACACTTCTGAAACGAAGTACGGTTGAAATTTTTGATGCTTCACAGCACAGACTATAAAGACTGAAAAGTCAATTCTATTTAAAATATGATACCACTAGCTCTTTAGCCCCGGGTATTCAATAAAGTTTGAAAATGAAAAGGGATCAATACTGTACATCATATTTATAAAACCTTTTGAACCGTGCATAAAAATCATAGATTTTAAAGAAATGTTTGCATTTGGAAAATTACATAACTCGATTAGTTACCTCTAAAAATCTTCTCAGAAACATAGATTTTCGCCAAGATCAACAATCTAAAACAAAAAAAAAAAATAGTAGGGGAGGGGGGGGCTAGTGTGGACTGGGGGCTAGTGTGGACAAATTCAAATTCTCGCTCCGTTTTGAATTTTTTGTTTCCGTTTTATATTTTTCAAGTTGGTATTTGCACTCTGCATCACCAAAAAAAAATTCATTTGTTGACAGTTCAGCTTTCCATGATAACGTGACCGAACGTGTTTTACCCAGCAAAAAGTAATTTTTTTGTTGTTTCGTAATTTCAGTGATACTTTTAAACTAATTATTCTTCTGCTGTAGTGTTAATAGATAATACAACTTAAAATAGTGTTTATTTAAACCATTGAAATTATTTTTGAAGAACTTTACCGTAAGATTAAAAAAAAAATATTTTTGTTTAAAAAGACTTGAAGGGGCTAGTGTGGACAACTGAAATAGGGATAAAGTGGACATGTCCGCAGCAGCTGAAATGACTCCAGAAATCGACAGACCATTTCTAAAAGCAGTTCCAAGAAAGTACGTTACAAAAAAGAAAGAACGACAGGTTCACGTATCCTGATTTACCGGATACCAGCGAAATTTACCGAAATGAAATAGTGGCTAAGCTGCCACAACCACAACAACTGTCGGAAACATCGCGATCAGCAAGTTGTATGAAGTTTGAAACAACGTGGACAAAAAGTATTTTATATTGGCCAAATTGTCACGATCCACGGATCTGAAGATTTCGATATAACGTTTCTAAAAAGAAAGAACGATAGATTCACGTATCCCGATATACCGGATACCAGCCAAATTCACCGAAATGAAATAGTGGCAAGCACAACAACTGCCGGGAACATCTCGATCAGCAAGTTATATGAAGTTTGATATAAATTTCTCCAAATACAACATGGGATAGCAGTTAATTTTTTATTTGTATTATTATTTGTATTACATCATTATTTTCTTGAATAAACATGTATCTGAACTCTTTCTCAACGTTTTTGTATGAATTATCAAGTTTCTTATGGTGTCCACATTAGCCCCCAGTTAAATCAATGGTTGTCCACACTAGCCCCGTATAAGGGGCTAGTGTGGACAAATGTAAGCTCTTTTTAAAATGCATTAATAAAGCATTTATGAAAACAAAAAATCATAACTATTGATGCAATTATGAAGGCAAGAGGTATAAGTAATCGCTAAAAATTACTTTATTACAAAAATGATATATTTACATATATAATTTTGTAATTATATAAAAATTGTCCACACTAGCCCCCCCCTCCCCTATATTGAAAAAAAATTGTTTTTTCTTCTCAATTTCAGCAATGTTTTGCAACTTTTAAGCATTTTCAAAACGTTACAAGTCGTTACATTTACACCACTTTCACTGAATACTTAACTTTTATGTGATTATTATTGTTTTTGCTATATTTCATAGCTTTTATGAAAAATTTTTATAAAAAAATTACTTAGACTCTACTAATTTTCAATACTGTCACTCAGATATTCTGCGATAATTTAAATGAATTCCTTTGAGCGTTTGCTCTTGGAATTATTGGCGCCACCTTCTACTATCTCAATGTGTTCTACCACCGCTGCACTCTCATGCAGCATCGCAAGCATTTCATTGTCACTACCACATGGTATTTGCATCTGAATTTGTACTTTTGTCCTAATTACATCCTCGCTGGATTTGCGATTCGAACTGCGTGACAAAATGCTGGATGATGTTGTTGTTGCATTTGATGTAGTTGTATTTGTTGTTGCCATACCACTGCCACCGCCAATGGCTTTGCCATGTGTACGTTTATGTTTACGTTGACCAAAGGTCAATGCTCTCATCATAAAGTTCGCCCAACTTGAAGAAAGTTTGGAAAATCCTTTACGAAATTTGGTTGACATCAGATTGTACAATATGGGATTGATAGCCGAATTCATATACAACATAATGCGACAAAAGTACAACAGATTGTAATATTTTTCCATGCCGATATCCAGAAAAGTTTGTTCCGAACTCAATATAATCCACATAGTGAGCACGCGAAATGGCAGTAGGCAAAGGAAAAATGACAAAACTACCGCACCCAACATGAGGACGACTTGTTTGCGCGCCTTTTGACTGAGTTCCGGTCTTGTTGGTCGCAATTTCATCATTGGTCCGTCATTTGCGATGAGATTCTTAGCAATGATGCCGTACAGGATAATCAGTACAATCAGTGGTATGATAAAAAACATGGATATGGTCATAAGAAAAAAACCGATAGTCCATGTGGTAACAGCTTGTGTCAGGCAAACGGCCACAGATGATCCATCAATGTATTCAACGAATTTGTACTCCGCCACCCAGAGTATGGGGCTATAAAATGAATATTAGCAGCTGTAAGAATTTAACTTGAGAACACAAAAAAAGAACATAAAGAATAAAACATAGAAAACAGAAATAAACAAGAAATAAGAAAAAACACAACTATACCAAACAGTTATGAACAGGCAGGATGGATAAAGGTGGGTCGGTCGGTCGGTCGGTGGCGGTGTTTTGTAGACAAAGATACGTACGTATTTAATAATCCTCATTAAAGTTCATAGACGATTTATCATCGTCTCAACTTGTTTACGTTAAAAACTTAAGATAATCATAATAGCTGAGCTAATCGATGGCTTTGCAATAAAAATAAGGAATAATATATATTTTATTGAAGAAAACTTGTTTGGCATAGAAAACTATTAGAATTAAAAGAAACATCACGGCATCTATTAATAGAATAATTAAGAAATGAAAACGACTTCCGTAAGAAGCAATACAAGAAACACCGGAGAACAATACATTTGATTTTGAACAATTTTCCAAAATTAATTAGACTTTAAAGGAAAAGGATTTAAGGAAAGAAATGCTCTGAAAGTTTTGCATAAAGAAAAAATTTATAATTTTTCTGAAATAGTTTGACGAAAATGTATGAAATTTGGAAATGTAAGGACTGTCCCAGAAAAATTTTACAGTTTTATTTCTTAAGATTTTGAATAACCTACAATAACACTTGCTGATAATAATTCAAAGTAAAAAGATGTCTAGCAATCAAGAAAACGTTTGCAAACTAATCCACTTACCTGGAAAAACCAGTATTAAAACATTTTGCTATAGGTCAAAAAACAAGTGCATCAAATAGCACTGTCCAAAGGATTATTTTGAATTACAGAAAGGGTCTTTTTATCGGACGTAAAAAATATTTCAAATAGAAAGACTGACTTAGACTCACATTTGGTGAAAAATGTGAAGGAACTCTTTAATAAAATTTCTACACTTCAGTAAGTATTTTAAGTAAGATATTTCTTAAGGACGGGGATTTCGAAATCTACTATACAAAGGCTAAAGCAAAAAAGTAAGCTGAAGACCTAATGAGTTCAAAAAGTACCATATTGTTCAGATTAAAAGCAAGTCCGAAAGTTATATGAAGGCTATCTGACTAAATTTGTCTGTTACTTCATGGATGATGAAACACATGAACACCGGAACCGGATTTTATACCTGTACAGAGCAGAAGCAGTTACATAGCAAATTTAGAGAAAAGAAAATCATAAAATTTTCCAAGTAGTATAAAGTTTGGCAGGCCACATTCACCTGCACTCTGAAAATCAGTTTTTATTTTGTAACACAGGTAAATTCTAAAATTTATATTGACAAGTTCCTGGAGGTACTGTAATATTTTGGCCTAATTTACTTACTACTCACTACTCTTAAGCCACCATAGAATGGTATGGAACCAAAAATGTAAGTTTTGTTCCAGAAAGTGTGAATTGGGCTCTTATCGAATGGGATCTTCGAAGGAGTAAATGTACTGAACACAATTTACAAAATTTCAGAAATAAGTGGAGCAGATCGTATGGTACTGTCGACTAAACAACTGTACAAAACTCAATGATGGGCCTAACTAAAAAATAAAATATTTTATAGAAAATAAATATTTGTTAACAGT
Organism: Calliopum simillimum; assembly: GCA_951812925.1. NCBI lineage: Eukaryota > Metazoa > Arthropoda > Insecta > Diptera > Lauxaniidae > Calliopum > Calliopum simillimum. The sequence continues at coordinate 122,785,805 of OX638368.1, forward strand.
TTTAGGGTTATTTGTATTCTTTATACTATCTTTACATACATACATATATACAAAAGCGAATGTTTGTATATTTGTATGTTCTTTATAGACTCCTAAGCGGCTGGACCGATCACCGTGAAAAATTATATATATAGGGTGTATCGCATAAGGTTACGAAGCTACTGGGAGGTGATAGAGGAGGCTTAGACTAACAAAAACCTGCACCTGTGGGGTCTAAAATATACCACCAAGGATTTATAGCTTTAAAACAGATTTTCTGACTTGTTTTACAAAAAAAAAAAAAAAAATTTCTTGGATCACCCAAACATTCTAGAGAAAACATTCTTATGGCAATGTTTTAGTTAATTGTATTAGCTTTCAGACAATGTATATGGTTCATAGGGTTGAAACGATTTCGCAAAGTTCTGGACCTTTAAAGTTGATTTTTTAACTTTTTTTCATATTTTTTGACTTTGGCGGCGATTTTAGTATAAAAAAGGTCGTATTATTATGTCCTTTCATAATTTTTTTTGAAATCCTCGTTCAATTTTCTCTTATTTGGTAGTACATTTATCATACTAATTTTTTAATTTGAGGTTGGAAAAAAATACTTTTCAATGTAACACATGGGTTACTTGCATATGACGTGCGCGTCACATTCGCTGCCCTTCATCTAGTGGAGCCTAAAAACGAAATATTCTTGAAAAACATTTTTTTCTGACCTCAAACTAACAAATTGGTAAGACAAGTGTGCCTCCAAATTAAAGAAATTTAACGGAAATTTGAAAAAAGTTATAAAAGAATATGCGAATAGGATCTTTTTCATACTAAAATGGCCGCCAAAGTCAAAAATAGGAAAAAAATTAAAATATCAACTTTAAAGATTCAGAACTTTACGAAATCCTTTTAAATCCTATAAACCATATACATTATCTGAAAGCTCATACAATTAGCTAAAACTTTGCCATAGAAAAAACGTTTAGGTGACCCAAGTTTTTTTTTTTTTGTTAAACAAGTCAGAATATCAGTTTTAACCCTCTAACTCCTCAGGAATACATTTTAGACCCCCTCAGGCAGCACCGTGCGAAAAATTTGCTCTTGGGCGGGGCTTTACATATATGAAAACGAGGGAACACTTCATGAAACACTAAAATTGTACCATTATATATGGGTAAAAAACCTTTCTGGTTGGTTTAAACCCCCAAAACCCCCCGTGTGCACGGGCCTGTCCTCAGGTGCAATTTTTTGGCTAGTCTAGCTTTCCTCTATCACCTCCCAGAAGCTTCGTAACCTTATGCGATACACCCTATATAGGTTTTCGGGTACGGTGCGTGCTTCTGCGTCATTAGTTTTTTGGCTTTTTTTTTTAACCCAAAGGGTGCCTCCTTGGATGCCGGAACCAAAAATTTTTCAGAATTTTTTTGTTTATTTTATCGTTTCCAAAAAAATTAATTCATCACATCACTAAAATTATTTGACGAACATGGATGAGATTTGGTATACATATGTATTAAGAGTATAGGGGCAAATTATGTCAAAGGGAAAAATGGGCAGTACCACGCCCATAAAAAATGTCATATCTCTGAAACTATTTAATGCGCATCGATAAGATTTTGGACAATTAACAATTTATTGCTGGTGTCAACACTTTGGTTTAATTTAATTGGAGATGCCCGGCCATCTGTCCAATGTGTTGCAAAGCATACCAGGAAATGTATATTAAAAACACTTTTAATGTTGAAATTTATGTTTTATTTAGATATCGGGAAAAACCGGATTGGTAAATTTAGACTCAAAACTTCTTTCCGTAAACCCAAAGTACTTAAGGCACTTTCTAAAAAACAAAACTAAATTGTGGGTAACCTAAACTATTCAATGTGGTTTGCATACAAGTACATATAAACTATTTCCAAAACAGAACAAAAATTATGATTGATAGTAATTAAAATTAAATGAAGAAGAAAAAATGAAACTAAAGCAGATCCCCAAAAAAAAAAGTGCCAAATGTTATAAAGCCACAGTAATATTTATATTATGGCTCAGTCGGCAACATTGTGACAAAAGAAAGAAAACTTTATTTTGTGGCATAATATTCCATAAGATTTTTTTTTTCTTTCTATTTCTATAAAATTCTTTTGACAGTGACAATGACAAGGGACATCCACAAAAAGAAGAAACACAAAAGAATTGGTGTAATGATAGGGGCTTATAATCTTAAAACATTGCAATACCAACAAAACACAAGAAAAGAACGAGATATTTTTGTCAATATCATAAAAATGTAAAGAAAAAACCATGATGTCCTTTGGAATAGTCGTAGTAATATTAATGTTATTAGCTCTTGCTTTGCATTTCAATGAAAACGAATCGTTATTGCTGTTGGAAGTTTACAAATATTTTTATTTTCAAAATTAGTTTACGATAAACACGCAGCTTTTTCTTTTTTTTTTTAACGAGAAATGCAGTAATTTCAATACAGATTTAAGAGATTATATCATGTTCCAAATTAACGAAGGTATTGCCTTTATTTAAATCAAATAAAAATTCCTAAACGACACAAATGGTAATGGCTTAGTAGTAGGCAATATAAAAATTTTGTTTAATATTTTTAGATTCTCATATGGTACAAGGAAAGAAATAAATATAAACGACAGTTTTTGTAGTATAAAAGGTTCTTAAGATCATATGAAATTTTATGCATTTTTGTTAAAGTCAGAATTCAAAGTATAAAGAGCATGTTAGGTATGTTAAGAAATAAATCATTGATTAGTTACAGTGCATGAGATAACATAGCAAAACAATGAGACTTAAGCTTAATATCACAACAAAAAATGTCATTGACATGCTATATCCATTAATAATAACATTGGAAAAAAAGCTTCTATTACAGTTAGTAAGATATAGATGGATGCAACTACATTGTAAGTAGTAATTATGTGTATATACGAGAGTTGTGTGATAGATAAGTACATGAAAGTTTCTTTTTGAAAAATTTTTTGATATCACTGTGCAATATTTTTGAGGTCATCGAATCCAAGCCACTTTTTGAAAGTACCCTATCTGAGTTTTTCTAGTTTGACTCCAGTCCAGATTTTATAGTACTAAGAAGGTATATATAAGTATTTGGGTTTTTCCACGGCTATGTTTGAGTGGCCCAAAATTTTAAATTTTTTTGGAATTGCGGTCCTACGGCACCAAAATGTTCTCTTTGATGTAAACAAGCACTATGTAAAATTTGGTCTATTTCAGAGAACATTTGATGCATCACAAACCATTTTAAAAACCAACTAGTAAGTGTGTTAACTTTGGCCTGGCCAAACATTAAAAATACCTTACACAGCAGTATTTTGAAAATGTTGCTTATATGAGAGGTGCCACGCCGAATTCGCCGAGTTTTTTCTCAGAGTTTTAATTAATAGTTATTAGCATTTGAGTGAAATTTGGTTGGATTGCTCCAAAAAATATTTTCAGTTCAGCGTTTTGAAGCTTTTACTTATGTAAGAGGTGCCACGCCCTCTTGTCCAAATTCGCCCAGTTTTTGCGCAGAGCTTGCGCTTACAATTCGTAGTATTTATGTGCATTTTGGTTGCATTGTCGTAAAAACTACTCCTAAAGTTGCATTTTGAATATACTTTTTGTATGGGCGGTAGGCGTGACCGTTAACCGATTTTGCTCATTTTCAATCCCTTGAGCTAACTTTGACGGCGGAGGTAGTGTAGCGAATTTCATTGAATTATCTTTCTTAGTTTTCCCAAAAAATGCATTTCCACACACAGCCGTTACCCAGCCAGCCAGCCAGCCAGACAGACGGACATAGCTATATCGACTCAGGAGATGACGCTGATCAAGAATATATATAGTTTTTTATATCTGTCACGCCTCCTTCTCTGCGTTACAAACGGAAGGACAAAGTGAATTTACCCTGGGTGTAGGGTAGAGGTGTTTTAAGAATGTATGGAGATCCTTAGTAACAATATTTTGATACATGACACCCCTCAATATTGTGAGGTTGGAAAAAAAAATGAGTTTGCAAAAAAAATTTTGGGGGTGGAGTGAGGGTAAAGGTTGGCGCATCGAGGTCAAAGATGAGAGAAAAAGAGAAAAAATGTACATACAGCTTTACAAATGTTTAGGGGTCACATCTAGGGGGGTCAAATGTATGACCGACCCACATTATTTTTTCTTTTCCAACATTTTTACTAAGCATACTTACCCCCTATCTCTAATCCTTAAGGGGGCTCCCATACAAAATTTACATTTTTAGGAAATCGACCCCCACTACTCCCTGGGTGCCCCTAGAAGGGTCAAATGTATGACTGGTCCCTAATATTTTTTTCTACCCAACATTTTTTCACAACATACTTAACCTCTATCTCTGACTCTTTAGGGGACTCCCATACAAAATAGATGACATAGACATGAAAAATATTATTTATTATTATTTAATATTATATAAAAAATTTTTTTTTTTTTTATAAATTTTCCTAGAAATAAAGGGGGTCTGTCATACAATTTACCCTTCTAGAGGTACCCATGGTCCAGTTAGGGCAGTGGGGGCAGTTTTTAAAAAAAACGTAACTTTGTATGGGTGCCCCCTTAAGGATTGGAAATAGGGGGTAGGTAAGCTGTCAAACTTTGGAGGGGGGGTAATAGGGGCCGGTCATACATTTGACCCTACTAAGGGCACCCTGGGAGTGGTGGCTGTCGATTTCCTAAAAATGTCAATTTTGTATGGAAGCCCCTTTAGGGGTTAGAGATAGGGGGTAAGTATGCTTGGTAAAAATGTTGGGGGAGAAAAAATAATGTGGGTCGGTCATACATTTGACCCCTCTAGAGGTGGCCCCTCTTGCAGGGCTGTAAATAAATTATTTCTCCTTTTCTCTCATCTTTGACTTCGATGCGCCAACCCTTACCCTCACCCCACCCCCAAAATTTTTTTTTCAAACTCATTTTTTTTTCCAACCTCACAAAATTGAGGGGTGTCAAGTATCAAAATCCAAAATTCGTGCACTAAAACATCCCTAGTGTAGGGTATAAAAATGAACAGCTTAAATTTTAAAACACAACATTTTTTTCATATTCAGGTTTTTAAAATGGTTTGCGACGCATGGTACGGGATTTGGTTTTCCTATCTTCAACAACATTGTAGCTTTAGACTTAAAGAAAGAAAGTGTTCAACAAACTGACCCGAAAAAAATTGCGTTTTTGGCTCAAATCTTAAAAATATCAAAAATTTATACCATTTTCAGTCATTGTTACCAAACGTTTCCGTCAAGGCTAAACGGAACAACTCTTTAGAGTATGCCAATAGCATAAGAGTACTCCTTGATACCGTTATGCTCCTACATAACCACAAAAAACTTATTTTCGAAATTTCACCTGTAGAACTCTAAAGAAACAAGAAACATTTTTCTAGAACGCCTTAACCCATCGTATCATTTTTTTTTTATAAAGTGGGTTAAACTGGGCTAAAGCGTTATACAAAATTTTGCGTAAAGTATTTTTGAGATCAAAGGCGCAAGCTTCTCGGGTCAGTTTGTTGAACATTTTTTTCCTTTAGTGTATAGCAACAACTTTGTTGAATTAAGAAAACAAAATCCCGAGCGGCTTACAAGATATAGCAGTGGCAAAAGCGAATTTTCGTTGAAAAACCCCAAATATATAGATATAGTACTATGAAATCCGACCTGGAACCAAACTAGCAAAACCAAGATATGGTTTGCTAATAACATCAAATACTTTCAGGAACAGCACTCAAAAAATTTTTTCCATTTTTCATGTTGCACTATGTATTCAATTTATTCCATAGTCGTTCTTTTATTTAAATGGCTGACGCTCATTAACTGAATCATACAGCGGCCTGATTTTTGTGATCTCTAGCCGAGGTCAGGCACACATATCATACAACACTCGTATAAATATATCATTTCCAAAATTTACTTTAAAAAGCAGACAACAAACACCACGCACAAAAAAAATAAATCCATTTACCTGGTAAAAAGTGCCGCAACTCCCCATGCCAATACACAAATGAGTAGTGCACGAGTTTTGGTGCAAACATAGCCGGCTTTCAAGGGTTCACATATTGCATAGTAGCGTTCAAAGGATATAGCCAATATAGTAAGCACACTCGCATGTGCAACTGTTAATTCCACAAAGGGTACGGCTTTACCTGAAATTGAACAAAAAAAGATTAGTTAATACTTACTTAGTAAGGCTTTGAGCACAATTACTGAGTATATCTCAGGTCATTAGAAAGGAATGTAAATAATAAGCTGACAGGAAGTCTAAGTTATAATCTTATGAGTAGATAACTGATTTTACAAATTTTCTAATGAAATCTTAAAAAAAGCCCCAAGGTGTATAAGAGAACTACATATATCAAGGTCAGATGTAAAGTTAGAGAAGTTCTATAGCAAATGATTACAAAGTTTTATTTCGGGCAGCTGAAGGTCATTGCTGAAGTAACTTTCTGTGTCGAATTTGAATTCAAGTTCAGAATAGGCCCATCACTGCAGGATTTGGAAATATTTGCGGTTGAGTATACGAAAAATTACTATATTGGCTATTTTTGTTGTTATATGAACAAAATTTTTGTTATTTTTTTACGTAGTACCACTCTTTTTCTTCAAAATTATCTCATGAAAAGTGCTGTATGATGTTTTTTCAAAAGATATGGCTAAAACGACAGTCTTTGGATTTCATGATATCATCTTAAATCGCCCATAACTTTTGAAGGAAATATCGAACGAGTATGTACCTTTCAAAAGTTTATTTTGAAGAGAAAGAGTAGTATTAAATCGACGGTATTGAATCCCTCTCTACATTTTACCAAAATTAAGTTGTTGATAGCAAACCCTTCATTGAATCAAATGCCTATATGGAATTCTGGCCTTTCTTGTCAATATTTTTATGCTTCAAATGATTGATACTTAAAGAATAGCGAATATAATGGTTCTTTTTGCTCTCCTTATATTTATGCAAAATGAGGGTATTGAATAAAAGCCGCCGATGTGAAGATTAAGATAAGAAAACATTAAAACAAAATTTTTTGCAGTCTGCATCTAACCTCAAAAATAACCATTTTTCGTGAATTTGACCTAAAATATCAGATTTGGATTCCACGCAGAGAGTTATTTTGGGAATGACCCTCAGCTGCCTGGAAACTTTCAAAACCCCGTAATGATATTCTATTAACACCATGCATTTTATTGGTCCATTATACTTAAAAACTTAGTCGAACTTTCTTGAAACTTGATGGATCAATCCACCGTGAATATATTTTATCCTTCAAAAATTATTTACAGAGATAATCTTATGTAGAGAAACAATTTTGGAAAATTCTTACAACTAAACTTACCTAATTTTAAACTATGACAATTACACTCAAAAAAATCTGTTGTAAAAGAGTAGCAAAATTCTGTATGTTTTACAGCATTTACTTTCATTTTTCATCCCATATCTTTTGCAGTTAATATTACAATTTTGTTGTACATTTGAAAAATTAGCTGTGAAAAATAAAATTTTTGCTGTAGATTTCACAACAAAAAAAAGTTTATATCGATAATTTTAACAAATTTCTGGTAGAAATTATTGCATTTGCTATTAAATTAACAATTAATTGTAAATTCTATTATATTAACTTTTAAATTAGCAAATCCACAGAGAATTGTAAAATTCACAACTAAACGTTGTTAAAACTACCGCAGCAATTTTTTTGGGTGTAGCTTTTTGATATGATGATATCACAAGTACAGGCAGCTTTGATTAAAGCTTAGCTTCAAAATTACTTTAATGTCAAATCGATCTGGGGTTGGGTTTTCTATTTTTCAATCTTCGAAATTAATTCAAGGTTAGTCAGGGTCACCAGCAAAGAAAAGTTTACTGAAACACTTTTACCAAAAGTTATTTCTCTGGGAAAATTTTTAAACAGACCTTAGATTCAACTAAATTCTTGAATAAGAAACTCACAACCGTACAAACTGGCTCCGGCAAGAGCAGGACCATTCCTTCTTTTAATCCTGAACATAGTGCCAACTGTTTTCATGATCATATAAGGGAAACCAATCCAAATTTGATCTCGATAACTTTTTTAATTTGGGTTCACTGATTCTGAATCTGGCCACGGTTTTTTCCTATCATGTCTGAAACCCGAGTTATCTTTGGTTAAAAGTCTAGAGAATGTACATCCAGGAAGTAGTGTAGTTCACTTTTGTCATCGGCAATAAATAGTCCTGATCTTCTACTTTAAACCATAACTTTGGATCAATTGGATCATTCCTTCCGAGATATCATTATTTGAAGTAAAGGTATAGCAAAACCCTGTAAATGGCTACATTAAATTTGTATACCTTTACTTGAATGAATGATATCTCGGAGAGTGATGAGCCAATTGGAAAAGTTAAAATTTGGTTGAAAGAGGAAAATCAGGACTATTCAGTGCTACTGACTAAAGTGAAATACACTATTTTCTGAATGTACACCATATGTCTGAAAATTTCGTTTTCTGCACTTTAAATCAAGGAGAACTCAGATCTCAGATGTGATAGGAAAAAACAGTTATCGAGATCAAATTCATTTTTTTGTGCTACAAAGTGTAATTAACTTAAAGACTAAATGTACTACTTACACATTTCCTGACCCAAGGTCCAAGTTTCAGGTCTGGTGTTAACTTCCACTAAAACCGTTGGGGTGCACACCAGTAGTACAAGTAAATCAGCAATACTGAGGTTGGTTAAGAAAATATTTGTTGAATTACGCATATCCTTTGTCTTAATTATAACAATCGGTACCTTAAGAAGAAAATTATATAAAAATAAAATACATATGTAAGATTTTAAATTAAAAAAGAAACCCCACAAATCATTTGCCTAACTTACCATTATGTTACCAATAACACCCAAAATCATGATGGTTATACAAAAAACCATCGATGTAGTGCGTATATAAGACGGAATTTGTGGCATCTCGTAGTAAGTGCCCGTTGCATTCTGAGACTGTGTTGCAAAAGTTTCATTTTCACTGCCACCATCATCTTTGTCAAGAGTACCGCTTGAGTATGTGACCACAATGGGAGCTGTCGTTGGTATTTGGTTTGACATATTTGGCGGTGGATTAATGCCGACAGCGGCAATTTTTGTTGTCGCTGATGTTTTAGTTGTTTTGACAGCATTAGAATTGGTTGCAACACCAAGTTGAGATGCAACAACACTTTGGCTACCAATAACATCTTCAAAGGAACCATTAGTGCTCCTAACCACATATTCACTAATTACATTTGCTGTTGCTGTTGCACTTTGTCGGAAATTCACATTATGGTGTTTGCCAATGGAGGTGTTGGTGTTACTTGCATTTCGAGCAGCTCTTGCTGTGCTACGCGGGTGGGTTGTTGTTGTGGGTGCGAGCGTCCCAACGCTAACGACACATTGGTTAAATGTCAGCAGTAGCAGCAATAGCAGTTGCAATACTACGTTATTGACTTTAATGCTCTTCGTAACATGTGTCCTGTGGCAGTTTGTCTGACGCGTGTGTGCATCGATTTTGTTGCTGCTGCTAAAACTCAAGACGCCACTCGCGTCCGTCTGAAATTTTGTTAAAAAGTCCGTATTCGAAAGTTAACGCTGTCTTACTTGAAAGGACACTGTGTGACAGCAACTAATGCTCCTTCGTTCTGATTTCAGTAATTTAACAAAAGGATGGATGGATTTCGCAGTCGTCAATGCGGCAGTGGCGGCGACACTGTGAGTTTTTTTTAAGAAACATGGAGTTTAACTTGATTACAAGTAAAATTGTCCGGAAGCACTTTATTTTGGCTGCTTAAATTGTACTCCCGCTGTTGAGGTAATTTTGTTGTTATTTTTCTTGTTGTTGTTGTGGTTTTTGTTGTTGCTCGGTAAAGTCTATGTTTTTCTTGATTGATTAGTTGAATTCGATTTCGATGTCTCCACAGGCGGTCGGTCAGCTCACCAGTTGTGATTTTACTGATAATGTGTTCCATACATTTTGGTTCTGTGTTCCAAAAAACATTCAACTAATAACATGTTGAGGCTTTTCAATGTAGCAGTTGTTTAATGAGGAGATAGATCTTTGTCCTGGGGTTTTTGTGTGACATTGAAAATTGTACTTAACGAGTAAATTTCTATTCTTTTTTATCTGGCATTTGAAATTGATGAGTTTTCATTTTAAGTGTGTCCTTAATAAATATTCCTTCAGGAAAGAGTTAACAGTTAACTTTTATTGAATTTTCTGTTTAATCTTTTTTGCAAACTCCTGATCGGAAAGAATATTGGAAATACATAAATCTTAAATTGCATTTTTTTTTATTCATGGTTTCAACTTTGCCTGATGAAAAAAGGTGTGTTATGTTTCGTCAAACCATTTTTTTTCTGAGATTTTCATTTCAAGACACATCTGTAAAATTTTCAAAGCCTGTGATTTTTGTATCTCAAAATAGCCCTGAAAACAGTCTAGCTAATGGTATACTTAAGTCTTTGTAAGTAGCAAATGCTTTAAAAACTTAAATTAAAAGTGTTATCCAATGACCCACAATGTTTCTCAAAATCGGGCTGTATAGAATAGTACTATCCATATATATGACGCGTCGTGACAAAAGGGATGTTATCTTGCCAGAGGTCAAATTTGAGATTGTGATACCATTGGATAAAGGATGAAATTCTGATGAGAATGCAGAAGACAAAGTTATGGCAGCTTGGATACTGTAGTTCCGAATAGATAGTTCAGTTTAAAGTTCGGAAACTTTTGTGTTAAAGTTCGTTAAGGTTCGGTAAACATTAATTTCTATACTATTTAGCAATTAATATATACCAACTCAAATCAGCTCCAGTCATCTTGAGATATGTAGGTACACGGAGAAATTAAATGCTCAAATTTCAAGTCAGAATAGTCACAACTTTACCTTGCTGTTTTAGTAAATTTAAAATTTTCGAATGATAGTAATAGTACGTAGAGTAGAACGGGGTAATGTCGTGCAGGGGGTAATGTCGTGCACTGGCTGTTTTAGCCCAAAGAATTGAATGATTTACCAACTGTTCGTAAGGTAGGGACCTGCTGACCTACTGAGCTTATGCATATAATACTAGCAATTTTCACCAGTTCGTCTCTACAGAGTAACCTTTTTTTCAAAACGCACGCTTTCGGGACGATAAAAGTGTTTTTTCATCGGGTCAGAAAAATAATTTTCCTTGCGGGAAAATATATCAGGTAAGTGTTTTCTAAAACGAAATATCCTGCCAAAGAAAAGAAGTATTTGGTTTTAGAAAAAAATTTTGGGCTTCACCGAGTTATCGAAGTTGACCTTTAAAACGACCATTGGGGTTATGTCGAGCACATTCACTTACACAAACACAATTCCTCGCTACACAAATGTTGTTACACATGGATGTAACCAATGAAATTATCTTTCGATCGGATGCTTATTCGTTGCATTCGCTTGAGATGTACCCCACAAATTTTGAGGGGGGTAATGTCGTGCACATTTTTTTTTTTTTTTCACTTACACAAACACAATTCCTCGCTACACAAATGTTGTTACACATGGATGTAACCAATGAAATTATCTTTCGATCGGATGCTTACTCGTCGCATTCGCTTGAGATGTACGGCTTTACGAGCATGTCAAGGTTGAGTGCACGACATTGCCCCGTTCTACTTTATATAGTAATTTCTTTGAAAGAATTAAGGCGATATTAACTTTACTGTAAAGCACAAACAAAAAAAAAAAAAAAAATAAACAAACTGATCGGACTAGGATTCGCACTGGGATCCGTCCGTGTGATAGATAGAAACATATTATTTTTACTTACAATTACAAACTTGTTAGACCTCTTCACCACTGACCTATATGATGAAGAAGTATAAAATGTGTATATTAAGGAAATATCTGTCCAAACATAAAAATTTTTACTAGAATTATGTAGTATAAATGGTTATACGTATAAGATAAGGTAATTGATGTTTGAAATTTAGTGTTAATTACTTTAATTTTTTTACTACTCGAGTCGAGTTAAAATGATGACAGTCACTTTTCTCTGTGAGCGAGTTTTTTTTTTTAATTAATTTTTACTAGAATTATAAAGTAAAAATGTATATACATTTTTCTGGCAGAAAGTATAATTAACTCAACGTATAGAAAAATTTAGGCAATTTAGAGTAAATATTACTTTATTATTTAACTATATTTTATTTGTAAAAATTACTTTACGAAACGATCAATAGTTCATACCTGAGGTAACACAGTGCAACAAATTGAAAAGAAACCAATCTGAATTTGATCTCGATAACTTTTTTAGACTAATTCAGGGTCGCTGATTCCGAATCCTTCAACCGTTTTATCTTATCCCTTCTTGGATCCAAGTTACCCTTGATTTAAAGTGCAGAGAACACTATTTTCAGTCATATGGCGTACATCCAAGAAGTAGTGTAGTTCAATTTTGCATTAAATGTCCCTGACCTCCCTCTTTAAACCATAATTTTATTTTTTCCGATTCAGCCGCTACTTTCTGAGATATTATCCACTGAAGTAAAGGTATCATAAATCTCTATAAAGGACTATATTCAATTTGTATAGCTTTACTGCAATGGATGATATCTCGGAAGACAATGGCCGAATCGGAAAAAATAAACTTATTGCTTAAGAAGAAGATCACTACTTAAATCAAAAAAAACGGTTGCCGGATTCAGAATAAGCGACCCTGAATTAGTCAAAAAAAGTTATTGACATTAAATTCAGATTTTTGTGTTGCACAGTGTAATTTATGTTTAAAATTTTGTGTTAATTAATTAATTAATTTACTATACTACCCGAGTGGGGTAAAAATTATGATTGTTTATCACTGAATTTTCTGCGTGTACCTGGACACAGTGAAATTGAAGGTAATGAAACTGCAGATAAGCTCGCTAGGAAAGGGTCATCAACACAATTTGAGTTTTATTAAATTAAACCTAAAAAATTGACTGGACAGAAGAGTTCAAAAAGGTTGAGATGACACCCTAGGCCATAAACAGTTAAAAGCATTTATGCCAAGAGTTTCTAAATAAATAACAACCAGTTAACAAAAGATACACGGACTGGATTTCTCACAGGGCATTGCCCAACAAGGAAGCACCTCTCCAACATGGGATTAGTCCAATATAAATTCTGTAGATTCTGTAATGAAGAAGAGGAAAACGCAGAACAAAATCTATGTCACAGACTTCGTTACTTTTTTATAGCGTATCCCTCTTCTAACGTGGGCACCTTACACTCAAGGGACATACTAGCATTCATTAATGTCAAGCGCCTATGGACTGACTTCTAATTAAGTCTTATCAGGGCTAGCACAATAGGCCTCATTGATTGCGGTGACATTTGGCAACTGGATCCCAACCCTTTTCTTATTCCAATTCTATCTAAGCAAAGATATCTTAAGTTTCGTACCAATATTTTTATACTCTATACTGAGGGTAAAATCATAGAGCATAGGATAAGCCAAAACAGGAATATATTCCAGATTAGCGCCACTTTCTTAGTCTATGAAACCATGTCCGTTTCTTTCTTTGTAGTTTCGCGAATTTCACGATTGAGTATTCGAAATGGCAAAAAACGACACTTCCACAGTTTTAATATCTAATTTAAAAACGTAATCCAAAACTTAAATTTTGACAGAATTGTGTGCAATGGTAAATTGATTAACATGAAAACGGGCCTTAAATTCCTCTATCTTGGAGAATAAGCAGTATATCTATATATACAAAAATTAAATGGTGTCCGTATGTATGATTTACATATTTTTTTTTTTAAATTGTTTGTTATGGTCTGTAGAAGGTTCTTAAGGGGGTGGGATGCCTTTGTGGGGAACGGGGGTTGCACCCCCCATACGAAAAAAATACAAAAAATGCTATATCTCTACAGTTATACAAGCTATGATTATGAAAGTTGATGAACTTACGCACAATGTACATATCTACCATTCACCATGCAAAACTTGGGGGATATTGGGTGTAGGAGAATTGCATTCACTTTTCAAAAATACACAAAATGCTATATTTCTTCACATATCGCAGATATCGTTATAAAACTTGGTACATACATGAATATTCTATCTACCATTTACTTTGAAAAACTTGGGCGGGGGGTAAGAAGGGGGAGTTGCACCCTACAAACAAAAAATATATAAAATGCTATATCTTTGTACCTATGGGAGCTATGATTACAAAAGTTGATACATGGATCTTTAAAAACCTTGGTGATTGGAAGAGAGCGATGATGGAGATGGATGGGACTTCGTATGTAAAGGCATCGGGAATGGGCGAAAGAAGTCGCAACCAGGCCAGCTAGTCTATATATAAATAGGCAAACTAAATCGGTTCAATCTCTATTTATATACCTAAATCTTAACCGATTTGCTTGATTATCTCTTTTGTGAAGAAGAGCAGTGCATAGGATAATACTTTTTTTTTTAAATGGGCGGTGCCACTCCCCAAATAGAAAAAACTCTCTCACGGATAAACCACTGCATCGATTTTTACAAAATTTGGTATGGAGATAGGGTTAGCACTAAGGAACGATAAAATGACCATTATGTTTTTAAGTGGGCAGAGCCACGCCCCTAATGGTATGATATGCTACCAGTGCTAAACTGCTCCGCCGATTTTTATGGAATTCGATTTAGTTGGCGAAGCCACGCCCCTAAATGGAAAAAACGCTCTCACGGCTAAACCACTGCATCGAATTTTACGAATATATGAATATAGAGTTAGCACTAAAGAACGATAACATGACCATAATGTTTTTAGTGGGCAGAGCCAAAAAAAAATTCTTACGTCTAAACCACTGCATCAATTTTTATGAAATTTGGTATGGAGATAGGGTTAGCACTAAGAAACGATGAAATGCCCATTATGTTTTTTAGTGGGCGGAGCTACGCCCCTAATGGTATGATATGCTACCAGTGCTAAACTGCTCCGCCGATTTTTATGGAATTCGATACTGAGATAGGCTTAACACTAAGGATGGCTAATTAAAAGTTGATAATTTTTAGAGGAGGGTTCCACGCCCGTAAATAGAATATACAATTTCACGGGAAAACTGCTGCATTAACTGCATTAGATCTAACTCTAGTTAATATAAAAACTTGATCATTTCGGGCGAACAACACATATTGACACTTGGCAGGCAATGTGAGTTAATTTTTCCTATGCGTGTCTCAGAAAAGTTGGCGTCAAACACAAAGTGCTTAAAAGTGTCTCTCAATTTTATTGTATGTATTAGAAAAGGTTTCTATCCTCTTAGAAAAAAAAAAAAAAAAAAAATGTGGGCGAAACCTAGCGGAACAAATACATTATGCGTTTTTTGCATAACAATTGCTTACTGATTTTGTGAAATGATTCGATTTTAATTAAGTTAATCACAACTATCAAAAAAGTATATCTTATTTCGGGTTTCAAATTTAAGGGTTCGATAGTGCTCTCTATTATAAAGAGATTCCATGTTCAAACATTTCAAGCGGTGCTGTAACCACACAATTTTTACAGTGAACACTTTATTTTCATTTTTTACTTACAGAATATAAGTTGCATCCAAGAAGCGTTGTAGGAATAGCTGGATCTTTCTCATCGGTTTCTCAAGGTCTTTGAATAAGACAATGCAATCTGTAAAAACATATTTAAAAAAAACTTTTTTTTGACTTTTGGCCAGCTTTAAGGAATGTGAACCAGTGTGCGTTTCCATTGAGAAGAAAATACTTTTAATTTCAAGACTTCTAACTGTCGACTTTTTGATTTTAAAATGTCTATGCCGCCAATATATAGTTTCAAATAATGCCCAACTGCATACACTTCATCAAATGAGAGAGAGAAAAAACTTTAACTCCAACTAAAATCGTTCGCCCCAACTGTTTGCAATGCCACCACTTTAGTGCTTGTTCAACATGCGAGTAACTGACATTTAATGACACACCATGTCGCATTGTGCGGTCATATTGATAAATTGGGTAAATAAATTTTTCACATCGAACACACATGATTGCGTTTAACTTGCTGTGAAGAAGCAATCATTCATTCATCAGATTGTTTTTTTGTTTTCTTTAACTAAACTGGGGCAAAAAGGATTTACCGCATGAATCCATAGAAAACACATTAAACTTAAATTGCACATAGTTTTGGTATGCCGACTTTAAAATAAGCCCAGTGCATTACTCATGGCTGGCGAAATCCGGAAAATCACTTCAAAAAGTTTCCTTAAAATATATGTTGCCCATTGATTTCGTCTCTTTCATTTCATTTTCACTTTAGTAGCAATCAATCGATACATTGAACATTCGAATAAAAACGGCTTAAAGGCAGATTTATTGTCGCTTGGCACCATGCGCTCCCAAAAGATAGCATATGCTACTTGGGATATAAAACGCAAATTTTTAACCGATTTATTGCATCATAATGGTAAAATAATGGCTTTGGGTCGTCGTTCAAATTCATTACACTTTGTTTTCTCGCAACCAAACGGTGGAGGAGGCGCATCGAAAATAGAAAGCTATTAAAGTAACAGTTATATGTAGATTGAGAGTGTTGTTGTTGTGGTTGGTTATTCTTCCAACCAACAACAATAGCAATCGCTGTTAACTCATGATACGTCTGGCAATAGAAATATCTTATCATTTTGTGATAACTTAAAGAATGCCCATGCCGTTCGTAGTTCAAATGTTATTCGATATCAATTTTAGATTATTTCCCTTCCTGAGAAAACGTCATCTGGCTGTCTAAACGTTTCAATAGTTTTTTTTTTTTTTTTTTTTGTTTGGTACGTAAGTACATACGATATATGAGTTTGTTTGTTAACTCTGATGGTGTTTGATATATGAGACCATGTGCTTGCATCACATGTTGGCACAAAAAATTCGAATTGGAAGAGTTATTGTATTCTCTCACAAAGCAAGTGCAAAGTTAAAAGTGCGTAATTTTCTATACATTTAGTGCACCATCTTATGTGACTGACAAATTCTTTGAGCTCTGAGACTTACTTACTTGTCTAAACCTACAGGGTTTTCGTATGCAAAGTTCTTTGAGTTGGATCTTCTTCATTTGATAATTTAACGATTTTGCGACTAACGGAGGTACATACAGCAAAATACGAAATTACTCTAATATATTACACAGAAAAAAATATATCAAAATTACCAGCAACGGGCTATAAAATGCGTGCAAATGAGTTTAGGTCTTTTGTGAGTCAGGTCAGGAAACACAAGGCATCCGCATATCGATTTTTATAATAAATAATATAATAAAACTGAGTTATGAACCACATTTTTTCCACAAAACTTTATTGAACAGGATGACAAATTTGGTTTTTTGTTTGGTAATTATCTGTTATAATAGAAAGTAATTTCAAAGCAAATGGAGTTTCAGTCAAATTTATTATAATGATGGCAGTAGTGCTGATGGCTAAGGCGCGCATCTATCACACCGTGCATATCTATCGCACGACCAGTTTTTCCGGTTCAAATCCCTCCCAATGTTAAAAGCAAAAACATTTTTTTTTTTAAATTTCATTGCTTTTTTTGGAATTTTAATTGATTAATTTTTATTTTAATTGTTTCTTTTTTTTAATAAAAATTGTTTGAAAAAAAATTAATAATGAAAAAAATTATATTTCTGTTTAAAAGTATTTACTGTCGTGTTAGATAATTTTGACTATGCTAATATTGAAATATTTCCTTCTAAGCAGCTTTAAAATTTTTATTAAATTTTTAGGTAGTTTTTAATAAAAATGTAAAATGATTTACAAAAGTTCAGTAATTTTTTAACGGTTTTCGCTACAAAAATTAAAAACCTTTTCTTTCCGTGCACTTGTTCGTTTATTTATATGAAAAGCCCCTGTTATCTATTTATATTTGCTTGAGTTCCAATATATTAGTTTTCTGTGAAGCTTGCTATGAACATAACAGTATCAGTACTGTTAATAAGCACACAGAACTAGACTTATTATACAAGGGGCAGGGAACCATACGTGAAGAAAGAGAACTCCGTCTCCGATCGGATAGTTGTGGAAATTGATGGTTGGTGTCTCATCTCAAACTGTTCCAAATCAAAATAAACTTTTTTAAAATCAAATAAAGCCCCCTTTCCAAGCCCTCCCGAAGGTCGATCTTTTTTCAATTTAATTTAAACATTAAAAAAAAAAATCGACATGTTAAACTACATACACCTCAGATGTAGGGGAGATGTGTGTATCTTGGTCCAAGTGTCGATTGCCGCTCAACAACTGCACGTTTACGATGATGTTCTTCTATAGATTATTCCGCTCATGCCAATGATTGATCTTAGTTGGTTTCAGACTGTCAAGATGTATTTTTTTGGAGTAAACTACGAAACGTTTGGTGAGAATTTTACTTGAAATATTTAAGTTTAACAACACCAGCAAGGAAGTTTAGTTATTGTTTTAGGCTTTAAGTGTGTTTTGGATGTATTTTCATTAATAAATGTTATGGTAGTTGACAGTTTTAAAAACCTTGGACCTATGCTTACTAATGAGCGAGCCTTTTTCGACGGGCAACCAGGAAGCCCCAATGGCCTATCAAAATAATATTATTATTATTATTTACGTGATTTATGTATTTATTTACAACCAGTGTTTAATTAATTATTTTTTTCTAAATGTATTTTTTTGTATTATGATTTTTGTTTATGACTTTTTATTTTTTTTTATTTTTTAATTTTTTTTTTTTTTTTTAAAAAAAATAAAATTTGGGGAGCATACTATGAATCTTCAAACAATATTCTTGTAAGTCTTCGAAGACAGTTTTAGCGACTCTTCGAAGAATCTTTTTATGAGTCCCAGAAGTATCTTCTAAGCGACTCGCCTGTACCGGACAGTTTCTCCCGAATGATGAGTCTTCTACAATCAAAAGACAAGCTCGTCGGCGATCAATTAAATCTTCATGGAGTTTTCCAGGCGAAGCTTCCGGGATCGAAAATGCTAGCTGGGATGGTTCTTTCATAATTTATTATAATTTATTATATAATTTTTTTTTATAGTTTTTACATTGAAATCGATGAGACACGTATTTTTTCCTTTTGCTTGATATTGAGTTCTTTCGTCGTGGGGAATTTTTTAAAATTCGTCTACAAACTCAATTTTGCGCTATTGTCGCATGTCAATTTTCACGGAAAATGTGATAACTTTGCAAAAAAACGTCCGATCTTCGTAATTTTTGGTATGTTTGTAGCTAAGAGGTTCCTCTAAAAGAAAAAAATATGATTCAGGGTATATTTCAAAAAATAATTTTTATATCGTCATTTGAAAAAAAAAAAATCAAAAAATTTTTGACTTGAAAAATTTCCAATTGCATAATTTTTTTTTTTTCTTGATATTTGTTTTTTTAAATAGCCATACATATAAACAATATTATGTAGCAGCCTCTATTAGCCCAAATTCTTTGTATGGGAATTATGATTTTTTGAAAAAACAGTCCCAATTATTTAGTAATTTTGGGCTTCATTCATGATATACTTATGTTATCATTTCGTCAGAAGTAGCTCAATCGTTATGATATTTTGTCTGTCAACAGTCAAAGGTCCGTTCTAGAAGAAAGAATCATGAAGTGTAGTACATTTTTGGACATTTTTTTTATAACCGTCTTTAAAATAGAAAAAAAATCAAATGACTTTTAGCCCAAAAATGTTAGCATAGCTACGATTTTTCCATTCTTTATTACTGTTTTTGTATATCAATTTGTAAGTAGACAATTTTCAGAAGCTTATTCATACCTTAATTTCGTTTTTTATTCAATATTATTTTTCAAACTCCATGCAAGTAGGTACATTTATTCGAGTAATTTGATTATTGCTGCAACATTGTTCCACTGGGTCTTCTTGGTCTTTCTGAACTTTTGTACGTCACGAGCTTCAAGTAATTTGACAGCCACATTTGGAGTATGCTTCTGAAAATTGTCTACTTACAAATTGATATACGTGTACAAAAACAGTAATAAAGAATGGAAAAATCGTAGCTATGCTAAAATTTTTGGGCTAAAAGTCATTTGATTTTTTTTTCTATTTTAAAGATGGTTATAAAGAAAATATCCAAAAATGTACTACATTTCATGATTCTTTCTTCTAGAACGGACCTTTGACTGTTGACAGATAAAATATCATAACGATTGAGCTACTTTTGACGAAATGGTAACATATATCATGAATGAAGCCCAAAATTACTAAATAATTGGGACTGTTTTTTCAAAAAATCATAATTCCCAAACAACAAATTTGGGCTAATAGAGGCTGTTACATAATATTGTTTATATGTATGGCTATTTAAAAAAAAAAAAATATGAAGAAAAAAAAAAATTTTGCAATTGGAAATTTTTTAAGTCAAAAATTTTTTGATTTTTTTTTTTCAAATGACGATATAAAAATTATTCTTGAAATATACCCTGAATCATATTTTTTTCTTTTAGAGGAACCTCTTAGCTACAAACATACCAAAAATTACGAAGATCGGACGTTTTTTCGCAAAGTTATCACATTTTCCGTGAAAATTGACATGCGCAAAATTGAGTTTGTAGACGAATTTTAAAAAATTCCCCACGAAGAAAGAACTCAAAATCAAGCAAAAGGAAAAAATACGTGTCTCATCGATTTCAATGTAGAAACTATAAAAAAAATTATATGCAAAAAAAAAAAAAAAACTGCCTGCACGATTTGAGATGAAATGACCCATATATAAAATGTATTCTCTTTTATTTTTGATGGTTCAAGGTATCATTGTCACGGCATTTGATGCTGTAAGCAATATGAAAATATAACTTAATAAAAAAACTAAAGAAACTTTTTTGGAAAATCCGGCACTGAAATAACATTTTTATTAGTCAATGGCCAAGCAATTTTTGTCGATTAAGCATGGTAATCTCTATGATTTTGAAAATTCATTAAATATATAATAAGCTATGCATAAGCCAAGTGCTTCGACGCCTAAATTTAAAATTTTTGGAAAAGTGGAGTTAGTCACTTTGTGCTATGAACGGCTCATATATTATTCAGTTACATCACGAGAGGATTCTATGCACCGAATATAATATTTCTTGGAGTTAAAAAGTGATCAGTTGCATTGAATCGAAGTTAAAATAAGTATAATAAGATATCTGAAAGTGTTAAAGTCTTAAAATAAGAAAATGAATCCCCAAGGATTAAAAAGTTTAAGAAATTCGAAAAACCAATAATATCAAAAAAATTAATAAAAATGGATTAGTATTGAAAAGTATCAAATATTGTGATATCAAGAAGTTTTGAAAAAGTCATGAAAATATCGAATAAATCCAAAAGTGTTCATCCCACTTAGCAAAAAATAATAAGAAATCTTTGACTTTGCATCAGCACTATAAAACAACATTTTTAAATTAAGTTAAGCACCTATACGGCTCAACTGTTGAACTTTTTAAAATGGAACGTTTACTAATTAAATGAAAGCTCTCTACACTCGTGATCTTAGAGGCGCTATGACCTCAATCAATTTTGCGCCAACTTTTTATTGCTGTATGATCCCAAAATAGCTTGGAAACGCAAAACAATAAAACATGCGTTTATAATATGTATAAATATAATATAATTCTTGTATTTTTCGTAATAAATCAAACCATTTGTTAATTTGTTTGTTTTTAAATGTATTTTTATACCGAAAGGTATTTAGGTAAGTACTTGCATATATGTTTTTCCTAATGTGTTCAGCTAAAAATATAAAAAAATACTGATTAATTAATTCTTAAATTTGAAATCAAGTTGAAAATAAGTTTGGCGAAATAACAAGCCATAAAAAAAATTGTTCGTCAAACCATAAACTTTCTAGCATAAGTTCTAGTTGAGACACTGTTCGGAATCATATTTCAGTGAAGCTCGTTTAAACTTGTCAAACTATGCTATTTACAAACGTGAGTTTTTCATTTTAGAAATTCTTAGCATGCTACTTTAATTAATTTTCAAAAAGGAAACCTCCTTTACATGACCATCCTAATAAATCAATTCCAATGGTTTTCTTAGCATCACAAATGCATAAAGTAAATGAATCTTAATCCAAAATTTATTTCAATAATAAAGTTAAGACAAAAACGCTCGTAATTGTCATAAGCATACTTGGATACTTGGATTAAACAGCTCACGTTTACGATGATAAAATAGCGTCTGAAGGACGTCATTTACTGGATGTGAACGTACGCTAAATCCCGCTAACTGCAATTGCATTTTCATCTCTAATTGAATGGTGTGACATTGTCTTTGGCCATTGCTGAGGGTCTGTTTTCATATGGCAAATTCATTCACTGTCTTACCCAGTTTTTGTGTGCTACTCATACCCATGACGATGTACATTGTACATAAATACAATTCCAAACACGTAAGGCATATGTATCACCAAGTGCACGCTTATGCTAATTTCGTTGTCACATTTGAAAACGTAAACGTTTAAAAACATTTATTCACTCTGAAGAAACGTATGTAGGTGGCAAGAGGGGATTGGGTGTTGTATGTAGTCTTCTGATGGGAATTTTTGTCAGCGCTGTTTGATGTCAAACACAATGACAACCGATGAATGAAGCGCTACAGTAAACATCATCCTAATGTTGAAAAGATGCTTCAATCGAGATGTTGTTTTGCGAGAGAAAAGAAAAATGTGATTTATTATCAATCTTGAGTTCGGTTAATTGAGTAATTAATTATTTAAATTGTACGTACGTATGATGTGTGTGAGTTTTGATTGAACAATTTGTACACATTAAATTTTTTATTTCTAAAAATTTTAAATTCGGAAAACTACGCATTTTGAATACTTAATAGGATTATTCTCCAAAATTCATTTCATATCCCTGAATGTAACACTATTGCGTATTGCATCTTAACTCGCAGTTTGGTTGGCATCTAAAAATTCGAATTACCAATGGCAACCGAATCATTTAGTTGGCTTTGTAGTAGCCAATTTAAGCAATTTTTTAAGTTATCTTTTGGAAAAATTTTAGCGGAGTCAAATAGGGAATGGTTGCAAAGCAAAACCGAACTTTAGAAGAAAGTTTTTTTATTAAAAACTTTATAAGCAAAATAAAAATTCATCAATTGTAAATGATATCTATTTACTAGGGGTAATTTTAAAGTCCACGGAATGGGTGTAAATGTAGTGGAAATACAAATTCAATTTATTTTACTGCTGCCCATGTGAATTTTTTTTCAGAATTTTTTGGAACTTTTTTAATTGTTTTTTTATACCCTACACCCAGGGTATATTCACTTTGTCCTTCCGTTTGTAACGCGGAGAAGGAGGCGTGGCAGATATAGAAAAGTATATATATTCTTGATCAGCGTCACCTTCTGAGTCGATATAGCCATGTCTGTCTGTCTGGCTGGCTGGCTGGCTGTTTGTGGAAATACATTTTTTGAGAAAACTAAGCAAGATAATTCAATGAAATTTGGTGCACAGCCTCTGTCCTCGGTCAATGGACACGCCTACCGCTCATACAAAAAATATGTTCAAAATGCAATTTTAGGAGTATTTTTCGTGATAATGCAACCAAAATACACGTAAATACAACAAATTGTAAGCGCAAGCTCTGAAAAAAAAAAAACTGACCGAGTTCGAACAAGAAGGCCTGGCACCTCTCATATAAGAAAAAGCTTCAAAACGCTATACTGAAAGCGTTTGTTGAGATAATCGAACTAAATGTTACTCAGACACTAAAAATTATAACTGAAAGCTTCAAACAAAAATTGGATAAAATCGGACAAGAGGGCGTGGCATCTCCCTTATACGCAAAAGCTTCAAAACGCTTTACTGAAAACATTTTTTGAGATAATCCAACCAAATTTCACTCAAATACTAAGAACTATAAATTCAAACTCTGAGAAAAAAATGGTTGAATTCGCACAAGAGGGCGTGGCACTTCCCATATAAGCAAAATTTTCAAAATACTGCAGTGCAAGTTATTTTATGTTTAGCCAGACCAAAGGTAACACCCTTACTAGTTTTTTTTTTTTGACCTAATTTTGGAAAGTTATTAAATGTCCGCAAAAGTTCTGAAAAAAATCACATATAACCTTTGGACGATTCTAAGCATTTTTTGGCTTCTACATTTTTTTCGTAGATGCCTTAATTTTGAGTTGAAGAACTTTTTTCGACCGCATAAACAAAATTTCCATGTTCGAGCAGACATGTTTCGGTAAATTTTTAACCAACGAAATTGTTTAATTTAACGTTTTAAAGAAAATTTTATCTATTTTTTTTTTATACACACCTATATCTTTACTTTATCTTACCTTAAAAAAGTTATAGGTAAAAAAGTAAAAAACACAAGAATTCGAAATTATTATTTTTTGGTTTCAACATTTTTAGCATAAGCTATTCTTTTTTTTTTGAATTTTTTAAATAAACTTTTTCGATGCCAAATTTAATTCTCTACAAAAAGTTTACTATAAAAAATATCAAAATTTTGCTTTATTTGTTGGATATATTAAAAAAACTGTAAACTGCACCCTCTCCCCGATTTTCACCCTCTAATTTAATAGCACTCCGCGGTTTTTTCGGTGCCATTACATAATCCCCACGGACATAACCCCCATTTCGTAAGTGGGTGTTATGCCCGCAAATTATTCGGACTTAAACCCCATTTACGAAATGGGGACTATGGCCAAAAATTTTTTCGGATATAATCCCCAGAAAAATTAAGACATAATCCCCATAACAATTATTTTGTTATTGACAACGCCACAAGAACAAAATTAATATTTTTAGTTAAGTAAGATATTACGACTTCTCTGAAATTTGGACTGATTTTTTTTCCAATACCGGCTTGGCGGCGTCATAAATCAGTCATGAATCGGTCTTTAATATATCTAACACCTAGTTTGCTAGCCACAGTATTTTACATAAGAGTAGGGGTAAGTGGAAGCCTGCGACCGCAGTTCAGGATTTAAAACTCCCAAAAATCTAACACCAGCCTCGCGGCGGCCCTCGGCCGCGGATCAGTCTGTAATATCCAACACCAATTCTATACATTTTTTAAATAGATTGTTGTAAAAATTTTATTGAATCTTAATTAAATTTGTCGGATATAACCCCCATTGAGATTATGTCCGAATACCAAAATGGGGATTATGACCGAAAATTTTCGGACATCAATAGACTATTTCGAAGCCTTCCTTCCGCAGCGCAGCCAATGCAGCTATGGTCAATTTTCAATTTATTTTTTCTATGAAGGCTTTCTTGAATCACCCTTAGATTGCAGCGTAATATTTTCTAACTATGGAGACACCATTATCTTTGTAATCGATCAGCAGAATCGCTTTCGAGTCCCAAAAGACTGTCTCCATGATTTTTCCAGCTCACAATGACACCTAAAAACTTCTTTGGTTGTAGTGTGACTTTGCGTGCTACTGCATAGACTCCTGTTTATACTCATGTTCATAATGTTGAACCCAAATTTCGTCCCAAGTAACGATTCTAGCCAATACTCAATCTCTGTCGTCACTACAGAGGTCCAAAAAGTTGCTAGAATACTTCAAGCACTTGTTTTATTTGAACTTCGTGCGCATTCGTCTTGCGCTGACCTTAGTTATGTCAAGGTTATCGTGAAGAGTTTTCAAAGTGGTTGATCTGTTGCTTCAACCATTTCCAATATTAATTTTTAGACTTCTTAAATAATTTCCGGAGTGATCCTTGCCTTGCTTGAAGAGGTTCTACCACTTGTAGATCATAGCTTACCTCTTTGCTTGACAAAAAAATTTGTAACACTACAATACTCGCTTTGCTCCATATTTGAGATTTTATACGGGATTGATGTGTTGGGTCGACGATAGTTCAAAGTCTAATGACCCAAAAAATTAAATGAAAAATGCATTGGGGTAGGAGAATAATATATTGAACAGAAAAATAAATTAGCAAATTTATTTCCGAACTTAAAAACTTCCCCTCGTATATTGTAATATTATGCCACTAATGAAGCAAAATCAGGTAACATACAAGTGTCATAGCAGATGAATGGAAATAAATTAAGCTTCCTTACATATGTACATTGGTTTAAATATGCTTTTTTCAAAAACGGTTATTTTTATTTTATTTGAATTTGCAAAAAAATTTTCATATCAGCCGTTTTATTGTCAAATTGTCGAAAATATCATTTGATCACACCATTGAATTTGCGTCTTAAATTACTATCGATGTTTCCCAATGTTCAACACATGTAAATTTGGTTTCTTTAAAGTCGCAACAGCCAATCCAGGCAACGTATTGCATCAGAATATCTGCGGCAAAATGCTTTGTGTACGGTCAGTAGCCTCTTTTACGATTTTCAACGTAATGATCAGTATATAAAATGACAATTTCAAATGAAATTATGGCTCGCCATTGGTGAAGACCAATAACAGTAAGAAAGTAAAGTAAAGAATACGTTTATTATCTGAACTCGAAAAAATCCAGTTTGGTTGGTAAAGGTTTTTCTTAAATTTTATTTTTTTTTTTTTAAAAAAACACCAGTAAATTTTACTGCGCTCTATTGAACGTTATATGGGAGGTTCTCAAATGGAAACAAGTTACAATATTTAAAATATTTAAGTTTTAATCAATATACCAGACGATTTTATACTTTTTGTACTACATATGTGTCGTTAAATATTAAAACTGCAAGTCCCTCACTGATAAGAAGGCAAAATAAAATAAATCAAAATCAATTCAAGGAAATGTATTTTAATTTGCCTTCTTATCAGAGAGGGACTTAGGCACGTATGTTAGAGTAGCCCAAAATTTTTAAATTTTTGGAATTGCGCTCCCACAGCATCAAAATGTTCTCTTTGATGTAAATAAGCACTATGTAAAATTTGGTTCGTTTCAGAGAATATTTTATGCATCCCAAACCATTTTAAAAACCGAAAAGTGGTCCTGAATATGGGAAAGTATTTCAAAATTTTAACTGATAAATGTTTTATATGGATTTTCAGCCGCTTAATTCGAATCTGCAATTTATTTCTCTGTACGTTTTGCAGTTTTAAAGATATTGTCCATTCAAGGTGGAAGATAAAGATATAAAATGGAATGGCCAATATCACGAAAATTATAGAATGTGCATAGCTATGGTGTTTCGTAATTTCAGAAAAAGTCTAGGATGACAATCAATTTATGCATTTCTTGTCTTTGCAATCACTAGCGAAATTTTCCGGAAAATATTTGTGTAGAATACATAAGCCCATTAAGCCGAATTTTCGGAAAAAGGTGTCAAAAAGACCCATAAAAACAGGATATAATGGGTTGTGATGCTTAAAAAAATAGTTTGTTGTGTGATGGCATGGTGACGTTGATCAAGAAGTTTTATGAAAGCACGGAAAAACATAAAAATGTACTAACATTTGCAATTTTATTTCAACCTCCTCAGGGTGGCTATATGGGGTGCAAGGGGGTCTGAAATAATATATTTCTCTACCTACATATATGTACCATATTGCCCACCAACTTTTCAAGTACAAGTTTTTTGACTTATGTCAGATTATAACCTCATTTTTTATTGCATATATGTTTTCTTTCGAGCAAATCTACTGAATCCGAATTCAGTCTTGGAATTGCTCTACCTCGTATGGTTTTTGAGATATTCTAACCTAAAAGTTCAAAAACACGATATTTGAGGTTATATAGAATAAATAATATTCTTCTTGGCTATTAAAGGACTTACTCTTTTTTCATTTTTTCTAGGTCAAAAAGACCTTTTTTCTTAAAGGTTCTGGATATTTTTTTATAAAGAGTGTGTCGAAAAAACGTACCTTTTAAAAATATATAAGATATTTTATTTATTCAAATTATTCATTTTCGATTGTTATTTCTTTCAAAATGGACAGCGAAATAAAAGTACGTGAAGAAATAGTTAAAACTTTTTAAAAAAATCCATTGTCGATTTTCAAAAAAATAGCAACAGATCTCAAGGTTCATCGTCACACTGTTTCAAAAGTCATTAAGCAGTATAAAGAAGACTTAAACATTGCACGAAAAACTGGACCAGGAAGAAAAAAAGGTCCAACAAATATTGGTAATGCAAAAGATGTCGAACAACTCTTTCGAAGAGCTCTGAACACTTCTGTCAGAAAAGCAACTCGTGTAGTTAAATGCTCTGATTCTTTTGTGAGCAGAACCAAAGCTAATGCTGGGCTGAAGTCGTATAAAGTTCAGAAATCTCCAGATAGCATTGCGGTAAAGAATTTAGAAGCGAAAAAACGAGCTAAAAAATTGAGGTCTAATTTTATAAAAAATGTACGTGCTGTGTGATGCATGATGAAACCTATGTTCTGGCAGACTTTTCACAACTTTCTGGTCAAGATTTTTATGTGGTTGATGGACGAGGTAATATTCAGGAACAATATCGGACAAAAAAGTAAACAAAATTCCCTAAGACATGTCTGACTTCAAGCGTAAATGGACCGGCTCCTCCAAAAAGGTAACGGAAATAACTATAAAATCGTTAATGACAGGATTCCCGGAAAAGGTGGATAGATTTATGAATTCCGATTAATATTTTAATGTTAAATGAGTTTCTGTAACACATTAATAAATTCACATATTTTTAAGAATTTTTAAATTGAACGGTTTAAGTTTTATTTAACTTTAAGCGTGTATACGTTTTTTTCGACACACTCTTTATAATTTCAAAAATATTTTAAAAATAAGTACTAAATTTTCTCATTTTATGTTTTTTAGACTTGGCATTGGCTTCTGAGTGACTCAATTATTAAATTCAAAAAATTATTTTGCACATTGATAGGGTAATTTTACCTTTATTTTGTTTTTAAATGAAGAAGAAGAAACAAAAATTATACAAATAAGTACTTAAGTGTTAAATAATAGGTTCCTTATGTTAAGCTTCTGCGTAATACGATTTTCTGGAACACCCTGTATTCACAGATAAGTTCAATAGATAGAACAAAGCCCCTAAGTTTGCATTTAGTTGGTGCAATCGATTGCATTCAAACATCTATCTATCTTATCAAATGCACAAGCGTAACATGACAATTGACAAATGACTTCTATACTGAAGTGTGCGTACGTATTCTGGCACAAACCACTTGTTTTTACAAGATTCTTGACCCTGAAGATACTCGTAAGCCACCACATACAAATGTATGTATATTGAGCTATAAAGTTGCATACACAATTCTTTTTAATCTGTCTGCAACATAAGAGGAAATTTAGATTTTATCGCTTCAATTTCTATTAATCATTAATATTTTGTAAAAAATATAAGCTTTTGTAGTGCTGAAAATGTGAAATGGGACAGATACAGAGATAAAGTTGTAGAGAGGGGAAATTGTTTTTGCGTAGGTTGTGTATTTTGCAATTTGGTACACGGATGTCGTCTTTTTTTTTGAGTATTGTGAGAAATAGTTTATTAGGTGCTAAAATCTATCATTTGCAATGGTGATGGAGACATATAAGATGATTTCCTAATCTTATATGTCTCCATCGAGAATTGAAGTCTTTAGAAATTTTTGGTATTGTCATTGAACTGATAGCGAGGGCATCCAAGTCCCAAATACATCGTCTCTATCGAGTGCAATCTTTTGCGATAACTTTGATTTCTAACATTTCTAGCTTGAGCCTTTCCTTGAAAGGTTTTCATTCCATTACAGTAACATGATTCCAACATTTTTACTTTACAAAAATCCTAACTCTTTACGGTGGTTTATATTTCTATTTATTAATGTACAAGATTTTCATGGCACATTATGCCATTCAAGCATTGCTAGCTCGAAAAAATATAATTTAACAAAAAATATCCCATAAGAAATACTTTGTTTTTATTGGCTTGAATCAAAGTTCAGTTTTATAGCAAAAAAGAATAGCAAAGCTTTTCTAAAAACAATAATTCTAACAAAGAAAAATCTTTGAATGATTTGCTTGACATTAGTCAGACTGCTAAAGTACAAGAAGATTATTATACCAGTACATAAAAAGACATACCCCTTAAAGATTTTCTGTTATTGTCAATGACTTCAAAATCATTTACTATGGCCAATAAAGACAATATAAAAAGTCGTTAAAGAGAAGATTTGCATTGTAAAATTTTGCATATCAAAATAAAATTGCAATAAAAGTTCGCCACAGTTCAGCATCAGCTCCGAAATATTTTTGCAGAGTGTGTGCACAATAAATGCATCCAGTATTTATACGCAAAAATAAAAACTTAAAGACAAATCTTATATATTTGCATATTTCGGACAGAATATGACTAAAGATTATTTTCAGCAAAAGGTCCTTTTGCGCATGATTGGATGTTTGTTGATTCGGTGATTATTGCGGTTGTAGAATTTTATTTTTAGTTCCAGTGAAAGTGGACACAACAACGATAAAAGTTGAAAGATTGCATCAGCATCGACCGAATTCGCTTGTTCTTAAAATTGTTAATTTATTCTGCTTTCATTTAGTTATTTAAATCGTAACGTATTGTGACTCAAATGTCATGAATCGAAGTTCTTAAATAAAATGTTAACTACTTGTTAAAGTGGGCACGTGGAAATACAAAACGATCGAAGTCGCAATTAAATTGCATAAATATTTTAAAACAAAAAACTTTGAGAAAAAAACCAGTTCCAATGATTATTACAAATGTTCCACATCAAATTATGCCATTAATTTAGTTTATTAAGGTATTTATGGCGAATTTCAGAAAAAAAAAAAATAAGGAAATATAATGGAAATAATAAAAATGCTCCGATTTAAGCAGCACATATTAGGTCAGGTGAGAGTGGCGGCAATTGCCTAGAGTAGTCTGACCATTTTCTTGATGGCTCAATACGGGACAGAGAAAAATTTATTTTAACAGATAGGTCAAAAGAAGTAGTCTACAATATATGGTCTATGGTCCATAATCTATGGTCTATAATCTTTCTTTTATGGTCTATGTGCAATAATATATTGTCTGTGATCAGTCTTTTATGGTCTATGGTCGATAATATATGGTCAATGAACTGTCCTTTATGGTCCATAATCTCTGGACTATGATATGTCTTTTATAGACTACCGACCATAGATATGGTCTATTATCTGACCATTATGATACATGGTCTATAAGCTTAAATTGTTCAATAACATAAAGAAAAATACACAAAATCCGGAACATTTCCGGGACGTTTTTGAATCTGGGATACGGTGGCAAAATCCAGGACTGTCCCGCGAAATTTGGGACGATTTGTCACTAGAAAGTATCAATCCATTTACAAAAAAAAGTTCGCTTCAAACCGCTCATTTCAAAAATCGGTTTTAATTTTTAAGGAAAAAAATTTTTTTTTTTCAAACAATATGCAAATAAATAAAAAAAAGAATTTTGCATAGTTTTAGGGGACGATTTTCACTTCATAAAATTGAAGCCAATAAAAAGTCATAAATTTCAACTCTATGAAGTTTCCTCAAATTGTTGAAATTGAAGAAGTTATAGCGAATCTAAAACTTTAGTACAAAATATGAAAAACAGAATGTTCCAATACGAAAATCGCCCCCGAAAACTGTGCAATATTCTTTTTTTTAACATTTGACATTGGAAACCGTATGCAAATAAATAAAAAAAGAATCTTGCATAGTTTTAGGAGGCGATTTTCTGTTTCAAAAACGTTTTTCATATTTTGTACTGAGGTTTTAGATTCGCCATAACTTCTTCAATTTTAACAATTTGAGGAAATTTTTCGGAGATGAACTTTATGATTTTTTATGGGCTTCAATTCTATGAAGTGCTATTGATTCCTTAGGGTGGTAGAAACTGCGATAATACGTACAACTAGTCGAAAAAAACATTTGAGATAAATTATTTCTTTGAAGGACAAGACATTTACAACGATATACAAATCGTGTATTATTTAGAAGTCGAAAAAAAAAAACTTTTTATTTTTTACTTCAAAATTAAAACCGATAAGCTTTTAAAATGGAGGGCTTACAGCGAACTTTTTTTTTTTGCATAGGGATCAATACTATCTAATGGATATTGAAAATTTGGTGTGACATGTTTGCTTAATCAACTCAAATTAAAACAGAGTTATGATGGAACAATTTTGATGAAGTGTCTTTTCGACTGGCCCAAAAGTTGTATGAAAAATTTTAAAATCGTAAATCCCAATGTTTCCGCACGAAAAATATTCAGTTTGGACTAACAATAATAATGCAATTTTTTGACCCGAGATCCGGTTATTCTAAATCGACCCGGGTTGAGCTTCTTTATTAGGAAAATGCAGAAATCTGACTTTTTTTCTATATTTTTATATAAAACAACCACAAAACTCAATAAAATACATTTTAGCTGTTTTTAATTAAAAATAACATACAATTTCCTTTCCAAAGAACCCAAGACGTGAGAAATCGGTTGAAAAAGCACGATATTCGATAACACTAAAGTCTAAGGAGTACGGAAAAAAATTTGAAAACTACAAAAATTTTATGACTCATAAAAAATTGGAATAAGATTGCATTCAGTTTGTCAAGAAAGTCTTTTTACATTGAAAATAAATTCATATTTCAACTAAAAAGCAAAAAAAACGTATTTCTTTCATTTTTACCAAACTTTTTTTCACGAATAAAAGTTGCTTACTATATTTAAAAAAGATTCGTGAATAAAAAAAAAATCAACAAAAACAAATAATACTCGATTTTTGAAGTGTCAAGAAAGTCTTTTTACAAATAAAAAGAAATGTTTTTATGTTAAATTTTTAGTATCTTCCTTGTTTACAGCCATCTTTGAATGACCACCATAAGCATCTACCACACATTCAAGATGTTTTTACATAGAAGGAATCAAATTTCCAGGTTGTAATTACTCGGTTATTTCCAATATTGTATTTTCAAATGAAGTTCGGTATTTGGTTGCCTTTCAGCGACCTTTTTCGTCAAATAGACCCACAAATTTTCGATAGGATTATAGTCGGGACTGGATGCATTAGTCATCCATCACTTTGTCACAGTTAAACTGAAGCCACATTCGCGCCATAGTCGCTTATGCTTTCGATCATTACGCTGACAGAATTTGAAATGGGGTTTTCAGTCCCTAATAAACCCGAATTGTCAAGTTTTTTAATGCAAAATGGTAACACAGTCTTTCTTTTTTTGATTTGCAGACGATAGAAGAATTGTTTCGTGCGTGGTGTGACAAAATCACTTTAGTCTTTATTCGCATATGACTTCAGTTGCTCTACTGTTGCACTCAAACGTTTCGGAATATCCATTTCTTCATCTCTATCATCAAAATTGCCAAGAGCTTGAACCATTTTCCTTTTTAATTCGAGTGGAATATTTTCATCAAAAAATCCTAAAGCAACTGCCTCCTCTGACAAATACCATAAATGGTTTCTCATTTTGCACAATAAGGCGTTTTAAACGTTTGGATCGAAATATGCTAAGGCATCTTGAATGATACGTAAGTATTGTCGTGGAGCATTCACATCGCTCATGTAACCGAACCAATAACGTACAAAAATACGCGTCAAGAAAACACCAGTGTTTCAAATGGTTTTCAGTTCTGATGCTGTCATTTTAAATTGCTCGCGTAGCAAAAAATTTTGAACATTGAACATTACCTTGAGCATGCGATTCATCGCGATATTTTCGTTTGCGGTCTTCTACTATTTCCAGATGATTTGCTTTGCGTTTTTGTTTTCGAGCCAGCGTACACGGAGAGAATTTTGAGCTAAAAACAATCCCAAACCAATCAATTTTGGGTGTGATTTTCAGCTTGTCCATAATTTTCTTGATATCAAGTAATAATGTGATTGTTTATCAAAAAAATTAATATGCCCATTTGAGCTCAATTCAATTCAATTTGGGATTGTTCGTAAAAAATTTATTAAACGCTTTTGTACTTGTTTATAAAAAAAAAAAAATATTCCCATTTTTTCTTAATAATTTCTTATATAGGGGAGAGTCCCCGGTTGTGGCCATAGTTTACATTTTGAGCTGTAACTTTTGACTGACAAATATTTATGCAGATATAAATATATCAATGTGAAGGTAGAAGCCTTAGGAAACTGCTGATACAAGAATATCGGTGGTTATAAAAAGTTATTCATATTTTTGTAAAGTGGTCATTTTCGACCATCGAAAATTTTGTCACCGGTTGTGGCCACCCCTTTAAAATGATGGAAAAAAATTGAATGAAGAGACTTTTCTTACTTTATCTCACGGAAAAGACATTTATTGAATTTTGACAGCTTTCAGTTCCGAAAATAAAAACAATGAGTAGTGATTAAGTCGTGAGACAAAAGAAAATTCAGAAGTATGAAAATCGTTAAAAATGGAAACTTGATTATTCACTTTCATCATCGGTTTCGCAATGCTTGCAGGTGTAATAGCCGGCATGCATGTTAGCGCACTTCAAATGGACCGGTTGGTGGCACACGTTGCATTCGATGGAGTTTTAGGCGGTTAATTTAATGGGCAATAGCTCCATGCATAGAATGCAAAAATCGAGATCGTCTTCTTCATCATCAAATAAAAGAGCCTTTTTGGCACTGGCCCGTTTGGGATTGGCCCGTTTAGCCACTGGTTCGACTGGTGTTTTCGTAGTTGCTCGCTTAGCAGGTCTCTTTCCTCGTGTTTGCTTAGTTTCCTGGGCTTTCTGCTTGGCAGAAAGCATACATGCATCACGATAACCTCTTATGATGGTTATGTTTACATAAACAACTGTATTTAACAGTTTTGCAAACGAATACGCCCCTTTGAGCGATCAAAAATGGGTGGCCACAACCGGTGACATTTTGGTAGCCACTACCAAAATCAATGTACCAAAATGTCCAAAGACACCTCAGTACATCGTAACATCCCATTATGGGATGTC
Organism: Calliopum simillimum; assembly: GCA_951812925.1. Lineage (NCBI taxonomy): Eukaryota > Metazoa > Arthropoda > Insecta > Diptera > Lauxaniidae > Calliopum > Calliopum simillimum. The sequence continues at coordinate 122,820,598 of OX638368.1, forward strand.
AGTAGTACTTACTCTATTATAAATACCCAATTCGACTGTCGAGCAGGAATTATTTAAGCAGTAGATGACATAGTCATATTGAGAATCATAAACACACAGAATAAACACAAATTAAAATTTATTTTTTGATAAACAATCACAAAATAGCTTGAATTAAGCAAAAAATGGGCTTATTTTTTTTTTTTTTTTGATAAACAAGTACAAAATGGCATGCATTGAGAACAACTGGTCTTAGTTATCTAACTTTATTATTATGCCCAAATTTGGGCTTGAATTGCGAACAAGTTGGGCGTATTTTGGGATGATTTTATGCTATATTGGGCTTAATTCTGAATATTTAATTTAAGAACGATTTGAGCTAGATCTTAGAACATTTTTTTCTCTCCGTATAATATCGACACCACACATGCTTCCTGGTCGGCCCTTTTCTCTTTGCAGCAAAAGAAAATACTTGTCCTCATGAATTTACATCGTTTCCAGTGCATCCGGAGCAGCGTTATTAAATATAAAGCTTTCGATCTTTTTTTCGTTTTGTCGGTACTTTTCGTATGAACCGTGTCTGTCCTTCGACAATTGTTGCCACTCTGCGTGTAGTTCTCCATTTTTTTCACGCAGTTGTTTTCGGTCATCGAGGGAATGTTTGCTTTTCGCCAAAAATCACGAGTAGCATTAATGGTGTATTTCATGCTGGCTTTTACACTCACTTTTTCCACACGCACTTTTTAAAAAAACAATTGAAGAACTTGCTTCATACTCGGCAACTTTGCGCCATTTATAGAACTTTCACATTTTCCCACCAAAAATATTGTCATCATCAAATCGAGTTTTTTCTGAGATGAACCTGATGTCGAAGCCATTTTATCAATTAAAACTCAAATAATTATCTAAATAATTGCCACTATATTCTTTCATTACTTCACTTTGACTGAAATTATGGGTTCACGATATTCAAATTTATCGGCTAGTACTTAGTTGTATAAATTGTTAGCAAGATTCTTATGAAGTTTTAGCATTTCGTATTTCTGAGGGATTCGATTTTATAGTGTGTCGTACTATTTCACCCGACTTTAGACTTTATGAGCTTATTGAAAAGGGGATTGTATGTAGTTTTTGATAAAAGATAGCTATGATTGAGTTTTGTGGTCGCAAATATTATGTATTAAAAAAAACAAAAATGTACCGATTCCGGAATTTTTGCTGGGTGAAGAAGCATTTGAAAAATAGATTAGAGAGGTCGATTAACCCTTTCAGGACCATAGGGACATATGTGTCCCAAGACAAAAATAAATTATATTTAAAAAAGTAAGAAACCGATATATGTAATTTTGACATTTATCAGTTCCTAAACGCTTCCTCCATTCCTATTAAAGCTGACAACACCATCAGAAGCACCGTTATTTTTGTATGATCATTCCAATGTGACAGTTTGTGTAGTGAACTATTGTTATACTTTACAGCAGAATTTATAGGTGTTAAATTGTTTTTAATCATATTATAGTGTGAAATAATTGTTGATATGTAAATAAATTGTTGTTTTATACATTTATTGAACCATTATATAAGTTGAGTATATTGATAAATCATAAAATTCAAAATGAGACACCGGTGTCCCTATGGTCGTAAAGGGAGACTTTTCAACTCACTTTTGTACTACAATTTTACCAATTTCACAGGCAATCAAAATAAAAAAATTTAATGAACCTGTTAGTAGACATATGTGCTGGAACGTACTTTTTGACACTAAATTCAAATCTGAGGCCAGAATTGCTCATATACTTCAGGATTTTGAGATATCCGTGCTTGAAGCTAAGAAAGCGCTGTTTTCAATCTTGCGCTGTAGTTCCAGGAGATGGTTTATTTCAATTCTTTTGGTGGCATCAAATAGCCCTAATCTTACTTATCAAACCATACCTTTAAATTTTTTCAATTGGACCCTTACTTTCCGAGTTATCACCCTTTGAAATAAGGGCATATTTTCCCCATATAAAAATGTATGGGGAAAAAGTCTCCCTTAACGACCATAGGGACACATATGTCCCAGAAAATTCCAGAAAAACCGTTAAAATTTTTTGAATTTTTATTTTAAAATATCTTTTCTGGACGCCCAATAGACCATTATAAATAGCTAACATGGTTTCATAAGCTCCCAAATCCTTACGGTCCTGGAAGGGTTAAGGCTCATTATGTAGAATACCTATATTTAATACAAGACGAAAAGGGAGGAAAGCATATTCTATGGTTTTGAAATTTTTTATGATTTTTAAATTTTTTGTGATTTTCAAGTTTTTTTCGTACTTCTAAGGGTTTGATGTTCTCGTATGACGTGTTTTTTCCACCGATTTCAGAAATCTTGGATTACTTAGAAAGTTAAATGTATATTCTTTATGATTATAGACAATTTAAAAATATTAAATTGAGTTTTGTGGTTATCTATATATATAAAAATGACTGTGTGTCTGTCTGAAGCATTATCACTCAGAAACCATTCGTCCAATTGAGCTGAAAATTTGGAAATGAGTATATATTAGGTATGGGAATGTTTTATGCTATACACGAAGTTTTCCGAAGACCACCCGAAGGCTTAGTAGTCAAAACGAAGAATATCTAGGAATACGAGAGGAAAAATATCTATGGCAAGCTTTCAACAAGTTTTAACTGAAAGTTTTTTGGAACACCCGAAGTTTGCCAAAGGTCACCCGAGGGCTTCATAGTCAAAACGAAGAATATCTAGGTATACGAGAGGGAAAAAATCTATAGTGAACCATCAACAAACTTCAATTGATAGTTTTTTGGAACACCCGATGGTTCCCAAAGGTCACCCAAAGGCTTCATAATCAAAACGAAGAATATCTTGGTACACGAGAGGGAACAAATCTACGGTGAACTATCAACAAACTTTAATTGATAGTTTTTTGGAATACCCGAAGTTTGCCGAAGGTCACCCGAGGGCTTTATAGTCAAAACGAAGAATATCTAGGTATACGAGAGGGAAAAAATCTATAGTGAACCATCAATAAACTTTAATTGATAGTTTTTTGGAACACCAGATGGTTCCCGAAGGCTTTGTAATCAAAACGAAGAACATTTTGGTATACGAGAGTTTTTTGGAATATCCGATGCTTCCCGAAGGTCACCCGAAGGCTTCATAGTCAAAACGAAGAATATCTAGATGTACTACAGGAAAAACAGCTAAGGCAAACTATCAACAAGCCTTAATTGATGGTTTCCTGGGACACTCCAGCTATGCCATTGCTAATTTTTAAGATGGTTTGAAATGAAATTAACTTTCTCAAAATACCTAAATTTTTATTGGTGACGTGGCAGTGCCGTAAATCAAAATTTTATCCCTTTATACCTTCTAAGCTATTGGGAATCAAAAAACAAAACAAACATGCCTAGCGGAGCGGGCAAAGAAGGCTAGTTTAACATAAAAATACGTAAAAAAAGTCAATTTTCTGCATTTTTCCTAATAAAGAAATCAAAAAATTTCATAATTATTTTTAACCCAAACTACATATTTTTCCGTGCGGAAACTTTAACTTTTCCACAATTTTCCATTATGGGCCACTGTAGTGTCTTTAGTATTTTTCACATAATTTAACATAAAAATTAGTTATTTCTTAAAAACTAAATGGCGATAAAAGCACTTTATATCCATTATCAAAGTTCTAAAAAAGCGTAACTAAAAAATCAAAATTTCCGCACATTTTGCAAATCTTAACTTTAGTCGTATTTTTGTTGTATACTGACAGTGATATGTAGAAAAGTTATTTTCGCTTTTATGGCAAAGTTTCAGTTAATGACCAGAATGTTTGCCCTTTTGGCAGCTGAATAAAATAATTGCTAAGAAACTGGAAACATTTTTCGCACTTGATTAAGTAAATTGAAGGTCCTTGGATTTATTTTATTCGATCATGGATACAATGACAAAGCCAGCGTTTAATTACAATCAGCCGTCAAATAAGTGAGGTGCGTTAGTTAACCACACATGTGAAGTTTTATGCCCACATAAAATGATTAAGTGCAACAAAAAAGAAAATCCTTTGTGAAACAAAATGAAAGCTAAATTAACCAAAAGTATAGTACTTATATGTACATTAAGCCGGGTCAATTTGTTGGGAAGGCAAAAAATTCGCAAAGAGTATAGCAACAAAAAAATCGATGGAAAATTCTAAGAAACTTTGCCCAAGAAGCCATGGGTCAAAAATCAAAATCGAGTCGCCGTAAATTGCATTGAAGTTTGGATGGAGTACTTTAAAATAAAATACAAAAAAATAAAAAATTCAAAAAAAATAAAAAAATTTTATATGAAATTATCAAAATATTTTGATTTTTTTTTTTTTTGTATTGTATTTTAAAGTACTCTATCCAAACTTCAACGCAATTTACGGCTGGTTACCTTAAATGCAAGGTTAAATTTTCAACGTAAAACGCACCGAACTAAAGTTGAACGAAGAGGTATGGTTATTTTGACATTTATTCTTAGAACTTTCACATATGGAGATAGCCGAGATCGGCTTGCTAATTGGCCCACCCTATTATACATATTTTTAAAAATATTTGATATGTTGCTTGTATCAATTATTATGCCAGAACTTATGCGGAACAAAGTAATCCCACAACATCAAATCGGATGTTTCAAATTGTGTTTGCTTTTTATAAAGTAAAACCTACTGGAACGCTTGGCCCTCTACAAAACTTTCGCCCAACACTGATCCAAGTTCATAAAAGAAGGGCATATGCATTTACTTTAAGTGCATGTAGTAAAAACATGTTACGAAATGTACTGTTTTTTAAGGCATTTTTAAGTCTTTTTCTTTTTCAATTTTAATGCCTGTTGAATAACAATTACCTCAAATTAAAGAAAAAAAATCACCATGACACAAATTTTATTGTTAACTTAAAATTCGCGATTACATACATAACAATGTACATCCAAATGAGAGTGACTCATTCACATGACAATCCGTTTTAAAATAGAAATTCATTTACATTGCTTGTTACTTTTCCTATTCATAATTAAAGATTGGTTGACAAGAAAAATTACAAATTCTTTATTTTTCTTTCTTAGAAACTTTTTTTGACCTCAATTTTATTTATGATGTTTGTTTGCGCCTTAGTAACCTCATTCTATTGCTAACGTCAATCTATTCAATTACCTTAGGACAACAAAATTTTCAAGGACTTCCATTCATTCGTTCCATTTAAAAAAAATTAAGAACATGTACTACTCAAAGTTGTGTAACATAAATAACCCTTGCAGAGTTTTAAAATTTTTTTTTTAACAAATCAAATTGTAATGCAGTGTTGTCGTAAGTTTGCAGATTCAGCATAAGAATTTCTGTAAATTTTCACTAAAAAAAACTTTGAAAAAAATGGATAAGTTCACGAATTAACTTCAATTTGGTCCCTCAATAAGCAAATAAAAGAGGCTGGATCATGCATTAATTTGACAAAAATTTTGTGTGCAGCTCATAAAGCGAAGCTGGCATGGGAAAGTTTTTCTCTGTATGTGAAACATCCAGTAATCTTACAATTTTAACCAACATGTTCTACGCTCTTTGGAATTGAAAAAGATTGCTGCTGACTACATTTTGAGACTGCTCAAAATTCCATAATTTAAATTTACACTAAGGCGAAACGTTCTTGTATCGTGGAAAGTATTGGTTCTTTGTTTCGAAACTGGATATCTCAATTACTAAATAAAAAGCTTGAAAAGCTTAAAATTGATTTAATTTTTTGTTGCTGTATTGCTGAGTACTGCCACTAAAGAGGGATCACAAGGGACCAGCAGAATGGTCTAAATGGAAGTCCATTTACATGTGAGCTGACAATGCCCTCACAACCTAACCTAACCTAACCTAATCTAACCTAACCTAACATAACCTAACCTAACCTAACCTAACCTAACCTAACCTAACCTAACCTAACCTAACCTAACCCAACCTAACGTAACCTAACCTAACCTAACCTAACCTAACCTAACCTAACCTAACCTTACCTAACCTAACCTAACCTAACCTAACCTAACCTAACCTAACCTAACCTAACCTAACCTAACCTAACCTAACCTAACCTAACCTAACCTAACCTAACCTAACCTAACCTAACCTAACCTAACCTAACCTAACCTAACCTAACCTAACCTAACCTAACCTAACCTAACCTAACCTAACCTAACCTAACCTAACCTAACCTAACCTAACCTAACCTAACCTTACCTAACCTAACCTAACCTAACCTAACCTAACCTAACCTAACCTAACCTTACCTAACCTAACCTAACCTAACCTAACCTAACCTAACCTAACCTAACCTAACCTTACCTAACCTAACCTAACCTAACCTAACCTAACCTAACCTAACCTAACCTAACCTAACCTAACCTAACCTGAATTTTGTATGGGAGGTAGAAAAAAGAATAGTATTTTGAGGAGAAAAAAGCTATGAGTATGATGACGCAGAAGAAGAAGGCATTAGTATTTTGATGTTTAAAAAATCGGAAAAAATTAATTTTTCGCCGCGTAAGGTGTAAAATATCAAGGCCGCGGGTCATTTTTGCGTCACTTTTCGTTACATCTCACTATATTTCACAAAGCATAGAAGTTATTTCGTAGGAAGGTATAGAACGTAAAAACCATTGATTGATAGTTTTCTGGTACATCCGAAGGCTTCATAGTCAAAACGACGAAGGTCTAGATGTTCAATTGATGTCACGACTACTTTTGAAATATAGTTTCACTTCTTTCACGTGTACTGACTTGCATGCGTGTTTTTTTTCTTTGTTTTTTTTTTAACAATAATAACCATGAAATTAATATGAGTTTTATTTTTACTTTAATTAAATTACTTTCCTGAATCAATGAAAAGGCTTATTGTAATCTTTGATATAACAACACCTGGACAAATAGCATTCCTTGTAGGAATGGGCGTATTTGACGACGATGGATGACATTTGGTACGTATGTAATAGCAATAGTTAGTATTTAATAACAACTTTAATTCAAAAGAGCTACCAAAAAATCGAAACAAGGAAAAGAAAGTTTAAAATTTAAATCAAAATATCAAAAAATAAAAATAAAGTCTATTCTCCTAAATTCAAAAAAAAAAAATATTAATAAAATTCTGCTCATAATACTTGTTACATTTCCAAAATTATTTATCTATAAAAGATTTTATGTTGCACATTAAAAGCGAAAATTTCCAGCTTTCACTTAAAGATGAAAAGATTGAGTTTAATAGAAAAAACAAAAAAAAAAAAAAAATAATAATAATAATTCATTGTCAGATTGAAAAAGATAAGATTTTACGATTATGAACTGTTAAAATCTTAATATGTGTTCCAGTGGTTCCTACAGTTCCACCAATGTGTGGGTGTGCTCTGTAATTATTTATGTTAGTTGTCTTTGCCGGCTGACTAGACAATTCTCTTGCAATTACCACTGGTACTCAACATTTTCGCATTAACCAAATTTTATTTAAAGGAATATTTCCAATCTGATATCTGGTCGGTAGTTTTAGCACGCGGCAATTACTTTCAAATTGCGTAAACAATTACGTCTGTCCGATTCATTGCTGCGAGTAATTTCACTGTGCGCAGACATGGAAGATTCAGCCTATTGAAGTACACTACGTACGACTCATATAGCGCAGACAATAAAATTTTACGTTAACAATTTCTTTTGTTGTATTTTCCAGTAGTAGGCACTTCTTGCTTTATTTTCTTGTCACTTAATGTTTATTTATAAGCAACAAATTATAAGATGGCACTAACGCCCCTTTCTTTAATTCTTTGTAAATATTCATTAGCTGATATTGTGCTGTTTTTTTTTTTTTACTCTACATAAAATTGTAATCAAATTGACATACATCATTCTAATTAGACAAGCATTTGAAATGCAATTTAAAAATTGAAAGGGTTGAAAGAAAAGGAGTGTTAATGTGTAAAATATAGTTAAGTTTAATGTTATTTAGAGAATTCCAAAGTGCTTAAAAAATAATGAGGATGTTGAAAATTTTCCACACGTGCGGAACTTAAAAAAAAATTCTAGAAATAGTATTTTATCGAAACTTTACTTCACTTGCACCCATTTGCCACTAAGCTATTGGGTATTTTCATGAAGCCTTAATTTTTTGTTGCACCCGTTACATTTTAAAGTTTATTTTTAATGCTACAAGCTAAAAAAATTTTTGTACAAAATACGTAGGCTGCTCGAAAAGTTTTGGGAATCTAGTACCCCTAGTGTTTTAAGCTGCAATTATTTATGAATGTTGAAAAATTTTACATTTTTAAGGGTGAGTTTCTGAAGACCTCATCTTTCAGTTTGCATTGTAGTAGAGTAGAAAGGGGTAATGTCGTGCAGGGGGTAATGTCGTGCACTGGCTGTTTTAGCCCAAAGAATTGAATGATTTACCAACTGTTCGTAAGGTAGGGAGGGACCTGCTGACCTACAGAGCTTATGCATATAATACTAGCAATTTTCACCAGTTCGTCTCTACAGAGTAACCTTTTTTTCAAAACGCACGCTTTCGGGACGATAAAAGTGTTTTTTTATCGGGTCAGAAAAATAATTTTCCTTCCGGGAAAATATACCAGGTAAGTGTTTTCTGAAACGAAGTATCCTGCCAAAGAAAAGAAGTATTTGGTTTTGGAAAAAAATTTTGGGCTTCACCGAGTTATCGAAGTTGACCTTTAAAATGACCATTGGGGTAATGTCGTGCACATTCATTTACACAAACACAATTTCTCGCTTCACAAATGTTGTTACACATGGATGTAACCAATGAAATTATCTTTCGATCGGATGCTTACTCGTTACATTCGCTTGAGATGTACGGCTTTACGTGCATGTCAAAGTTGAGTGCACGACATTGCCCCGTTCTACTCTACATACAGTCATTTGGTAGTTTTACCAGGAATGTTTTCCATCATTTTTGAAAAAGAGTTGTTTCATAGATTTCGATGTACTCATTCAGAATTTCAACTTTGCCACCTTGAATCGTGTTTGCTCGCGCCACCATATTGGAAAAATGGCGTCCAGTTTTGTACAAATACTTATCTCTTTAACGGTTACTTATAGAGAAAAATATTGTGGCATAATATTGTAGCTAATTTAATTTTCTATAAAAATTACCTTTGAATTGTTTTCATACGACTTATGACTCAGGAGATATCCTAATTCAAAATTTGAAAAAATAAGTAAATTGTGCAGGCCGCTTCTGAATAGGGAGCATTCCAGTGAAAATGGTATTTTTTAGCAGATGTTTCAGATGTATTTTTCATATGTTTTAATGGATCGAGTATATTCTAGTAAGATTAAACTTTACTATCTAAATTGATTTTTTACTAAAATCTTGGTATTAGGGTCAGTTTTTTACAGTTAAAGAAAGTGCCAAAGTTTTTTTTTTTACTATGTATATTTTTGATCATATTCATCATTGTTTTTCTATTAAACCATGATGAGTTTCGTTACAAATTATATCTGTCGTTTAAGGTCATAGACTACTGTATTGATAAATAGTTTTTGCAAAAACGCTATCTTGCAAACATCTGTATTATACCGCGACAAACAAAACAGTTATGGGTGTCCCGTACAAATGCATATAATAATATAATAATTTTCTGCCTGCACACATAACGGTTTAATTTTATTAATATTTTATTTAAAGCTAGTTACTTCGGTACTCTTAAAAAGTGCAGTAATTTTCGGATTTTATTTTGCCTAAAGTATAATAATTATTAGGGTAAGGGAGGGAAATATGGACTACGCGGGTAATATGGACCACACGGTTATTTCCTATTGCATACATAGGATTTACCGTCATTCATGTTCAAACTTTATACCAATACCTAAAACTTATGTCAGTGCGATTTTAGCGTTCGGTGAAGTCGCATGTTTCTGTAAAGTTGTTTTTTCTAAAAAAGAGTTTGGTGATAATTTTTTTTAAAGTGAGTAAATTTCATTATTTCACTTTAAAGGCATGGTGTTTTTAAATAAATGGTTAATTATATAAAGTCAGTGACTACCATTAGTAATTTATCAGCACAAATAAGTTTATTGACCACAAGAGTTTTTGATTAAAAACCATTTATTTCACCAACACGTGGTGCGGGTAATATGGACCACCAAAGAAAAAAGCCTCAAAAACAAATGTATTTATCATCTTCTTTAGATGACGAGTCTGATGGTGATTATTTGTAATTCGTAAACTTTGAAGGAAAAGAAGATGAAAAATGGTTATACTGTAATAACTTTACTTAGAAGGTCGCCGTATAGAATTCGGGTTGAATGTGCAATCTGGCGTCCTTGGAGTCATGAGGATTGTGTTGGATGTGAAAGTGACCTTTTATATGGAACTTCTGTATCAAATGGACTATATGGTCCATATTACACTACACTTTTTTTTGACCTTCATTTTGAGTGTTTTCAGTTTTTTTCTTTTTGTTCTTTATCCTGATGAGATATGCATCTAAAAGTGAATCAGAATTAAGGTGAATTGTTTCCTTTAATGAATGGCCTAAAATTAATTGTTTTGGTTTATGTATTTTGAGTGTTATTAAAAAAAGAATGATTGGTGGTCCATATTTCCCTCCCTTACCCTATCTTATTGCTTGTCCCGTACAAACACAATATTTATTTTACTAAGATTTCTATTAATTTTTTTCTAATATTGTTGAGAAAACTCTTTAAAAATTATATATATGGGGACGGTCACCGTTGGTTACTGCTTTTCAGGGGGCTTTATTATGTATATTTTATTATTATATGAGTCATATCTCAAAACTATTATATAAAAATTATATGGTGTTCATAAAGGGTCGTTCAAGTATAACGTAAGCATGTTTAGGTGGGGAGTGGTTAAAGATTTGCTTATTGTTGCTTATACAGGAGGGGAGGTCGACTAAATTCTTACGTAAGACAAATAAATTTCTAAATTAAGGTCTAACTTAAGCCCTTAAAATTGATTTAAATTTTATATAATTAGAAAAATAATTTAATTCCTGAATTCTTGTTCGTATTTGAAAAACTGCTTACGTCTTATCATAAGAGAGGGGTTCGTGTTCACGATTTGTTAATTTTTGCTTATATCATTGAAAATCTGCTTACGTAATGCTTAAACAGCATCTATGTAACTTATGGACACATCCCAAAGGCGTGATTCACGGAATCTGGGGTTATGTGAAACGACTTGTGAGTCAAAAAGGTCGAAGTCGAAGAAAAGGTGCCGTAATCAAAAACGCAAAAAATTTCGCGACCTAGCAGCCACTTTAGTACCCTCTACGAGAATTTTTTTCATCTCTGAATCAGAAATAAGTAGCTTAAAAAATTAAAAATGTTCAGCCATGAGCCTATCCCAGGAATATCAAAAGTTCATTAAATTTCAGTTCATGGCCATCAAGTAACATGCAAGAAACACGCTTGGGATAATCATAGTGTTGTGTTTTCATTTAAAAAATGATTTAAAGCTAATTAAATATACATGTATTTCGTACGAGTCCCGTACAAACGAAAATGTCCCGTACAAACAAATTAATTTTTATTTAATAACTCTCATTTAAATAAATATTTTTTCAAACTTTTATTGTTTTACTATACCATGACCCTTAGTCTAACCAAAAATAATTTTGCTAATTTTAAAAGCTTACTAATTGAGCTAAAAACTTGCTTCAAAGTCAAAAAATGGAAAGTATGGTAGATTTTGGCTGTCCCGTACAAACGAACTTCTTTTCTTATTAATTACTCCCTATCTATAAATATTATTAAGAACAAATAATTGGTTTTAATAGGTCTACGTCACACAAAATAAATGTACTAGATGCTTTTTTTGATAACATTCTGGTTTGTCTTTAATTTATGGTTTAAACTCAAAAAATGCGTACGATTTGTCCCGTACCAACCGTGGAATGCTCCATAGGCAGAGTGATGTGTTGAGCATAAAATTATGATAACTTATGAACGGTGAGTCACACGTTTAAAGTAAAAACACTTATTTATAGGGAACTACTTGCATTATAAGCTACATATTTTTTGTATGACCTACAGCTTAGGAGATATTTTTTGAACAATCCTGAAATTTAGAAAAAAAAAATCGTTTTTTCAAAATATCTCCAAAACGGTTAATCCTAGAAAAAAAATTGTTCATGCATTTTGTAGTACGTTCAATTCCCTATCAAGGTTTCTCCAAACTGTTTTTTCGTCAGACTTGAAAATCATTTAAAATTTAACATTGTAGTGCGCATAGGACAATATTTTTATACAATATTTTCCAAATGTTTTTATTGAATACTTTTAAATTGTTTTTTAAATTTTTCACTTAAAATTTTGTTAGTGTTTATTAAGTTCATTAAACAACATTTTCCAAACATTTTTATATTTAATCGACAATCTTATCAACTGACCTAACGTGTCAGTTATGATTCAAATGCCTTGTGTTTTACTGAGCTCGATAAGTCATTGAAAAAATAAAATAAAAAATTTTTCGAAAGTTTCGAAAACGATTATAAAAACTTTTGGAAATAAACATTTTTCTAAAGCAATTGTAAAAATTCTAGAAAAATAACATTTTCCAAACGTTTAAAAAGCGTTAAAATTGAAAAGGTCATAAAATTGTTTGTTGGGTTTGCTTACATCCAAAATGCACAAGTAATGCCAATATTTTTTTAAAATTTTTAAATGTTATTTTTTTTACTTATAATGGCCTAATAATCAAAATAAGTGAAAATTATTTGATTTGCAAAAAAACATTTCAAATTTATGGACCTATGCAGGGGAAATTTGAGATTGAAAAATAAACACTTCTATGTTTTGCCCAATATTTCCTAAGCAAACTCGGAAACGGACAATCTAGCAACTTCAGTAAAATCTTAAAAAATAAGACCCGGAAACCATCCAATAGTCCATGGTATCTAGACCGGAATAAGCAAACCGTCGTACTAAAGCAAGACAACAAAAAAATTGTAGCTGCTATTCCCCTGAATACTGGACAGATAGTAACTGAAAAATGGTACTCCAAAAGTTTACGAAAATTTATTGGGCAACCAAAAAATGCATCGCTACTCTTTCATCACTGCTGAAGTAACACACAGTTTTATTGCGGTCTTTGGGCTCGAAGAAATTTTTCCAGCAGTAGAGAAGATAAAAATAAATAAATAAAAATATTTTCCTGTTTTTCCTCCAACCAACTCAGTCAACTTTTGTCAGTCCCCTCGTACATGTAGTCATTTAATTCATTCCACTGCATATTGGGTCAACTGACCGGTTTTGCTGTGCGAAAGTAAAATTTTACAAATTATTTGATTAGGAAAACTTTAAAATATAGAAAAGTGCATGTTGTTTGTGTTAAAAATTAAATATCGTCTGATAGAGCTCAGTCAAAGTAATTTTATTGGCATTTATTAGCAAACTTGTTTGCGTTTCTGCTTGCAAAATTACAAGTGCTGGTTCTTAAAATTTGGTAAGTAAATGGAAAATGTTGAATTAAGTAGGCGTTTTTTTATTCCAAAAAAAAAAAAAAAAAACGCTTATTAAAAATTTTAATTTATGCAGCCTTTTAAAGCCTTTAAAGATATGTAAATAACAAATTTGGATATTATGAGTTTATTTCAATTAAGTTCAAAAGCGATTTTATGCATTTCGCGAGTAATACCATTTGTTTCTAGGCTACCAAACCATAAAAAATACAAGTTATTTGAGATTTGACTGATAAAATCCACAAAGCAAAAGAGTTGCTTTATAACAAATATTTAACAGAAAAAGTTCATACCAAGTGTTGAAATTGATTTTTTTAATTTTTGTCATCAGAAGGCTAAATGGTCACAAAATGAGTACTTTTTTTCAACCAATATCATTATTCTTACTCATACACGAAGAAAAAAATAGTACTTGCTCCTTTATTTCTCATAGGGGGTTATCGTGAATCAAGATTCCCGGGGAATTTTCTTAAACTGCAATAGAGAATGCACGGTAGATTGAGAAAATTCCCCGGGAATCTTGATTCACGATAACCCCCATAAATTTTTTCAGAATTTCAAGTCAGAATAGTGACAACTCCCCACTGAAGTAAATTTTACCTATAGTGCAGGCAAATTAGGTATTCATTTCTAATTTTGTTGAACATGCACGGATTTTGATCCGACAGGTCTCATTTTGTTTGTAATAAAATTTAAAACAAAACCAACACATTAGTTTTTTCCGGCCTTTCCCCAAAATTTCTTTAGTCCCCCGTGAACCCTCAAAATCGGATGAATTCAATAAAACTGTTCTAAAATGCTTAGAAATGGAAAGTTATGCTATTCACGTGGTTCTCTAAATTGCTGAATCCAAATATAATTTTGGAAAATGAAAAAACTCAAAATTTCGCCCGGAAAACTGCGTACGTACCCATTTTAAGCACCAAAAATGGGAAAAAATCGTTACAGGGTGTTTTAGCCTAGAAGTCTTGTTACATTGAATGAATTTATACGGTCGGTGTGGGATATTGTTTTTTATACTATAAAAAGTAAAGTTTACCAAACATTTTTTTTGTGTTTTTGATTTGTTTATTATTTTTTCGAATAATTTTTCACACACTGGGCCTGAAGGAGTGACAGGTATGACAAAAATGACAAGGTAAACCGCAAGCGTACTTCGATTTGGTGTTGATTCTTGATGAAAAATGCGTTGGAATCAAAATCCTTTCTGATCCTATTCAAGAGTTATGCCTATTTTTCACTTTTTATACACCTATCATATTTTGCATTCAAGCCATAAGAAAGTTTATATTATTATCCAAAATGTGTGTACATGAATGTAAATATGTTTATATATGTTTGTTTAGTAGTGTCCTAAGATGTGTTAGTGTCGATCGGATCTAGTTTCGGAGATACAGACATCGGAAGTTGGGGATATAGCTTTTCTAAAAATCTATATAAGTTGAAAACGGCTGCATTGATTTCCGAAATATGGGTGTCATATGAAAGGTAATTTTATAAGCTACAATATTAATTCAATTTTTTGAAATCTGGCTCGTAGTTTTCGAGATATTATGACTTTTCTGAAATTTGGACCAATTATTTAAAAAAAAACTGTTTTTTTTTTTCCAAAAAATCCGTTATTAACCTAGAATTTTATTAACATATTTATAAAGCTTAATTCATCCCCTTTAAAATGATATTGCACTTGAACAAAAAGTTTTGATATTAACCCTTTATAACCGAAAAAGTTAAAAATCATTTTGATGAATTTTGGGTAGTTTTTAAATTTTTTTGATATGGTGTGTTCTTCTTGACAATATGAACATTAAAATGAATTTTAATTTTTTTTAACTGTGGCTAGAGAAGCCCGTATACTATAAGATTTAATCGATTAAAATTAATTTTAATGTTCATATTTTCAAAGAGAACACACCATATCAAAAAAATTTAAAAAACTTCCCAAAATTCATCAAAATGATTTTGTAATATCATTTTAAAGGGGATGAAAGCCGTTTTCAACTTATATAGATTTTTAGAAAAGCTATATCCTCAAATTCCGATGTCTATATTTCCGAAACCAGATCCGATCAACACTAACAAATTTTAGGACACTACTAAACAAACATATATAAACATATTTAGGTACATATACACACATTTTGGACAATAATATAAACTTTCTTATGGCTTGAATGCAAAATAGGTGTATAAAAAGTGAAAAATAGGCATAACTCTTGAATAGGATCAGATAGGATTTTGATTCCAACGAATTTTCCATCAGGAATCGATACCATATCGAAGTACGCTTGCAGTTTACCTTGACATTTTTGTCATACCTGTCACCCCTTCAGGCCCAGTGTGTTCAATGATCACTTTCTCTCCACTCACGCTTGAAAAGTTGATGGAATATTTACGCGTGGAATGCATCAAATGATAGATCAAACATTTCTACGCACATAAAAAACAACAAGCCTGCGCGAAAAAGTTACAAAATGATTTTGGTGAACATTCGAGTAATGCGTTTTAACTGTGCTGTATGGCATCACTGGCGGGGATTGGATTAATGGTCATATGCTCGGAGTTTGTGGATTAAATATAATAAATACAATGTCGAACAATTTATCAAGGTGGATAATATGCAAAAGCAGAGGTTACTCATACGACATGTTAACTATAAACAGCTTTCAGTGATAAACTCTGTGATTAATGCATAATCGGACATTGAGAATTCTACCTTTAGAGCCTTAAGCTTTATGGAATAAATTCTAATTACCAATATGTACACTCAAGGTGATCGTTAAATGGTTTTTTTTCAAATTTTAATGGTAGAAGATGAACGTGCCCATATTTTTTAATGAAAAAACAGGAAAAATTAACCAAAAACTAGTGACTCAAAATCCATATAAGTTGAATAGTTTAAATTTTGAAACAAAAATTTTTACCATATTTAAGAGCACTTTTTGGTTTTTAAAATGGTTTGGGATGCATCAAATATCATTTTACAGGACTTCCACTCCAACTTAAACCTTTTTGATCTTTTTTTAATTCAATTTAAACCATCACAAATCTAAATAAACTCTGCAAAAAAAGAACTTGATACAAATAGCTGCTGTAGGTGCAGAGATATATCATTTTAAGCCTGTTTTTGTGCAAAGTGGGAGGTGCTACTGCCCTAATTGGAAAAACGACTTCACAGCAAAACCGCTGCATCGATTTTTATTAAACTTGATATGGAGGTATGGTTGATACTAAGGAACGATGGTACGACCTTCTTGTTTTCGATACAAAAAAAACGCTCTCACTAGTAAACCGTTATATTGATATTTATGAAATTTGGTATGGAGATAGGGTTAACACTAAGAAACGATAATATGACCATTAGACTGCTTCATAATTTTTGTTTGCTTCCGATTTGCTTTCCAACAAGTTTTTTTGTTAAAACGATAGAAACTAAAAATTCTGGTGCAAGGAGAGCCCATAATATTAATATTTACTGGTTTGAAAAAGTACTCTTCTAAACACTTTTATACATATTTTGTGAAAGAGAAAACGCAGACAAATGAGACTGCTACTATTGGAAAAATCATAAAATTTTTCATAGTTTCAAAACGATTTTTAACTTTGAAAGCTTAAAAGCTACCAAATTTTTGTATGAAAAAATTTATGTTCTTTCCAATGGTAGCAGTCTCATTTGTCTGCGTTTTCTCTTTCACAAGATATGTACAAAATTGTTTAGAAGAATACTCTTTCAAACCAGTAAATATTAATATTATGGGCTCTCCTTGCACCAGAATTTTTAGTTTCTATCGTTTTAACAAAAAAACTTATTGGAAAGCAAATCGGAAGCAAACAAAAAATAATGAAGCAGTCTAATGACCATTATGGTTTTAATTGGGATGGTGTCACGCCTCTAAATAAAAAAACACTCACACGGATAAGTCGCTGAATTGATTTTTATAGACTACGGTATGGAGATAGAATGCACCTTAAGAAAGAATATTAAAAATATTTATCTTTAATTGGGCGGTGCCACGCCTCTCAATGAAAAATGGCGATAAGTTAAAACCTAAGCAAGAAATTTTAAAACTTTATGCTTTACATCGCAAACTTTTGTTTTAAAGTAAGCAGTGCCACGCCCCTAAAAAGCAATGCGCAGACATAGTCACTAATGAAAGTTTGTTTGCTTATGTTTACAGTTGCATGGCCTTTTTAAAGTCAAATCAAAATGGTCGAAGGTCAACGAAAAGTCTAGTTCTCTAAAATTTTATAATATACAGTGCACTCGCAATTATATTAACATCCCAAAATATAAACACCCCAAAAAATTAACAATTTTCCCCTACTCCAAAAACAAAAAGTCCAAAATATGAACATAATTTTGGTTTTAATTAATTTATATTATCGCGAGTGTACTGTGAGATATATCAAAGAAAAACTTTTGGTACTCTGTGAACAAAATTCCAAGCAACTTTAAATTTTTAAGCCACCCTAATAAAAAACTTTCAAAAAGCAGGAGTATCCTTTGAAAAGCAGAATAAATGGGCGTATGAATGATGCTCAATTATCTCCAAATGTTAAAATGATGACAACATGATTTTTTTTAATTTTTATGTTGAGTCGTAATTGGGCTTATGGGCTGAATTCTATTTTATTTTAACCTTATTTAAGTTAAAGAGCTAAATCTGCACTGAAACATTATACGAAAAACAGGAAAATATTTAGTATGCCAATATCTGGCCCAAACCTATGATGGCTTTCGTCAAAGTCATGTATGCAAAGTAACCCAGTAGCAATGGGTAATAGCTAGCATAAGAGTTGGTAATAGCAAAAGTGAGGGTCTAACCTATTACCGCATCGCTGAATTTTAACACAGCGATGTCATTGAAAACTCAGATGTGAACAACTCGCATACAAGGGTGTAGGAGTGTATCAGCTCTTACCTATTCATATGCCAACTCCTATGACCTATTCACCTCTTACCTATTCATATTACTTTGAAGAACAAAAATTACATAACTAATTGAATATTTTTAAAAAATTATTTTTGATTGCAATTTTACGTCTTTCGCCACAAAGATTCATCATATTGATGTAACTATAATTATTTTTATTTTACTAAATTAATTATAATTGAAAAATTGCAAGTTGAAAAACTTTTGTGTTTGGTCTGGGCCGGAGTTGAACCGAGGACCTCACGGTTGCTACAACTTTCAATCGCAGTGCCAGTCGCTAGACCACTGCTCCATCCTCGCGCTCTTGCGAAGCTGACTTATTGACTTATTTTGTTTTTGCTAGTGGGCTATTACCAACTCGCTTACGTTTTTCATAACTAGAACAAAAGTAAACAAAAAAAAAATCGCAGCAATAATTGTCTTATTACCAACTCGCTGAAATATTCAGAACTTAAACAATCATCCTCGTCTCTTGCCCCGCAAGTTATTACCAATTCAATTGCCATTTTCAGTATTGAATTCAATTGCTAGTGGGAAGCTTGACAATTGCATTGAGGTACTACACAATACATCAAGATAAAGCGCCAAGCATATGGATATGTACTTATGCATATAAATCCAGCATATTGAAAATCTTGGGAAAAATTAATTTAATATTTTTGAACTGAAAATGATTTGCAAATTACTTAGTTGTTCAATATTTAAATATCTTTTATTTGCAGCACTAATTTTCTACTTTTCACTTTCAATTGAATTAAAATTTTTAAATAAAAGTTACTAAATATTTTCTTTTTTTTTAACTGACTTTAATTAGTTCAATTTCTATTTTGTTTTTTTTTTTTATTATTTCAGCACAAGAAATTATCCTTTTGATTTGAGCGCAATTTACTTTCACTATCACTTTCGTTTTCGTTCACTTAAATTCGTTCCGCTATTTCTTTTGCGATCCGTTCAATATGAAATTTTCAACAACACTGAATACAAAAATTCAACTTTTCCCACAAACAAATTTGCATTGGCGCAATATCGCGTTGTTGTCGCCTATTTACTGTTTGCAACATAGTGCTGCGCTGCGCGGCGTCTAAAATGTTGTTTTTGGCAAAAACCCTACCACCGTCAACAACAACATACGAAAGAAACAAAAACAAAAACAAAAACAAACATCAATCGAATGCCATCGGCAATCCGGCAAAAAAATGAAAATTCCCAAACAACAACCGCCTTGACCGACAGAACAGAACAAACTTGATTCGTGTGAAAGCGTCGGCAGTCGGAAAATTATTATTCTACTTTCAATCGCAGCAGCAACAGCAGCAGCGCCGCCGTCGTCTCATCGTATTTTCTCAGTCGCCATCGAAAGCATGTGTTTTTCATGCGATGAGCTTTTTTCTATTCAACGGGCATTATTTCTTTATAGGTATTGCATTGTTTCTTTGGCAACATGTTGCTAGCAACAAACGCAGAGCTTTACGCTATTTATTTTGTACTTGTAAGCAAAACGAGTATTTTTTATGAATGAAAGTTACAACAGCGAATGTTTTTGTTATAAAAAACCATAACAACAGCAGCAGCAGCAACCACAACAACACCAGAGTATAAGGTAAACAATGACTTTTAAGACGAATAAAAAAACACTTTTGTATTTAGAACATCTAGGGTGCAGCACATTTTAATGAATAATAGGTACGCAGTCGGTCGCATTCATCAGTCAATTGTTGGTTTTCTTTTTGTGGTATCGAAAAAATTTACGCAAAACCATAAAAAAATGTATTGTTTTTGAAATGTTAACAGAAAACCCTACCTATACGGAATTGTAGGTTTTTAGGTCAGTGTTAGTCAGATCATCAGTCTATAAGTATAAGGGTTATTTTCGAGCGAAAGTGCTGTGGTTTCTAGCAGAATCTAGCATTTTTGTCACAATTTTACACTGATGACTCAAGACTTATTTTAAAGAAAACTGAACCCAGTGTGCCAGACGGTTCAAATCTTCGCTTTTTTATCCGTTACGGATCCGTTACTGATCCGTTTGCGGGAGAAATTCCAAAAAAAAAAACGATTCGCTTTTTTTTTAGGAATCTCTCCCGCGAAGATATGAACCGTCTGGCACACTGGGAAATAAGCGTTTGATAGCTGAATTTTTTTTTTTAAGGCGTTATACGCCAGACAGACGACAGCTTAAATCTAGATTATAGACGTAATAATGCGAATTCTTTTATTGCATGATTTTAGGCATTTGACAGTTCAGGGGCCAAAAAATTCTAAAACATCAAAAACAAGAATAATAGTGAGTTAAGCATCAGAAAAGCTAATTAGATTTTTTTGGACCCTGAATTGGGGAATTTTCTTTTAGTCAATGTCTATGAAATATGAATTTAAAAAATGCCTAAAATCATGCAATAAAAAGATTCACATTATTACGTCTATAATCTAGATTTAAGCTGACGTCTGTCTGGGGCATTACTTTCTTAAATAAAGTATTTATATTTTATGGCACTGACTTTTCGGCTTAGGGTTTCGGAGTCGATTTCGAGTAATCATGACCTACTAAATACGAAAATAATATCAGATTTACCGAATTGACGTAAGTTATCCAGATATCCTTGTTTAAAAGTTCAAAAATAGCTGTTATGAGGGATATTTGATGTAGTGCAACAGTAGACAGTGTAATAAATTTTTGTTATTGAAATCGAAAAGACCTAACCTTTCTCATTAAAACTTACCTATTAAATTTTCCGATTAGACCCCTTACTTTCCAAGTAATCAACTATTGAAGTAATGGTATTTCAACTCAATGCAAAGGACTCTTTTTTTCTTTTTTTTTGTGTTGCCTTAGTTTTTTTTTTTTTTTTTTTTTTTGACCGCTCCACGCAAGTGCCAATCGAAGTAAAATCGTAAAATCGACTTGCGATTTGAATTATTTTTTCAGCCTACTTTTATAAAGAGAACGCATGATTTGGCGTTTGAAATATTACGTAATATCAAGTTGCCTCTCTTGTACCTTAACGCAAAGTCGTAGTTCCTAGCACAGATTATTTTTCTTCTTTGCAAGAGTAATATTGTATGCTTGGTTTCCAAAACAAAAAAATGTTAAAAAAGTCATTGGATAGTATGGAGGGCACTCCCCAAGTACGTAAATAATGATAATCGATACTAAATTAGAAAATATTAGTAGTTTTTTGAACACATGATGTAAAGTTAGCTGCGAGAGATACAAATTGGAGAGTCATATAGCTGCAAAAAAACTACCACCTTGTACTACTCTGGCGACAAGAGGGTCTTTTTGTCAAATGATTTTTCTAAAATTAGTGAAAAAATTGGGTGCTCGTAGGCGCTCGTTTGCTTCCTATGCTTGCTCACAGTAAGAGATTCTGAAAGTCCGAATGCTCTTAATTAAATTGCAGCCGTAGTTTGAAAGAAACCTTCTTGAAATTTAGTCATGTGAAAGATTTTTTCTTTTTTTTTAAAAAAAAAACATAGGAAGGTAAAAAAGGTGTACCCGGGCACGTTTTTTGTAGTTTAGTACTAAAATAGTATTGTAGTACTAGTACTTTTTACCATACACGAAAAATTTTTATTTTAAGCTTATAGCCTAATTCAATACCTTTCAAAGAGTGGCCTGAGCATGAAAATCGATTAAGAAATGTTCAAGTTATTGACAATTATTTGAGGAGAGTTTGTCGCAATTTACAGATTTTTCCACTCTTTGCACGCTTCCGCTTATCCTTTTCTTAAAGACTAGGCATGAAACGAAACCATGTACCAAATTTCAGCAAAATCGGAAGGGGTGTGAAAGATCTTGTTACGCTAGGCATGGAATGGCTGTATTGCATTTTGGATTTTTTATTTATATGGGAGGTGCCACGCTCTTTTGTCCTAGTTCGCCTAGTTTTTGCTCAAAGTTTTCATTTAATATTCTTACGTATAGTATCTCAGTAAAATTTGGACGGGTTGCTTCAAAAAACGCTTTTAGTATAGCATTTTTAAACTTGCTTATATGGGAGGTGTCACGCCCTCCTGTCCGAGTTCGACTAGTTTTTGCTCAAAGTTTTAATTTAGTATTCTTAGGATTATCTCAAAAAACTCTTTCGGTATTGCAATTTGAAACTTTTATTTATATGGAAGGTGCCACGCCCCCCTGTCTGAGTTCGCCTAGTTTTTGCACAAAGCTTGAATTTTATATTCTAAGTATCTAAATGAAATTTGGACGGCTTATCTCAAAAAACGCTTTCAGTATAGCATTTTTAAACTTTTGCTTATATGGGAGGTGCCACGACCCTTTGTCCGAACTCAACTTATTTTCGCTCAAAAGTTGCACTTACTATCCCTAGAGCCTAAAAGCTGATTTTCAAAAGTTTACGTGCAGAACTGAATTTTTGGCCAACTTTTACTTCGATTGGCACCTGTGTGCGATCGTAGGGTTCGTTCATTAACTTTTTTCATCATATTTTCGGCAATTACTGCCCGATCTCAAAGTATCATGTATCAATATATATGTCTCATTCTGAAAAAATTCACACTTATTTTTTGGACAATTCTAAGCTTTTTTTGCCTTGTATAATTTTTTCGCTAGATGCCTTGCTTTTGAGTAAAAAATCATTTTATTGACCGCGTAATTCAGAAACGTAAAAAGATCAATTTTCGGGTGCGAATATTATCTATGTCCCCAAAAAAAATTTTGAACTTTTAAACGCCAAAATTTTTGTAAGCACATAGTCTTCATTTCTAAAGTACTATTGGGTATTCTTTTTGTAAGGAAAAAAAAGTTATGAACAAAAAACATGTATTTTAGCCAAAATGGGCCTTCAGTAGAATCGAAAGTGCTCCATTGGTTTTTCTAGAAATGAAAAAAAAAAAATGATATGAAATGATGCAGATATCGTTTTTAAGAGTTCTTCTAACTTTTCAGTTGGTTTCGGGGTGGTTTTATTTTGCTTCATACAAAATCAACCAAGTCTAATACACACATATGAATATTCTTGATCAACGACGTCACCTCTTGGTCAATAAAGCTTTGTCCCTCTGTCTGTGGAACTCATTGAATGAAATTTAGCACACTCACTAAGAACAAAAATTATATAATTCAAATTGCCAGCATTAAATGTGCCACACAATCCAATGCCCTTAGACTAAAAACTATTTTATCCGGTTAGGCAAAAGTTAAGGGAAATATACAATATCTAATCAAATTATAACACATTTGAGCCAAAATAAATTGCTATCAGTTTCGTTATGGCGACAGTTGTCCATTTGCTGTCTAAAGCTTATTAATGATATTATAGTTTCTTGTGATGATACTCGTAATATGTAGTAGAACCCTACTTTTTCTTTCAAACTCAAATTTCTTTCTAAAATCATCCTTTAAAAGAGAAAATTAAAACAAATTTATCTGCAGCCTTTAATTTTCCTTAAACTGTCAAAGTTATAGATTGATCTTCTATGCGCTAATTGCCATTTCAAAACTCGCGTGTATTGTAAAGATTAAAGCCCAATTTGTATTTATTTTTTTTAACATTTATGTAAATTTTAATTACTTCTGGATTTTCCTTTGAGATTTACATTATAACTCAAGCGTAAAAACTGATTGTTATTGTGTTTTTTGTTTTTTTTTTTTTTTTTCAGCGTCTAAGGTACTACCTATTCGTACATCTAATAAAACAAAGTACCCACCAGTTATGCTGATGTGATCATTGAGACGAATAGTTATCTAGACTTTTACAAGTTCACATTTGCATGAATTTACACATATTATTATGGGATTAAGAAATCAATTTGTTATAAAGGCTCAGGTGTAAATAATTCACAAACCTTGACGATTTTTAAATCAAAACTTAATTTTCTGGGAAATAATTAAATATGTTGCTTTAAGTTATTTATGACTTTTCCTTAGTTATTTATTAGAGAGAAAAAAAAAACAGAAAACGTTAAAGTTCAAACACTACCAAAGCAAAATGGCTCATTAGATAAAAAGTCGATTTTAGTGTGGGTCTATTAGGTAAGTCTGATATTTACATCAGTCAGAGAATTGCTAACACTCATAGTCGGGTTGCTACAGCTTCTCGAAGTTAAAGTTAGCAAACGAATTTGATTTTTGGGATAAAACTTTATTTTGAAGTTGAAGACTTTGGCGTTGAAAAAAAATCAGAGTTCCTCAGGGCTATGTTAGCTAAGTATACAACAAATTGCTGTTTACCTCTGGGCATATACTCCGAAAACTGACTGCAATTATTTGCAATACTTTGTGCTACGTAATTTATTAAATTTGTTTCTCTTAAAATGAATAAACATATGTAATTATTATAAGATATTGTTTCATTATAGAATTTATACTGCGTAAGTATCAATATCATTTTCCAGTTTGGAAATATTTATTCTAAAACTATGTAAAATTGGCTTATATAGCAAAATATGAATTTTATATAAAATGGTTTTAAATACTTTCATATGAACTTCTATATAAAATTTATACAAAAATAGTATAAAAGATTTTTGTATGGTGATACAAATATAAACGATTTGTATACCAAGTTGTAGCATAGATTTTATACCAAATTTGGATTTGGATTTGTATTCATTCCAATTTGGTTTGAGTTTTACACTCAAACTATTTCCTCCGATTTCGCTGAAATTTGGAAGATGGTTTTGTTTCATATTAAAATCGATAAAAATGGCATTTGAGATTTTTTTTTTTTTGTGGATTTTTGAAGGGTTCAAGCAAAGAAGCAAAGGCAGCAATTTTCATTTTGTTTATGAACGTGTTTGATAGTGTTTGATCACAAGCTACCATCAAATGCAACTAGATTTCACTATCAAACATGTCCATGAGAGACTGTCGTCTTTGATTCTGTACCACTTTAATCATGCCATCTTCTTGCATTTGATGATACCTTGTGATCAAACACTAACAGACACACTCAGAAAAAAATGGAGATTGCTTCATTTGCTTCTATACCCCTCAATTGTCCATAGCTTGAACATTTCTTAACCGATTTTCATGTTCAGAGCATTTTGGGAAAGGTATCAGACTACTAAATTTAGATCTATTTTAGTACAAAAAACGCTTCTTAAGCTACTTTTTTGACCGTCCAAAACATAATTTTGTGGAAAGAAAAAAAAAACCTTTCATGTGAACTTAAAACTAGTAAGCGTGTAACTTTTGGCCTGGCCAAAAAATAAATACCCTACACTGGAGTATTTTGAAAAATTTGCTTGTATGGGAGGTGCCAAGCCCTCTCGTCCGAGTTCAACCAGTTTTTGTACAGAGCTTGCATTTATAGTTTTTCTGTGTTCGTCTAGTTTTAACTTTGAGCGTGCATTTATAGTTTTTAGTATTTGAGTGAAATTTGGTTGGACTATCTCAAAAAACTCTTTCAGTATAGCATTTTGAAACTTTTGCTTATATGGGAGGTACCACGCCCCCTTGTCCGATTTCACTCAATTTTTGTTGAGAGCTTTCAGTTTTATTTTTTAGTGTCTGAGTTAAATTTGGTTTGAATATCTCAAAAAACGCTTTCAGTATAGCGTTTTGAAGCTTTTGCTTATATGGGAGGTGCCAGGCCTTCTTGTTCGAACTCGCTCAGTTTTTTTTTCAGAGCTTGCGCTTACAATTTGTTGTATTTATGTGTATTCTGGTTGCATTATTATGAAAAATACTCCTAAAATTGCATTCTGAATATATTTTTTGTATGGGCGGTAGACGTGTCCGTTAACCGATTTTACTCATTTTCAACCATCCGAACTAACTTTGACGACGGAGGCAGTATACCAAATTTCATTGAATTATCTTGCTGAGTTTTTCCAAAAAGTGTATTTCAACACACAGCCAGCCAGCCAGACAGGCAGACATGGCTATATCGACTCAGGAGGTGGCGCTGATCAAGAATATATATACTTTTCTATATCTGCCACACCTCCTTCTCTGCGTTACAAATGGAAAGACAAAGTGAATATACCCTGGGTGTAGGGTATAATTATTATGGTATGTTTTTCGGTTTAGAAGTGATGATTTTTTGACATTGGCCAATACTGGTAGAGATGAGAAAAATTAATCTTGGTCCTGGTAATTTGTCGACACCAAGACCAAGACGCTGATGTAATTTCAAGTTCAAAATCAAGACTCCTATGGTCACGGTCTTGGTCACGATGGTCATCAAGACCATGACTGTTTTTCAGTCTATGCAATTTATAGTTAATACACAGAGCGAAAAAAAAAACACGTTCGTGAGTGTTTTAACTACGTTTCGTTACTTATTTGAATTTAACAACGCTCCAAGCTCATATTTGTATGGTGAGTTGCGAAATCACTCACAAACGTAGTTGAAACTCATTTAGCAACGCGCGTTGTTAAAACTGCCACAAACGAGCCATGATCAAAATTTCGGTCGCGACATGGTTAAAATAACTACGTTTCTGCCACTTTCGACAATGTTGTCGTCTCTGTGTAGGTGTGTCACGCTCCTTTTAAGCATAAAATCATCTCTGAATTCAAAATTTTGCATCTTAAAAGCTCAACTGCCTTGTAAAAATGAGGTTTGAAAATTTTAGAAATTTTTTCAGGACCAAGATCGAGACTAAGACTTAATGCCCAAGATCAAGACCAAGACTCAATATCAAGACCAAGACTCAATGTCTAAGATTAATACCACTTATTACTGGTAATTTTTGTAAATGAACGATGCAGTTTTTATATTCAACGTAAATAGAAATTTTCATTAGAATTTTAGCGTGATAATATATCAATGATAATACAATGAGCAAAGAAGTACAGGGTGCTCCATATTTTATGTCGGTATGTAAACATTGAATAACTTTGAGAAAAAACAACCGATATCTATAAGTGATGTATTTTTATTCAGTTTGGTTCTTTACAATTTTTTTGGACTAGTTTTTGAAAACAATATCAATTAAGTGGCCACCTTTATTAGCAATTTCAAAATGACTCCTTTTTTCTGCGTTTGTCATTACCTTTCCGAGCATCTCGGGTGTTATAGCGTCGATTTCAGCACGAATGTTTGCCTTGAGCTCCGTGGCAAAAATTGTACTGAATTGACGTTTCCAAAACATATCTGATGCAATCAATCGGTTGGTAAATGTGAAAGTTATTCAGCGTTTACATACCGACATAAAAGATGGAGCACCCTGTATATCAATCAAATTTTTCAGTTGATGAAAATGTGAACGCGGCTGTCTCCTACTTGTTGTCCACTATATGTTATTCATGATCTAAAATCGCTTAAAAAAATTTATCAAAATATCTTATACAGTTTGCAAGTGTTTTACTTGTAGGAGAGTTGCCACGCTCATATTTCGCCTACTTATCTTCAAAGGTGCCTTATAGAAAGAAGACTCTATATGGATAGTTTCAGAGAGTTTACTTTATTGCTTAGTGCTCTCCCCTTATTCTATACCTCGCTTTTATGGCATATTAATTAGTTTCGAAGAGTATTCATTGAAAATTTACATATTAAAAAACATAACATGCGCAATTAAATAATTATATCGATAATAATAAAGACACATAAAATTTATTGCCTTTAAAGACTGTGACTACTTTAAAATATATAATTAATTTATGAAATTCACTCATACTACATTTTCAATTTTTTTAATGATATGTAAAAAAATGCTCATGCTGTTTTTCTTCGCTTAAAAAATTACCATATTGAGGTGATACGAATAATATGATGTTTATTTGTATCCAAGTCGTTTGAGAGCATCATCTATCAATCCTTTTATTTTCAGTTTTCTATTTTTACAGATAATAAAATAATTTCATTGGGAATCCCGCTACCACCCAACTTTGTATATTTGTGGTAAGCCATAGGAAACCAGTTTATATACGTAAAACATTAATCAACGACATAGTGACGTTGACATGACGACTTCTTCTGTAGGCGCAAATAACAAAGTTATTCAGAATGGCTCACGCACGTATGATGAGAAAAAAAAATTGGAAATCACACAATACAAATAAAACTCGTCATATTTTTCTCTTGAACAAACACATTAAGTACTGGGGGACTTCCGTAAATCATTTGCAAATTTTTGCCTTTAAGCCGTCATTCACCCAACGGGAAATTTATAGCGTTTTTGATTTTATAAATGCATCCATGAAAAAAATTCAATAAAGTTGACCAAAATCATGCAATTCTGCAAAACTTAATGAAATCTATATTTTTTACCAAATCCAAGTTCGGAAAACTTTAATTTATTTAAGGAATGCCGCCAAACACTGTTGTTGACTATGTGTTTCCTAGGGACTTTGACGTCCTGAATCCGAATCCCAGGTCTGTTTTTTTCCAGAACGTCTGAGAGAAAAGATTTCAAGGTCATATGGAGGTCAAAATGGGGTTCATGTGTCGTTTAGTGATAAATTCGCTAAAGTTCTGAAACTAATTTTTAATCATTGAGCTTTTTTAGGTCTTAAAAAGAATATGTGATCAAAAAGGGTATTTTGGTTCTAGTTTCGGAGATATAGCCATCGAAGGATCAGAATATATATATTCTATGAAAACCGCTATAAATTGGGAACCCCTGGATGGATTTGAAAAATATTGGTGTCATATGAAAGTTATTTTGTTGTTGTTATTATTGTTGTTGTTGTTTTTGTTGTTGTTGTTGTTGCTGCTGGTGTTGTTGATTTATTTGTTGTTGTAATTGAAAAATTTCACAAAATTTCAAAAAAGGTCAGATCTCAAAATCTATGAATCCAATTGAAAATATGTTTCAAACATTTTTATAGGTTGTCAAAATACCTTTCATATGACACCAATATTTTACAAATCCATCCAGGGGTTCCCAACTTATAGCGGTTTTCATAGAAGATATATCCGGATCTTTCGATGACAATATCTCCGAAACTAGGTGCGAAAAACCCTTTTTGATCACATATTCTTTTAAAAAACTAAGGGCTCAATGATAAAAAATTAGTTTTAGAATTTTAGCGAATTTATCACTAAACGACACATGACCTCCATATGACCTTGAAATATTTTTTCTCAGACGTTCTGGAAAAAAACGGACCCGGGATTCGGATTTAGGACGTCAAAGTCCCTAGGAAACACATAGTCTGGTCAAAACGCCATGACATTTTTTTTTTTTTTTGTAAACCTGTGTAATTTGAATTGTAACATTATGTAAAGGATAAGATATTCACGTATAACTACTCTCTTTGATAATGAACTTTTGAATGAAAAACTGTGATATTTTCAATTGACGATCAACATGGAAGTAATTTTTTGATAAAATATTACTTATTATAAACTTCTTTCTTCATAAGCATATTTAAGATTATTACTACAGGGTATTGAAATATTATTCAAACTTGCGACATCAACACCAAAGACATAATTGAATATTGAATTGTTGCAAATTAGCACAATTAACGTTATAATCATAAAAGATACAAGTACATAAGTAGAAAAAAGTACAAATAATACCTATGATTCAACTGGTAAGTACTGGGCTTAAAAAGCGCATAAAAGCCGAGTTGACAAGTAAATTACCGTTTATTGTTGAATTCTGTACACCTGACAGACACAAAATACTCGTTTTCATTTAAACAATATTACCTATTATTAAAATTAAACCAAAAAAAAAAATAAATAAGATATACACTTTGTCAATACATAAATTCTTTACGCAGCCAAAAACTGGGTTTCATATTTATTTTGATACAAAATACACACAACCAACAAAAGTATATTTTTAATTTCGGTATTGAGCCTTTCTTTGCGTTATCTACCAAAATTCGACTTGACATCTCCGATTTTTATGAAAATTGCTGAGAAGTTAGTATTTGACACACATATAACTGTGGTAAAATGATTTTCCGAAATTCAGAAAACCTTTGGATACTCACATATTTGAAAATGCATAGCTCCTCGGCTTTTTATCCGATTTTAATGAAATTTTCAGGGTGGTCTTTAGAAAAGTATGTGCTTTTTAAATAAAACTTTTAAAGCCATTTGGGGGCTTAGTGTACAATTTTTATTTTTTTTTTTTTTTGAATATTTTTTTTTTAAAGAAAATTTTATTACAATTATTTTCCGGCCCTCAGCATTGTGGTATCTTTTACAGTTATCAAGTTATGAGTTTTTGAAGTTGTATAATGTTGTGATTATCACACGGGTGGTCAAAACATTTTTTAACCCTCAATTTGCATCACTTTGTATATTTTCTTGTTTGAGGAATTGTAATAAGTAATTCAGTTAGTATAAAAGATCAGAAAAATTGCGTGCGTTCTCTATGTAGCCTCCAACATAGTCAAAAATATTGTTTTTGTTCCTTTTTAAATTTTTAGGTACTCCTAGGAAAAAAAAAAGGTATTGTTATGATTTAAAAAGAGTTTTGTAGACTAAGATATGTACTTTTAACAGGTTTTATGACAAATGTCTTATTACATTACCTTAAAAGTAGGAAAAAATCACGAAAATTCTTATATTTTGGTAATTTTTAGGTTGGGATATCTCAAAATTCTGTAGGTTTAGGTTTAAGTGGCGGCAAGTTAGCCACACATAGACCAAAAAGGTCCAGAGTGATACCACATCATCCCGGACGTTGAGTCACGTAGATGTAATTAATTACTTAGATGTAATAATGGGGTTTCAGCCCTCTTCAGGCTTAAGCGTGAAAGCTTTAGAAGCTATTGCGAAGTTTTTGATTGGTTTTAGACCAGTATCTGAAAGTTCTTCAAGATTGTTAAAAAACATTTGTCCAAGGGTTTTAAATCTGGTTCTGCAAAGCGCTGGACAAAAGCACAGTAGATGTTCTAAATTCTCCTCTTCGTCTTCATTACACCACCGACACCTATTATCCGCTAGAATGCCCATTCTATGAGCATGATAACCAATAAGACAGTGTCCAGTGATGGCTCCTACAACAGTTCTACATGTTTTACGAGATAAAGAGAGAAGGTAGTCGGTTTTATCTTGACAGAAAGTTGGCCAAAAATTTTTGGTTATTTTGCTAGTATTTGAGTTGATCCATTTTAGGTTAGCCTCACAGTAAAGCGATTTCTGGTATATAACATTGTGGTGCTGTAAGGGAAGTGTTGCGTTTAACGGTTCACCATCGAGTAGTACACCTGCTTTTGCCTGTTCATCAGCAATTTCGTTGCCCTCAATACCTTGGTGACCAGGTACCCAGTACAGGCATGTTTCAAACTTACTGCTGAGGGTTTGAAGTAGATTGTAGCATCGAAGGACTGACTTGGATTTAATTATATAGTTTGTAAGGGACTTAAGGGCAGCTTGGCTGTCAACATAAAAATTTAAGCGCTCGACGCCACTGCTCGCCATTACATTTTCCGCCGCCATACTAATCGCCTCCAACTCAGCTTGAAAGATGCTACAGTATTGTGGCAATTTATACTTTAATGTTGTATTATAGGTGGGAATGAAAACCCCAGCCCCCACCCCTGCTTCTTGTTTAGAGCCGTCTGTGTAAATATTAATAGAATTCGATGTGTCTGAAGCTACGTTAACCCAAGAATTTCTCGATTCTATGTTAACAGAGAACTTCCTATCAAATTCTGTAGCGATAGAGCGATTTAGTTAACGGATTTGAACTCAGCATCCAAAAATTAGTTAAAAATTTTTGTTCGAGTTCCTTTTTATTGATTTTAGTTTTTGCAAGTTATTTTTTTATTTTTGACTTAACTCAACTTTGCCAAAAACGGAAAATTCGATTTAAAAACAAGGACCCGACGGATTTTCTTTTTTTTTTTTAATATGATTAGAAAAGTACCCCGAACAAGAAAATATACAAATTTTCAGAGAGATGCAACTTGAGGGTTAAAAAATGTTTTGACCACCCGTGATCATACATGTTATTTTTTTTTTTTCAGTGAACCCTAGCGAAATTTTTCATATAATTTTTTTGTGGAATATTTTAACCTATTATAGCCAAGTTTAGAATAAAAGGGTCAAAAAGACCCATAAAAACGGGATATAATGGGTTTAGATGTTCTTGAAAATTATTCCTTGCTTGATTTCATGTTAACTTTTTAGAACATACTAACCCATTATATCGCGTTTCTATGGGTCTTTTTGACCCCTTTATTCAAAAACATGGTTATAATGGGTTAAAATATTCTCATTTTAACCATGATTTTGGAAAATAGGGTCAGAAAGACCCATACAAACAGGACATAATGGGTTTGATGCATGGAAAATTGTTTCTTGCATGATTTCATGATAAACTTATGAAAAACAGTTTTTCCAAGATGTACTTAGTTTAAGAATTTTACAGTAGGCCGAAATAATGAAAATACGTTTTCTGTGGGTTTTTTATCCAAAAAACAATGTATGAATGATTTTCAATTCGAGATATAATTATTTTATATACCTTGATTCACGACAAAAAATTTGGTTTATCGGACAACTCATTCCGACCAATTCTTAAATCAAAATAAAGTTAAAACTGTACCAAACCAAGATTTTGCATAAAACGGCGACCTCTTAATGACCTTAAAAATTTTTTTAAAAACTCTGCGAACTTTATTTCAGATTTTTTTTTTTTTAATAGAAAGTAACTTCAGTGTCTATACTTTATTAAAAAAAGAACATTTTTGCTTGAGCTTACTTTTGGAACAACTATACTTCTATGTACATAGCCAAAATGCACTTAATTTTAGACTTGCGAACAAAAGAAAAATTAAAATATAACAAAACACTTTTTCGCAAAACAAAAACCACTTTTGTATAACAAAAATATCTGAACTAGAAGGGTCCATCAACATTTTTTTGGAGCTTTTATCGTTTACTAACAAATCAGCTTCAAGATGCTAAAAATAAATTCGTTTTTCGCAGCGCGCTCTCAAAAACAAAACAAATGATAAGTTTCATAGAGCATTGTGGAATAACGGTAAGCTGTTTCTCAATAATTCTTTCTGTTGGTGATGCAGAATTTTGTCCATCTTCACCAGATACCTAAAACTTAAATTTATCCGAATTTTTAATTTTTGAATTAATATCGTTTTTTGGTATCAAATAACCACCCGAGTCAGGCTTTCTGATCCGACAATGACGAATAAACGTCACACCTCATAAGAGCGGATATGATCTGGAACCCATAAAGTTTTCAGGAACGGATCAGGATATTTTAGGTCCTCATCAGAAAAGTAATATATTTATTATTGAGGTTCGGATCATACCCATATAAATTAAAACGCTTTCCCAAAACATTTTGTAGCTTTGACTAATATGTTTGATTTTTCATATGCATTTGCTATGATATAAACATGATAACCACCTAAAATGTTTTTGGGAAAATTTTCTGAGGTCGTTTTGATATGAAATATGTATTAGTTAGTTTAGTTTTGAGGATTTGATGCGATACTGATTTAAACAACGGACTAGGATCGTATTAAGATTTTTGGTATCAGATTTTGATGAGGAACTGATCAGAAAGCAGTATTAAAGAATACCTGATCTGTATCTGTATCTGATCTGTGTTTCTGCAGTGACAATTAATGTCAAATTTGTTCTCTCTTGATAGTTTCTTTCACAGTTTTATAATACAGTTCTGCAATGCTGCAATGAATTTGATAAATTCGTTTTGAACTAAGTTGTAAAAAAAAAACTTCATAAAATATTGAATTTGTTCTTCCTCGTAGCCTTTTGTAGCTTTATAATCTATTTCATTGCTTTACCCGAGGTGTAGGACAATTCCAGAGTACTGTTTAATATTGAATTTGACTTAAATTTCGTATTTTTTACAAGCAAATAGAGTCACAAAAAAAGATGTATGCTCCTAAGAAGTGTTTTAAGAATGTATGGAGATCCTTAGTAACAACATTTTGATACTTGACACCCCTCAATTTTGTGAGGTTGGGAAAAAAAATTAGTTTGCAAAAAAATTTTGGGGGTGGGGTGAGGGTAAAGGTTGGCGCATCGAGGTCAAAGGTGAGAGAAAAAGAGAAAAAATTTAAATACAGCAACACAAATGTTTAGGGGTACCCTCTAGAGGGGTCGAATGTATGACCGACCCACATTATTTTTCCCCCTCCAACATTTTTACGCAGCATATTTACCCCCTATCTCTAACCACTAAGGGGGCTCCCATACAAAATTGACATTTTTGAGAAATCGACCCCCACCACTCCCTGCATGCCCCTGGAAATGTCAAATGTATAACTGGTCACTAATATTTTTTTCCTCCACAACATTTTTGCCCAGCATACTTACCCTCTATCTCTGACTCTTTAGGGGACTCTCATACAAAATAGATGTCAACTGTAACCGTAACTTTGTATGGGAGCCCCCTTAAGGATTGGAAATAGGGGGTAGGTAAGCTGTGAAACTTTGGAGGGGGAATAATGGGCGTCGGTCATATATTTGACTCCTCTAGGAGAGACTCCTGGGCAATTATGGGCCTATTTGACGGTTTCCTTTCCATATTTTTTATGTCTATGACGTCAATTTTGCATGGGGGCCTCCTTAAGAGCTAGAGATAGTGGGTAAGTATGGTGCAAAAAAATGTTGAGGAGGAAAAAATATTCGGGGCCGGTCTAGGGGCAACCTGGGAGTGGTGGGGGTCGATTTCCTAAAAATCTCAATTTTGTATGGAAGCACCCTCAGGGGTTAGAGGTAAGAGGTAGGTATGTATGGTAAAAATGTTGGGGGAGAAAAAATAATGTGGGTCGGTCATACATTTGAACCCTCTAGAGGTGGCCCCTCTTGTAGGACTGTAAGTAAATTGTTTCTCCTTTTCTCTCATCTTTGACCTCGATGCGCTAACCCTTACCCTCACCCCACCCAAACTAATTTTTTTTTCCAACCTCACAAAATTGAGGGGTGTCAAGTATCAAAATCCAAAATTCGTACACTAAAACACCTTGCTTCTTGAATTTTTGTTTCAATCCTCATGCTCTTCACATTACTTGACGCCTTCTTCGTGTTAAGTCCACCCTTCTTTTAGTAACATTGTTATGGACAAATGTTAAGCGTGCATTATACGATGATTTCTGCCATCGTATAACTTTTGAGCCAAACTCCTAATGGCTTTCTTCACATTATCGTTATCATAAAGCCAGTCATCACGATGACCATATTTTTCAAATATTTTCATAACAGGGTGATCATTTTTACTTAATAAACGCTTAATAAACTTTTAATTGTATTGAAATAATTTAATTAACGTGACAAAATTTGCAAGGGTAATTAAATGAATTTCTATTTCGCTAACAATTTAATTATCGATTTGTATGTATAATTGAATTAAATTCTCGGTGTGAACATAGCATTCTTATTTAATTTATTTTCTTGTGCAATTAAACTCGTATTCAGTGATTTTGTTTTATTTTCATATTAGCCCAGGAAAATAAGACATTTTCTGCGAAAAAATTCCCAGTGGAAATTTTTCACCGGAATTGTCTTTATTTATGCATGGTACACAAACTGTGAAAAGTCCATTGCAAAGTCGTGTGCGCATAAAAAGTTATTCGGGCTCAAAGGTCGCTAAAATCAGTTTTTTGCAAATATCTCGCTAATGCTAACTTTTACAGAAAAATTTTGTAGCACAGGAAATTTCCTACAAAAATACGTTAAAAGTATTTGCGTACGACTTCTAGTTTAGGAGATCACCCAATTTAAAAAGTTGTTAACAGTTATGATATGAAATACTACCTATGAGTTCATATTAAAATATCTTACTTTTTAAATTGCAATAACTCTTCAATGAGAAGTTGTACAAAAAAAAATTAAAATGCCGTTTGAAAGATAATTTAATTTTCTATGTGCCGTCCAAATTTTTTTTTCGAACGGCTCATGACCTTAAAAATATTCTTGAATAACCGTTAAGGCTTCGAAATTACTGGTTTTTTAAGGGTATCTGCGAATTGGTAAGTACTACGATGAAAAGTAATGGGACTAAATTTGTAGAGAATTACAAGACCTACAAAAAATAAGCGGTATGTGTACACATAGAAGTAACCGTTTAGAAGATATTCCAAAAATGCCAAAAAACCGGTTTCTATTGAATATCTTCGCTTGCGGCGTAGTACAAAGTTCGAACTTTTCCACTTTGTCGCTTGCTACATACTTTTTGACAGAAGATCAATGTTACCGAATTGATGAAAATAAATTTGAGAAAATTTTTTAAAGATTTAAAGGTTAATTTTGCGCAAAATTCATGAAATTTCATGAAAAAAAGCAGCAAATAAAATTATGAAAATAGTTTTCAGTTCTAAAGGTTTAGGTAATTTTAAAATTTATGTAATTTTTATAACGAAATAAGATTGACAACTCTATTCCATAAGCAGCAAACTTCTCCATTCTGTTCATAGAAATTCTCGAAGCGCTTCATCGTCTGCTACACTACATTTTGTACTACAGCGGCATACTACAGCTTCATCATTCTGCTCAACGCTTAACTCTTTGGTTTTCTTTTATAAAAAAAAAAATAAATTTAATAAAAAACAATCAACTTTAAGTTATGCAAAAAATTTCTTGACAAATCATGTATTAATTTAGGATTGTGTCAAAAATGCCGCTAAGCAAAATAAATTTTTATACATTACAAAAAACCGTCTCCAAACCGGTCCGCTGTGAGCTTCCTGAACCGAATTTGGAGTTAAAACGTTTGACTTGATGATGCATAACACTAAATTATATATATACTCGTAATCTACATTACTTGCGGCGAGCAATTTAGCACAAAAATATACTAAAGATACACAAACAGATGTTTAAACGAACATCTGGTATTTGCGAAATACAACTGGTATATTTTATAAGTTACAGCTGATGGTTTTATTTTTATAAAGCGCTTCCAATTAAACAAAAAAAAAAGTCGTTATGAATTAAAATATAAATATAAATAAACGAGAAAAAAAAATAAAAAGAAACGAATTTCGCGAATTCCAAAATCAAAACAAAATAATGCAAAATGATCACAACAAAAATGATTCGTCACTTTCTTACTATGCCTTTCGGCTGAACGTAGTACGTAAATATGGGGATTCCACTACACGCGATCATTCGGTGACGTGTTATGGCCTGAGGAGATGGTTTTGTTGAATGAAATGTTTCACTCACGATTAACTTCAGATACGACCAACCATACAAGGCAGAGCAGAGATATTCATCTCAAGCGTAAATGTTTGACTATGACTGCGCGATCTGCACTTCGTAAGTCAATGACATCTAAGTATCTTGCTTAATGTTTAAAAACAACGACGTGTGAACGGAATATATACGAGTACTATCCGTATATGAACATGATCTTTATCAGGAAATACCAGTTGGTAACGAATAAATAGAAAAAGTTGGAGTGCATTTATTTGGTATGACCTATAACAACTTGTTCGTTCGTGCGGTCGGTCGGTAATGTAATTCGTAGAGACTTGTAGAATTTATGCAGCAAACAAAAAGTTGCTCATTTCTTATTTGTAATATTTATAATAAAAATAAATATGGATGTAAAAAAAAAATAAATATGCTTGTTTTTTGTCTGAACTTGTTTACAATTTACGTAACTTCTGCTTAATTCAAGGACTCATTTTATTTTAGTTTCATACAGCGATTGATAATTAACTTTTTTTAGATTTAAAATTGCATCAGGTTTTAGTGTTTCGAAAGACCATATTAAAGGTGAAAGTCAATGTTTAATTTAATGCCTTAAAAAGTTTTTAAATTATATTAATTAAACTTTAATTTATTTCGGACTTGGATAAATGTCTACACTTTAATAAAATTAAAACATTCTTTTGAAAAAACTATAGGAGCGCCCATATGTGCGAAATTGTGAATTTGTTTGCTCCCCGTCCATTTCCTGAAACAAGAGGTCAAAAAAATAAGGTCTCAAAAAAAAATTAGGAATCGGTAGTGGAAAAAACCCAGCCGGTTTTCGATCAAAGGTCGAAAAATTGACTAAAAAAGCAAGTCGCTTTGACTGCCCTTTACATGGAAACTATTCAGTTCTTCGTGATGTTTTGAAGAAAACTTTTATAGAAAATGACTAGGTCAACATTATAGTCTTAGAAAGTTTTGGTCCAAAAATTAAATTTGTTGCTGTTTCGGTACAAAAATTTCAATTTTTTAAGAAAATTTTCATGACTTTTTTTCTATAAATTGGTTTTTCGTAATTTTTTATGGAATTCTTATGATGTAGGAAATTAAATGTTGATTAATTTAAAAAAAAAAAATATATTTAAAAATATTAGTTTTTAAGAAATAGAGCCCGTTTCAAAGTTAAGAAAAAATGTATTTTTTTATTTTTTTCTTCCTTACTTTTAATTTGATAAGAAACCATTTTGGTCGCTGAACACGAAAATAGCATTTTTTTTTTTCGTTTTTGGGCTGTTCCATCAGAGAAAATCGAAAATTTCGAATTTCGTGCATGCAGCCCAGGAAAAAATTTAAAGCAAGTGGTCGTGAACTGCACAAAGATGATAAATTACACGTGAGCATTTACTGAATAAGAAAAAAAAGTTTTCAAAATTGGTTCACCGAATGGTTTTTAAAATGAAGTCAGAAAACGGTATTTAAAAAAAAAACCACTACAAACCAAAACCAAAATAGTAATTTTAGATGTATTTATTGATGCTTAATCCGGAACTGGAAGCAAAATTGCTGTATATCTTACGATTTGTGAGATATCTTAAATTAATCAAAATTTGATTTCCTACAACATAAGTATTCCATAACAAATATTCCGTGCTTTGAAAATTACAAAAAACCAATTTATAGAAAAAAAGACATGAAAATTTTCCTAAAAGATTTAAATTTTTGTACCGAAACAGCAACAAAATTTAGTTTTTGGACCAAAACTTTCTGAGAAGATAATGTTGTCCTAGTTATTTTCTACAAAAGTTGTCTTGTGAACATTACGAAAAAATAAATAGTTTCGAAGTATCGGGCAGTCGAACTGACTTGCCCTTTTTAGTAAATTTTTCGACCTTTGATCGAAAACCGGCTGGGTTTTTTCCACTACCGATTCCTAATTTTTTTTTTGAGATCTTATTTTGTTGACCTCTAGCTTCTGGAAATGGACGGGGAGCAAACAAATTCACAACTTTGCACATTTCATATATCTTGTGGGCGCTCTAATGTACATATATAGCCAAAATGCACTTAGCGACTGGAGTTCTCTTACAAAAAAAACGGCAGGTGGCACTCGGGGAGTGGCCGATGATATTGGAAGCTAATGCTTATTATAAGCTAATATAATAAGCTAAAACTTATTATAGTTAAAACTTATAATAAATTGATATTTTAAAATTTGTTTATTATGAAGTAAGAGGTAAAATGTTGAACTGGAGTATTAAAATAAAAATAAGTGAGAGAGAGAGAGAGAGAGAGCCCGAGCTGTCGCGCTCATAGGAGAGTCTGTATGTGAAATGTATATATCTATATATATGAGCGCCCCTCTTGCGTTTGAAAAATTCAAAAAGCAGAAACACTTTTATATCAACTGATGTGTATATACTACATATATTATATATATATATATATATATATACCATGTGCGCTCGAAAATAAATAAGTGAGAAAGAGAGAGAGAGAGAGAGAGAGAACCCGCGCGAGCTGGCGCGCGGACATAAGAGATATCCATATGTGAAATGTATATATCTATATATATGAGCGCCCCTCTTACGTTCGAAAAATAAGTGAGAGAGAGAGAGAGAGAGCATGAGCTGGTGCGCGCAATGTTTATAAACATATATATATGTATACATACATATATACTGTATACTGTACTTTGTATACAGTACGTCTCTATTTTTATATGTGTGACGCATTTTCGTTGCAAACATCCGTTACACTTTTTCGTTGCATGTTTTCGCTGTTCAGACTCTGCCTCTCAAAACGTCCGATAAGGAAGCATTAGCTTCCAAAAGTTAAATAATTCCGAAAACGCACAAAATGGCACAACCAAATTTTAAACACTCATTATGTACAGTCTGTAGTTAAAGAAAATCATAAGCAGATGAAAAACGTGCACACCCTAAAATACTTTAACTCCACTTGAATATTAAAAAACCTCAATTTTTTAACACATATTTAATATACATAAAAAAAAATTTTTTAAACATTAACTCAAGAAAACTTTTATGCAGTAAGAACCACAATTACCTGAATTTGAAGGTTCCATTAAAACTTTTTCAATAAAAATAAACTTTAAAAAAGTCAAAAAATTAAAATTTTTCACTGCGCGCGAACGAAAGCAAAAAAAGTTAATCTTTAACCGCGTATAACTTTTCAACTAGTAATGTTAGGTCAGCAATTTTTATTGTTTGTGACGCAAAATTTAATTACCTTTAAAACGGTATCAAAACATTTTTGGAAGCTAATGCTTCCTTATCGGACGTTTTGAGAGGCAGAGTCTGAACAGCGAAAACATGCAACGAAAAAGTGTAACGGATGTTTGCAACGAAAATGCGTCACACATATAAAAATAGAGACGTACTGTATACAAAGTACAGTATACAGTATATATGTATGTATACATATATATATGTTTATAAACATTGCGCGCACCAGCTCATGCTCTCTCTCTCTCTCTCTCTCTCTCTCTCACTTATTTTTCGAACGTAAGAGGGGCGCTCATATATATAGATATATACATTTCACTATAATAAGTTTTAGCTTATTATATAAGCTTATAATAAGCATTAGCTTCCAATATCATCGGCCACTCCCCGAGTGCCACCTGCCGTTTTTTTTGTTTTCAATTAAATGCGTAAAAGCGCATACAATACCCCTTTATGCGTCGTACACATTAAAAGTGCAAAAAAAGTGGAAGTAAAACATATTTTTATTTTAGTTTTTAATAGCAAAACGAACGTGACAAAACTAAAAGTAGATTTCCTGCCTATTCAAAGAAAGTCAGAATTCAGCGAAACAAGTCAGAATTTTTTAGTGCGATTAATCTTAGAATCTTATGCAATAATGTTACTTTATAATTTGGTTTAATTCATCTATCTTCCGTACTTTTCTTTGTTTTGATCATAATCTGAATCGATACGTGACAATATGAACGTGACATTTTTCCACTATACAAATTTTAAATTAAAAATCTTAAAAGAAACCAGGATTTTCCAGTGAATGCTGGATCACCTTATCTTGTTAAGTTGACGTGGCATCACCAATTTTTCCAAAGGATGTCATTTGTCCCTATCCATTTTACATGTGTACCAAATCTCATATATTATGATTTTTTTTTTTTTAAGGGCGTGGCTTCGCCTATTTTCCCAGGGAACATTATTTGTCCGGGTGCTCTGTATACATGTATCAAATCTCATTCATGTGCGATAAATATTTTCGGAGATATGATGAAGTGGTTATTGTGTCACGGTGGACCTTTTGGCAGAAATGCCGATATGCTATAGAGTATGAAATGTATTGGTATCAATCAAAGGAAAATCCTAAGATAGAAATCAATTTTAAACCTTTGTATTGGAGTTGCTAAGCTCAGAGGCCTTCCTACTCCATGTTTTTTTTTATGTTAAGTTATTCACTGATAGTTTTTTTAGCAAATGTTCTTCACAATAAATCAAAACAAAAATAGTAATGTATTTGTCATTGTTGAATCCGAACCTGGCATCAGAATCGTTATATCTCTTATGGTTTCCGAGATATCTTCCCCTAAATGCTCAAAAATCTTTAAAAACACAATTTTTGAAGTTGTATAGAAGACGCATTATTTAGTACTGTATTTAGTACTGTCTTTGTCTTCAAAAGTGATCTTATGAAACATGAAAGTTAAAAAACGTATATCGATGCTCATATCCCGTGACGACTTTACTTCGAAGGGTGATAACTAGGAAAGTAAGTGTACAATTGGAAAGCTTGAAGGTATAGTTTGATAAAAAAAATTAAGGCTATCCGAAATGGAAACATACTTTCTTATAGAACTGTGGCATAAGCCTGAAAACAGCGCTTTCTGCAACTTCAAGGAAGAATATCTCAAAATCCTGCAGGAATATAAGCAAGTTGATCTCGGATTCGAATTTAGCGTCAAAAAGTACTTTAGAGTACATATGTTTAGTCAAAAGTTGTTGCTGTGTTATTAATAAAAACCTTTTCGAACTAATGTATTTCAACTCAAAGTTTGTATTATTATCACTAGTTGCAACTTTTAAATAGTTTTTTACTGAATAAATATTTCTTTTAGTTTTTTAAAAAAATTAATCTTTAAAATATTGCGTTATAAATAAATCATCGAATTATATGTACATATAAGCACCAGCAACTATAAATAAAACAGATAAA
This sequence comes from Calliopum simillimum, assembly GCA_951812925.1. Lineage (NCBI taxonomy): Eukaryota > Metazoa > Arthropoda > Insecta > Diptera > Lauxaniidae > Calliopum > Calliopum simillimum. Next base: position 122,863,215 of record OX638368.1, read on the forward strand.
TAAATGTCATTAAATTTTTTACTCTAAATAATTAACATAATCAAGAGAAAATACCTGAATGGCTTCTGATACTTGTCCGAATTTCATCTTCGATTTTTACTACGTGCGTGGGTTTTTACTTTAAATATTTTTATCATTCTCAATCGCTTCGACAAATTTCACACAAACTTGTGAAAAATAACATGTACGTCACTATATCTCTCTTTATGTGATTTATTGCATCACAGAAACCCACACTTCTAAGTTGGATGCTCAAGTTCTGATTGGTGGTTCGCACAGGGGCTCAGCTCGCTCAATCGACCGAAGAAAAAACCCGAAGCTTAACATGTTTTAAATATAAAGTTTTTACAAGTGAGCAAAGTAGTTGACTTTCCGTTTCTGTTTTTTTTTTATCTCGAAGCTAAGCGAGCGTTTTAAAAATAAGCTTCGTTTTTTTGTGCAACGTCAAAGTGTAGCCGCTTACTCTCGTGGTATTCACGCTGAGTGGATGGCGCAGCGTGCGCACTATTGATATTAAGTATACGATCGGAACCATTCATTTCATTCTTCTTCTCCAGTTCGGTTCTGTATGATTTGGTATAAAAGATTGCTTCATACAAAATTCTGATTAGTGTTCGAATGCAGTTCTTTCTGTTCGTTACGAGCAAAGAAAATAATAAATTTACAGGAAACTTAAGTGAAAACTATTTGTGAAAAAACAATATTTATAAAAAAAACTCATGAACAATTAAAAAAAAATTTTTCGATTAAGGATTACAGTGTTTTTAAAAATAAATCCTAAAAATAAGCAAAGTTAAAAACAATAACAAATTGAATTTTTTTTTTTTTAATAAAAAACTGTCGAAAATTTTCCGGAAAGCCCCACATAAAACTTACAAAAAAAGGTAAACATTTTAATTAAATAAAATATCAGAACTATAGTTAGGAATGATAATTATCATATGATAATTCTAATGAAATTAAGCCTAAATTCTTTATAATTATTTAAAATTCATTTTTACACGAACGAAGCAATTTTTCTAAGGAAATGAATAATGCAGTGTAAGATCACACTTGAGAACTTGGCTTATGATTATAATTATTATTTTTTTTTTTTTTTAATGTGTGAAGGATACGTTTTTTCAAAGGCATATAATGAAACAAAACCATAAAAGTACTTAGCCAGAATTCGAATAAAAAATCGACCTTTTCAAAAAGTTAAAAATTAAATTAAAAAAATAAAGATCTTGACTTGCTCGTCATTGAATTTAATTTGTGCGTGTCGGAGACTGAAATAAGAACTATTTTTTTTATAATTATCGTTGCAAATCAATAAATAAATTTTTCTTTTATGAGAGCGTATTTACATATATTTAGTGAATTTTGTGGCTCCTATTTCTCAAACTGAAGACTCTTTCTTTATCAGCTGATCAACCAAATGCAATAAAAAAATTACGAATAAGAAACTTTTTCAACAATTTCCACATTTTTGGAATTTTACAAATTTTTGATTTTTTTAACATTACGCGACCTTAGAACAACAGGGTTCTAACTGACATTTTTTGTGAAATTGAGTTATATAGTGTATTGCTTCGTTCTAAATAGACCACGCTCTTTCGATTACCGCTACTCAAATATTTCTATCTCGTATGGTTTCTGAGATAATTGATGAAATTGAGATGCACAAGGTTCTATCTACTCATATTTAAATTAAAATTAATTTCACAAAGTTCTAACTGCCATTTTTCTAAAGAAATGTTATGCTCTCTTATTCAACGTTTCTCAAGTTTTTCAACACTCCAACATTCTTCAGTTTTTTTCAAAATGTTTTTTAAATTTTTCATTATTTAGTGTTTCGTGTAGTTCAAAGTTTATCGAATTTTTTATTTACATTTTTTAAGTTTCTCAGAAATTTTTGAATAAGTTTTTTCAGGCTAAAGCTCAAAAACTTTACAAAAATTTAAAAAATCATAAGGTCGAACAAAATATCAACAAAAGTTTCTCAGAAATATTTTGTATTTTTCGATTTCAATGTAATTATGCAACGAGAAAACAGTATAATTATATAGAGAAAAATTTGGTAATAATTAACAAATAATATATTGGATATGATTGTATTTAATGAGCGGCATATTTGAGCAATTTTATTGGTTCAATCGCAGGGTAAGGGAGGGAAATATGGACCACCAATATTTCTTTTTTAAATAAAACTCAAAAAACATAAAACAAAACAATTAATTTTATGTAATTCATTGAAAGAAATAATTTACCTTTATTCTGATTCACTTTTAGATAAATATCTCATCAGGATAAAGAAAAAAAATTCAAAAACTGAAAATACTCAAAATGAGAAAAAAAATAAAAAAAAAGTGTAGTGTTATATGGACTATGTAGTCCATATTGTCCCACATGCTTATTTGGTACAGAAGTTCTATATAAAAATGTCACTTCCACATCCGTCAGATTCCACATTCAACTCAAAATTTGCAACGGCGATCTTCTGAGTAAAGGGTATTACATTAAATGCAATTTTCATCTTTTTTTCCTTTGTAGTTAACGAATTAAAGATAATGACCATCAGACTCTTCATGAAAACTGCAGCTAGATTCCCCATCTGGAAAAGATGATAAATACATTTGTTTTTGAGGCTTTTTTCTTTGGTGTTTGGTTTTTTTATCAAAAACTCCTGAGGTTAATGAACTTATTTGTGTTCATAAATAATAAATAGTCTTCACTGACTTTATATAATTAACCATTTATATAAAAACGCGATGTCTTTAAAGTGAAATAATGAAACATACTCAGTAAAAAAAAAATATCACTGATCTTTTTTTTTAGAAAAATCAACTTAACAGGAACATGCGACTTCACTGAACGCTAAAATCACACTTTTATAGGCTTTAGTACTAGCGTTAAATTTGAACCAGAAAACTTTTGACTTTTCATCAGTCCTTAGCTTACATATTTTCGTCTTCATTGCGAGCATTATTGCAAAAATTTAAATTGAAATATCGTCTTTCTTTCATCTTCGAATTTTTTAAAAAGAAATAAACAGGCACCAACTCAGCAATCGTTTCTTAGTCGCATTTCCAACTTACTGGAGAATTTTTCAAAGTTTTTCCCGAATTCTTCGATGTTTGTCGATATTTTGATACTCTTCGATTTTCATTAACTTTTTAAAAACTATTTGATTGATATTTTTGATTTTGAAGTTTTGTCCTTTGATTTTGTTGTTGCTTTTCAATTCCATTCAAAACTTTGTGCTTGATACTTTTCTAAAGTTGTGTTCCAGTACTCACAATTATAGCATTCCCAACAAATAAATGAGATCAAAATGCATAACGTCTTATCAAACAAAAATTAAAAATTTTTACTAGAAATTTCCTGATTTTATTTTAATTTTTTATTTATTTTTGTTTTAATTTTTAATTAACAATTTACAACAATTCTTTCCACCAAAATCTAAGCCAAGTAATTTTTTGTTTTTGAGTTACTCGTTTAAGTTTTACCAAAGTCTATATATAACAGTGTCAATCAAAATTTATCGGATTTGAATTTAAATTAGATCTTATTTGGTCTGTAGTCATTTTAAACAAAAAAATTTCATTATATGGTACTTTTTCACAACGAATCTCTCAAAACTATTAAATTAACAAAAATACTTACTTTTTCTGCATAAAAAGCCGTGAACATATGGGAGCCTATTTGCAGTGTATTGAGCATTTAACAAAATCATTGTTTGAAAAAAAAAAAAACACTCTAAGTTTGTGCAATACCAACTGGTCTAACTACTCGTAACTACACAGAACCCAAGATATTTTCGAATAGCACAAATTTGGTTAAGCAAACAGTGAAAATCCTTGACTTGTAACGTGTAAAACAAAAAATTATCTGAATAGCCAAGTGCTTACATGAACGAATGTAAGTATGTTGAAGTTGAAGCATTGGAGTTACAAATGTACACATGTTAAATAAAAATTTATTGTCTATTCGGTATTTTTTTTTTTTTTTTAAGTCAGTTTGGTTTGCATACATATGAGAATTTTTAATAAGAAAAAATGCAGTGCAATTGAAATATGTGCTTACATATATTTTAGTACTTACTTACAAATGTACGAATATGCATTCCAACTTTAAGTCGTACATAATGCCTTCCATAAGAGTTGGCCTTCCATTACCGGACAAAAATACTACAACGCTGATTGCCCCTATATGAGAGCTTTCACTGTATGCACTGTACTTTTACGAACATATCTTTGAGTATAATCTGGTAGAATAAGGATATTGTTTTTATTAATTTTTAAATTAAAAGCCTAGAATACAAACAACGACGCATGTCCTGCATTGACGCCCAACGTGGGGCCAACGTTACAATCTAATTTAAAGTTATTTCTTTGATTTTGCCATACATACTGTAGTAATTTAGATAAAGTTTTCATCTTTATTGCTTTTTGCCGGCTTTCATACTGTGTACAAAACTTACAAGTCATACGAGTATGACTAATTCATTAGTTGACAAAACGTGGTTTTCCCATTATGAACCTGTTACGGTTGAATGAATGAATAACTTTTTACATTCAAATGCAGCCTCTGCATTGTGAAAAAGAAAACCGTTTCTTTCAATAAGACCGGCAAAAAATAGATCACATCTTATTTGTTTGAAGTATTAGATAAATTAACATATTTGCTTCGCTTATAATGCTTTAATTTTTAAAATTAATAGCTTGAAATTGCAATAAGCCACACAAAAACCATATAACCGCATGAATCAATTTTCTTTTGAATAGTAAAAATTTTAATTTCTTAGAACGTTCGAAAAATGCGTGAAAAAGGTGATAAAAATGTTGTAGTTTCGGATAAGCAAATTTCGCAATTGTCACCAGCTCAGCGTGCAAGTTTCTTTCGTTCCCAAAACTGAATTTGGCTTTCATTAACCTCACTTAACAAACTTAAAATACATAAATATGCGAATCATTAACCAATTGAATCATAATGAAAATAATGTCACGTTCATATTGTCACTTATCGTATCAGTTTATGATCAAAACAAAGAAAAGTACGGAAGATATTTGAATCAAAGAAAATACATTATAAAGTTAGTCGCTGTAAAAAATTCTGACTTGTTTCGCTGAATTCTGACATTCTTTGAATAGTCACGTTCGTTTTGTGTCTTTTTTTGCATGTATCTTGGAACCAGGAACTCTCCTGCTATTAACGTTGGCATTAATTATAGTGCTACCTAAGAGCTACATGTAAAGTAAAAACTAAAACAAAACTATGAATTACTACCACTTTTTTTGCACGGTCACGTTCGTCATTTGGGAAATGCACATATATATACATACAATATAAGAACTGCGATCAATAAAATTGTCTGATACATTTTATCCAATAACTTATTTTCAAATTACTCAATTTAAAAATTGTTTTCGCAGTAGGCTTTGAAATAATTGTACCAAAGTTATTGTTTTTAAATTTTTTCCCTAATTCGTCATATTTACTTAAAAATGGCAAATTTTTCAAGACCACTTGCGATGGACTATCAATAGAATTGCTCGGAATAGCAAAGTTAATTTGAAATTGGTATCAAGAGATCTGAACAAACTTAAGGAAAACTGAGATGTCTTTCGAAATCCAGGTTCCAGAAAAAAAAGCACCCGTGACCAAAACACAAAGAAGAAAATGCTCACAATTTCAAAGAAAACCACCAACATTTAATGCAGAAAACTGGCATGCAAGGTGGAGTGTTCCGAGTTTTTAGTTCGCAAGAGGCTGGTACGAAGACGTTCAAGGCACAAAAAGAAGACCACGGAGGCAAAACAGCGCCATAAAATTTAAAATGATTTTTTTTTTTCAAGAATTCGAATGCTGCATCATGGACGACGAAACTCATGTTTAAACTGATTTTTCACAGCCTCCAGGCTAAAAGTTTTCCACTGCAGACTCGCCGGGGGTCGACAAGTTTTAATCAAAAAGCAGTTTGGCAAGCAATCTGTAGTTGTGGCAAAATGAACAATTTTCTTGTAACCACTGGAACAATAAGCTCCGAATTATATATTGGGTTGGCAACTAAGTAGAAAATATGACGAAAATGTTCGTTTTGATTTTCCATTTTTCAACCGACGCCAAGCAAAAACTACACAACCGATCAAAAAAAATTTTTTACTGATTGACAGTCAAATAATAAAATGTGTTTGGCATTTTGATTAAATCAGCAAATCTAAAAATTCAACTAAAGCCATCTATGAGTGAAATCCGCAATTACTTAGTTGGCAACACAAATTAAGAAATGCTTGGAAAAAAAAACTTTCTTTTGGCCAGACCTAGCATCTTGTCATTATAATAAAATGGCCTTGGAGTGGTAATTAAAAAAAATAATGTACCAAACTGTCCAGAACTCAGGTCAACTGAAAAATACTGGGCTTTGGTCAAAATGGAGATAAAGGCAACAAAAAAAGTAGCCAAGGATGCTAAAGATTTTTGAGAAAAGTGGTGTTCGTCAGCTAGAATGGTGTCAAATAATACCATAAAATTCTTAATGGAAGGGGTTCCAAAAAAGTTACAAAAAGTTGTCAAAAAAAAATATATTAAAATTGTAGGTACATTATAAAAATGTCGGTTCAAAAATGAGTTTCATTTTAAAAATCGGACTACTAATTCTAGAGATTTTTTGAATTTGGTATCGGACAATTTTATCGATCCCCGTCCTTATACTTTTCTAAACCTGCCGCGCCTCCTTCTCTGCGTTGCAAACAGAAAGACAAACTGAATATACTTACCATTAGTGTAGGGTATAAAAAAAAAGACAAAAAGCATTTAGATCATTTTATCTCATGGGACTGATTTTCGTTGACTGAACACACCGCTAACGACTAACATTTATGTAGCTGATGGGGAGACCAACAAATCTAACTGTACATGTTGTTGTATTTGGAATTTTTTTGGTGTTCTTATTGCGTCCGTGTGCTTGATGGTATGTTGTTGCTTTTTAGTCAATTTTCGTACAGTCGCCCAATTAAGCGAATCAAATAAATTGCATTCATCAAATGAACAGACAAAAAATAAATAAAAAAAAAAAAAAAAATAGTCACACTAACAACAACAACAAAATGTTTATATGAACATAACAACAACAAGAACAATTACTGCACAACAACAACAACAAAGATAATAAACTATAAATTAAAATTAGAAAATCCCAACAACCCCGAGCAACAACAACAACAACCAAGAACGCAGCAATCAAATGAACAGCGAAAGAATTTTTGTTCTTGAGAGTTAGAACGGTAGCCAGAACGTTAGAACGTCCGTCAGGTTGATTGCACACAGTTCTAATTATGAACAGATGGGCGCCAAGCATTTAAGGTATTAAACGATTGTTCTGAACATGTTCTTGTTGTTGTTACTATTATTATTGTTATTGCTGTCGTTGTGTTCTTTGTTCTCCTTTTTTTCACTTTCAACAACGACACTCATGCTGATGGCGATGGCAATTTACATACATTCGCATCTGACAACTCATTCAATAATCAAAGCCAATTCCACTGAACCGAACTGAACACTGTCGGTATGGGTTAAGTTGGTTGCGCATTCGAAATGTAAATGAATGATCGTAATTGATGTTACGTATATGACACAACATTGTATGGAATGCTAGAAAAAAAATACTATGAACGCCACCACCAACATCACCGTCAGCCAGCAACTTTCCAGAATTGAAAATTCCAACTTTTTCTTTAGAAAATGACAGCGTAAAAAACCACCTAATTAATTAATTTCATTGCGTTCTAATGATTTAGAGTGAGATTTAGTATTATTTTTTTTATTATTATTATTATTTTTTTTTTTTTTTTTTTTTTTGTAATTTAAAAACTTGTATTGTATTATTTACTTTTAATTTTAATTTAATGTTTATGAGAGAAAAATAAGTTTTTGAAGTTTTTGCGCCTTGAACGTTCTTGGATTCATCAAAGAGTTACTGTTTCTAATGTCAGTAAAAAGCCTTTATGTATAATCAATCGTTAATTTTATATTTTATTTGTACTTTACGGAATTGTATTAAAATCAATCTGTTATTCTATAAAAATGTATATTCTCTCTTCATTTTGAACTGCACAGTTCTCTAAGTAAAGTACATTGAAATCAGCATTCACATCATCAACACGCCAATAAACATAACCAAACTCAATGCGTTTTCCATAACGTTAAACCGCCAACAATTTAACGCATACCCCAAAATCTGGGCCAATTATAACAACGTATGTTATTGAGTATTTTAGGGTTTTTTTTTCCAATCATTATCATTATTTATATTCCAAGTTTTTTAGATTTTGATTACTCAATTTGGATATACCGTCACACACTGCGGCAAAATCCAAATTTTCTAGCTAGAATTCCAAAAATTAAAAATTTTTTTCCATCAAATTTTGATATCAGTCAAACAACCGATTATTATGGCACATAGACATGACTTTTGCCTTGTACTCGTGCTTAGGCCCTATGGTACTTCCACTCTTCAATTGCCCAGGACATCATTAACCGAGCAAAGAATAAGGTTTCGACGTACATTCAATTCAATTCAATTCAATTCAAATTTATTAAATCTTTTAATTCAAATTACATAGTTCATTACTCTGTAGAACCATGAACTATTTCAAAAATAAAGGGTTTTTCAATACGGACGCTACAAAAGTAGACCGATAGGGACAGCAAACGACGTCATATTTTTTCCCGCTCTCTTGACATTTCTCTTCAGTAAGGTTTGTCATTTCATCATGGAAAGATATACGAGCCAACAACGAGTAGAAATTATTAAAATTTACTGCCGAAATTCGGAGTCAGTGGCCTCAACTTTAAGAGAGCTACGTCATCTTCAGCGATGAGCCTCATTTCTGGCTGAATGGCTTCGTCAATAAGCAAAATATGCGTTATTGGTCAAGCAGCAATCTACACGTACTCCATGAGTCACCATTGCATCCCGACAAATTTACGGTTTGGTGCGGTTTATGGGCCGGCGGCGTCATTGGGCCGTACTTCTTCCGTGATGATCAAGACCGGCACGTTACTGTAAATGGGAATCGCTACCGTTCCATGATAACCGAATATTTTTGGCCCGAATTGGATGATATGGACTTGGACAGTATGTGGTTTCAACAGGACGGCGCCACACAGCGAATGTCACAATCAATTTATTGAAAACCAATTTTGGTGAACGTGTTATCTCATGAAATGGCCCAGTCGATTGGACGCCTCGGTCGTGCGATTTGACTCCGTTAGACTATTTCCTGTGGGGCTACGTCAAGCCTATGGTGTATGCCAACAAGCCAACGACGATCGATGAACTTCGTACGAATATCGATCGTGAAATTGCAGCAGTATCAGCCGATTTATGCTTGAAAACTGTCGAAAATTGGGTTCAGCGTCTGGACTTCTGCAAGCGTGCCTTGTGGCCATGTAAAAGGAATCGAGTTCCATACATGATGGCATCAAATGTGCTTTCACAGGAACAAATAATTTCATTGATATCCAAAACCGTTTTTGTTTTATTTAAAAAAACTTTTGTAGCGCTCTTATTCAAAAACCCTTTAGTTTTTAAACTACACCATGCGGGCGACCGAATAGTCCAAATTCTGGTCTCATCACATTTAAAGTTCTATTTACGTTTTGTATATTATATTGAGACCAGAAAACGGCCAATTTTTTTTTTTTTTTTATTTTATTTATCAATTTCAGAAAATTTAATTAAAGCTACAAATTTTACACAAAAACGTCCAGAGGATTCACAGACGAATATGCTAAATAGTTTGTTATATATTTCTGAGCATTGTGTTCCGGGTTCAAAACTCAATGCGGGCGAACATTTTTTTATATTATTTATTTATTTTTTTTTTTTATTTTATACCTCGGCTATGGTGGACATGTGTTTAATTTTCCGCTCCGAAGACTCTTCAGACAAATTGTGTATTAATTAATAAAAATTTAAAAATTTACCGAGTAAAGGTTTTGAACCCAGGTCTCTACAAGCAGCGCAAGGCATTAAACCGATACACTAGTGTTAGCTCTTAATTAGCGAACTGCCAAACAGAACGTAACGTTGTAATTTCATTGACAGAATCGTTACACAATTGGCCCACTTTTGGTACTAGTTACGGATTATGCATCACATTTGGACCATTCTTGTCACAATTCATAATTTTAGTGAATTTATTCGAGTTTTAGTTTTAGTCCATTCTGGACAACTTACAAAACAACTAGACCAAAGAAGGGACTATTGTGAGAATTCTACATACAAATATATTTGAAAAAAAAAACTGAGAGTTATAAGATCGCCTTCTTTTTAAGCAATTCAAATCAAATTAATTAGAGCTCTTGCTCAATGAGTTATGAAACGGTTGATATGACGAAATGTTGGAAACTTAAAACTAGTGACTGAAAAATCTGAAGGGTTTTGACGTTAACTTTGCAGCGTAGACTAAGTTTGGTTAGCACGGGAGATGACTGCTGTTATCATAACATAGGTCGCAGTTGAGCCCATCATTCGATGTTTATAACCAGTTCATAACTTCATTGTTAAGCAATAAGAACCATTGCGAAAATTTTATGAACTCCAAAATGGATTTGGGACACTTATATCGACCTTGACTTAGAACATGTTGTTAAGTTAGACCATAAAAATATTAGTCCACAAAATACATTTTGAGTCAATGTTGGCTTGCAAGTGGTTTTATAATAAAGGTTTCAGTAATTGTTTCAGTTGAAGACCTTTCCTAGCGAGTTCGTCCGCATTTTCGTTTACAATGGAATTGCAGTGTCCGGGAACCCAACATATTGTAAGATTACAAAGCTACCCAACTTCACAAAAGAACTTTGTGCAGCTAAGAACTAAGAGAGACTTTGTAATGTAGGAACCAAGGGCCCTAATGGCTACCTGACAATCAACGTATATGACAAATGTTTCACTACGTTCATAAATTTTGGGTTTAAAAATTATTATTTGCTAAACCTTGCAGACAGTTAGAATTTCCTCTTCAAATAAACTGCAGATGCGAGGTAAAGCGAAAGACTCGCTGCTATTCAAGTCCTTGGAATAAGACCCCAGCACCTAGACTGGACTCCGTTTTCAAGTTGATATATATTTCTTTGAAATTTAGAATCAGAGTCCAGCCCTTCTATCAGGTATTTTCACTTACAAGTTGGTTGAGAACGTTAAAGGGGGATTGATGTAATCAGTTCCACTATCAATATCATGGCCTGGAAATTTCGCAAAAATGCTACCATGTTCATAAGGTTTCGGTCTCCAAGAACTTTAACTTGATAACACTTTTAGCTGCAACTCCTTTGTCTCAAGGGGCCATTCTTTGAATTTTTGACAAAGGTTCTATGGGAGGTTAATGAAGAAATATTTAAAGTCATGCCTGCCAAGTTTACAAAGTCTACCACTTTTTTTTTAACTTATGGTCAGAAAATTTTGATTTTACCACACTGTGCGTCAATCATATTTCTTATTTAGGTCTTCTGTGATTTAAGATTAGTTTAATTGAAAATTACGCTAAATTAATGAATATCAAGCTTAGTAAAATGCTCAGAGCTTAAATAGTAATCCGCTTAAGCTTGCTTCAAAGCAGTTCAAGTGGATAAATAGCTAGATAAAATAATTTTTTAATACTTAACAAATAAAGAAGTTACATAAAACCTTGGCTAGTGGTCGATAGCTCAACAGCTAAAGAAGATTTCTCCTAATCAATGTGAGCAACGAAGTTGAACAGTAAATATACATACCAGCAGCGAGTACGAGTAGGTAGATATATACAAATCTAAAGCCATGATCGTAAATAAAGAACAAAAGTACAATAAATTCAGAACAATAATGAAAAGAAACTTAGCACAAAATTACACTTCATTTAAAAAAAAATCAGATTTGCAATCGCCAAACACAATAATCTGCATCATAGATTCTTACCACTACAATCCACTTGGCTACTTGGTTTGTGCAGTGAAGTATCCGTAATTACTTTGTAGGTGCCATTATATACCATTAAAGTATCAACTTTGATTGATGTTGAAGGCGCACTCAAGCCGGGCAAGCAATGAAGAATTTATGCCACAAATGCAATGCAGCACAGTCAGAAAACAATAAGCACCATGCTTAATCGTAATTACTTACTGATCGCAGAGTTAAACGTAGTTTTTCCATTTTCCGATATACCCCGATACATATTCAAGTCAACTTATATGTTAGAATCTATGGCATTCTCAATTGTTAGATCGTTCTTAAAATAAATCTATGAGTTCGCATAAATAATCACCGATGTATTCAAATAAATGACTGGCAGGCAGCGACAGCAAGCTATGAACATTAGCAGCTGTAATAATAGTTCTAATGGTAGAACAAATTATATAATCATAAAATTAATTACACAACACGGGTGAGCATTGCTTTATAAATCGCCTTTTAAGAGCCAGCAATTGGGTAACTTCGAATTAATACGATACAACTTTGTTTCAATATTTTTTTTTTTTTGTTTTACATTTTTTTTTATGATGCATAATTGCTACTGTTTTTTAAATGATAAACTTAAAGATTGTATCATTTTTTCTTATGAAACAATAATCATTGGATTTCTACAGACATAAGAACAGTTATGTTGTGTAATACCCCCAGGATAAAAAAAAATTCCTGAACACTAAAGAAAAATTTTACAACTTTTGGAAATATGTACACGAGCAAGAACTAATTTTTTTTTACTTTACTGCCAGAGGCAAGGTCACTGTATGACGCTAACAGAACACGTAGAATTATTTCATTAGATAGACAAAGTCTCAGAACTTTAATTGGTGTCATTACAGGGCACTATTTTTTAGGCAGACACGCTTCTAGACTGGGCCTTACTGGCGTAGGAGATCTTTGTAGAAGTTGTAAAGATTCTGACGTCGAAGAGTCCATTTTTCATTTCCTTTGTGAATGCCCAGCGTTGGCTAACCGACGTTACAAGGTGTTCGAAAGTCACTTCTTCGACTCTCTTGAAGATATAGCTCATAAGAGTCCCAAATCCATTTTGGAGTTTATAAACATTTCTAAATGGTTCACATAGGTTAACAACGAAGTTATATATCGGGTATACAATGGGCCTAATCGCGGCCTAAGTTATGATGGCAACTGCCATCTCCCGCGCTAACCTAACCTAACCTAGAGGCAAGGTCGTCACTGGCCCATAGATTCCTTAATGCCTCTTACGAAAAGTAGAATGATTCATATGTCTTGCGAATATCTCGATATTATAATTTTTACAAAATACAAATTGGCGAAAAGAAGGACGTTTGAAAATTTCGTCGAAAAGTATGATGTTTCTCGCTGCTTCTGACGAAAAATACCCAGACCTCTAAAAACAAGAAGATTATCGTATTAATCTGTTTTACTATGTATTTCTATTAAAAATAGAAAACAATATGAATTTTCCATAGAGAAATCTATATGAGTTTACTTAGAAAATCTTCTGGAAATTTCGAAAAGATTTTCTCATCGGAATATAACATAGAATGAAGTAATTAACGTGAGAAACTTATTAATTTCTAGTTTTAAGGAGAAAATCATATTAAATGTTTTTGTTTTTTTTATACCCTACACCCAGGGTATATTCACTTTGTCCTTCCGTTTGTAACGCAGAGAAGGAGGCATGGCAGATATCGAAAAGTATATATATTCTTGATCGGCGTCACCTCCTGAGTCGGTATAGCTATGTCCTTCTGTCTGGCTGGCTGACTGTGCGTGGAAATATTTTTTACGAGAAAAATAAGCAAGATAATTCAATGAAATTTGGTACAAAGGATTTGGCGTAAAAATTAGCTCGTGGAATTGAAGATTAGCGAAATAGGTTGACGGACACGCCAACCGCCCATACAAAAAATATGTTCAAAATGCAACTTTCGAAGTTTTTTCACGATAATTCAATCAAAATTCACATAATTACTACGAGTTATTAGCGCAAATTCTAAACTAAAACTAGGCAGATTCGGACAAGAGGGCGTGCCACCTCCCATATAAGCATACATCTCAAAACGCTATACTGAAAAGTTTTTTGAGATAATCCAACTAAATCCACTCAAATACTAAGGACTATAAATGCACACTCTGAGCTAAAACTATACGAACACGCACAAGAGGACGTGGCACCACCCATATTAGCAAAAGCTTCAAAACGCTGTACTTAGAACACGCTGTACTTAGATAATCCAACCAAATTTCACTCCTACACTAAGAACTATAAATGCAAGCTCTGAGCAAAAATTGGATGAACTCTGACAAAAGAGCGTGGCACCTCACATATAAGCAAAATTTTCAAAATACTGCAGTGTAGGATATTTAATGTTTGGCCAGGTCAAAGGATACACCCTTACTAGTTTTTGTTTTTTTTTTTTTTTTTGATTTGACAGAACCTTATGTATTTATTTTATTTTGCATGGAGAATGACGGCAGGATTGAGGCATTTAAGAAAATATAGTGTAAGTCATTTCATTTTGTTATATGAATCATTTTTACCATCAATTTGATGGGTCGTTATTGAAAAAATTCCAATTGTATATTAAAAAGACGCGTACGGCAAGCCTGCTGAACCACATAAAATAGAACAAAAGTAAGAAGATTTCTCTATGGTTTTCATCCAAAAAGAAGGTCACATTGAAACCATATAGATATCTTTTAAAAATAACCTTTTCTATAAAATCTTATAAGATTTCTCATAAAACTAAGATAATTTCCACATAATTTTCAAAAGAGTGAAAACAATGTTCCAAAAATAAATCCTATTGAAAACGATAAGATTTCTTTTCAATATTACAAGTTTTTCATATAAATGGGAACAAAAATTTTAAATTTTCTCTATGGTCCTGATGTGACTTTTTTTTTTTTTTTTGATGAAAACTATAGGGAAATCTGCTTACTTTTGTTCTATTTAATGTGGTCGATTTGGCTCTGTGTACCCATCACAAAAAAATTATTTAGTCGCAATAATGAAATTAATCTAGAAATATTATAAACTGAAATCGTATAATTTCAAGTATAATATGCACTACCTGGGGCTGTGAAATCGAAGTGAATTGTTTAATTTATTTCCGAGTACGATTCATATTAAAAGAAACTCAAGAATGCATTTTTATGTATTTTAGAAAAAAAAAATTGCATTTACGAGTAGTGAAAGATATTACTTACTTGAAAAAGCACTTAAGAATACATGCATATGCATATAACACTTGCATGCATGGGATCGACAGTTTTTAGTTCTAATTAAAAAGCAAAATACAAGACGGAGTTGCAACTGGGTTGTTAATTCTTCAATATTAAAATACTTCTACCGAAAGAAAAAACCTTACGACAATTTAAATAATATCACATCACAAAGGCACTTTTATAGCCTCAACCAAAACTATCACAGATGAAATTACTAGGGATTTAAACATTTACAGAATATTTTCACCTGTAAGCTTAAGAATGCAAGATTGATAGGCACACATAAGATCCACAGCGCAAGTTGCCAAGTGCACATCTAAACTAAGAAGGCGTTTTCAAAAGATCTAACATTAATTATATTCAATTAAGAACGCCATTCTGTACGTATTCTGAAGAGAAAATCGTGCAATGACTCTTAAACAATCGTACACAAGTACGAACGATCAGATAATTCAAAACGTTAAAAAGTGGCTATTCAAATCAAATAAGTAAACCTTAAAACAGTGATTTTTGCATAACTCAGGATCCTGACGTGATGGATAAAAACCAAGCTCAGACTCGTATAAGTATATCCCATTCCATCATAAACGGCTATAAAATACGAAGACAGATGACCTTGGTACGCCTGGACGGGGGATAGGGGATAAAAAAATTTACCACCGCGAACCCTGGCAACATCCACTTTTCAGTAACTTTCCTACCTATATCTGAGCTTAGGTTTCGGTTCTCATATTTTGAATACTAAGTGTAAGTATATGATTCAAACATCAAAAAGTACAGAGACAAACTGTAAAAAATATTGAAAGGAAAAGTAAATAGTTGGCACCGGAAAAAATACCAGTGAGTTCTGCGATATTTGGCTACGATTCCTTCCAATTATTATGATGTAACATTGTAAAAGAATTTATTATATTTTAAAAAATTGTATTAGAATGTTATTTTTACTAAAACAGTAAGCGATACAAAACAGAGTGACACATTCTCAGTGGTTACAGCGTCTAGAATGCTATTCTAGCTGGTCATAACTCTTTCCTGGTAATTTTTCATAAAAAAAAAAAAAATATCAGCTTTTATGTCTTGAGGGTCGCTGACTCTAAATTTGGAAACGATTTTTTAAAAATCAAAATGCCTGATCCAAAATGGCGAACCATTTTCTTAAAAATTGATTATATCATAACAAAACTGTGACTAGGGAGGTTTTTGAGATCGCTGATTTTGAATTCGTATTCATCTATAGCAAAATGTGTAATGTCACAGATATAAAAACAAACTTAACTACATAATATTATTTTTTTACCGTGTAAGTAATGTAACAACGTTACTTTGTTGTTTTTATATTTTCTTAAATTTTATATTAAAAATGATTTATGTTTGATCCATAAAATTTTATTACTACTCAATATTGATTCATTAAATTTTTATATTTGAATTTTAAATTTATACTCTTAATAATGCTCGTATGTATAATAAATTTTTAGATGCATCTATCATAACTTTAACTATACACATCTATAAACAGGTCTCTTTTTTTTTTTTTTTTTTGTGATCGTTCAAGAGTTATTGCAATTTAAAAAGTGAAACATATTTGTGTGCACTTACAAATGTAAATACATATCTATATACAGCATTTATACGTCAATAATGTTCGCAACTCTTTGAATTGGCATAACTTGAGCAAAATTGTCTGTGGAAATAACCGTTAACGACATATTTGCAAAAAACTTCATAATTATTAATGTTGGAACTCCGATGTTATACAGTTTGTACAAGGTGAACTGCTTTAATTGATTCAACTTTACTGCGGCGCACATCTTGTGAGCTTTGACTGATTATTTCAAAATGACTTTCGTCAGAGAATAACACATTTTTCCAATTATTAACTGTCCAGTGTTTACAGTTCCTGGCCAATGACAACCTTTAAGTCTTCATTTATGAGCTGTTTTTGTAAGGTTCTTTTTTCAGTACTTCCAAATTCCAAAACCCTTCCATAAACTTTTAATAGATCAAAGTTAATTCCAGCATGTTGAAAGTTATTGCATTGGCTCTACTTATTTTCATTAAATTTGGAACAAATTATTTAATATTTTTAAACTTTTTATTAACAAAAAATTATAGCGTAATTTAATTCATTTTACATTAAAATATGTTTTAAGTACTTATCAACATAAAAATATCAGCATATTTAACAATATGTACATTTAAGGAAACATATCTGTTGTTTATTTCCTATTGTTGCTTAAATTGTGCAAAAGACCTTTTATGTACAATGACAGAGAGACAGAGAGAGATCGACAGCGACATCTATTAAATTTAATTATTTTAACACTTTATTGCGTGCATGATGCACCATAATTGGACTTTGTTTAAATTCTTTAAATTCAGACAATTTAATTGTAAGTAACCACAATATGTTGCTTATGTTTAAAAGTTTTAAGGTCAACACTTCATGTTGCTGGTTGGTCAATAAGAATTTTCTTGACAATATTAATAATATCGTGTGAAGGCAAGGCATGATTATGGCCAACTAAAATGAATTTAAATTGAATACACGAACCTCTGTACTCGTGAATACTCTTCATCTGCATAGATTTTAACCATAAAGTTTTACAACCAGTGAAGGCCATTGTGATTATAAAATTCTGTGATATTTCATCACAAACAATGCTTAAGGTATACAATAGAGAAGACGAGATGCTTTAAAAGTTAAAATCATGTAAATTGTCGCAGCAAGCACTCTCTTTGTAGAATTGAAAACTTGGTAATAAGTAGGTACATATGCCGCTTTCAACCAATCATTACCAAAACAGCAGTATCTCGCTCTCTAACCGGCAGTGTATAAGTATGTAACTTCTTTGTAGTAAATCTAAGTTTCAACAACTAATTACGAGTATATAGTATTTGAAATCAAAATTTGGCCAAAAGGCAAAACAACATAAATTGATCTGTAATCACCATAGACATACATAAGTGCGTTACTTTTGCAATAAACTATTGCTTTTTTATCACTGACTGTAGTAGCACATTTGCCCAACCTTAGAAACACCCGTGTAAATACATGAAAAACTGTTAATCTACACCAAAAAAAAACTAGGAAGGGTGGTATCTTTGGCCTGGCCAAAAACTAAATACCCTACACTGCATTTCAAGTATATTATTAGGAGAGTATAAGAACAAATTGCTTACATGGGAAGTGCCACGCCCTCACCTCCGAGCTTACCTTGATTTTGCGTAGAGCTTGCATTTACTGTTCTGAAAGTTTGAGTAAAATTCAGTTATCTTTCAATATAGCATTTTGAAACTTTCGCTTATATGGGAGGTGCCACGCCCTCTAATCCTACTTCGCCTACTTTAAGCCCAGAGTTTACAATTAATGTTCTTCGTGTTTGAGTGAAATTTGTTTGGATTATCTCAAAAAACACTTTCATTATATAATTTTGAAACATTTGCTTATATGGGAGGTGCCACGCCCTATTGTCCGAGTTTACCTAAATCTTGCATATAGCTTGCATTTATAGATCCGAGTGCAATTTGGTTGGGTTATCTCAAAAAACGCTTTCCGTATAACATTTTGAAACTTTTGTTTATATGGGAGGTGCCACGCCCTCTAGTTCGAATTCGCCTAGTTTTTGCTCAGAGCTTATACTTACTTTCCTAGTATTTTTGTGGTTTTGCTCAAATCATGCACTTATGAGAAATTTGGTTTCACTACCTCAAATAACGCTTGCACTGCAGAATTATGTAAATTTTGCTTGTTTGGAATATGCCACGCCCTATTGTCCGAGTTCGCCTAGCTTTTACTCAGTGCTTGCATTCATTGTCTTTAGTGTCTGAGTGAAATTTGGTTTGAAAATTTGGTCAAAAAACACTTTCAATGTAACATTTTGAAACTTTTGCTTATGTGGGAGGTGCCACGCCCGACAGACAGACAGACGGACATGGCTATATCGACTCAGGATCAAGAATTTATATACTTTTCCATAGCTGCCACGCCTTCTTCTCTGCGTTACAAACGGAAGAACAATGTGTATATACCCTGGATGTAGGATATAAAAATATCACGAAGTCTTAAAAAATGCCGTTTGTTTCAACGATCTTAGCATTTATCAGCCGTGTTCGAAGAGGAGTAGTCACCGCGGACTATGTTTTTTATCTTTTTGCGGACTCGTAACGCTTTCGAAACGGATTCTATTACAGATAAAATATTCGAGGAAGGGTACTCGTTACGTTTTTTTACACAATACCTTATGGTGTGAGCAACAAAAGTCAATGATTCTTAAAACTCGTCCTCAAAATTGGTGGAAAAGCGGTATTTTTAAAAGAAACACAACAAACCAAAACAAAAATAGTCATTTTCGGTACATATGGTTATGCTGAATCCGAGTGCAGTCTATCTATCACATATGGTTTTTGAGATATTCAAACCAAAAAGTTAAAAAAAATGATTTTTGAGTTTATATAGAGGACGTACCAAATTGGTCTGCTCTTTTCTAACAAAAACATCACTTAGTACTATTTTTCGACAGAATTCGGATTCAACACCGACAAATACATCCAATGAAAAAAAAAATTTTTAAAAAATTATTGGATTCTTTTGCTAAATCAGGGCTTCTGCAAACTATCAATTAAACGCCGCACAGTGGGACATTTCAAACATTTAGTTAGAAAAAAATAATGGAAGTACTCAAATGACTCCTATGTTGCGTTAGCTACATCTACTCAGTTAAGGAAAATTCGATAAATGGGTGCGATTAGTTCATGGACACGCCTACTTCCTCTACAAAGTATACCATATTTTATACGTAGGGAGAAAACGAAAAGAGATATCGGCCTGAAAATTTGTACATATAAATGTGTTTTCATGAGTAATGTTGATGTACAATGTGAAGTAAATCAGTGAACGGGCACTGGCCTTGAAATTTTCGTGACCGTTGTCGGAAGATTTATATCTTTTTTCAGAGGTATAACAATAGCTTGTCCCTAGCGGTTTTTATTAGAAAACTTTCAGCGACAAAACCAAAATTTTTTTGTTCAAAAAACTTCGATTTCTTTTTTATTTTAAATGCGAGTTGAAAGGAAATTTGATCTTTTCGGCGATGTTATTGCCTATGTAGGGTGCTGCCGTAAATTTTTCAAAAACTTACCCCATAATTTTGTATATCGAAACAAGTGAGTGACTGATTTTCAACTTCTAATACCTTAAAACTAAAATATAAATTGAAAATTTTGCTTGAAGTCTTAAGTCGAAGCCAGTTCTTGAGTACGGCTTCAATTGGCTTTTATTTTTGAGTGATATTTTATCTGCATACATGTTTATATAAATAAATGTATATAAATTCTAAGCTAAATCTATTTTGCCATTTCTCTGAACGATAAATTTTTTAAATTTTAACACAAAATAAAACAGCGAGCCAGAACGTTCGTGCATTTCTAATGTATTTTGTATTATAAATACATGGTCTGTGTACTTCTCTTATCGGCATACGGTATACCGCATATATGCAACCATTATCGATGCATGTTTCGATTTAAATCGCTGGATATTTTTAAATTATTTATTACAGGCTTACAGTGATAAATGTCAAACTGTCAGAAATGCGAGTACCAATGTCAAGATGAAATATATTTATTGTTTAACATTTGAACTTCCTATTCATAGTTATAAAACAAATTGCACTTACGCACTTCCAGCAACGATTATGTAAATGTGTACATATTTATTTTATTTAATTAAACTTATTTTTTGCATAAATTATAAATTTTATTGTATAAAATGCATGTTTAGAACACTATGTAGTAATTTACATACACAAGTGCCATATAATAAGTATATCAAGACATATTTTTTAAGAATTTTTTAATTGTCAACACCAACGAGTCCGTAGAATATGTTTCTTACAATTTTAAAAAACAATTAAATGCAATTATTACGTATACGACTCTGTCATCAGGTAACTCTGTGTTATTATTGTATAACTAAAAGGCTTATGCCGCTTATGATATGGATTCTAATTAAAGAATATTTTCAGGTTTTAACTGTGGCCCCTATTGCGGTTGTCGATTTGCGATAAAATCGATGGCCATCGATTGTTTCTACTAGCCCTATCTTCGAAACCTCTACACCGATTTGAATAAAATTTTCGCCATTTAATTGCAAATGACTGTAAATGACTTGCAAGACATAAATCAGTGAAATCGGTGTTGTAGTTTCGACTATAGGGCTAGTAGAAAAAATCGATGGCCATCGATTTTATCGCAAATCGACAAACGCAAAGGAATCAAAAATAAAAAGTTTCAAGTTTGAATTTAAAATAACTATTTATTTTGATTTTCCAATCCATCTTTATGAACATACTGCAGTTAATTAATTTTTTTTTAAATATTGGCTGACAAATTAATTGCTTTGAAATTACACACTAAAATATCTCAAAAACTGGCTGGCGTCAAATGGTGTTTTAATTTTTACTAAATGCTTTATGTTGTCAGTCAAGTGATGCATTAATTACTCTGTCACTACAGATTATAGTTTCCAGATGTGATAAATAATTGCGTAGACATTTATTATTGGCGTGCATGCATAATATTTTTAAGCTAATAACACATTAAAAGTTTAATGCTCACAATTATGCAAAACAATCAATTATAAACCAATTAATTGAAAGCTTATATACATAATATTAATGAAAGTACAAAAAGGTACATATGTTTATTATTAATTATGTGAATTGTATTCTTGTATCGTCTTTTCTATACTATTCGATGTTTTCGATGTTTCTGATGCTTTTCGAGTTTTTAATACTCTTCAATGTGTTCTTCAAAAGTTGGTATAAACTTTTGTTCTAGTCAAGTTTGGAGAGGTGCTGCCTTCGTGAGATATCGGGTGCTAAAGGTCGTGAAAATCTTTTCTTTTTTGCAAATATCTTGTGTGGCATTGATCCCGTTCTTGAAAAGTCAGTCTTGATACAGATCAGCCAGCCGCTGACTCTTAGTCTAATATATTCGACTTTGCATATTCTTATCGTAATTTTCGACTTTTTAGATTCTTTTCCAAGTTATATGATCATTTGAATTTTTTATTTTGTTTTGATATTATTTGGTAGTTTTTGACTCATTAGATATTTTTCGGTACTTTTCGATGATTTTGAAAGCATTCAACTTTTTATTTTGTTTTCAGTATTATGCAATAGCTTTCGAATTGTTCGATATTTGACATGTAGATATTAATCTTTCACTTTCAATTCAGTCAAAATTTGAGATAATTTGAGATGATTTCAATGTTTATCAAAAAGTTTCCGACTTTTTCACTGTCACAGCTTGATATCGTTTGTTACTTTAATTACTAATATTGCTTTGGTAAATTGATATAATTTATTTAAACCTATAGTTTGCTTAACGTTTCGAAATAATTAATATGTGAAGTGTTTTTATTTACTTTACATTAAAAACATAATATATATGCATTATCTTTTTAATTATATATACTCGTACATATTTGAGATTGCTTAGCGTTATTATTTTTAATAAAATTTTATAAGGAAATATTGTTTTAATTTTCTTGCAATCCGGATCAAAGCTCTTTAGTAAGCTGTACTTGAAACTTTAGAAATATTTTTTTTTTTTTTTTTTTTTTTTTTGTGAAGTGTTACTACCCACTCTGGTTAATAGAAATTATAAGTTATATTACAATTATTTAATTTTACCTGTCACCACGTATGCAATATTATTATTAATAAAATTCATTTATTTTAATAATATTTGCCACTATACAATGTTCTAATAAATATGTTAAATTGTTATTAATAATGCTCAATTATTGTATGATTATTTTGGTTTTATGCAGGTGTACAATATGTTAAGACATGTAATGCTTTTAGATCTTATAAAACTTGATAAATTACAATTAGAATTATGGTAAATAATACCCAATGCGAAAACATAGCAGCAATTCCAATTGAAACACACAATTTCCTTAGAGACTCGCAGTAGTTGGATAACCATAAAAGCAAAATTTTAGTAAAAGCCGGCATTACACTGCTCTCAGCGCCATCAAAATTTCAAACAGTGCTTCCAAACAGAATAAATGAAAAACTTGACTCGTCTTATTCAACGCAAGAAGATAGATTTTGCAATGGCACCGTTTCTATTGATCTTCTATAAATTCAGAATTAAAAGGCATTTTTAAAGGAACTAAACACGAGTTTATTCTTTAATTAATTTTAAACAAACATTAAATATCCTACACTGCAGTATTTTGAAAAATTTTCTGGTACGAGAGCTGCCACGACTTCTTGTCCGAATTCAAATAGCTTTGTTTTTGATCTTGCACGTACTGTTCTCAGTGTTTGAGTTAAATTTGGTTGGATTATCTCAAAAA
Source organism: Calliopum simillimum (assembly GCA_951812925.1). NCBI lineage: Eukaryota > Metazoa > Arthropoda > Insecta > Diptera > Lauxaniidae > Calliopum > Calliopum simillimum. Next base: position 122,886,788 of record OX638368.1, read on the forward strand.
ATGTTTTCAGAATAGCTCTTTGAAGCTTTTGCTTGTATGGGAGGTGCCACGACTTCTTGTCCGATTCCGTCTAGTCTTTGCTCAGAGCGTACATTTGTAGTTCTTAGCGTTTGGGTAAAATTTAGTTGGATTATCTCAAAAACTCTTTCAGTATAGCATTTTGAAAGTTTTGCTTGTACGGGAAGTGCCACGCCCTCTTGTCCGAATTCGCCTTGTTTTTTTTTTTGGCAGAGCTTTCATATACTGTTTTAATGTTTTAATGAAATTTGGTTGGATTATCTCAAATAATGCTTTTAGTTTATCATTTTGAAATCTTTGCTTTTGAATTCGCCTAGTATTTGCTCACAGCTTAAGCTTACCGTCCCTAGTATTTATGTGTATTTTGCTTGCGTTATCGCCATTAATGCCTCTAATATTTCGTTTTGAACATATCCTTTGTGTGGGCGGTAGGCGTGTCCGTTGGCCGATTTCGCTAACTTTTATGGGAAATCTAATGTACCAAATTTCACTGAATTGTTTAGTTTTCCCGTAAAAAATATTTCCACAGACGTTCATAGCTATATCGACTCAGGAGGTGTCGCTGATCAAGAATATATACATATACTTTTCCATGCCTGCCACGCCTCCTTCTTTGCGTTACATCATGTGTGATTTGGCACTGGATCAAACTGACCCATCAGATTCATCTTGGAATATTTTCTTTACTTTTATCAGAAGAAGCAAAATTAGTTAGCACCTTACGTTTATAAATTCCGTTCTTTGGAACCATTATACGTTGCATTGGTTGTGTTTTCCTTTGAAGATGTAGAATTGTTGCCTTTTATTTTCTTTTGTTCAGCTTAAAGTTTTACGGAGTTGGTACAGGCGAGATTTCACTTAATACCATTTCGGCGGTATGTCACTTGTATTCAAAACTCTGTGGTAGCTAGTACATACGAGGGGCCTAACAAAAGTTCGCTTAGTTGAAATGAAAAAACTTTAAAATTTATAACTTTATTCTTCATTTATTTGTATTTTTTTAACGTAATCGCCATTTATTTTGATACATTTTTCAAGTCGATAAATCCATCTTGAAAAACAGTCTTCAAAATCGGCTTTTTGCAGTTTTGCAATTTCATCATTAACCGCATTTATTATCTCCTCATTGCTGTTGAAGACTCTCCCTCTCAAATTTTTTTTTTATTTTTGGAAACATCCAGAAGTCACAAGGCGCTAGATCTGGGGAATAAGGTGCGGGACGAATTTCTTCGATGCCTGAAAGCGCAATAAAATTGGTCGTTTTTTCAGCAGTGTGCGCTGGCACATTATCGTGATGTAGAAAGTAGTGGCGTAGCTCCTTTTTTTGGCGTTTCCCAATAAATTTTGGAAGACTTCTGGTAAACAGTTTTCAGTATACCACTTAGCAGTAACCGTCTGACCTTTTTCCAAAGGAAAAGCAGCTACAACTTTCTCTCTGGTGAAGTAAACTGACATCATTACTTTTGTTGCTGACTTTTTTTTGCTTTACCTTAACAGGTGGACTTGCACTTTCTGGGCTCCATACCATGGATTGTTGTTTGGTTTCAGGGTCGTACTTCTAAAACCATTCTTCATCACCTGTTACTATTTTCTTGAAAGTGTTAGACTGTCCGTTTTTGAATTTTTCAAGAAAATACTTAGCAAAACGAACACGTGCCTCTTTTTGAGCATCACTTAAAATTTTAGGAACCCATCGTCCAGATTTCTTCGTGTATCCAAGATCATTTTTTAATATTCGCGATACAGTCATGGCAATCAAGCCCAGTTCCTCAGCAATGATCCTGGGACAATCTTGGATCTTTGTCAATTTTAGACTTAACCAGCGCTACACATTCATAATCAGTCGAAGATTTTGGGCGGCCTTCTCGTGGTTCGTCCTCCACAGAAAAATTACCTGTCTGGAATCTTCGGGACCACTTTGAAATAGTCACGAGAGATGGCGCATTAACTTCAAATGGTATTTGGCATTCATTAAATATTTCCACAGGCTTGAACTTACGTCGAAATCCAAAAAGAATAGCAAACGGAATCTCTTGCTGCGTTGGCATTGGAATATCTGCTGACATTGTTTCACGAATTTTACGTTTTCTTCTCTCCATACGTATGTATATGTATTAGAGAAAACTTCAAATTAATCAGGTAAAAATTAATTGAAGGTCCTATCTGACTGAAATTCTGCGATTCTAGAGTGACTGTACTCCCAAATATCTTGTAACATGTAAAGAAAAAGTGGCACCGAAACCATATGACTCTCTGTAATTGGGTGCCATTCCTCCTCATGATGGATACGAGTCCGAATTAACATGTTTATTCATTTCGTGGCACTTTTACTCGGTACATACCAAAAAGGAGAAGTGGCACCGGAACCATATAAACATGGCCACTCGCGCTCTTATTCATCCAAAAACGAAATCACATTCAATTCTGTTTATTTTGAAACATGTACCATTTAACTGTTTCAAATACTCACCGCTCTCGAAATATATGTAAAAAAGGTCTGCCGGTTACATTCCCAATTCAAGTCTCTCGCGTAACTGAATTGAACTGTGTCCATATTTGAATGAATCGAAAGCTGCAAGTATTGAAATTGAAAGAGGTGCCATATCACTTGGTGGTGCCACATCTAACGGGCTTACCCTATCCCAAGAATTGCTGTTTTACAATCTTGCGAGCGACGTGGAAACGTGAAGACCAAAAGACATCTGAAATCCAAGAATCATAAAAATGGTGAAGGAAAATTAAAACCATCGCACGAGATCTTCTATGAGTTACAGGAATAGGAAGAAAAGAATTGTGACTTCATATAGCCAAATGTCCAAAGATGTTGTTCTGTCCAATGCATTTAATGAAAAAAATTTTTTGGAGTTGAATCATGAATAGAGCGATCATTTGATTCGAAAGCGGTAACACACGCTTATTCATAGAGCGATCTATTTTCCCGTTGGGTGGCTTAACGTTGGGATGAATTTTTAATTGTAGTTTTTATACACGATAACTTTAAAACTGTTTACGGTCAATTAAATGTTGATAACTTTAAAATTGAAATTTTTAAACAGAAACACCTCATGAAAAGTGAAAGGCAAATGATTTATCTATTCTATTGTCGTAATATATTACGACTTCCTACTTTCAAAATTTTATCGTCTATTAATTGAAGACAAAAGAAGCATTGCAAATAGATAAAAAAAATCGTTAATAAAATATAAATAAAATACATACGAGTAGTGTTATATATATGTAGTAAAAAATTATATATATGAAATATTGAATCAAAATAAACTTTTAAAATTTTTTATTTTTAAGTCCACAGATTAAACTTTGATTAAACTTTTTGAAACAAAAGTTAAAGTAATCTTAGCTTAACTTTTTAGCTTCTTAAGTTTTTAGAAAAAAAGTTAACTATTCCATTATTTTAAATTAAAAGAAAACTTTGATTTATTTTAAGGTAAACATGGGTTCTTTGGCACAATTATCCATTGTCAAGGGATTGCAGCAAGAATTCGTTGCAAAACCATTACATCGAATTTTTGAGGAAAATCTCTTACGTCACACACATAAAATTGCCTTAATCTACAATGATGATGAAACAAAGAAAAACTCACGGACACATCATACCAGCTATCAACAGTTGAATCAAAAGGCCAATCATATTGCACGTTATCTAGTCCGTGAGGCAGAATTACTTCAGTTGAAGCCAAACACAGATGGCGATTATGTTGTGGCTGTTTGTATGCAACCCTCGGATCAGTTGGTTACAGTGCTGTTGTCTATTTGGAAAGCTGGCGCTTCATATTTACCAATCGATCCAAGTTTTCCAGAAAATCGTACTAAACATATCCTTAGCGAAGCACGTCCCATTTGTATAATACATGATGATAACATTGATAGACGACCCTTTGAAGGCACTGTAGCGCTAAGTGTAACTGAAATATTTCAAAAATCACATAATCAGAATGCAAACAATCTAAAAAATGAAGAAACACTCCAATCCAAAACAACATCGACAGCTATTGTACTCTATACATCGGGTAGTACGGGTGTACCAAAGGGTGTGCGCTTACCACATGAAGTTATACTGAATCGCTTACATTGGCAATGGCAAACATTTCCGTATGGACAAGATGAAACAATAGGTGTTTTTAAAACGGCGCTAACATTTGTTGATTCGATATCAGAGCTGTGGGGACCTTTGCTATGTGGTACGTGCACTTATTTAAATACTAACTAGCGTCCTCTTAACATTTATTTTTATTTATGTCTAGGGCTTGCAATATTGGTGTTACCAAAAATTGTTACCAAGGATCCTGAACGTTTAGTTCATATATTGGATACCTATGTTATACGTCGTTTGGTATTGGTACCAACATTACTACGCTCATTGTTGATGTATCTGAAAATGAACGATACAAATAGTCGACAGAAAAAGCTCTTGATGAATCTGCATATCTGGGTGTGCTCAGGTGAACCACTACCTATACCATTGGCGATGAGTTTCTTTGATTATTTTGAGGAAGGTGTACATACGTTATTTAATTTTTATGGTTCTACAGAGGTTATGGGTGATGTCACCTATTTCACGTGTGAAAGCAAGAAACAGTTGAGTCGCTATGATCGTGTGCCAATTGGTAAGAAATAAAGTTTACAACAACTATACAAAACCATTATAAAACACACACTTTTTCATTACAATTATAGGTATTCCTGTATTCAATACTGTTTTATACATATTAGATCAGGATTATAGACCTGTAATAAATGGCCAAATCGGCGAAATCTTTGTAGCAGGCCACAATCTCGCAAATGGATACGTTAATGGCCGTGACCCAGATCGCTTCTTAGACAATCCATTGGCTGTTGAACTAAGTGAGTTGTTCTTTTTATTAAATATTTTAGAAAACAAATTGTATTGTACGAGTCAATAGGGGAACAAAATAAGTTTAGAATAAACTTCGAACATCAGGCACGGTGCGCATCTGCTCGAAAACCGTTTTCTATTAAATTTTCATGAGAGATAATCTCATTTTATTCAGAAATTTATGCTGATTTCAAATTGGAAATAATTTCCAAAATCAAAACGATTTTTTTTTTAATCGAGTTTAGTGATGCTGAATCCGAATCTGGTTTCCAAAATACTCTATCACGTATGGTTTTTGAGATATAAGTTGGAAAAGAAGTTTTTTGAGGTTATGTATGTAGAAGGCGAAATTGTTTTGCTTCTTTCTACTAAATGAATCCTTATTTAAGAATGATTTTCCGACCAGAATGGGAGATATGAAAAATTACCTGAAAAAAAAATATAAAAAAATACTGAAAAACAATGCTGTAGGACCTAAAACTAGAATAAATTCACTTTGATAATCAATAGCAACAAAAATGGTCGAAATGTACAGGAAAGTCGGTCGTTTGTAGCCAAAATGGTCCAAATGTGATGCATAATCCGTCATTAGTACAAAAAGTGGTACATTTGTGTATTGATTGTGAATCAGTGAAATTATAACGTTACGGACTACGCACTGTTTGGCAGTTTGTGAAGAAGATCAAACGATAGTGTATCGGTCTAATGACTTGCGCTGCCTTGAGATACATGGGTTCAAATCCTCCGTTCGGTGGTTTTCTATTGCAATTTTTAAATTTCTATTAATTTGTACACAATTTGTCTGAATTGTCTTCGGAGCGAAAAACGAAACATGTGTCCAACATACCTCGGTTAAAATAATAAAACAATTAATACAAAAAAATTTCCATCCGCACTGAGGCTCGAACCTGGAACACAATGCTCAAAAATATATGCATGTATAACAATCTCTTAAGCACATTTTTCTATAAAAACTAGTTTTGGTATAGTCCGTGGTCCTGCAGGAATATGTAAGAATAGCCATGTTCGCTGTATTTTTCATTGTTGAATCCGAAATCGGTCTCAAAATCAACTTTTTAAGATATCAAAACCTAAACGTGCAAAAGATACCATTTTTTTTTTTTCCTATTTGATATGACATTTCATAGTCATAGTCTTTTTCTTAAAAACTCAATTTAAGTTATGCCCATATCTTTATTTTTTTCCAAAATATCGTAGACTATAAATAGGAAAAAACATGTTTTTTGCACTTTTAAAACTTTTTATGTTATGATATCTACGAAAAAGGAAAAGATATCGGAATAGTTTAGATTGGGTTTTAAAGAAAAACTAGGACTTTCAAATGCCATATCAAGCTTAAGGCTGAAAATTACTTTGTTTTATTTTAAACATAGCTTCAAAGATAGCGAAAAACGATATCTCCAGATGGTGTTGAGATAGAGCAATTCTCAGTCCGAATTCAGATTCACTATCAAAAAATTCATCAAAAATAACTATATTCCTTTGCCGGAAAATTATTATTAAATAGTATAAAAACTACATAATTCTGAAAAAAAAAATTTTTAGTTACCTTGAAAGTTCATTTAATTTCATTCCGGAGCACCGTGCAAAATAAACAGCCGTTGTGAAATGCCGTTCAATGTTATTGTCTTTAGAGGTGGCAATAGCATTACTTTTTCACTACACTATCTTACAGAAATATTTCATATATGTAGTACATTACATTTAGGGATAAGCAAACCAAGACAAAGGCCAACACCATAGAAGTCTTGATCTTGGTGTTGGACATTGAGTCTTGGTCTTGGTTTTGATATTGAGTCTTGAACTTGGACTTGGGCATTAAGTCTTCGCCTTGTTTTTGATCTTGGTCTTGAAAGAATTTTTTGTTGAGTATTCAAAACTTCCAAACCTTATTTTGTCAAAGTAGTTGAGTTTTTAAGATGTCAAAACCTGAAGTGAGAGATGAGTTTATGCTCGAAAGGAGCGTCACACACCTATTAACTATAAATAACCAAGACCGAAAAGCAGTCATGGTCTTGATGGCCATCGTAACCAAAATCAAGACCATAGCAGTCTTGGTCTTGAAGTTATATCAGCGTCTTGGTCTTGGTAAATTTTCGAGAGCAAGAATAAGACGAAGACTAATATTGCTTATCACTAATTACCAATTACTTTAATATTACCCACATTTTCCAGAATATTCCCGAATCTATCGTACTGGTGATTTCGGCTCTTCTTGCAACGGTTGCATCATGTACGAAGGTCGTACAGATTCACAAATAAAAATACGTGGCCATCGTGTAGATTTATCTGAGGTCGAAAAACATGTTGCTCAATTGAAAATGGTTGACAAGGCAATCGTGTTGTGTTATCATTTCGGGCAAATGGATCAGGCACTATTGGCTTTTGTGAAATTGCGCGATGATGCACCAATGTATACTGAACTGCAGCTTGAAGCATTACTTAAGGATAAGCTGGCCGATTATATGACACCACAAATTGTTATAATTGAGAAAGTACCATTGCTGGTGAACGGTAAGGTTGACCGGCAGGCATTGCTAAAATCATATGAATCGGCAAATAATAACGAGGACGATGTATCGATTGTCTTGGACTATGATTATACATTAGTACCAGAAGAGTTAAAATCGACTGCACGTGATTTGTTCGAAACAGTTGGTGGTGTTATTGGGCGTTCAACACGTACAACACTTACGCCGCGTAGTAACTTTTATGAATTGGGTGGCAATTCGTTAAATTCCATATTTACGGTCACACTGCTGCGTGAGAAGGGTTACAGTATTGGTATCTCGGAGTTTATATCTGCCAAAAATTTGAGTGAAATTCTAGTGAAAATGGTCAAAAATAACAAAGACGATGCTCCCGTGCCAATGGAAGATGATTGGTCTACTGCTTGCCCACATTTAGATATGGAAGCAATACCACTACGTATGACCGATAAGCAGGATGTAATTGAGTGAGTTAAAAAACTTGTAGTCATATTTATTAGAGTTTTTCAAAAATCCATTATATGCATATAATGACAACCATTTTTCACATCTTTATTTGCAGTATTATTGAGGAAAGTTTTTATGGCAAAGCAGATTTGGAGCAATGGCTTAAGCCTGATATATATCGTACTGATTATGGCGATATCATTAATGTAATGAAAATACAAACAATATAGTTTTAGATAACTTTACTAAATATTTTATGACTTTTGTTCAACTTCAGGATATCTGGAACGTTTTGGTTGAAAAGAACCTAAGCTTCATTGTACGAGACAAAAATACTGGTAAAACAATAGGAACTGCTTTAAATTTTGATGCACTTGATGAACCAGAAGTAGAAGTCAAATCCAAGTTATTGATTGTTTTTGAATTTCTGGAATCTATAGAAGGACCCATAAGGTAAGATTATATATTTTTATGCCTTACATTTGGGTAAAGTTGGGTAAATGAAAACGTATGTTTATTTCCATTCAAACTTCTTATTGTCTTCTGTGATACCAAGATCCATGAGGGCATAGTTGGAATAGTGCTGTGCAAGAATAGCACGAGACAAGACGTCTGTAAGTCACGTGTCAAGTCGGGAAAGTATTGAAAAACAGGGTCTGGTCTCCAAAAATTACCCGTGTATCGTCTTGTCTCGAACAGAAGTAAAGTGGGTTTTAAAAGCAAATTAATAATAATGCGTTATTTTTAGTTTTTATATTTTCTAAACAAAAGTAGGTACATGACTAGGCTGACTATTTTATTGATGGCCCAATCCGGGATAGGAAAAAAATTATTTTACACAAGTGTGCCAAAAGTAGTGGTTTATAATCAGTCCTTTATGGTCTTTGATCCAATATGTATGTTCTATGATCTGTCGTTTATGGTTTATGCTCAATAATATATAATCTATGATCTGTATTATTTTGTCTTCGGTCAATAATATATGATCTATGATATGTCCTATATTATTTTTGGTCCATAATGTCGTCGGATTAAAACTAAAACGCGACATGTACATTTTTGATGTCTTGAAAAAACGTTTATAAAGTTTTTGGAAATTCAATTTTTCTATGGGATTTTGAAGTTTTTAACTTATTTGCATTAAATCGGATGGGGACAATATTTCAAAAAAACCAATTAGATAGGAACGTAGAGCTGCACAATACACATCCATCTTAAACCCGGGAAATTTTCTGGACATACAAGTAAATTCTGGACATTTCCAGGACGTTTTGTGTCCAGGAGTGTCCCGCAAAATATGGGACAGTTTGTCAGCCTATACATGGCACAATAGGGGCATTCTTATTTGCTTTTTATTACATTTTTGACAATAATGAAATAATTCATAGATACACCTAAATAAATACCTACATTGTGTATAAAAGTTACTTTCTAATTTTACAGAGAAAATTATCTGCCCAAAGGCCTAAATAAAATTCTACATTCCTTTATGATGGGTACCAGCCCTGAACTTAATCCACAAGAAAATATTGCCTGCATGCATTTCATGGAACACGAAGTGCTCAAAGTAGCCAAAGCGAACAAATTCGCAGGCATATTGACGACAAATACAAGTCCATTAACGCAGGTATGTACATACATACATATAGGGGGTTATCGTGGATCAATATTGCCGGGAAATTTTTCTCAAACTGCAATAGAGAATGCGCGGCAGTCTGAGAAAAATTCCCGGGAATATTTATTCACTATAACGCCTATAGTATATCAAATTTTAATTAAGTAGATGTTCAGTGTATTTACTGATAAATGTCGCTTCTTTTCTTATCTAAAACTTTTAGCAACTTGGTGGCGATGTATACAATTACAAGACTTTGCTAGACTTTCAGGTGAATCATTATGTGCATAGCGACGGAACCTTACCATTTGGCAAAGCACCAGATACACAGCGAGCTGTTGTACATTGGAAGGAAATATAAAAATAAAAACTTTTTCGGAACAAAAAACATACCAAAACTCATATTACACGATATGAAAAAAACCGCTTTCTCGTATATTTATTTAGCATATAAGTAACATTCATTACTTCTGGAGAAACTCTAAGAAATTGATAACAAGACAAAGACAATGAAGAAAGAATATGAAAACGTGATACCTGAATATATGTTAAAAATTTTAAATTTTAAACGCAAATACATATTGTAATTTTAGACAATTTAGATAATTATATTTTGTAATTAGTGTAAAATGTATTAAGTTTGTTAGAAAACAAAAATTGTTGTATATACGCAAGGATGTAATTATAAATATTTTGTAAGTCTGTAATTTATGAAGAAACACTTTAATAAAGCTCAAAGTTTAGTTATAGTAAAAATCCATGTATTAAATTTTGCGGAATCTGGGCAACATTAAATCAATTCTATTGTAACGTGTACTTTCAATGGAATAAAATACATAAGTAGAAAACTTGAAAGTTTTATAAACCCCCAAAGCATATCAGCCTAGAAATCTAATATCGTTCTTTCTTAACGCAATGGAAAGAATCATAGATCAATATTTCAGAGAAGTGGTTAGGAATATCTCAAAAACCTTAAATAATAGACCGAATAGGTCGTATTCGGATTCAGCATTGACTTCATCAAAAATTACTACTTTTGTTTCGAATTGTTTCCGCATTTTTTCAAAAACCGTTTTTCGACAATTCGCAAAAACTGCATAAATCTAAAATGTTGGTTTTTTCTAAGTTTAATCACTAAATGAGCCATGTCGGCTCTAAATCGGTGCTTGTTCAATAAAATGAGATTCCAAAATCCGTGTGATTTCGATTACTTTTCATTTAGGAGACTTTTCCCATATACTTAGTTAGTGTGAAAGTTTAATTTAACGTTATGTAATAAAATTTCGCTAGATACTATTAAAAATAAGTGAAAGCTCTGAGGAAAATCTACACGAGCTCGAACAACAAGGCGTGGCACCTCTCATACAAGCAAAATCTGCATAATGCTGCACTGGAATCGTTATTTGAGATAATACATACAACAAAATTGTTTTGAACTGATCCAGGCCTCCTTAGCCAAGATAGGCGTATTTAATACTATCAAAGGTCCAAAGCCATTCTGCGGAGTGAACCATAACTTCAAAAATTTTTAAGTTTGATGGTACCTACTTACCGTTCTTTAGTTTGTCAATGCCCTTCCTACAGCATCTGTCATGATTTCTTCAGCAGTTGGCAAATTTGGTAATAGAATCTAGAGTCCTTATTCAAGTCGTGGGGGATGCACATTTTCGCAATTTTTCACATAGGAAATGACCTCACCATAAGTCGAGTCGTGTAAAAAGAATTTGATAAACAACTGATTAATACATGCCTGTTCCGTAATCCGTGTGATTTCAATTACTATTCATTTAGGAGGCTTTTTGATGAAAATGGTGAGTCACACGGTAAAAAGTATTAGAATCTCTTTTGTGTAAAATTACAGGATCTACAATAAATATTGATTTTCATTACCGAAAAAGTAACCGTTTAGGAAAAATTCTTAAAATACCGCAAAAAGTCGAAAAATTCTCCACAAAAAAGATTCTAATATGTGTTATCGTGTGACTCACCATTTTCATCAACAACCCTCTTAAATGAAAAGTAACTGAAACCACACGGATTACGGAACAGGTCTGATAATTACATTTTATTTTATTCATTTTAAGTTACAACACTCATTACGCACTGCGACAATTTTATCTTCTCTTCTTATACGAGATAAAATTGTATGTACTTATGTACCTATGTACTTATGTATGTTTGGAACGGGCAAAACTTTTTCTCGAAAACGGCTGCAGCGATTTTAATGAAACTTCGGATAATGTTAGATTTTAGAATACAATGAAGAATGAGCTAGGCTTGAACTTTGTAAATGCTCACCAGGGGGCGTGGCATCGCATTAAATTTTAAATTTGATATAGTCATAACTCGGAAACTATACAAGGTATTTGAATGAAATTTGGTGAGCGGGTACGGCTTAGTAATACCTTGTGACAGACAAAAAGTGGGCGGGATCGAAGAAGTGCCGCGCCCACTTTTTAGCCCTCGAAAATTTTGATTCAAGATTCCTCGAAAACGACTCCAACAATTTTGATGAAAATTTAGGAGATGTTAACTCTGCAAACAAGTATTAATATGTGATATGCCGTTATATTGGGAAAACTCGGTGAAGGGCGTGGCACCACCCACAAAAATATAACACGGTATAAAAAGAAAACTAATGAAGTAATCATTCTAAAATTAACTGTGGGGAGCCTACTTGTTATAAAGCATCTCTGATCTGAAAGTGTACAAATTATCGCCGTTGCGCGTGGAACCTCCCATGCAAGCAAAATACGTTCAATGCTATTTCTCGCAAATTTTACAAGGTATTTTAATGAAATTTGGTATGTAGGTACTGCCAAATAATACCTTGTAACAAACAAAAAGTGGGCGGGATCGAATAAGTGCCACGCCCACTTTTAAAGCCTTAAAAATTTTGATTAAATATTACTCGAAAACGACTCCAACAATTTTGATGAAAATTTAGGAGCTGTTACCTCTTTAAACAAGTATTGATATGTTATATGCCGTTATATTGGGAAAACTCGTTGAAGGGCGTGGCACCGCCCACAAAATTATAATGCAATATAAACAGAAAACTACTAAAGCAATATTTCTGAATTTAACTGTAGGGAGTCTACTTGCTATTAGGCACCTACGACCTGAAAGTAGGCAAAATATCGAAAGTGCGCGTGGAACCTCCCATACAAGTAAAACACATTAAATGCTATTCTCACAAATGATACAACATATTTTGATGAAATTTGGTATGCGGATCTGGATCAGGAGTATCTAAAGCATAACAAAAAGAAGGCTATGCCTCTCCCATTTTTTTATCAAAATTAAAATTTTGGTTAATAACGCAGGCACAAAAAAAATGGAATGAACTGTTTAATTCTTATATGCAGTCTTATGTACTTTTTGACGCTGAGTCCGTCTTCATCAGTAGAACTGTCATTATACCTGTAGGATTTTGAAATATCCTTGCTTGAAGTTGAAGAAAACGCTGTGTTCAGTCTTACAGCGTAGCTACAAGAAAAGGTAAAATTCTTTTTTATTAATAGCATCGAATAGTTACACTCTTCCTTATCCAAATATCCTTTCGGATGTTTCTAATAGGATTCTTATTTTCCGAGTTATGATCCTTTGAAGATAAGATATTTCAGCCGCCATACAAAATACGAAATATTTTCGGTGCGTGGCATATCCCATTTACTTATTTTAGGGCATTCTATTTCACCATAAAAAATTGTAGTTTTTGATATTTTTCTATACCATTCGATGCTTTCCGAGTTTTATCTTATTATTATTCTCATCAGCTAACTTATCATTTTGAAAGCATGACCGTTGGAAGTGAAAAGATACAAGTTTCATAACAAAAAATAGCTATGAATAAAAACATCGCCTAAAATAATAAGATAAGATTGTTGACCGAGCAGGGATCGGTCTCCAGGTACTAGCTTATTAAAATACCTTTCATATGACACCACTCTTTTTGATATCCATCCAAGGGTTTCCAACTTTTAAATGTTATAGCCGGATCTTGCGATTGTTATATCTCCGAAACTAGAGCTGAGTGACTACTTATTCTTTCTTAGGACTAAAAGCTTCATACCCTACACCCAGGGTATATTTACTTTGTCATTCCGTTTGTAACGCAAAGAAGGAAGCGTGGCAGGTATGGAAAAGTATATAAATTCTTGATCAGCATCACCTCCTGAGTCGATATAGCCTTGTCCGTCTGAGTGTCTGTCTGTTGTCATTTGAAATAATTTTTATATTTTTGGGGAGCAAAAAAGTCGTCAAAGATAGCTCGATTTATTGAAAATGAGCGAAGTCGGTCAACGGACACGCCTACCGCCCATACAAAAAATATATTCAAAACGCAATATTTAGAACATTTTTCCCGATACAGCAACCAAAATATTCATAAATACTAGGTATAGTAAGATAGAGCTCTGAGCAAAAACAGGGTAAGTTCGAACAAGAAGGCGTATCACCTCCTACATAAATAAAAGTTTCTAAATGCTATACTGAAAGCATTTATGGAGACAACCCAACCAAATTTCACGCACCTGGAATAATAAGCACAAAATCTGAGCAAAAACTAGGTGAATTTGGACAAGAGGTCGTGGCAAATAAAATTTTCAAAATACATACTGCAGTGTAAGGGTATTTTATTTTTGCCCAGGCCAAAGGTAACTTCCTTACTAGTTAACTTTATACTACACTTCACAGTAGATTTGTGAGATGATTTAAGGCCGTTTCCAGATTTAGCTCTAAATTTGGACTTAAATCACATGATTTGCCATACGAAAATAAATCGCATAAATCACAGCAGAGCTACTGATTTCGGCTATTTTCGAGCAAGTGACACTTTTGACAATTAGCATTAATTTCATTAAAAACGAAGCAAATGGAAGATAAAAATTAAGAAGAAAAGTAAAAACAACTTGCATTTTAATGCTTATGACCCCTTGTGCCGCGTCTAGATTCTAATGGATTAATATGGATAAAGAAACTGTCAATTTGATTCTATTTGGATCCATACTATCCAGACCACGAAACCTCTGGATTGAATACCAATCCATTTTAATCTATTTCAATCTAATGGATTGAAATGGATTTGAAAAATAAAAAACTAACTTATTATTCGAGCAATGTTTTCACTTTAAAAATTGCATTTACTTGATGTTTATAAAATGCAATAACATTAACTTAGAAAAAAAGCCCGATCAATGTCAATCCAATCTAATCCATTTTAATCCAACTGCAATTATTTAAGTTAATTCTTGGATTGAAAAGGACTCAAATGGATTGCAGTCGTACTTTGATTCCTCGCGGGTTGCATGTTTCCATAGAACATGGTCTGCGTTTGTCGCACTTTTTATAGATAATATTAATTAAAGTAATTCGCGCTTTTGGAGAAATGTGGGCGTACATCAAATTTAATCTTGATGAAAATTGATTAGTTTAACGATATTGAGTCTATGGTACACAATTCTGAATCAAAATCTGGATTCAGAAAGATTGATAGAGTACGTCTATTTGAAACCGTTCCAATCTTTCGCAACAATCCATATTCCCTGGATTAAAATCCATTGATCCGATTCTGAATCCAAATCTATCCGAGAAATCTAGTCCACAATTCTGGATCAAAATATGAATAGATAATAGATTGCGTCTTTTTTCATTTCAATCCTTCGTAACAATCCATATTTAAATTTAAATGGATTGATCCGATTTTTAATCCAAATATATCCGAGAAATCTGCTACACAATTCTGGATCAGAATGGATTGAAACTACTGTGTTAAAATTTGATAAGATACCACTAAAGAAAACTTTGTTAACGAAAACGAAATTGTGTTTTTTTTTTTTTTTTTTGAATCGTTGAAAATATTAGTTCACGAACTTAAAATTTCAGTCTTTAGTGCGAAGTCATCCCGATTTACGGTAGAGTCAAGAGCTGAAATGTTTGGATACTTGTATTTGTACAGATTTCCAAAACTTAAAATCTTCCATCTATAACTTCGGGGAAAATGTATACTAACACTATTCTTTATATTCCTCCTCCATATCTACACGGGACTTTTTATTTATAAGCGGCTTCCCTGAAAGATTACCGAAACCGAATTAAAAACAAATGGAGATGTACTTTTTTAATTTATGGAATAACATTGCGTTTTACCTTTTATTCTATTGTCTATTATAATTTTGCATATAACTTTTTTAGCAGCGCTAATATACTTTGAAATGAATACATAGCGTCTGATATTTATATTACATAATATTTCATTAATTGCCTAAGTATACGCTAAATATTTGTTATAGTAATTTAATATTAATTAAAGTAATGGGTATCTTTTAAATAAACTAATGTTAAGAAACTAAAATAATTTAAAAATTGAAAAAAAAAAATATACTAAAGCGACATTAACACATTATAATATTTCTGCAATATCCAAAGCGATTTTAGATGGGATTGATGATGGCTATAATTTTACGCTCCCAAATATAGATTTACTTTTCCTCATTAATAGTTAAATGTATTGATGTTTATCGAAGTTAAATTACAACTGAATTTTGTGTTTGCATGACACCACCGGCGTCGGCACTTTGACCTTGTGTGTTTTGATCGAGGCGTCTATAATTCTGGAATGTTTTCCACTCGCCATTGTTATAATCAAGACGAATTAACGACTCAACTAAGCAAAGTGCTGTGCTGCCATCTTCCTGCTGAACTTTTTCCTACGAAAGTTAAAGAAGTAAAAATTAGAATCTGAAGTTTTTATATACAAATATAAAACAAAAATACAAACATCACTTTCACCCAGTTTTATGACGATAACATTTTCAGGAGTAGGCCTTGGGTTTTCACGCAAACCTGCCATAAAGCCAAGAATTAATGCTTTATCTGGACGTGAAACACGATTTGCTTTGCGGAACATTTCGTGCGCTTTATGAACGTGTTCATTCTAAAGATATACAATTTTTATAGATTAAAACTTGCATAAATAAAAAATTATGAAACCATACCGATAGCGATAATCCTTTTCGTTGAGGTGCTTGTTGTTGTTGCTGCTGCTGTGGTTGCTGCTGCACTTGTACAATTTGTGTACCGCGTGCTAGGCCGGCTGCATTATTTTGTTGTATTTGAATTTGCTGTACCTGACCACCAGTTACGCTGGCGCTGGCAGTGCTTGAAGGCGTTGTTATAATGCGCTGTTGCGGAACTTTATGCTGCAATATTATCTGTTGTGGTCGCATCTGTTGAAGGTTACCAGTTGTGGTAACCAACTTTTGCTGATGCTGTGGTTGCGTAATGATAGTACGATGAATTTGAGTTTGCTGTTGTCCAGAAGGAGCTGTTTGAACTTGCACAAGTTGCGGTTGCTGTCCAGGACGTTGTATCAAAGTGAGTCCTTGCGACAATGTTGTTATACCTCCCTGTACATTCGTCATTACGGGTCGAATTATAGTCTGCTGTGAGGGCTGAAATTTTTTTTTATTATTTAAATTTCGCATATTTCAATATTAGAGTGCTAGCGAGCGATTAATCGATATCATTACTAAAAGCTTGGTAGACATGGCGATTTAATAGCCAAACTTTCAAGAAATTTAAAGTGTTCAACAATCAATTAGCCTATCATGGCACATTACGAAGAGGTGACTAAAATGTTCGACTACCAAGAAAAATAGGAGTTTCCAGGCAGAATTACGATAAGGCCCAATATCTATAGAAAAGGGAAACACACCTAACGTTACGAAGGTGTTCGAGAGAATCAATAAAGGAGATAACATCGGCATCACCTTTTAGTTTCATCGCATGTCGTTTTTAGAGCCCCGGCCGAGATGTGCGAATTATACTTTAACTTAGGTCTTATATAGACAAAATAGACAACAAGAGTGGAGTATTTCTTACACCGTTTTAAATAATCTAAGTACTTGACCGCTTCTTTCGACACAATGAAGACATGAGCTGTCAACCTCAGGCCAACTTGAATCGATGTGTTCGGCCAAATTAAGGGATGGGGAGGGACAATCCACTCGGCTATGAGGCGATAACTGACGCCATTTGAGAGTGTGTCATTCATATACCGCCTTTTACTCTCAATCTTCAAAGAGTTATAACGCTTTCTGAAGCGATAAGAATGACAAATGCTGCTGTCGAAAGAGTGAATTGTATTAATGGTCATCGATAAAAACAAGGAAAAGGATTGGGGATAGGACGAAACCCTGAGAAATCAAGGTTTATGTGGTATTCATTAGATATACAACTTTTTTTTTTTTTTTTCTTATTAGGTACTTACATTTCCAATAATTGTTTGCATAGTTTGTTGCTGTTGTGGTTGCTGCTGAACCAATACATGCTGTTGTGTCATTGTTGACATATTTTGTGTTGGTATCAGTGTTGGCAGATGTTGTTGCTTGACCATTGTTGTTGTTCCTGTTGGTTGTTGTTGCTGTATCTGTATGGTCTGCTGTGGCTGAGCATTTGTTGATGTTGTCTTCACTAAACTGGGCGGTCCTGCCGCAGTAGTCATAAGCGTAGTGCCACCACCAGTGCTAATATTTTGTAAGCCGCTAACGTTACTAATTGGTATCTGCTGATACATATCGCCACCAATATTACGCAGAATGACACCTTTTTGTGTTAAGATAATGGTTTTATTTTTAACGTTCGCATTGACACCTCCAGAATTTTGTGCAGATTGCATTACGACCTGTGTCAGCTTAGGCTGTTGTGTAGCAGTCGTATTTGAGACAATTGTATGTTGCTGCTGTAATTGTGGATGTTGCTGCTGATGTTGTTGCAATTGCGCTTGCAGGTGTTGCTGTTGTGCAGCTTGAGATGCTGGTTGAATTGTTACGGGTCGATTAGGTAGCTGTACATTTTGTATGTTAAGCAAAGTGGCACTTTGTTGTGTGCCTGATGCAGTTGAGATTAATGGAGGTGGATTGCCGACAACTCCAGTGGTTTGTTGACGTAAAGGCGTCATCATTACCGTTGATGATGGTGAAGTTTTTAGAACAATTTTTGTGGGTGTTTGTGTGCTTGCTCCAGTAGTGGTAGATGCTGTTTGATATATAGTTGACTGATGTTGCTGTTGAACAGGACGTGCTTGCGCAAATGTTGTTAACGAAGGTATGTTAGTATTTTGTTGCTGCTGTGGTGCCGATGATGTAATTATGTACTGAGCAGCTTGCTGAGGATGCTGTTGCTGCTGCTGCTGTGTTTGCTGAGAAACGGCTGTAATTGTGTTTGGATGATTTCCTAGCGAGTTACTATTTGCTGTTCTTTTTGCGGGCTGAATTATTGTTTGAGAGATTATAACTGGACCACTGTTTGCTGCTGATTTAAGTTGACTCAGTGGCATCGATTTGATTGTCTGCGTGGTTGTTGTAGAAGATAATGAATTTGACGTAGCTGATAATTGTTTCTATTAAAGAAATGAAAACGAAAAACATATTTTAATTTTTAACTGATAGTGGAACGAAACATTGTTAAGTTAATTAGTTAAAACTTTCATTTTAATGCGAAAAATATCCAACTAACTTAATTAACTAAATAAATTGATGTATTAACGAAATAACGCCCAAAATAAATACGAAATAACGCCCAAACTATTTTCATACAATATAAATTTGGGCGATAATCATTTCGGAAATAACGCCCAAAATTTATTTATATGAAAATAATTTATTAGCCCAGGAAAATAAGAATATTTCTGCGAAAAAATTCCAAATGAATTTTTTTCACAGGAATTGTCCTTATTAAAGCATGATGAATAATGTGTAAAAAGTCCATTGAAGTCCATTGTGCGCATAAAAAGTTATTAAGGCTCAAAGGTCGCTAAAATCAGTTTTTTGCAAATATCTCGCTAACGCAAACATTTACAGAAAAATGTTTCTCCACAATTTTGTAACACAAGAAATTTCCTATGTAAAGATGTAAAAAATGTTTTTGTGTAGCTTATTGTTAAGGAGATAACTCAATTTAAAAAGTTGTGCACAGTTTTTATATGTAAATGCAACGTATAAGTTCATATTAAAATATTTTACTTTTAAAATTGCGATTACTCTTTAACGAGGAGCCGTTCAAAAAAAATTAAAAAACCGTTGAAAAGATAATTGGATTCTGTAAACACCGTATTAACATTTTTTAGAGCCACTCATGGTCTAAAAGATATTCTTCAAAAACCGTTAAGGTCTCGAAAATACTGGTTTTTGAAGGATATCTCTGAAACGGTAAGTCATACGATAACACATTATTCATCATGCTTTAGTCAAGACAATTCCGGTGAAAAAAATTCACTTGGAATTATTTCGCACAGCAGCTCTTTTTTGTCTTATTTTCCTGGGCTATTGTGCGTTATTTCGTTTTTTGTTTACGTTATTTGGTTTTCTTTTTAAACAAAATAATGCCCAAACAAAAAAACGAAATAAAGCCCAAATTTTGAGCGTTATTTCGGATTTTTTCGATATTAATAGCTGCGGGCCAATTTTGTCAAGCTCCGTAAAAACATGATTCTGTCAAAATTTGGTCCCGATCGGAGGGGGGTAACACCTGTCGCATCTAGGCCCAAAAAGGGGTAAACTTGGCAAAAACTGCACGAAAACACTTCATAGCTTCCAAGAGGTGACCCCTAGAGGAGTGAATGACCAGGTCCTATTATTTTTCCTCCTCAACGCACTTACCCCCTATGTGCCTTACTTCTGGTGGTCCCCTACAAAATCCACATTTTTGAAAATTCGCTGTAACTGTCCCGTGATGGTCCCAAGATAGATGAAATTCCCAAACAATTTCCGCTGAAAAACATACCGCCTTTCTCCCACATTTTTGGGGTTCCCCTCTTAAAAATCAAACACGATAATTTATGACTAATCACGAGAATATGCACATATGTATAAATTAATTTACCTGCCGTACCGGCTGTGTTGGTGATGAGAGTATAACCGGTGTTGAACTGTTAATAAGTATTGGTTGTTGCTGCTGCTGCTTCTGTTGTTGCTGTTGTTTTGTAGCTTTTGTCGATGTTATCTTCACAGATATATTATTTGGAAGATTTGCCAATGGGTTTGATGCTTGGCGCAATTGTTGTTGTGTCAATATTGTTGATCCAGTGGTAGTAGTTGTAGTAGAAGAATCAACAGAACGTGTAGATTTAACAAATGGTTTTATATCCAGTTTTTCCATTTTGATGGTAGTTGCTGGTGAACGTTGCGTCGGAGTCATTGTAACCCCACTGCCAATTGTTTGTTTATGTTGCTGAGGCGCCGTACGAATAACAACATGTTGTGTCTGCGTTTGTTGCTGCTGTGGTTGTTGTTGAATAATAACATGTTGCTGTATGCGTTGATTTACAATTTGTTGCGTTTTCTGTGGATTCTGTGAAGATTGTAAATCTATTTTCTCCACTTTAATGCTGGCTGGTACCAAAATTTCTTCGCTCTTTATTTCAATTTCCTGCTTAATTTTCTTATTCATAGTAACGTTGACATTATTTGGTACAGTTGTAATCGTTGTAACTTTAGGGGTCGTTGTTGTGACGTTATTGGTGGTTGTAGCTGCGATCAGTAGTTTGGTGGTCGCCTTTGAATCTTCAGCTAACATATCTAAGCCGGTAGATGTATGTTGTTGTGTTGTGTATGTCAAAGTTGGTGCATAGTCAGGTGTAGGTAACTCTTGTTTGGTGACCACAGCGACGGCTCCTGTTGCTGGTGTTGTTAGTACGTCCTTAGTAACCATATTTACATCTTCGTTGGCAACACCGACACCACGATTAGACAATGTATCCGTTTTAATTTCAAAACTGGCACTCGCTGTTGCTGTTGTTGGGGTAGTTGCTTGTCCAGCTGCTGTAGTTGTTGGCGATGCAGTTGGTGAAGTAGAACTTTGACCAGCAGCAGCAGCAGCTTGCTTTTGTTCCTGTTTCTTTTGTTGTTCTTCGAGTTCTTGTTGACGTTTACGCTTTTTAGCTGCAGCATAGCCTAATGGTTGATCGGTAAACTCAATCAATTTAATACCACCATCTTTGCGGCCAGCCGGCGTACGACTCATGTTTGGACGCTGTTGATTAGCAGCGACATTTGGAGAACGAAATCCAGAAGTTGGAACTCTGGATGGTATACCCTTAAGAGGTGTAGTATCAGTCATTTTACGTGGCATTCCACGAGAGCGCAAGGGTATTGTAGGAGCAGAAGCCTTTTTAAGCGATGATTGTGCATCAGCCGATTTATGAAGAAGCTCCGTACGTAAATTTGCGCTTTTCGGTTTACGCTTAAGCGTAAAATGTTTAACAGGATTCTGTTGCTGTCCCACCTTGAAATTACAAAACAAAAAAACTATTAATATGATACGATAATAAGATAAAAAATTATCCATACCACAGAAACCAATGCATTTTTATTCAGATACTGGCATTCAAGTGGTAGCATTCCAAGATCGCTGTGCTTGCTGACCAACTTCCGAAGATCGTTGACCATGTCTGTGAAAATAGGTCTCGTATCTTCGTAATCTGATATTTCTGTGTTCAGCGAACTGGTCGCAGGGAACGTTTTCATAGTTTCGGCAAGCATAGAAACCCATAATTCTGTATCTAGGCCAGCTACTTCAATAACTTCTTCAAGTTCGGTTTTCCACTAAAATATAAAACAAGTTTGTGATCTCAAAATGCATAAATTATAATTATTATTTTTTTTTTTTATTATTTATTAGCAAAGTAAAAACACAAGGAAAAGGATCTACAAGAACTATATGCCGATAGATGCAGAGGAAGATCCAGCATAACATGGCGTCGAGTATAGAAACGAAGCATTCTTTCAGTCCTCCGCTCCCAATGTAGTTTTAAGGAATGTGGAGATTATACAGATTGAGATTTACCCACTCCATTGCACAAAACAGTTTCGTGATTCTTTATAATTGCATTTTTCTCTAATGTCTCACACCAACTTGTTTTATGGCGATTTAAAAAAAAAAATTTCAGTACCCCAAATTTTTTAACGGGATTTTGTTCAACATCGTATTTGGAAATGTTTTCAAAATCCTTACGGCACTTCGTTTTTTATAAAATTTTTTTATTTTGGTCTTTCACTTGCAACCAAGGAAACATAAAAGCTCGATTTTTTTAACCAAACCCTATGTATTCTGACGTATTTTACTCTGATTCCGAATTCAGAATCAGATTTGCACTATTGCTTATGGTTTTTGAAATATCATGACCTAAACTTTAAAGAACACTAAAAAATATAGTTTTTCGCTATTTTGGACAGAGACAACGCAAACAAAATTCAATATATCTCTGAAGTTCTTTGACGCATGGAGATGAGATTTGATGCATATGTTAAGGGCGCCGTAATAAATAATATTCACTGAAAAAGTAGCACGACAAAAGTATAATTCGTTCAATGTATATCTAAAAAGATTCAAAGCACATAAGAGAGATTTGATAAATATATAAAGGGCTCAGAATACCAACCAGTTCAAAATCCCTTAAAGCTGGCCAAAAGTTGGAAAAAAAATGTTTTTTTTTAAATAACTTTATACAGATTATATTACCTTACTGATATTCAAAGACCTCTAAAAATCGATTGGAAAGATCCAGGTATTCCTACAACACTTTTGGGATCTCTCCGAAGTTACGATTCTCAGACGCAACATTCCGTGAGTTTTGAGTGAAATAGATAGTGCTATCGAACCCCTAACCTCAAAATTCGCAATAAGGAATACATTTTTTTGATAATTGTGATTACCTTAAAATCAAATAATTTGACAAAATCGGTTAGCATTTATGAACAAAATAAAAACCGCTGAACTAACTTCATCTGTGTGTTAACACCTATACATAAACCTTTTCTAACACATTAAAAATTGAGTGTCGTTTTGAAGTGCTTTTATTTCCGCCATTTTGTTTTTAAAAAATCTAATATCGGATTCTTAATCAGCGACGCCAAAAACCACCAAGTAACTTCTTTTGTCGGATTGGGCTGGATATTTATGCAAATCATCAGAATTTTTTTTTTTTTTTTTCTTTTTTAATTTAACATCAGATTCTGACCCCGATAACCTCGAGTAAAAAATTTCTTCTCGAAAATATAATAATTTCGACTTTTGACCAGTTTTAAATGATTTTGAACCAGTGTGCCCCTAGCTCTTAAGCCATTTCGTCTTTTATAGACTCCAAAACGTCTTGACTTGATGAAATTTTTACAGTAAGAGCGTATAGAGCATGGGAAGCTTACAGACTAGACAACTGGGCGGTGCCATGATCCTCAAAAACAAAATTCAACATCTCTTTGATGTTTGACGCATAGGCATGAGATTTGGTGCTTGTATAAAGGGGTCTAACGGGCGCCGAGATGAATAACATTCACTGAAAAAGAAGGCGGTGCAACGCATAATTTGTCATATATCTGAATCGATTTAAAGTACATAGATGAGACTTGACAAATATATATGGGGCACTAGGACTAATAACACCTACTACACCTACCTAAAATGGACGGTATCACTCTTCCATTCAATGTTATTCTTTATATCGCTGATAGTATTGATGGATAAGATTTGTTAGATGTGTAAAGGGCACCGGAATCAGCAACCAGAAAAATTGGCGGCTCCACCCAATTTCTTTTTAACTATTTTTGAGAACAAGGACTTATATACTTTGCACTATTCCACTGTATATATTAATAACTTGTTCTTTCACTTGAATCAGTATTGCTATGATTTGTACATTGAAATAATTTTCAGATTCTATTGAACTCTCTAAATAAATTGTTACTTTGTTATTTTACCCCTATTGCGGTTGTCGATTTGCGATAAAATCGATGGCCATCGATTGTTTCTACTAGCCCTATCTTTGAAACCTCTGCACCGATTTGAATAAAATTTTCGCCACTTGATTTTAAATGCCTTTAAATGACATGTAAGATGGAATCGGTGATGTAGTTTCAAAGATAGGGCTAGAAGAAAAAATCGATGGCCATCGATTTTATCGCAAATCGACAACCGCAATAGGGGCCATAATTATTATTCTTGTATGGCCGCTATCAACTATCATAATCATTTTAAACCACTTTTAGTTTAAATCAACCAAAGTTGGTTATGGCAAAGTGAGTTTTGCAGGAAAAGAAAAGTACTTTCAACTACCGTATCAGATCTAACGGCTAGGAAGTTAAGTATTGCAACTGTCTCCTGTATGCTGATGATTTAAAAATTTCCCTTGATGTTAAAAATGTTAATGATTGCATGAGGATATTAATTCCCTTATTCACTGGTGTACAAAGAATCAACTCTTTTTTAAAATTTTCCGCTGTCTCGGAATACTCAAATTTCCTATGAATATAAGTACAATGATAAAGACCTTGGCGTATTCGTTGATTCAAAGTTTTCATTCGATACGCATCTCGAATATCTCATTTCAAAAGCAAAGTCACAATTTGGTTTTCTAAAGAGAAACTCAAGGGAATTTTTGGATCCTTTGACATCTACAATTATTTTTAATAGTCTTGTTGGATCCCTTTTAGAATATGCAATCGTGATATGGGATCCCTATTACGACGTGTCAATTAATCGTATTGAAAATATTCAGATACGCTTTTCCAGGTTTGCTTTACGTCGGCTATATTCATGGTAGGACATGCCCTCCTATTGGGTGAGGTGCCGTCTTTTGAACATTAGTAGCTTGGCTGACAGAAGAGCTTTTAACAACGTAATGTTCATTAAGGATATAATTAATAGCAGCATAAATTCTCCTGACTTATTGGCACTAATTCCATTTAATGTTCCAGTTCGAAATCTTAGAGAGTCAAATGTATTCTACACGTCTTTCCATAGAACAAATTTTGCCCATAATGAGCCTATCTCTAGGTGCCTTTCTAGTTGTAATACAATTGCAAATCAATTAGATTTTAGTGTAAATAGAAATATTTTTAAGAAAGAGCATGCTGATATAGTTAAGTTGAAGATCTCATGTACCACTAGTTCCTAAGTATTTGTATTTAAGATTTGTAATCTGTAAGGGTTTTGACCCTTTAGATGATATTAAATAAATAAATAAATAAATAAAGGAAGTGTCTATTCGGGGGACTCGCGTACGCTAATTGAGCTTTCGCGTACGCGAGTCCCCCCGAATAGACAGACTCATAAATAAATCACCTTATCTTGTTATATAACCTCAAAAATGATACTGTTTATGTAAAAATTTAACGTTAGACTATCTCGAAATCCAGTAGCGAAGTCATTTTGATATTGGAATCGGATTCAGCATCGAAAAATACTGATTACTTTTAATTTTATTTATTGTTTATTTTTTTAATACGCAAAAATTAAAGATTTTAAAAGAAAGAATGAGTAAACATATCTCGTAAACAATATCAGATAGGATTTTCTGGTTTACGGTTTACAGACAGGCAGGAAACTTTTTGCACAATCATTTTTTGTATCCGTTTCTGTCAAACTTGTGTTTTGGTTTTGGTACAGAGCGCAGGGATAAAAAATTGTTTTTTACCACTTTTGAGAAAGGGTTATGTACGTTTCATCTTAGAGCCATTCTAAACATTTTTCAAAAAAATAATTTTGGTTGCCAGCGCTTTTTACCATAACAGCTATCATTATAAAATTAGGTGCATTATATTTCCCAGCTTCTTTCTATACAGAAAACATGAACTTCATCCAAATCAAAATCATAGCGCCTCCTACAAAAAAAAAAGGGACAGCTAGGAGATATCTTCTAATAACTTCATCGCAAGCCGTTGAACTCTGTCTAGCAGCTCCAAGGTGGTTCTTAGAGCCCTGGCGCAGATGTGCAAATTGTACTCTAGCTTCTTGGTTCTAATATTCACGAAATAAATAATCCGAAGGTCAACCTAAGCACTTTCGCGCTTCTTTCGACACACAGAACACATGATCAGTCCAACTTAGGTCTGTTTGTTTTGCTACTACAAAAAAAGTTTACCAATATGTACTGTACATAAATTTCATTTTTTTTTTTTTTTTTTTTTGTTTTTCAAGAAGTAGTTCCAAAGAATGACTACGAAGCATTGAAAGGAAAGAGTTTATAGGAAAAAATCAAATTAGATACATGAAGGTGGGTAAGCGTCAAGAGGCCATAATTGATGCACATAGTTTATAGACAACCCATATCCGAAACTAGATCGCAGCGACTTTTTGGGCATACATAACAGTCATTGGACCGTAAATAATATTAGAGGTGATTTCAGCAAATTTAAGATCTAATAATAAATTAATCTTGCAGAGGATAAGCCAAAATATTGTGACATCATATAATTTCGGCGGGAAACGCTTTAAATTCCTTATGCTGCTACCAAAAACAATTCGAACAATGAAAACAAATAATAGTCTATCTGCTGTAGTCTCGCCCCCATGTAATTGAATGCTTAAAACTTTATCTGGAATAAGGGGCAACTGAAATATCAAAAACACAATTGTGAAATGTAGCAGCAGTATTTTCATATTTCATTGAAATAAAAAATATATTGAATTTTTCTGCTATTTCACCAACAACTTTACACAAGCACTCCAACGAACGCACGCACATACATATAAACACCAACTCATTCGTGATGGTGTCGCAGAAACTTAACGAAACTCGAGATATTCATTGGACTTTTTTCACCAACGTTCGTTCACATCTCTCACCTCTTCGACTAGACGGCGCGGTATGTGAAAAAAGCTTAACAATAACTTTAATTTCACTTGTGTTTGCAGATCGGGAAAACATTCCTTGATGTTGCGCAACACTTCCTTATTTAATTGAGAACAAATTGACCCACTTATCCACGAATCGTTGGATGTACCGAGTTTATTATGCAGCCACAGTGATGTGTCGCTGTCTCGCACATTCGCCATTTTTCACTAAACTGACGTTGATTTCGTTAAGTAGACATTTTGTTTTTTAGGCTGTTCACATTTTTAAATTACTCTGATGAATTCGAGTTTGTTTGGCATCACTAATTTTGCCAATTTTTAGTTTTGCTTTGTTAATTGCTGTATTTTAGACGACAATTTTCGGTGCTTAATCAAGCACCTTGTAAGAAACAAATGTGCTTTCCCAATTAAAGTGCTTAATTTAAGACAGATAAATGTCCGGGCTAAATTTTTAAGCACAGAGTAGATCTGTGAATGTGGCCATTTGACACTGAATATTAAACGATTTTTAACATAGTGGCCACTCATTTTTATCGATTCTTTAAGTTTGACAGTTCAAATTGTAAAAAAGTAAAACAAAATAAAAAGAAGAAAATAGCTTCAAATTGTACAAGTAAGTAAATGCAAATTACTTTTGTAATTTAATTTTTCCTTTTTGCTTAAATTATTAGGAACTTAAATCAATGATCTTCGACTTAAATTTTGGCGATGCTGTTCTACTGTTCAGTAAGTTTAAGGGGACATTCGCCTTTGTAATTGAAAAACAAAAAAACACTTTTTAAAAATTTTATTATGAAAAAACTATTATATTTATTGACAAAATTTCTTTGGACATTGTTAGATATTGTCTAAAATATATGAAAAATTTTTTTATTTTTTATTTTTAGTTTCCTTTGGCTGCTCTAGAGGGCGTCATCCAAAAGTTACTTTTCAAACTGGTAGGAAATTTTTCTCCGAATCTACTAGACCAATTTTAAAAAACCAAAGAGCATTCGATTACTTATAAAAAATATTAAATATGCGAAAAAATTGAGGGACTTACCCTCGAAAAATGCCCCGTAAAAAAAGGGGGGCTATTTTTTAAAACTTTCAGAGGCTTATAAAGTTTTAAAAAATACCCCCCTTTTTTTACGGGGCATTTTCGAGGGTAAGTCCCTCAATTTTTTCGCTTTTTTCATAAATATTCATACAAAAACTTCAAAATATAAAAAAGTATAAATTTTAGAAGCTTATTGTATAGTTTTGAGTCTCAAGAATAAAATCCATTTTGAATTTTTCAAAAATCTGTTACAGGAGGTCTACAACATTTCCTACCGTTTAAAAAGTAACTTTTGGATGACGCCCTCTACAGCAGCCAAGGGAAACTAAAAATAAAAATAAAACAATTTTTCATATTTTTAAGACAATATTTAAAAAAAGAAATTTTGTCAATAAATATAATAGATTTTTCATAATAAAATTTGTAAGTGTTTTTTTTTAATTACAAAGGCGAATGTCCCCTTAAGTCAAGTTCTGGAATAAAAGTATTGCTAATTTAATTAAATTTTTCTTTTTGGATACAACCAACGGTTGTATTATAAAGAAACAAAAGAACATTTTCATTTTTTGTGCTGGAAATTTTTAAAGATGGCCACCGATGAAAGAAGATGAGTTGGGTCGCCATATAGCTTTAATGAAACCCGATATAAGTTCTGAAGTTAATAGATTTTAAATATATTCATGTCATAGTAAAGATATTTTAACAGGCTACAGAAGTAGCGTACAAAAGTCTTACATCCGAGTTATGGGTATAGAGATATAATGAATTTTTTGAAAATTTTTACCAGTTTTGCACTAGCAAATAAATTATTGCTATGAAAATTGATGCGTCGATGAAAAACAAGAAAACTAATTATTAAAATGTAGTGTGAATACCAAGAAATAAATTTTATTTGCAGAAAGAAATCCATTGAACAAATTCCTATATTTTGTTGCTATTTTACCAAAAATTTAACTTTTGTACACATATAAAATTCTTTTATCGTATTCAAAAATTGTGTTAGAACTTACATAATTACACAGGCCCACAAAAAAAAAAAAAAGTACCATGCGCGAAAGATCAGACCACCTGAACTTTATGTTTTCGGGGTCGCTGAATCCGAATATGGTGCCAGATTAGCGAAGTTGGTTCGCATTTTTTCAGAAACCAGGAAAAATCTCTAATTTTCAGCATTATTCTTGATTTCTGAAAAAACGCGAACCAACTTCGCTATTCTGGCACCATATTCGGATTCAGCGACCTCGAAAACATAAAGTTCAGGTGGTCTAATCTTTCGCTCATGGAACTTTTTTTTTGTGGGCCTGTGTTATTACTTATTTTTGACCACAAGCTTGCCGAAAATAATGAAAACAACCCTTATAATGTAAAAAAATTATATCACTCTTCCATTTCATTATCAATAATTTATTTATTTGTAATCTATATGTGTCGTTAAATATCAAAACTGCCGAAGTACATCAACGATATGCAAGCAAAATAAATTAAAATCAATTCAATGAAATTTATTTTATTTTGCCTTCATATCATATTGGCCCTATGCTCCTCCTAGGAGTTAAAGGAGAATACATACATACATATCAGAGAGAGACTAACTGCCATACCTAAATTGGACCGTCAGGCGTTGCGTCATTTAACGTTACACAAAAGCGTCAAGCGCCATACCGAAATAAAGAGCGTTGCGTTGAAGTCATTTGTTTGTCAAATTCGTATTGTTGTTTCTTTTTTTACTTATCTGCAGCTAACTTCACTCCACAACGCTTTGTCAAAATTGGAAATTCGAATAGCCGAGCGTTGAGCGCTGGCAATTTCGGTATGCGCCATACAAATTGTATGTACATGAGAAATTTTTGACAGTAAAATAACGCTGACGCTTCAATTTAGGTATGGCAGTTAGGCATTTTTGATATTTAACAACACATTTCCAATCTTAACAATATGCCAAGCCGGCAATATATCTCATCAAATCCATACAAATTGTTTTGATTCCAAAACAAGTGATGCCAAACAAATTCATAACTTAAATTTTAAATATTTGAAAACGTGTACGGGCCTTTTTTTTTATCGCACCAAAGAATGTAAAAAAGCATTGCCACTTGCAATTATTCTCAAAAGCAAAAATTCGAAGTCGAAGTTCCCAAAATAATTATATATTTTACAAGTAGACGCCTATTTCTGCATTAATTATGATTTGTTGTTTTGGGACGCCATGCAACGTTAAATGCGTAAATCACATAAGCGAGTCGCCTATGTATGTAGCTGCATTTAAGTAGTTATAGCTCTTTTTGTTTTTGAAACGAAATTTTATTAGTGGAAACAAAGCTGATTTAGAAAAACGATTCTTTGTTTCTATCGTAGGTATTGATTATTTCTATTTTCTTTTTTTTTATTACTAAGAGTAGGTATTATTTATACGAAATTTTTATGAAAAGTTTCATCTAAATTTATATATAAAGCGATAGTCCTAATCAAAAACTCTTCAATGAACGACCAATAAAATTCCAGTTTAACAAGTTAGTTTTTAAAGTGTCCACTTCAAAAAACTTGACTTATAGCCTGTTTCCACCGAAGATTAATAATGGGATTTACGGCTTTTTTCAGATTTTAATGCATGATGAATGAGTTGAGTTGCGACGATGGTTGAATTACCCGGTTGCAGTGATAACAAATGCTGCTTCTTCTTAAACTACAAAAATGTCAAAATTTTCTAGTCTTTTGACAGATAGCAAGGCAAGATCAGGGTTCCATTTTTGTTTATTTTGACAACTTGCCATAACCATTGTTATTGAATCATGGTTGCGACTCAATCTCATTTTAAATCTCCGGTTAGCTAAGATTTCCAGTTTACGTTTTTTAAATCTACTGAAAGGCAGGAAACTTCTCCGTGCTAATTTTTTGTATCTATTTTTTGGCAAAATTATATTTTATTTTTGAGTCATCCTTGGGTACTAGCATTTTTTATTTAAATCACCAAAAGACGGTCCACGTATTTTTTTATCAACCGATGATTCTGACTAGTCGTGCGACAAATTGTATGGTAGAGACGCATAGACGATACTTGTAAATATCGATATACATATTTATTAGTTCTCACAATGGAGCTGCTTATAAACGATGTTGAGATCTCGCAAAAAAAACGGACATCAATTTCTGCCAAAATTTTGATCGCTTTAACAGGAGGAGCTGCAATTGGACTAACAGTTGTTTGTGCGTCCTTTGTTGCTCCAGCCTTTCGCCGTTATTGCCTACCATATGTTCCAGCAACAACAGAACAAGTGAAAAATGTAATTTCATTTCTGCCAAAAAATGAAAATCCTAGTCGGAAATTGCTAGATATAGGTTCTGGAGATGGCCGAATTGTTATCGCTGCCGCAAAACATGGTATTGCTGCCGACGGTGTTGAGCTAAATCTATGGTTAGTCCTCTATTCCAGATTGTCTGCGTTACGTCAGAATGTTGCAAAGCAAACTCATTTCTTTCGAAAAGACCTTTGGAAATTTGATATAAAGCCATACGATTATATTGTTATTTTTGGCGTTGAGCAAATGGTAATGACTTACGTTTTATTATAAAATTAATTCTAAAAGATAATATTAAAATATTCTCATAGATGAAAGATTTGGAGCATAAATTGATTGCGGAATCTGCACATGAAGCAAAAGTAATAGCGTGCCGTTTTCCATTACCAAATCTTCAACCTCTAAAGACAATCGAAGACGGTGTCAATACAGTTTGGTTTTATGATTTAAAAAATAGCAAAAATTCAAGTTAGATGTTAAGATACATAATATTTGTAGCTTCAAAATCTTAACAAAAGCTTACTAACTACCAAAAACAAAGTTTACATATGTAAATATGAAAAGTGCATAAAATGTACCCGAAAGTTAAATTAAGACGCTAGAACTCAAATATACTATAGATTTTATAAATGCGACATCAGCTTTTATTTAATTTGATAAGCTGAAATTCTTTACATAAGGCTATCTTAGTGTAATAGATAAAAAAATGTATGCTTTGCCATCTACGATGGATTCAGTAATACACCTGATTGTCTTTTAAAACCAACAAATCTACTTAAAAAAAAAAAAAACACCAAATTTATATACTTTTGGATTTTTATTTTATTTTATAGTTTAAGTCCGTGCCTCTACTGAATAATGTTTAAATCGTTTTATTTTTTAATAGAACGCGTATCTATTTAAAAAATAAATGTATGAAATGAAATTTTTAGTACGAATTTTTTAATGATTTTTAATACAATTTAAGTTACTTTAAAAATCAATTTGATTTTATCGTAATTGATTTTTCTTATATAAAAATGATTAGGTTAAGCAAACTTGATAATCGTTAACGAGATTCATTCAAAAGATGATAGGAGAAAGAGTTCTGGCATCAAATTAATTTGAGTTGGCTCAAAACTTTTGATTGCTTGACATTTGGAAATTTAAGTTTAATTAATCACTTCTATTTGAATGCACTTTTCTTAAAAAGGGAACCACCGATTTTCTTTAAATCATATTTATAAAACATAACTGGTTGGATTTGTTCAACAAGCGCAGTCGAAATTCGAAAGTCGTAGTAAAATACGAAAGTCGTAGTAAAATATGAAAGTCGTAGTAAAATACGAAAGACGTAGTAAAACACGACAGTTTAGTCAAAATACGACAGTCGTAATCTAAATACAACAGACGCAATCGAAATACGACAGTCGTAACCTCAATAGTACAGTCGTAATCAAAATACGACAGTCGTAATCGAAATAAGACAGTCGTAATCAAAATACGACAGTCGTTATCGAAATACAACAGTCGTTATCGAAATACGACAGTCGTTATCGAAATACGACAGTCGTAGTCCAAATACGACAGTGGTAATCGAAATATGACAGTCGTAATCGAAATATGACAGTCGTATTCGAAATACGATAGTCATAATCGAAATACGATAGTCGTAATCGAAATAATACAGTCGTATTCGAAATACGATAGTCATAATCGAAATACGATAGTCGTAATCGAAATATGACATTCGTAATCCAAAAACTACAGTCCTATGTAAATAAAAAACGGATATTGCATTACCATATTGAATTAAACATTAGATGGAAAGCCTTACTTGAGAAATGTATGTATAAATAGGAGATTTCTATATACTGAAACGCAAACAGGCCAAAATATAATAGGTGATTAACTTAATATTTTGCTCGCTAACCCTGTTATACTAAATATGAGTAAAATTTACATTCACTTTATAAGTGCATTCTGCTATACACTTAACTATTAAGCAAAACTAGAATCAAAAACAATAGAAGTACATTCGTCACTTCGTGAAAATAACAGTTTTGAAAAATCAGTGAAATTAATGCTTGCATTCTAGTGTTAAAGCAATTTGAAAATAAAATCTCCACAATTCAAAAGTATGATTCACTCTCATTACGATGTGTTTTTATAGATGTTTAAAATCTATATTTACTCATCGTTTCTTCAGCATTTAAAAGATTTCTTACGACTGCGATATGCTTTTGAATCATTTGTTAGAACCTACGTCCCAAATACAAATGCTCACATATAGGATCCCGATACACTTCTGTAAAGCCAAGTTTTGTATAAAATTCTATATATTCCAACCTGGATTTTGTGTCAAGGCGCACATGTACACCAAAGCAACCATTTGCTCTTAAAGTAGCTAAGCTTACGGTTACTAAACGCTTAGCTAGTCCATGATCTGATGTATGGGTTTCATCTAAGACAAACGCCAGCATTGTTGCAGGATATGATGTGCTTACTTCAGCGGGGCAATCATAATTGAAAGTATGAAATGTTTTTATCATTGCACACAGTGTATCGTTTAGTTGCTTCGTTGAAGTTAAGGGTTCATCCACCGTTGCATTAATCAATGTATCGGGGTATTTTTCACGCATTGCAGGTATCCAACACATATCCGTTTTGCGTGTAATGACATTAGTATCCAATGCTGCGCATATAAATCCAACAATAATATTATTAGAATTTTGTGCTACCATGCAAAACTCTGGATTTAATGTAATAAATGGACCGACAAAGTAATCTGGTATTAAGTCTTTTATATTATCTGTAAAATAAATTTAAAAATTATAAAACTTGGATAAGATATACGATAATATGCCAGTTACCTGATAAAGTTATAGTTTCTTTATTAATTGCAGAAAATTGTTTGAATATTCTCAAGCAAACGCTGTATACACTTCCTTCATCGCTTGATGTATATGGGCGCAGTAAATGATAATCCGAAGTAGGCATCTCAGGTAATTTGTAAATAAACAAATCATTACCGGAATCGATCGGCATTAAGCGCTATTAAAAAATATTGCAACTTATATGTTGTATACGAACTTTATAATATGAAAATTGAACTAACCTGCAAATCAGCTGTTAAACCACCACGAAAAACCCATGGCTCTTGATCACCTGACATGAATGTTTCTTTCCAACCTTTGCTAAACCCTTTAAAAATCACAAATTGAAAACATATTAACGAATAGAATTTAATGTCAACTTACATGTATAACTGCCTTGTGTGTATGTAAAAGCATTTTGTGGGAAACATCCCAGTGCAAGCCACTTCACAAATGCATTAAGTAACATTAAAGCACCAGCGATATCCCAAATATACGAAAACAGATCGTGGCAGATTTCTTTATTTGCACATGACGACACTTTCTTTAGTAATTCCTGCACATTTTGACATAAAACGGAAAACTGTTCAGCTCTTTGCATCCACTCAGCAACCTTTAATTTAGATATTTTGATTTATAAACTTGAATGAAGAAGGTAAATGGTTGCATATGTGTGGACTTTTGACAAAAGAACTTAAGGCACATACATAACTTGTGTTGAAGCAAGCACAAGATTTACATTTGATTTTTTCACGAAGAGAGACTCAAGTTCCATTGCAAAAAAGTTCACAGAGTTTATAATGATAGTCTGAAATTTCGAAAATTATGGTCAAAAATTGATTTGATACCAGGAGCGCTGTCGACAGGTTTCGAAAAAGGTGTTATTTTCGAAGAACATAAAAATATTTTGATTACTACAATATATGGACATTGCAATAAAATATCAACCCTCAAAAGATTGTTTTGAATTATGAATGCAATTCAATTCTAAATAACAAGAATTTCCTATTTTTAAAACGATCGAACTAATATACTTCAAATAAGACGGGAATACAAGCAAATTTGTTAGTTAATTTCATGGAATTTGACCTGAAATAATTTCGAGTGGGTTCGCGCATAACTGCATAAGATCGCGATCAGAGAGAGCACTCAAAGCAATGCGGGGCGAAGATCATTTAATGCATTTTCATATCTTTCATTTTTATGAGTGTTTTCTGCTATTGACCTCTATTTTATCTATTCTTTTATTTTCCTGCTCTACTTCGCAAAACAAAGCGTTAACGGCGCTGCAAAAAACGTCCAAAGCGCCATAGCGCAACGCTTTCACTATGATCGCGTTGCCATTTTTTCATACAAATCGTTGTACACTGTTTTAAAGCTAAAGCGTTGCTTTGAGCGCAACTTTACTCATAGCACGTTCTCTGATCGCGACCTAACAGTGCCCATATATCTATCGCATTATTCAACTACATATTTCATTCAATATTTACCTCAGGTTTTGGTGCTGTATTATTCTGTGTACTTAATTGCTTATTCAATAGTACATTTGCATTTGCTTTCAACCAGTTGAACTCTACCAAAAGTTTTGAACCACGGTTGCCATGTTCAAAAGGTAGATAAAATAAGTCACATAATAGGTAAAGGTCTTCATCGGTTATCTTATCATTAATTGATGGCCTTAAAACGCATACATTATTATTAAAATATTGTATAAACAATCTTTAGCATACTAACTTATATTCATCATCTTTCATGTCAGATGAATTTGAAATGGGTGATGATTCTGAACTTTCAATCTGCATGCTATTCACTGAGTTTGTCTAAAACAAAACAATAAAGATTGACTTTATGTAGGAGAACAATAACAGAATTTAAAACTTACATTATATTCATTTACTGATACTGTTTCTGACATGATAACATCTTCAGCTGCTTGTTTATCATCTTCCCTTGGTGAAATTTGAGATGCCAGGCTACTACTACACTCCATTGGTTCATTGCCAGCGCTAAGTGGACTAAAATTATTATCTTCCAGCATTTCGGCGATACCAGCCGAATTAATTTTTTCATCAAGTGTTAAATCTTCTTCTGTTTTAGTTTCTGCCTGTTTTTGATCAGCGTTAAGTTTTAATTCGTCTTCTTCTTCTTCCGGTTGTTCATCTTTACTGATTTCTTTTATACATTCATCGTTACTAATGTTTTTCTCTGTTGATAACTCTACTGTGACCGGCACAGACTGTTGACATTCTGTATTTGGATCTATTATTGCAACATCTTCTTCTGCCTTTGCAGTCACTGCAGGAGACTCGGTTTCAACATCATTAACCGATTTGGGATGTACCACTGAGACTGGCACACTTGAAATTGGAATTGTTTTAGGTAACTCAATATTTGTAGCCGCAATTGGAGTTATTGGATTAAGTATATCGTCGTTTGTTACAACTTTTGTTGCGGAAATAAGGGAATTCATTACAGGATTTGCAACCGGGCTGACAACTGAAGAATTGACTGAACTGCAGACTTCAGCTAAAGCTTGCAAATGAGTTGTGTTGACTTCAGGCATCGTAGATGCTTTCGAGCTGGTTGAAGTTGTAGTTGTCGTAGTTAAACTCATGCATGTATTAATTGAAGGGATTATAGGTATAATTGGCATTACCACTGAAAAGTTAAACATGGTTAAAATTTGCGTTATATTAATAAAGTATTGTGTAATTTTGTGTTATAATCACTTGTAACTTGCGGCTGTGGTTTAGTAATTGGTCCCCACGCTTCTTTTGCAATGGAAAATTCTGGAAGCCATTCAGATATTGCAATTCTAAAATGTTTTTTTTTTTTTTTTTGAAACAAAACTGTTTATTAATATGCGATAACTTTTAGAAAGGTATTCCACGAACAAATGACAGCATCAGTAAACAGAATTTGGGTTGTTGACGCACACGAGGATATAGAGTCGGATAATAATGAATACGTGAAATTTGTTGGTTTCTCCGAAAAAACGGCAAGTTAAACTGATTAAATCAAAAACAACAAATACAAAAATTTAATTTTGTTGGTGTTTACAAAAAACACTGACTCTTATCCCAACAAGTCATCTGATCCATGCTTGCAGCCAGCCAGATTATATTTTCTTTAATTTGAATCCATATGAGCCGTTCACACCACAAATATTTTAACTCCATTTTTTGAATAGTATCTTAAGTTGAGTGTCAAAGCACTTGGTTCAGTCATAGCTATTTCAATAAGTCTCCCAAATGATAAATGGGAGGGTCTTAAATGTATCATTGAGGAGTTATAGGGTTTAAACTGTTTTACAAAAAACAATTTTTTGAGTCACCCTTGCGTCTTAGGCAAACTTTTTATGAAAAACTTTTAGCTATTTGCATGAAGTTTCTAAGAGTGTATTTGGTTTATAGGGTTTAAAAGGATTTCGCAAAGTTCTGAGCCTTTAAATTTTATATTTTTTTTTTACTTTGGCGGCCATTTTAGTAAGAAAAAGATCATATTAACATAACATTTTATAATTTTTTTTTGGAACCCTACATTTTAGACCCCTACACTGGTGCAATTTTCTGTTCTCCTCTTTCACTTCACACCCTATATAAATCGAAATTACAAGACTTTATTTACAAACTTATATGGAATTAATCGACTTGTGCATGGCTCATATGCGCATAACTTTGAATTCGCTGATAGCTAAAAAAATAATGGGCTTTCCTTAAAGAAAAAAACTTGGTGCTGAGATGCCGATACCAAGAACTATAAATATAAACATCACCATTGTCATTTCATCGTGGAATTACTTTAGTTATTATACATAGGTACTTTAATGCCATGCGAGGGTGATAAATGCTCTTTGTAAGACAACCAGGTGGTACTTCTTCATTGCAAGTGCCATCTTCATTTTCTGTTTCTAATTTGATATCGGCTGATAAAGAATCTAATTAGTAAATAAAGACAGGAAAAAAAAGGCATTTAGATGTAGCATTTGAAAAAATATACAAATAATTTTTGCTTACTATTAATTTTAGAGTCCAAACTGCATTTAGACCAATAAGCAAGCGTATGAATCGCAACTGTATTTGCATGAAATTCACAATTTGGATTTGTCATTACACCGCGCAAATGTGGTATTAATTCAGGTGAACGACCAGAATATGGACCAAGAAACATGCGTTTTTGATCGTAGTCATTAGCATGCAAATTATCCCAAATCACTGGTGGTCGCCGTAAGACTTGTGTTATTTCTTGTATAGAATCGACAGTGATTATTTTAGATATAACTTTATTTCCAGTCCACATAATGTCTATGTTGCTATGCAACTTTGAGCCTAGTGTATTCAAATATTCCGAATCATGCACTGTGGGTAGAGCTCTTGTGCTGCAGTATTGAGTTGGACAGAAAAGAAATTTCGGATTGCTTAGATGAGTGTAGATTTCATTTGTAACAGAGACCTGTGCATTGGCAAAGGTCTGAAATGCTTCCTTATCAGTTTTTGATAATTCTGCTTCAATATCATCAAACAATAATGCAAAAGCTTCACAACCAAATTGTGATACTTGATCCAATTTACGTTTAAGAGTTTGAATTTCCTTTTGACTGCTGTATGTCATGTCCAGACCAGGTGAGAGTGCATAATAAAACATGATACCATGTTCCTTTGCAGCTGAAATTAAACCTAGCCAAAAAAATTTAAGTAAAAACAAACCATATTGAAATAGGAAAAATCAATCACTTGATAAATGATCTGCCTCCTCCACAGTGTAAAGTTCACGCCAATAAGCGCGGTGTTTGTAGTCATCTTTAGGCGCATACACGTATGAGTCCATGCCCCACTTTTTCAACCTGTAATTCATTCAACGGGATTTATATACATGTGAACTAGAGCTCCATAAAATTTTTCTCATTACTCACTTCCGAAATAAATCTTTACGTTGCTCCGTTGTCCATGGACGTCCATAGAATCCTGTCATCATTAATTGGGGTCAATAGTAGTACAAATAGAAAAATGGGACCTTCATCCACTTACCCTCAATGACTCCACAGATGAAACTCTTTTTCTCCGACTTTGTATTAGAGTCCTCAGCCATTTGTTTGTCATCCATTGTGCAAAAGAACGACAGCAGAAAATCGCAAAACTTCTTGAAGCACACTTTTCGGTAGGTATTCTTTTATTTTATGCAATCGGAATAGAATTTTTAAAATTTGCAAAGATGTTTAGGATAACTTGTTGCTGTCTTTTTATTGCACTAAGATAAATATTTATTTATCGCAAAAAATATTTAATGTTTTGTTTCAGACAAATTTTTGCCGACATATAAAATCAAAGCTATTAACGTTTGCTAACGGTTTGGTTTGTGTTATCGTTTGCATTTTCTGAACGTCAATTTTTTTAAAACTTCTTTCAACTTCTTACAACTTGTCGACTAACATTATATCATGGAAAGCATACACAGTCCAATTTATCGACCGATTTTCACAATCAAATTTTGGCAATGCAATGCAATGCCATAAAGCTACTTGGGTGTCTCCAGACAACATCACTGAAAACCAAATCGACCACTTCTGCATTAGCAGAAAATAGAGAGGGAGTCTTCTGGACGTACGAGCAAAAAGGGCCGCTGACATAGGCTCCGGCCACCATCTTCTCGTCGCGATCATTCGACTAAAACTTGCCGCTAATAAACGTCACAGCGAACAATCTGTAGCAAAAAAATTCAACGTGCTTAAGCTTAAGAACGACGAGAAACGCAGATCTTTCGTAGAAGAACTTAAAACAGCTCCGTTCGATTGTGGTGGAAGTATTGAATCATCATGGAGGGCAGTTAAGACGGCCTTCTTAAACTTCTGTGAAAAAATACTTGGGTTTCGACCCTCGAACATGAAGCACTGGATGAGCGAGGAAACGTGGAGTCTTGTTGAAAAAAGAAGAAGCGCGAAAAAACTGAGAGACGACGCTAAAACTAGAGCGCAAAAGAACGTCGCCGAAAAAGTCTTTAACTCTCTCAATAAAGAAGTCAGGCGATCGTGCAGACAAGATAAAAGAAGAATGTATAACGACCTCGTGAGCGAAGCAGAAAGCACTGCAAATGCTCAAAATCTCAGGCAGCTTTACGATATCACCCGCAGATTATCAGGCAGAAATGGAAATCTCTTAACATCCGCGGACGACCAACTAAAGAGATGGGAAGAGTATTTTGTGATATACTAAATCCCATGTCTACCACATCCCCGCAACCAGAATCACCATCTACAACTCCTGCAGTGACTCGCAGTAGTAGCCGAATACAAACACCGCCACCTACAATCGATGAAATAGTGAAAGCTATCCAAAGCATGAAAAACAACAAGGCCGCCGGTATAGATCAAATAACAGCTGAACTGCTAAAGGCATGCCCCATAACATCAGCTAAAATTCTGCATCCTCTGCTCACCAAAATCTGGAGCGAAGAGCGTTTGCCAGAAGATTGGCTACATGGCATGTTAGTCAAATTGCCAAAAAAAGGTGACCAAAGCGAGTGCCGAAACTATAGAGGCATTACCTTGCTCTCAGTACCATCAAAAGTATTGACGAAAGTGCTTCTGAACAGGACAAACGATAAACTTGATTCGACCATTCGAAAGCAGCAAGCAGGGTTCCGGCGAAACCGATCATGCGTGGATCAAATCAACACGCTCAGAATAATTGTCAAACAATCATGCGAGTGGCGTGCTGCACCTCAACTTGTCTTCGTAGACTATAGCACTGACTTCGACAGTGTCTCCCGAAAAAACATTTGGGTCTCACTGCAACTTAGTACGTGCACAATATGAAGGCTTTAAATGCAGTATGTTACACAACGGGTTGTTGTCACCGACATTCACCACTAATTTGGGCGTAAGGCAGGGGTGTTTACTATCACCATCACTCTTCCTTATCGTTCTTGATGATATCCTAGATAAAGCTCTTAATAAGGCCAAAAGGGGTATCCAATGGAACTTTACCGAACATCTGGAAGATCTCGACTACGCTGACGACATCTGCCTCTTATCGTCCAAACACTCAGATATGCAAAGCAAAATTGAAGACCTTGTCTTGGATTCACAAAAGGCCGGCCTAAAAATCAACGTATCCAAGACTAAAAGCATGAAGCTAAGCGCAAGCAATGCCATCACGTTTAAAGCTGGCAGTGATGACATCGGAAACGTCGATAGCTTCACGTATTTAGGCAGCATTATCTCCATGGATGGTGGAGCAAAAGAGGATATCAACTCAAGAATAGCAAATGCAAAAGGCGCGTTTGCTCAATTGAACAAAATATGGTCTTCATCCGTTGTATCCACCAAAACGAGAGTGCGCATTTTTGAATCGAATCGGTTTTGTTATATGGGTGCGAAACGGGGCTTGTTACTGGACAACTAACGAACAAGCTGCAAGTATTCGTCAACAAATGCTTAAGGCGAATACTAAAGGTTTGGTGGCCTCGCACTATATCAAATGCCGAGCTACATCAAAAATGCAATCAGAGGGCTATAGCAATCGAGGTCAAGCTGCGCAAATAGAGATGGTCACACTCCAATCCACAAGGCAGTAGAGGACGTGGTAGACCCAAAACCAACTGGAAGAGGTCGCTGGAAAACGAAATCTAAGAATCGGGAAAGTCGTGGCAAGAGATTAAAGTCATCGCAAGGGATCGTAACAAATGGAGAGATTTCATATTGGCCCTATGCTCCTCCTAGGAGTTAAAGGAGAATACATACATACAATGCGACTTAAGGCACTTTCTGGATTTAGTTCTAAATCAATGCCCAGATCACATGATTTACCAACAAAAATAAATTTATTTCTGCTGAGATTTAAGTTAAATCTATGCATTAATCACAGCAAGTCTTCCGTTTTTGGCTTTTTTCGACCAAGTGGCACCCTTGAACTCTCACAATTGTCATTAAACACAAATCAAATGGAAGATAAATATAGAGAAGAAAATGAAAGACAAGTTTAATTTTACTGCTTCTGACATTTACTGACAAAAATAAATCTATTACGCTCTGTGGAAATGGGTAGTATATGATTTACTAATCTCAGCAGAGCTAAATCTACGACGGAATTGGGAATACGCAATAAACACGTAAATGCTAGCTTTTTTAAGTTCATCAGTTTTACTCAAATTTCTCTTCTTTGCGTGTGTGGCCGCTATTTTTTGCCATCATTAGTCACCCTCAAAACGGTTTGTTGTTGGGTGTCAGTCAGCAGCTGACTGACAAACATGATCGATAGTGTGTA
The DNA here is from genome assembly GCA_951812925.1 of Calliopum simillimum. Taxonomy (NCBI): domain Eukaryota; kingdom Metazoa; phylum Arthropoda; class Insecta; order Diptera; family Lauxaniidae; genus Calliopum; species Calliopum simillimum. The sequence continues at coordinate 122,929,315 of OX638368.1, forward strand.
CCCCTTTTAATTAGCTGTGTTTTGTAAGGGGTACACACTTGCGATCATGTTCATCAAATAAATATGGTTACTGAATATCACTCAACCACAAAACATTTTGTGGTTGACTGGTAACTGACGAAAAATAGCGGCTACACATGCAAACAAGAGAAAATTTGAGCAAAACTGACGAAACTTAATCGATAGTCTGTACCCCCTTTAAAGTAATTGAAATCAGACGGAATTCGAAACAGGCCTGAATTTAGTGGATTTTAAAACCTTTTGGTTGAACTTACTGTATTTTATTGAATTATTTTATAAATAAATAGACTTGAATAAATAAAAAAAATAAAAAAAAATTTGGCATCACTGAATAATAAAAATAACGATATCAAAAAATACACACTCTCAAAACCCAATTCGACTAACTTCAGTCGAGTTTTCGATAACTTTGTTATCAAAACACAAAAATACTTTTTTCATGGAAGTCCAACTTTAGGTTTTACAAATTTTGCAAAAGGTTTTATAAATGAAAAAGTAAAATAAATATTTAAACGTCTTGTAATATAAATGCAAAATATGTGCTGAAAGTGAAGTTCAAAATGTGGTGCCATAAGTTTAGTTATATGCCTATAAACATATAAACAACGCATTTCAGACATGAAATTTACAAGAAAAATACACAAAATAAAAATGTGAAATTATTTCTATAATACACTTAATAAGTCGCTAGCTAATGTGTTCACAATAAGGTGGAATTGCATATAGGAAAAAATGTTCAATGATGTTCACTTGGCCAAAATCAACAAGACTATGGACTGGAGAAATACTGCATCTAAGAAACAGCAACATCAGCAACCACAATTCCAATCCAATCCGAAGGCACAGGATATGCAATTAAATTTGCAAGCAACATCACATGGTATTCTTGAGTCTGGTACATCCGATATCGAGGATGCAATGCGAAAGTTAAGTGAGCATGGTTTCATTTTTGGTAGCACTTCACCAAGGTGTGGAGTACCTGAAGTTGAATCTCCTGCAATCGAAAAACCAAGATGTCTATCTTCAGTGCCTGGTTTTCATAGTGGGGCAGAAGCGGCAGATTATACACAAAAAGATAATAATGAGAGCGACAACAATATCAGTTCCTGTTCCACATTGGACATTGTAAATAAGGTAAAGTGTAGTTAAGTGTTGTATGGGATTTATTATATTTATTTAAAAAGTAATGTAGGAATGTTTATCCTTTATCCCAACAAAAAATTTAGTTAAATTGTCTTAACCCATTTTTGTTTGAATATTAAAACAATTTTTCAAATTAGCCAAGTCAATTGAAAAGTTTTTTTTCATTATCCTTGCAGAAGCTATAGTTACTTTCGCTGTAACTTCTTAATGCTGCTTTTTATAGTTATGAAATTTGAAAGGAAGATGTTTATGGACTCAAATGATCGTATAAAAACTAAAATCCGAAATCGTGTTGATCAAGTCTTTTTATCGGCTATGGCTCGATATGAATTGGAATAAATAGTTGTAAAGAATTTCTGTATGATAAGAATTGCATCTTTAACTTTCTCCCACAATATTTTAAGATTTCAAAAATAGCTTTCCAAAACGCACAGTTTTCTCATGATTTTTTCAGTTGATTTGCGTTTATGTCAATTAGTTTTCCGTATCATAATTACTTATATAAATAAACAAACGAAATCGGTTCAATCCCAGCCTTATTTTCAATATATTCGGTATATTTTTTTTGGAAAGTCTGTGAAAGGAAGCAATGCGCCACGTCCTTTAATGAAAACTACGCAATAGTGGCTAAAATGCTGTATCGATTTTTATGAAATTTGGAAAAGAAATACTTCGGCTTAGTCTTAAGGAAGGGAATTAAAAATTTTTTGTGTTTTATTGCACCCCCAAGGAATGATATTAGAACTTTTTATGTTAGAGGTAGCAGCACCATGCCTCTAAAAAGAAAATTTGCTGACATGGTTCACGCTGATTCTGAATCCGGTTTTTTGCAGTATTCATAAAAAACGTAATTTTTGCAAGGAAGCCATCTAAGGTGTAGCGAAAAGGGATAAGTATTTTCAGAGGAAATGTTAAGTGGGGAAAAATATTGGAGGTTTGCCTTACATTCTACGCCCACTACGGGAAGTGGGAACGTTAATTTCATAAAAATTTAATTTTTGCAGGAGAGCCCCCCTAAGGGGGAGTGATAAGAGGTAAATATGTTTGGAAAAAATTATGAAAAGAAAACATTAGTTGGTGTTATTCTTACAATTTACTTCTCCAAGGGCGACACCTGAGCAGCCATGGAGCTATTTGTCGGTTTTACTTAAATTTTTTTGAACTGTGACCTTGATACGATGCCACTTAGCCCAATCCTCCCATTTTTTGGCTCATGTATTTTTTTTACCAAACCTCACAAAATTAAGCCTTCCAGCGTATCCAAATCCCATTATTTAGAATTTCCTAATATCACTAAATTCTGTCTAGTATGCAATTCCCCCTCTTTCAATCCTCCAAGTTTTGCATGAAAATCGGTTAAGTTATGTACAATTGTGTATATGAAGGAGTGTTTTCAACAATTTACTTTTTTTGCCATTTTTGCTCTGAGGATTTGGTTCATATTCGGTTTATATCCTCATCCAACTTTTGAAATACGCAAAACAAAAATCGATTTTCGAAACCGAATATCATATATGAGGAGTAGTTGAACAAAAGGTAACATTTCCAGTTTTTGTCTTTTTGCTATTTTTTGAAGAATCGTATGTAAACCTATGAACTACACATTCCAGTTGAATTTGGCGGTTCAAAGAATAACAGTTCCCAAGAAAACCGCGTTTTTCGTCGATTTCCGAACAAAAAGTAACATTTCCACTCCACTTACAATTTTTTTGTAGTTCTGACGAAAAATTACATTTACCTATTTAATACTAATCACTAATCATAGTCTTCGTCGAACATTTTCAGTTGCTTTTATTGCTCCCACAAGGCATCATTTCAGTTTAATGATTATCAAAAAGTAAAATTTCCAACATTTCCTGACAAAAGGTAACATTTCCAAATTTCAAACTCAGTTATCTCCATTAATATGAAAGTTTTTAAATGTGTAAAAACGCGATTGTAAGGCAGTTTTTTTAGTGTATATTTATGCATTTAAAAAAAAAAAATGCTACCCTTTATATTTACTACAAAAAAAAAAAAACATTAGAGGTATTCACGATCTAGAGTAACGTCCTGAGTAACAGAGTAACAGGGTAACTGTGCACAACCACAACAACAAAATATACGTAAGTTACTCTGTTACTCTTTTACCCTTTTAGTCAAGCTATTTTCTAGTGTAAAATAATCTTACACTTTTGCCTTTTTTTTACTATTTCTATTTCTATAGAAACGTTTGAATTTGTTTATGATTGAGAGGCAATTTTCGTTCATCAAAAATAAAAATTTGAATGGGAGAAAAATATTCATTTAAAAAATTTTTTTTTTGTTGTCAGCTAAGATTATATTGAGAAACAAAAAGCAAATATACGTGCAAAGTATTGAGTATGCTCACTATTCAGAGTAACTGAGTGCACTTTTACCCTGTTACTCAGCTCGTTACTCTAGATCGTGAATAACTCTATTATCTTTATTTTACGAGCGAACTTGATTCTTCAATTAAATATAAATTTGGATTTACATACTTGACGGTTGAAAAGAAGTGATAAGTTTTTTTAAACCGTATCCATATAAACTAGTTGCCCGGGAGCAACATCGTTCGCCCGTTTCCTAATCTCGCGGACAGAGCCGAAGGTATTTCGAAAAAAAAATGTATAATTAAACCCTGCCAAACAAAATATCTATAAAGGAAAGAAAAAATCATGCAAATCGGCCAAATGGTTCTGGAGTTATGACGTAGTAGTATGCTGATTTTATTGTTTCATTCTTCAAATGATTAGGTATCATATATCATTCCTTTATTTTGCATTTTTTGCATTCTCAAAAGCATTACATTTGACCCTAGGTACAAAATGGTTGAACAATATTCGAAATGAGGTTTTATCATTATATTATAAATTATAAAATTTGTTCTTTATTTTAAAAATATTTAATTTCATCATTCATTCATCACTTCATTATTCTATTCTTCTAAAACAAAAACTTTTTTGGCACAGCTGACAACGGGTTAAATATTTAAAGTTCTAGTGCGCAAGTACGTAAACAGGAGCGTTTCTTGTGACAAGTTATAATTGCACTATTTTACAAAAACAATCATAATCCTATCATAACCGTCCCTGTATTGCGTATTGCTTCGTTGCAGTATCGTTCGTTCCTTTAGATACAATAACATTGCGATGTGAAAAAAACTCTGTTTTTCGTGCGTAATAGAATGCAGAAATCTAAAATAAAACCAAAATAATTTTTCAATTCGCATTCGATTAAATGTGTATTATTTGTTCATGCTGATGTCATTTCCTAAGAGTTTAAGTTGCATGTGTTGTACTGAATTTCAGAAGGACATACAACTGCAACGCAATGAATTGCATCGCAGCTGGGAATACACGCTGATTACCCAACCACCTCAACTGAGAAGAATAAATGTTATTGAATTTTTCCTTTTATTCTTTAGAAAAGTTTTTTGCACATAATTTATGTCTTTTTTCTTAGGTGGAGAATCTGTCGTTGCTTGAGCAGGAGTCTCAAATTAAGGAATTGTCTCAACGACTACACAATACAGAAAATCAACGAGATGAATTGCAACACAAACTGGATGAATGTACCGAAGAGAGAGAACTATGCTATAAACGTCTTGAAGTAGTAGGTGCTGCTCATGAATCTCGTATCACTGAGATGCACTGCGTCATTGCAGAACTAAGCAAAAAACTACGTACAAAACAGGAAACTACAATATTAGAAGAGAATGAGCCGGAAGGAAGTGGTAAGTAAATTTTTTTGTGTATTAGGGTGCTTTTTAAACTTTCAACAGAAATGAAAATCTTTGAATTTTAGGATCAGTTTTTCTAATTTAATAATTCGTCGCTCGAATATTCTGCTACCGTATGCACCAATTTCACATTTTTTTGGAAATCACATTTTTAAGTTTGAGGTGAAATGACAAACAAACTAACCTATTAATTTTTTTAAATACTTTCAGTAAACAAATTAATTTGGTTTTTTACGACGCCTTCTAGTTTTTAAGTTAATTTGAGCCATATTTTTAGCGTTTAGGGTAATCCAATAATTCAACTAGCTATTAAGGATATACGGCAAAAGCCATACCTATATAACTCCGGATTAGGAAGAGATAGCACAAAACGGATAAAAGATTTAGAAAGAGCTTACTCGGAAACATTAAAAAAACGTATTTTGGCGTTTTTGACAAAAACAACACTCAGCCGACGAATTGAAAACCATCCGGCCGCTAGGATGCTCTAAGTGGATTTGATTATGGTTGAAACTTATTTCTCTAATTAGGGGTAAAACATTTGATTTTCGATTTTTCTGGATGTTAATCAAAAATTAAAAAAAAAAAAAAATTTTCGAATGTTAATTGAAATATGTAGCTTAGCTAAGATTAATTTAAATATTTTTTGGGATAGAAAATGGCTTACAATATTTGCTACCAAACAAGCATAGATCAGATGACATTGTTACTTTGAGCTTACTGTTCAATGTGTTATATAAACACCAAAAATTATATTTTATCTTTGGCATAGATTTGTTGAGAAGCACAGCAAAAAGACGCATTTGCCGGCATCGTAAAAAACTTTTAAGCATACTATATTTAACCTTTAGCATAGATTTGTTGAGAATTACAGCAAACAGAAAAACAAGGCACATGCTAAAATTTCTAATCTGTTGTAACTCATAGATATTATACTATTTTTGCAAAGTGCTTCGATCGCAAGCTTATTTGGCGAGACGAAATGAAGTACTAAAGCGCGATTCGTATGTTTATCAGTTTGTTGCCCTTTGAGATTTTGTAATTTTAAATGTTTTTGAAACATAAAATGATTTACATGGATCAGATGATATTGTTGGTTTGAGCTTACAGTTCAATGTCTTTATGTAAAACACCAAAAAATTGCAAAAATGCATAAATGATTGCTAAAGGTTAAATTAAGTATGCCTGAAAGTTATTTTGGATGTCGGCAAATGCTTCTGAAGGATGACGTATGGTGGGTCTTGAAACTAGTAAGGCAAACCATTTTTGTAATTTTTTTGGTGTTTAACATAAGCACATTGAACCGTTAGCTGAAATCAACGATGTCTTCTGATACATGCTTATTTGATAGCAAATAAGATTAATTTAATTTAAATTTAACGGATGCTATTCATTGTTCCTTTTACTTAAAAATATCCGTCAAATTAACAAACTTATTTGCTTTTGTATATGTTTTAAAGAAATAAGTTACCAAGAAGAATCGGTTTATAATTCCGAACTTGATTTAACCAATCCTGATGCAGAATGTCAGACAGATCCACTTGATGGCAACCATTCGATTGGCGGTAATGTCGAAGAAGAAAATCCTCCTTCTATTGAAATCGACAAGGATATGCTAAATTATAATGAAACCATTTACAAGAGTAAAGTAGAGGTAAGTTTGTATAAAACTTGAATTGTGTACACTTATATGAAAAAAAAACTTTAATAGGCATTACAAGAGGAAGTACTACATTTAAAGGCTCAAATCGCATTACTTCAATCCGAAATTGCAAATAATTCACAGCGTTTGATAGAAGAGAATAATGTAGGATTTGTGGTAGAAGGAAAACAAAATATTCATTACTATGACGGTGACGTAGAACTTAGCGCTTCAAATTCAAATGCACAACAACAAAGAGAGAAATTTGCTGGAAATGCGGAAAATCCTGTAAAAACTTGGTATGACAAAATTGCGGACGATAATTTTGTATTCGATAAGCCTTTAGTTGAAACACTGGATGTAACAGAAAGTAAGTACATTAAAGAAGTAAGTTTCGGAGAAAATTGATATAATAACACAAAAATATTTTAGCTACTTTAAGTCAATGTGTCACTTTATCAAGCCCTCAGTCTGTTTCTATTGTTCCAAAAATGGCCGAAAGAGTAAAATTACGGCGTTCAAAAGAATTTAAGAATGATAACCCCAATACTACACGTCAAATGAAGGACGAAGTAAGTCGAATTAATAGATAATGATTTTTTATTTATAATCTATTTTGAATTTAGGTATCTCCGAATCCTCAAAAAACGTTACAACTCTTAATGTCAGAATTTTTTCAACACAACAATGTTATGGAAAACTGTATGAACATTTCAGATTTAGAAAATGAGTTTCAGCGACTTCACCGAAAAATAGAGCGACTGAAGATGCAAAATATTGTCATATCGCTAACTTTAAGTGAATGTAAGGAACATTGTGATCAATTGTATTTGCTGTGTGGAAAGTATGAGTCAAATGCAATAGCGCTACAATCAGCGGTTAATTGCAGCGATCGTGCAATTGAAGCATATGACGTGATGTTGGCATTGTTGGAGAGCAAGTAAGCTTATTACGTTTTCATAAGTAAACATGTTATTAAAAAGCATTAATTTTAGGTTGGCAATAATGAAAGAAAGAACGGAAGCAGCTGAAGATAGTCGGAAAGCGGTGGAATCTGTTGCACGTCAGTTATTGATACGCTTGGATAGTGAGAAAAATATGTGTGAAAATAGTATGGGGCCTTGGAAAAACACGTTAGTTTAAAATTTAGATTTTTCTCATTTAAGAAGTGTTTGAATTGTTCGTATTTTATTTCTTAGATTTAGTTTTACAGAAAAAACTTACACACCATGGACTCCAGAAGATGATAACCGCCTACGCTATCATGTCTCAAAATTAAAAGGACGCCGGTCTACAGTTCAAAATACAATTGTAAATTTAGAATCACCTTTTAGTGCTTTCTATGAAAAATCTCGAATGGCTCTCGAAGAATGTAAGGAATTTAGCGAAGAAAAAGCTCTTCAAGTGGATTTGGAAACGGCGGTTCTGATGCAAGAGCTATTAAATTTACGTGAAGAAAATTTGCATTTAAAATCCAAAGCCGAAGAAGCTGAACATGATCGTCAGTTTGCTGTTAATAAAATAAATGTTTTACAGGAAGATCTACAGCAATTGCAAATGCAGTTAAGTGTAGACTCGAATGCGTTGTTTACACTTGGCAGGTCATCAATCGAGGATCGTGTGTCCTTCTCAGAGTCAGATCATGCCGCTCTAACAGAAAGGCAACTAGTTGAGGCACTCACAAGAGAAACTGAATTAAAGGAAAGAATACAATCACTGTTGGCTACAGTTTCTGTATCACGCAAGAGCTCCAATGAAAAATACGAAGAAGTTCAAAGTAATATTAAAGATTTGCAAAAAATTAACATGTGCGTATATGTGGTTGTTAAAGTTCACTTTTTATTATGTTCTTTAAATTTATGACTTATCTTTGCAGGGACCTTACACAAACTTTGGAGTATAACAAACGTAAATATCAATCCAGAATTCGAAAACTTGAACAAAAAATTACGGAAATGCAAACTGAAATTTTGCATTACAGAAATGTGCAAAAAGCACAACCAGAAACGCAAAGAGTAATTCGTAAGAGCAAGGCTAACTCACTCAGTAACGAAAATGTTCCTGAAACAATTCTTTAATTTAAATTATGGAAAATTTATTTCTTTTTTGCCTTATAAGCTTAAATAATTCGATGCATTTTGGTTGTGTGCAACTCATTCGCAAGTCTAAAAATGGGAATGTATATAAATCGAAATAATGAATGTGTGCCATTAATTGTCAATGCACTTTTAAAAGGTAATTTATTACTACATACTTATATATAAGCGGCAGTTTTGTCTGCGCTCCTAACAAATAGTTAAACTGTTTTTTATGTTAGTAAAATTATATAGTGCTACTTTATTTTATTTAAAAAATGGTCTAACTCAAAATCAGTAGAATGCTATTCCATGCAAATTTTTATGTTTGTCGTGATTTTGTATTATGCTGTTTGCCAAGTAAAGCTCATATGTAAATTAAAAACAGCATTAACACAACGGCGCCAAGTACAATTTGGACAAAATTGGTATCTGTGACAAGACAAGGCCCCGATTGCGTATGGAAACGCATTCTGGTTTCGTTGCCAGTCGGAAAACGAAACTGCAATTTTATTTGACATTGTCAACCGAAACTATTTTTAGTTGCTTTTTCAATAGTGCTGGCAAGTTGCGATTTTGAAATACAGCTAATGTCAAATACAGTGTAAAAGACGGAGCATATCAAGATTGACATTCGAAAGTAGAAAATTAAACAAAATAAAATAAAAACAAAATTGATTTTGGATTGTGCTGGTTATTTTTGAAATAAATTTAGTCAGGCCTATCATTGGATCCATCGTAGATACGAGTTTCGTGAGATCTACGAAAATGCTATTATTGATTTCAACAAATCACGAACGTAACTTCGAAATTCATGGAGTTTGAAGTATTTCTTAAATAAAATTATGATATTTCTTCGGTAGTCATATCTAGTCGTCGAAAATTAAAAAAAAATTTGAGTTTCGGATGGAGTAAGTGATCCGAATCTACGAATTTTGAATTCACGTCGTAGCAATTCGAATTCAATGATAGCACTTTCGTAGATCTCACGAAATTCGTCTCTACGATGGATTCAATGATAGGCCTAAATAATTCATTTGATTCATATGATGAGCTACCAATAAATCTGTTTATTTATAAATCTGTTTTACCTTTCCAACATTTTGTTTTTTGCGTGTCGATTGTCGCCATGTAAAAAAATAAAAAACTGTAACACTTTTTACTCAATGAAAGGTTTAAATTTAATATTATAGCACTGATTAGTTTTACCTTAATATACCAAATAATATTTTTATCATTATAATGGAATTTGATTAATTATACTACGCACGGGTCAACCATAAAATATATTTAATGTAATTTTTAGTTTTTATTTTTTAAATTATATTTATATTAATATGCTTATATCGACTTCATTTAAATAAATATTGTATAAATTGTTAATTGTCCTTATGAATTTACTCTTAATAAAATTTGCTTATGAAAAGTTTTTGCTTCCACTTCATGCGGCTTGAAATTCAACAGCTCCAATGCCCCAACAATCGAGCCACTGGCAATATTCCGAGGGAGGATAGCAAATCATGTGCATTTTATTTAGAGTCTGTCTATTCGGGGGGACTCGCGTACGCTACGCGAAATCCAGTGACGTTTTTTCCCCCGGGACGCAGCTTCGTTACGCATGATTAATTTAGCGTGCGCGAAATTTTACATAAAAGTCGGGGTAAGTGTGCGGCCTGCGGCCGCAGCTCAGGATTTAAACCTGTCAGACATCCAACACGGGCTTCGCGGTGGAAAGAACTTCTCTGGATTTCGCGTACGCTAATTGAGTAGCGTACGCGAGTCCCCACGAATAGACACTTCCTTTTATTTATGTAGCGAATTGTCTAATTCACTGAACAAGATGACGAAAATTGCTTCGAATTAGCTTGAAGTTCATCATAGAATTAACTCTAAAAAACCGCCTGACCCGCATAAATTTCCAAAAAGAATCAACGTCACTGAAGTATGTGTAGCCCTTTTACCCTATAGACCCCTTCAGTTAAACGGTAATAACTCGATTGGAACTAAATCGAATCAAAACTTGCTAAAAAATACTGGAACAAAAGTTGTTGTCTAAGATCATATCTATTTAAAAAAAATCTACTTTTGACACCTGACTATAGTAAATGAAATGAGAATTAAGGCCCGCTTATGCAAACGAATTCTGGCAACATCGCATTGGTTTCTATCAGAAAATTGGCATTGCCGACTGAAACCAAAGCTGCCAGTTTCTTTTCTGGCAACCAGATTACGAAACTGCTCAGTAGCAATTTCTTCGGTGTATTAAAAATTTTTTTTAATTGAATTGGACATTTCTGTACTCTAGCGAGTTTTGGTTTATTTTTAGTTGTAAGAAAAAAAAATTTTCTCAGTTTGTGCACATTAAAAATGAATTGAATTCATTAACTCCGTTCCAAAACGAAACAAAAGTTAACTTTTGTTACCTTATGTTACCTTAGGTCGTATACAAAATTTAGTCAAATAAGAGCGAAAAAAACATAGCTGATCATTTCCTCTCCAAACAAAAGTAACCAAATTTTACCTAAGGAATTTGTTTAGGTAAAATTTGTTAAGTTTCAATAAAATTACAATTGACAAAAAGTTTACAAAACGCGGTGTGTGCGGATAAAACCAAAAAAAGAAAAAAAAAAAAAAAATAAAAAATTTCAAAATAAATTAAACTCCAAAAAATAACTAAATAAAAAAGAAAATAAAAAACGCAATTTAAGCCGCATCTTTCCAAAATGCAGATTTTCGTTGAAAACCTCACCGGCAAGACCATCACCTTGGAGGTGAAACTTCCGATACAAATGGAAATGTCAAGGCAAGATAAAGAAGGCATCGTCCCAGATCAATAACGTTTAATTTTCGCTAGTAAAAAATCTTGGACTTGGTGCTTCGTCTGCGTGGTGGTCATTGAGCCATCTTTGCGGTTTTTGAAAAAAAAACAATTGCGACAAAATGATGTGCCTTACGTCCAAGAACTACCAATCGCCGCAAGAAGTGTGTCAGCTACCACGTTTGAAGCTTTTATAGCGTTTCTTTAAAATTTCTATACTGATCGTGATCTCTGCAGAGAAATGGTGTCGCTTTCTGAATTAAAGATCATTGTACAAAAAAAGGGCAATAACATTAAAATTTCTTCGAAAGTTGTTTATTTTCTTAAATCTTAAATTAAGCGTCATTTTCTTCAGTATCAAATCCGTTTTGTTGAATCTTATTTCGTTCCTCTAATTGACTTTTAATATCGTGCACCTGTTTTTCTAAATCAGCACATTGCTGTTCAATTTCATAATTTTTTGAAACCAACATAACCCAAGTTGCTTCAAGATTTTTCAGTTTATCCCCAGCTTGCGTCTGCGCTTGTTTACGTTGCCAATTAATATCTTGTATTTGCTTTTTCAGTTCTTGCAATTGCGTTTGTGCTTTGGCTTGTAGTGCTGTAAATATTTCTAAATATGCCTTCCAAGACTCTATCCCATAATCGAGCATCAACTCCAAATTCATTGCGCGAACCCATTGATGTTCCAATTGTGCCATTGAATTCTCTATCGATTCAAGCCAGGCAGTAATTTCAGAGAGCTTTCCGGCAGATGGTGGTGGTAGTTCATATCGTTTCATACTTAATGTTTCCATCGGTTGTCGATTTTGTATTCTTTCAAATTCGAATGCCATAACTTTTGTTTCAAAGGAATTTGTATTGATTTGTGGCAGGTGATCTAGATAATTTTTAGTCGGCCGATATCTTCGACATTCTTCTTCCACCATGGCCAAGGCCTATATTGAAATACAGGCATATAAGTATTCTTACAATTATTAAAACCAACAGTATACCATACCGATTCTCTAACTCCTGCGTCGTCGTACCCATGATCTATGTATGGTAATGCATCAACAATTACCTCTCCAGCCATTATTTTTAATAAACAATTTCAATTCGTAAATTGAATAACTTCGAGAACCAACAAATAAGTAATTTTGGTTGTAAACTCTACGCATCAATTATATCTGTCAGAAAAACATACTCGTCCGATTATTATTGTAATCGATTAATATTGGGCCCTGTGGCGAATTTTTGTTAAGGCCTGATACACTAAATATTTGTGCAAACGATTTGTGTAGTGCGTTTCTACAGGAGACATATGTAATAAATATATGTCAAATATATTTGGAACAGCCGTAAATCCCATAAATCTGTAGTAGAAACGCAGTATAAGGGGTTGATTTATTGTGTTAACAAATTGATTTAATGAGTGGAAATCAGTTTGCGTAAAAATCAAATTTATTTTAGTATGAATCATGTTTGCGCAACAGTTTGTGGAATGTTTGGAAATATTTGATCATAATTACGTATTTTTTGATCAGGGGGGTTACTCTGTAATGCGATACGAAAAGCAATGCGATGCGAAAACCAGATGCGATGCGAAAATAAAATCGAACTCTGTAACTCGTTCGTATGAGCAAAAATGTTCACATTTTAAAATCCGTTAAATATTTATAAAATGTATACATCACTTACTAAAAATGTCAAAAATGAATAAATAAAAACAAATAAAAATACATTCAGCCAAATTTAAATTTTTAAGAAATTCAATAAAAAAATATAAAACGTCCAGAAAATAACGGATAATATGTAAAATAATAGGTCCGGAATTGGGGAAATTGCTTACATGCAGTGAACTGATCCAGATGTAAATAGTCGGCTAATGACAACGTATCTTTGGCTTTGCCGGGTGCGATATGCCAAAGTTCTACTGATTTTTTAATTTATGGAAAGCATGCGAAGAGATATATATATAAGAGGCGCAAAGAAGCATTGGAACAATTTTTTTGACGTTTATACTTTTCGCAGAAGCTAGCAGAGAGAGCTAAGAAGTTGAATGGCAACGTATTTTAACCAAAAAGTACGTACAATGTGAGAGGACTTAAGAAACAGAGCGGGAGCGAGGATTGCAGATTTTATATTCTGCAATATTTTCATTTGCTGCGAATATTCTTTGATTCAAAATTTATGAATGACTCGTATGTGTAGCAAAAAACATATACTTATTCTAAAAAATGGCATTCCGGTTTTTTATTTTGAGTTTCTCATTTGTGCAGATCTCTCTCTCTCTCTCCCATATGTAAGAATGTATTGAGGATCTCGTGTAAATATAGGAAAAATCTTAAACATGTGTTTGTAAAATTTAAATTTTCATGTTTTTGTTGTACAACAAAACGAAAAAGTGTACTAAAGTAGTAGAAGTAGTCTATTTTCAAAACTTTTACAAGAAAGTGTTCTTTATGATTTTTTTAGTGGAAAAAATTGTTCATAAAAAAATTTCTTGTAAAATAGAGCTTTTTAAAGTTCTGGTAGCTCTCGAATGGTTCTTAAGAAAATCCTAGTGGCACTTTACCAAAAAAGAAAAAAATTATCGGAAAGGGGTTCTGATTAGAGTTCTGGGTGGCACTCGAAAAGTTCTAAAGAAAACACAGGCACCATTTTTCCAAAATATTCGTAATTTTATGTTCCTATGCTTAAGCAAAAAAAATTACTTTAAACTTAAATCATTTTTGAAACAGAAGGTGATTTACAATAGCTGTGTTTTAGACGACAGTTTTCAGTGTTTAATTAACCACTTTCTAAGAAACGTATGGGAACGCAACAACTATAGTGTTTAATTTAACACATACGAATTTGCGTGTTTATTAAGCACAAAGTAGACTATTGATGTTGCCATACTACACAGAATATTAGTTGTGTTTAATAAGATTTTAACATAGTGGCACCACATTTCACCGATTGTCTTGGCAAGCGGAGGGAAGTTGTGCGGAAACGAAAAGCAGAGTAAAGTAAAAAAAATAAAAAATAAGAAGAAGGAGATAGCACACAACTCGCTTTAGAAAAACAGTGATAACTACGTGTTAACACGCTGCCATCTAAAATACAGCTACTATTTGCCACTAAACAAGCATGGATCAAATGGCATTGGTTTTTTTTTTTGGTTTGAGGCTGTCCATAAACTTCGTGACGCTTAAAGGATCCCCCCAATGTGACAGTAGCTTCATATAAAAAATACACGCTTGCTCCCTTCCCCCCCCCTAGCAGCGTCACGGAGTTTTAGACAGCCTCTTTTCAAAAATGACGGCGCCAGTACATAATTAAAAAAATTATACTTTGATTTGCTAATTTTGTCCAAAACTTAAATAAAAGAATACTTATCAATTAGAAAATTTTTAATAAAGAATCATCAAAATATTACACAAATAAAAGGTAATTTTCTTGCGTGAAATAGCCCAATTTATACATATAATTTTCTAAATCTTAAGCGCTTAATTAATCCAATTGTAAAATTTTTAGGTTCTATTTGATCATGTTGCAATTTAAATAAGTTGAAAATGTACCGACTGTAGGCTCCTCATTCATAGAAAAATGAAAAATACTTCTTTTATTGAAATTTTTGAATTTCTGCTGCAATGTATGAGAGAGAAAATTTTTTCTTTTGAAACTTATGCCACATAGCGAGAGAGAAATTTTATAAACTTGAGTTTCGCTCCCGCTCTGTTTCTTAAGTCCTCTCACATTGTACGTACTTTTTGGTTGAAATACGTTGCCATTCAACTTCTTAGCTCTCTCTGCTAGCTTCTGCGAAAAGTATAAACGTCAAAAAAATTGTTCCAATGCTTCTTTGCGCCTCTTGTATATATATCTCTTCGAAGATGTAAATGTTTTCTACGGTACACCATGGATGCCGTGAAATTCCGTGAATTTCGAAGACTACGCGGAAACCGCGCTATGGCAAGAGAGGATAGAAATTGGTGAATCTACGTTGTATCCACGTGTTTGGCCTGGATCAAGTTATTTAGGAGGACGTGTATACCAGATCCATAAGATAAAACACAAAATTAATATTTAAAAAATAAATTGCATTTCTGTATAGTAAATACATGATAAGTGCTTGCATTTTCGCATTCGAGGATCTTGTAAATCAAATGGTAGAATTTCTGTAGAGAGGACCATTAGCGAAATGACCATGGAAACTTATTTTGCGACCTCAAGTTGAATAGATTTAGTGAAAAAGTATTAAAGCAAATCCTAAAGACTATATAAATAAATTAGTCAAAGACCAAATCTTACATTTCAGCCTTTTCGCATTGCTTGCGTTTGCTTTTTAGCTGTCGCATGAAATATCCGAAATTCGAACGGTTTTGACACTCGCATTCGCATTAGAGAGTTTAGAAAATCAGTAAAGGGAAAAAGGGCAAAATGAGAATGCGATAATTGAAATACGAAATGCGAAATTCGAATTACAAAGTATCACTTGCTCGAATGCGAAGATGTTTGCATTCGCATTCGAATTACAGAGTAACCCCCCAGAACAAAAATGCAAATGGCAGCAATATTTTGACGAAACTCGATTGTAAGGAAACTATTTACTATTGCTGTAGAAAAAAGAGGCAAGGGGGATTCATTCAAACCACTTTAAATTGCTATCATGCAAATGACTGAAGAAGCAAACATTTATATATATGAAAATAGAGCTTGCTCAGCCACTACGTCACATAGAAAAGAGTTAAATCGATTATATAAGATAAGAAAAAAACAACAACCATGCCGATATGTGAAAATAGTTTCATTTTATCAATAATGGCAAAAGTGGAAAGTTTAAACTAGTTTGTTCTAAAATAGTTTTTTTATCAAAATTTTAAATCCGTATACACATGTCTGCACTCATCAGAAACTAAATGATTATAAGCGAATTTTGTCATACACTACACAAACTTTAGCGCAAACAGTTCGAAAAAATTAAATATTTTGATTTTTCCGTAAACTGCTAAACAAATCGATTGCTTATACGACCTCTGATCCTATTTTCAGTTAGTTTTGTGTATTACTGTCATACCTAAATTGGAGCATCAGCGTTATTTTACTGTCAACAATTTCTCATGTACATACAATTTGTATGGCGCATACCGAAATTGCCAACGCTCAGCTATTCGAATTTCCAATTTTGACAAAGTGTTATGAGGTGAAGTTAGTTGCAGAAAAGTAAAAAAAGGAACAACAATATGATTTTGACAAACAAATGACTTCAACGCAATGCTTTTTATTTCGGTATGGCGCTTGACGCTTTTGTGTAACGTTAAATAACGCAACGCCTGACGCTCCAATTTAGGTATGGCAGTTATACGTGGGCCTTGAAAATTTCAGCTTGGAGCTGGCTTACCCTTGCGTGATAGTTTGACTCCCTAAGTTTTATGATTATGCGATTAAAAGAAATATGACTCTAATAGAAATTAAGAATGAAACGAGTTAATTGCCCCACTGAAAATAGTAAAAGCCTGGACACAGAAATAGGCGATAGCAATGTGCTCGTTCGTTCTCTCCCCAGCGATCAGGTTCGTCAGTCAAAATTCTAAGCGATTGTTCATTGCGTTTCATGTTTGAGGCTCAAAAACCTATTAATAACGTAATACTATCAGTCAAAAACAAATATGGCTGCTGACTCGTGACTAACAAAAAAAAAAGGCCACACAAACAAGCAAAACTGACGATTTTGATCGATAGTGTGTACCAGCTTTAAGTGTGAACAATAACAATTAATTTGACAGTACCAACCTCTGAAGCGACATCTACATATGAAAAATTACAACTTGGAAGCCATTTTGAACTTCCGGCTAGAAGCTGTCTTTTTTAGTCCACTATTAGTGTATGTTGGACGTATCTGCGTTTGCAGAAGGGGCTTAAAATAAAAATTTTGGCATATAAAACCAACTAAAATGGTAAGAAACAATTGCAAAATACTGTTAAGTGATTTGTGTAAAACTTGGAGACAGCTTTACTGCGTAATATCACTTGGAAGAATAAGAAATCGCTCTTAAAGAGACTCAATTCACACGTGTTTGGTTAGGAAATTTTTCAGCCGTGTG
Organism: Calliopum simillimum; assembly: GCA_951812925.1. Lineage (NCBI taxonomy): Eukaryota > Metazoa > Arthropoda > Insecta > Diptera > Lauxaniidae > Calliopum > Calliopum simillimum. The sequence goes on from OX638368.1 coordinate 122,946,827, forward strand.
TGTGTTTGATCGAAAACTCGATTAAATAAATAAAATTTTCATTTTTGTTTCAGAGTTTAGCCAGCGCCAGACCTTTGGTCTCTGTCTATTCTGACAAAAATGAGCAAGTCAAGGAGAAGAACATTTGCCTTCCATCGGTGTTCAAGGCTCCAATTCGTCCCGATGTTGTGAATGAAGTGCACCAATTGATGCGCCGCAATAAGCGTCAACCCTATGCTGTCAGCGAACAAGCAGGTGAGTTATGATTTCTCACCAGCGAAAATATGAAAACTAAACCGGCGAATTTATTGCTTCAGGTCATCAAACTTCTGCTGAATCTTGGGGTACTGGTCGTGCTGTTGCTCGTATTCCTCGTGTACGTGGTGGTGGTACCCATCGTTCTGGTCAGGGAGCTTTCGGTAATATGTGCCGTGGTGGACGCATGTTTGCTCCAACCAAAACTTTCCGTCGCTGGCATCGTAAGGTGAATGTTAACCAACGCCGCTATGCTTTGGTCTCGGCCATTGCTGCCTCTGGCGTGCCAGCACTTGTACAATCGAAAGGTCATGTTATTGATGGTGTTTCCGAATTCCCCTTGGTTGTTTCCGATGACGTTCAAAAGTTGCAGAAAACTAAGCAAGCAGTAGTTTTCTTAAGACGCTTGAAGATCTGGGCTGATATTCAGAAGGTTTGTATGAAATTTTAATATATGTATAATGTGAAATGGCTAGTTGCTAAGTCCTCGCCAGTGTTTGTGAATAATGTGTTATAGAATTTAAGCCTTGGCACATTAATTTGCAATCAATATAATGAACACTGGCATAAAAATTTTATTTCAATAGGCGTTCCGATTATTAAGCATCTACCTTATCGATCGGGGTATTCGAAATATACATTACAAGCCAATTCAAAATAAAGAAATTTTAAATACATTCATGGAGGTTGAAAATTAAAGAAATTTTTAAGTTTTTCAATTCAATAATTAAATTTGAATATCAATAAACAATTGAAAAACGTGACTCCCACGACTCGAAAATTATCATCTGCTTTGAAGAAGTTACTCTCGAACTCTTATTAACCTGCATTTTGAATTGGTACGATTTAGCTCTTAATGCAAGTTCACATTCTAATGTTTAGCCTCTATTTTATTCACTATAAAATATTAATATTTTTTTTTTTTTTTTTTTGAATAGGTATACAAGTCTCAGCGTTTCCGTGCTGGTCGTGGTACGATGCGTGATCGTCGTCGCATTGCTCGCCGTGGTCCACTCATTGTTTATTACAAGGATGAAGGACTTCGTCGTGCTTTCCGCAACATCCCTGGCATTGAAACGATGAATGTCGATAAGATGAACTTGCTGAAATTGGCTCCAGGTGGTCACGTCGGTCGTTTTGTCATTTGGACTGAATCAGCTTTTGCTCGCTTGAACGAATTGTTCGGTTCATGGAAGAAACCATCAACCCTCAAGAAGGGATACAATCTACCACAACCTAAAATGGCAAATACTGATTTATCGCGCCTTTTAAAATCTGAGGAAATTAGAAAAGTACTCCGTGATCCACGCAAGAAGGTGTACCGTCGTGTGCGTCGTCTCAATCCTTTGACCAACGTTCGTCAACTTATTAAGTTGAATCCTTACGCTGAGGTCTTGAGACGTCGTGCTGCATTGGGTGCTGAAAAACGTACAGTAGCTAAGGCTTTAGCTAATGCTAAGAAAAATAACGTTGAGTTGGCTAAGAATCATTTTGCTGTCGTTGCTAACAAAGCAGCTACCAACCGCACGAAATTGTTGCAAAAAGCACTCGCTGAGAGAAAGAAGAGAGCAGCAACAAAGAAAGCCGCTGCTCCCAAGAAGTAAAGTTTCTTGTTTTACATAAGATAACAAATAAATAATTTTTTTTAAATTATATGTATGATGAATTTGATACATAATACAAAAACTATATAAACATGTAAAATTTAGTTCATGATGTGAATATCTGTATTTCCACTAGTTATATATCGTTAATAATTTTTCGTTTAGAGTTTGGTTAAATTATTAAATTGAAATTGGCAAAATCTCTTGCATTGAAAGTTTATAAATTAACAAAGAACAAACTAATACTTGGGTTTTGAGGCAAATGTACATTTCTCCGACTTATTTGAGTTGGAAGGTACTTTATGTACCGTTTGTTAACTTTATGTACAATCTGGTCTTGGCCGAGGATTATAGACAATGGTTAGCAGACTGAGGTTCGGACACAATCAGAGAAGGCCATAAAATGAAAAAATCACTGATTCACATATCGGCATTTCCACAGAAAGGAAAACCGTGAGCCAAAAATTTAAATCACCATATATCTGAAACTATTAAGCGTACATGGATGATATTTGGTACAAATGTAAAAAGCACCAAGACAAATAATGTGTAGTGAAAAACGATAACGAAAAATTGCCCATAATCAACCTTTGCACCAATTATAGGGCTAATTAGGAGCTAGTAGTTAAGCCTATTGCCAAAATAAAAATCAGTTTTATTTTGACATTTAATTTGCTTTAAATGTGTATATAATATTGATTGATTGGGTCCTCGACATGCTTAAAAATGTTAAATGTTTAAGTATCTTTTGTCTCAATAAATCATTTGAACTTGAACTTGAACATGCTTAAAAACAGGACAGTCTTCTATGAACCTAACCCTAGTAAAACCACACTGGTGCCCTTTACCCGGAGGAGAAAGCTAAACTTGGAAACCGTTAGCACCGTCTCCCCCCGAGGAGATGAAATATGTTGAAGTAATCCTAGACTAAAGTCTAACTTGGAACAGTAATTTTTTTACATACATAATAAATAAAGCCTTAAGAATAACATATGCTTGCCAAAGGCTTTATGGAAAAACATGGGGACTACGGTCAAAAATGATGGCATGGTCTTACAAAACCATCACTGTACCAATGGTCACTTATGCTTCATTAGCATGGTGACCAAGGATAGACCAAGTAAAGGCTCAAAAGGAACTAAACAGGGTCTTCAGAATAGCCTGCTTGGGTGTCACAGGGGCACTAAGGACGTGCTCGACAGTAGCTCTAGGCATGCTTACGGGACTTACTCCTCTTCACCTTATGGTTAAGAAAGAAGCAGCCTATGCGGCCCTCAGACTACCTCATTTACATCAACTTAAAGAAGGCAATCTACCAGGACATGTCAAAATCCGTGTCATACAGTCTCCGATAAGTTATGTAAAAAGTTTGTTTTCTCTAGAAAATTCAAAGTGGTCATCAATGATTGCGCCGAATGGAGGAGGAAGGAAATAAATGTAAAACAGGGCTCACAGTTATGGTTCACTGATGGGTCCAAAATGGAAGATTTCACTGGAGTCGAAAAGCAGTTGCAATGGAAAAAACAGCTTCCATTTTTCAGGTGCAGGTCCACGCTTTAGAGCTGTGTGCCAGAGAATGTCTAAGAAGGGGCACTTCCGGCACCGACATATACATTTATTCGGATAGTCAAGCGATTCTAAAATCAATAATGGCTTTTTCAATACACTCAAAGCTTGTCTGGGAGTGTTTTGAACTTCTTCAAGTCCTATCCAATAGGAACGTTACTTTTGTCTGGATACCAGCGCACGAGGGGCTTGAGGGCAATGAAAGGGCCGATTGCTTGGCCAAGAGAGGGGCACTCAATTCTTTCATAGACCCAGAACGCTTCTGCGGAGTGAACAACAGCTTTAAAAATAACTTAATTTGGGAATGGGAAGAGAACAGAGAACATCCTGATCGACCACTGGAGACTCCAGGAAGGCATACGACAAGCGAAAAAGTTAATCAACCTAAAAAGTGTTAAGGCTGTTTTGAATCTCAGTAGAAAATATATAAAAACTTACAGGGTTTGGTAGACGATGATTCCTGTAGACTCTGCTTAGAGGACTTGGAAACAGCAAAGCATGTGCTATGCGCTGGCCTGCTGCGGTGAGACGCAGAATTAAATACCTAGGTGCTAAGATTTTAGATCCAAATGACAATCCCATGGCAGTGACGAGATTTATAGATAGTCTGGAACTGTTCTGATAGGGAAAGAGACTGTACAAAAGATCTTTCACGTCGTAGTACATAGAAAGAAAGAAAAAAAAAACAGGCCTGTTCCGTAATCCGTGTGGTTTCAATTACTTTTCATTGGGGAGGCTTTTTGATCAAAATGGTGAGTCACACGATAAAAAGTATTAAAATCTTTTTTGTGGAGAATTACCGGTTCTACAAGTAATATTGATTTCTATTTACGAAAAAGTAACCGCTTCGGAAATATTCGATAAAGTCGAACTTTTCGGCTTTTTGCAGTTTTTTAAGGATAAATATCCTAAACGGTTACTTTTTCGTTAGTGCGAATCAATATTATTTGTAGAACCTGTAATTCTCCGTAAAAAAGATGCCCACACTTTATCGTGTGATTCACCATTTTCATCAAAAAGCCTCCTCAATAAAAAGTAATTGAAACCACACGGATTACGGAACAGGCCTGAAAATATTAAAACATCGGATTGGAAATATTACCTCTGAAAATTGAGTTGTTTTTATGATGATTGCAAAAATGTCATATTGTAAAAATTATGTAATTTTTCGACAGTCGATTGCGTAAAACGATTCGCATGATATCAATTATTATTTTTTTTTTTGTTTTATCGAATACGATTTTATAGAAAAGAGTGACTGATTAACTTCAGCATATATACATGAATCGCGATCACTGAGCGTTACACAAGCTTCAAATAAATGTTTGTCTAATCTATATAATATTAATAAGCAAGCAGAAAACTCTGACTCCTTTTCCAGTCGATTTGACTAAAACTTATACCGTTGAAAAGGTGTAGCCAACCTTTACGCTACAAAATAGTTTTTATGTTGCAAGTAGGCGATGCCTCGCCCCTAAATAGAAAATACGCTCTCACAGCTGAACCGATTCAACCATTTTCATCAAATTCAGTATGGAGATAGGGTTAACATTAAGGAACGATAATATGAGGGGAACACGGGTGGTCAAAACTTCTTTTAACCCTCAAGTTGCATCACTCTGAATATTTGTATATTTTCTTGTTCGGGGTACTTTTCTTATCATTAAAAAAAAAAAATTAAGAAAATCCGTCAGGCGCTTTTTTTTAAATCGAATTTTCCGTTTTTGGATAAGTTGAGTTAAGTCAAAAATAACATGCGAAAAGTAAAATCAATAAAAAGGAACGCGAATAGTTAGTGATGGGAACTATCGAATGATTTCGACTATCGATAGATAGTAACTGAATGAATTTGACTATTGAATGATTTTTTTCGTTCATGAACGATTTTACTGAATGAAATTTTCTGGCGAATTCCGTCATTTAGAATTTATGTATATCATTCACTAAAATAAGGTACTAAGGATTTTAAAAAACTATATACTTATTTAGTATAAAATGTATAGCCGAAAACTAAAGAAAATATGACCTAAAATGTATTAAATTTTTTTGTTGAATTATTTTATTCAAAATTTATTAAATTCACTTAGCTAAGAGATTTATTAAGTATATTTAATACATTGAATGCAAATTTTTAATGAAAAAAACAGTAAGTGACTAAAACAAATATATTTTTCTTAAAAAGTTAAAAAAACTAAAGTAAACTATTGAAAGCCAAGATTGCTGTTTAAAAAAATAATTTGATCCAACTTTTGCCATTTAGCCTTTTTCTTCTGTCACTAAAGATTTGGCCAGCCTTGGAGAAAGCTCTGGAAAAGCCATAGGGTGAAACAAAATCAATTCAATCGTTTTCGTTCATTACTTATTCATAGCTAAAAACAAAAGAATTCAATCATTTTCGTCATTACTAAAAATCGTTCATGAGTGATTTTTTCATTCAGTCGTTTTCGTTCATTACTAAAAATCGTTCATGAATGATTTTTTCAAAACAATCGAATGAATGAATTTTTGCAAACTATCGAATAACTCGATAGTTTTTATTCGATAGTTCCCATCACTACGAATAGTCATTTTTAACTAATTTTTGGATGTTGAACTCAAATCCGTTAACGAAACTGCTCTATCGCTACAGAATTTTGGGATATCCTAACCTAAAAATTACCAAAATATGTTATGTTTTTCAAAAGTACATATCTTTGTCTACAAAACTCTTTTTAAATTTTGTCAATGTCTTTTTTTTTTTTAGGAGTTATCCTAACCTAAAAATTTAAAAAGGAACAAAACCAAGATTTTTGACTATGTTGGAGGCTACATAGAGAACGCACGAAATTTTACTGCTCTTTTATACTATGTAATTGAATTACTCAGTACAATTCCTCGTCTTCAAAATCAGCCATCGAGTGGTCACCTACAAATTTTCTCTTCATCGTTACAACACTTTCAAGAACACTAACTTTTTAGCTTCAGTGTGTTGCTTGTTTTGGCATAACGTTTTTGTGTTTCATGATGTCATATTAAAGAGCTCATAACTTTGCAAAGAAAAATCCTAGATAACCACTTGATAGCTCATTTTGAAGGAAATAAATGATTATAAGTGGTGCAGTTTGAATAAAAGAGTAGAAATATTTCGTGCGTTCTCTATGTAGCCTCCAACATAGTCAAAAATCTTGTATTTGTTCCGTTTTTAATTTTTAGGTTAGGATAACTCCTAGAGAAAAAAAGATATTGATATAATTTAAAAAGAGTTTTGTAGACAAAGATATGAAATTTTAACTAACATAACAGGTTTTATGACAAAGTATTACACTGTCTTGTTACATAACCTCAAAAGTAGGACAAAATCACAAAAAAATATTATATTTTGGTATTTTTAGGTTAAGATATCTCAAAATTCTGTAGCGATAGAGCAATTTCGTTAACGGATTTGAATTCAGCATCCAAAAATTAGTTAAAAATGACTATTCGTGTTCCTTTTTATTGATTTTAGTTTTCGCATGTTATTTTTGACTTAACTCAACTTTGCCAAAGACGGAAAGTTCGTTAAAAAAAAGCGCCCGACGGATTTTCTTAATTTTTTTTTATATGATCAGAAAAGTACCCCGAACAAGAAAATATAAAAATTTTCAGAGTGATGCAACTTGAGGGTTAAAAAAATGTTTTGACCTCCCGTGGGAATAGAAGCAAAGGCTGCAATCACACGCTATCATCAAACGCAACTAGATGTAACTATCAAACATGTCCACGACTTAAGGAGACACAACCACCTTTGTTTCTATACCTCTATGATAGTGCCATCTACTTGTATTTGATGATAGCTTGCGATAGTGATAGTGTAGATATGTTCAAGAAAAAAATGGAGACTGCTGCATTTGCTTCTATACCCCTCATATGACCTTTTTGTTTTCAAGTGGGCTGTGTCACTTAAAGTAAAATTGAGGTGGTCGAATTTAGGCCACAAGGTGAACCTAGTGCTCATTTAGATATAAAAATAATATCGAGCAAATCGTGACTTCTATTCCCCATTGTTTTGATTTTTTCACTCTTCTTCTGCTTACAGAAGCGAAAGCAACAAAAGTGTTTGGATTTCTATTTTCTTTAAGTTTGTTTAGGAATCCACCTTTACCGAGTCTGTCAATAGTGCTCCGCGCTCTCAAAAAACGACTTATAAACAGCTCATCATCATTCTCTATACAAGTGCTAAAACGGTTATTTAAATTTTTTCACTTTTATAGTGGAGAGCATAAGAAAAAGACACTTGAGCAACAACAACAATAAAAATATTTACAACACAATAACAACAATTTATTTAATTGAGCGATCGCACTACTTGTAGTGTGTATGTATGTATTCATGTATCAACGTACTAAATAAGTATGAGCTGTTATCAGTCATGTTATTGCTGCTGCCGTCGTTGTTACTTTTGGCATTGTTTACGAAGTTAAAAAAAGGCCACATTTCTTTTTAATTTTTTTTTTTTAGAATTCTTACGAGTTCCATTTGATGTGCGGAGGGATTCTCGCAATCGTCGCCGGTTTGTGTTGTACTCAGTACATTCATTCGCTCGCTCTGTTTCTTTGTTGATCAATTTAATTCTTTTTTTTCCACAACAAATCATACGTTGTGATTGCAACGGCGGAGAATAATTGAAAAATTGAAGAACTTAAAATTGAAAAATAATTGAAAAACAACGACGACGACGACATCAACGACCACCAGCCCAATCGAAATCGTTTATATTTGCGGTCAGTTGCATGGCGTGTGGAAGTGTTTTCACTCTATCGTCCGTCGTCTTCCTTCGATTTATTGTGTTATTTTATCGGTCATCATTTAAACACTCAATAGCATCGTGAGAATTAAGTAGGAAAATTGTATTAAATTGTATGTGATGCTAATAAATTCTGACAAGTGTTTTCAAAACGCTTCAATACCAAATTGAACGCCAAAGTTGTAGAAGTAAATTAAGCGCCGGAACGAACGATTATTCTGTTAAGTGTTCATCACCGGTAACAAAAAAAAAAAAAAACAAAAAAATAAAACAAAAATCCAAAAAAACCAAAAAAGTTAAACGCGATCATACGATAGTTTTTACTGATTTGATGTGTCTAAATTGCCTGATTACGACGACAACAACAACAACAACAGCAACAACAACAGAGAAGGCGCAGTTCGCTATGACACTCAAGTAAATGAGATCGCGAAGATCACATTCATCAGCACAAAGTACGAATATCGTCGCTCATCGATAAAGTTATGCAGCATCAGCATCATCCATACTAAAATATACAAACATACATATGTGCATAAGTAGTTGGATGCACTCGCTAACTAACTTTTGCGTATTACAAGCCATACTATCAGTTTATATGACAAAAAATTCTACACTTTCCAATGAACCCGTGCTGCATCGCAACAACTAATCATAGTTAGAGACTCTGAATAAAGAAACGTTTAACACTCAATTAGGATTCATTTTGTATACTGGAGTATTGGAGCATTTAAAAGACTTGGTGGATACATACGCAAAAGAACAAAAAAGAAATAAAAATGTTGGAGACTGCGTTAAATATGCTGCAAAGCTTTGTTGGCTTCTCCGTTGGATTTTCATTATTGGGATGCGTTGAGGCGACATCTGTTGCACTTATTATATATTACATCTATTCCAAGACAAGGTAAGATTTCAACTTTATGGAGTTTAATCGTTAAGTGCAAAGTTTGCCCTATGGAAAATCCACTAGTCTAGAAATTATTTTCTGTTTAAATTAAAAAGTCTCCTAATGTTATAGTCTCGGTTCCCGGAAATAACGCCAGAAAAAATCTCCATACAAAATTATGGCATTATTTCCATTTCGGTTTGGATATAAAGCCAAAAACTTCTGGCGTTTTTTCCAAAAATTATAGCCTTATTTCCAAAAGTTATGTGGTTTACAAAAAGGAAATAATGACTGAAATTTTTTTGTAAAAATGCGCCAGAAATTTTCTGGCATTAATTTTTGGAAATAAGCCAAAATTTAAGTTTGAAATAACGCCAGTATTTTGGAAATAATGCCTTAGGAAATAACGCCAGAAAAGTTTATGGAAATAAAAACAGAAAAATCTCCATACAAAATTTTGGCGTTATTTCCATTTTGTTTTGGAAATAAAGCCAAAAATTTGTTTTCTAGTTAATTTTTCGATTTATTTCCAAAAATTTATGGCATAAAGTATCTGGCTTTATTTCCAAAAATTTTCTGGCGTTATTTCCTTTTTGTAAACTACATAAATTTTGGAAATAAACCAATAATACATTTTTGAAAAAAAATGCCAGAAAAGCTTTTGGCTTTATTTCCAAAACAAAAAGGAAGTAATGCCAGAATTTTAGATGAAGATTTTTCGGTCTTTATTTCCAAAAAATTTTCTGGTGTTATCTCCTATGGCATTATTTACAAAAATTCTGGCATTATTACCTAGTTAATTTTTGGCTTTATTTCCAAAAATAAATGCATAAAAATTGTAATAGACCTTCAAAATCTTAAGTTACCATTAAAAAACCCTTTTTTTTGTAGCTCAGTTTTTTCTTCACCAATTTTGGAGTTTTTTATGGCTTCCTATAGAAAATATATTATATTTTCTTTCTAAAAATATGAATTGTCATGTAAGTGGAATTGAAATATGTTAGTTTCGAGGAAAATTTAAATTTGCAAATGTTTTTTTTGTCTTTTATTAGACAATAAATATAATGAAAAGTAAAGCATATACAGGGTGGTTGGAAATCTATAGAACACCGAAAAATGTACAACTTCTCTTAGTTCCATTTCTCCAAATTCGCAAAACCAACGGAGTTATTGTAGTAAGTACATAAAGGAACAAAAGTAATGTCATAATATGAATTGGCTGGCATTTCGTTAGTAATTAATAAAATTGGGCTCTGTTTTCACTAAAAGTTTACTTGTTGGTACTAAATAAGTTGAAGAAATTATATTGGCCAAATAACCGAGTATTATAGCATAAAATGCGTATGATATTACTTTTGCCTCTTTGTTCCACTTTAAAAAAACCAATTCATTTGATTTTAATGTACGTAAAGGGGCAAAAGCAGTGCCATTATAATCGGTTATTTGACCGACCATTAGAAAATATGCAAGTCCACTTTCAAACATGGTATAAGATTTTCTGTTCGCACTATGAGTAAAATTTGCAAAATCTCTGCAACTTTTCTTTTAAGTTATTTGGTTCATCTGTAACTTCTTTATTGTTGACATTTTCGGAATAAGACTCTTCTTCTAATAATCTGGACAAAAGGCAATCCAAAGACAATCCATTCAAAACAGTATTAAGGCACGGTGCTTAGCAAAATGAATAAAGTGTTTTGTAAACATAATTTAAGTCTATTAAAAAAGCACTAATTTGACTAAATTTAAATAAATTTCAAATATAGTATAGCGTTCCTCTCGCCAAATTACTTTTTTTATACAAAATTGTATGCGAAAATTCTTCACTCGGTGTTTTCCATCATATTAAAGTTCTGTAAAACTGTCGAAAAATGCTAAGTTGTTTTAAGTCCTTCATGCATGACTAAATGCTGTTGGATTCAATGTCATAGCTGGCCCCGTTCTTGTTTTATGACCCCAAACAGTTGGCTCCAATGGGTCTAAATTTGAAAAAAATTAAAAAAGAAAAACACTGGAGTATGCAGAAAGTTTGGTGCATGTCTCCAGAGTAAAAAAAAAAAAATGCAAACCGGAAAGTTCTGGCTTAAACCCTTCAGGAGATATTGATTTTTAACCAATATTTTTTTCAAGCTTTTTATTTAAAAATTAAATTTTTGCGTATTAAAAAAAAAAAACAATTACAAACAGGCGCGAAAATAGTCATTCCGATGTTCTTTTTGATGCAGAATCTGAATCTAATCGCATAATTGCTCTATCGAATTGAATTTTGTGATATCCATGCTTGGTTTTTAAATCGAAGCAATTTCAAGGGTGAGAAGCGTGCACGATACGAAAATTATTATAAAAGACTCATTACTTATATCGAAGACCATCGACAGTCTTTGGTGAAAAAAAAAAAGACTGTATGAGAGTGAGTTGTTCCAACATAGCTCCATATATCTCTTTATCCTCTAAAAAAACTAAAAAAAAAGAAAGTAATTGACCACATTATTTCGGGGGTCTATGTACTTTTCAAACACTGCTAATACATTAATTGAGTTTGATTTCATAAAGGTCATGCATTTAAAAGTTATAAGGTAACAAACCAACTGCGCTATATCTATGTAGAACGTGACCAGACTGCACATATTTATGACACTAAAATATACATATATGCATGTACATTTAAGTTAGTCATAAGATAAACTTATTAGCTACGAATATATTGTGCCGGAATTCAAGATCAATGTTAAAATGTACTCGTATACTTATTTAATTTTCCATGGAGAGTACAAAATGTAAATTTGACACTTTAAGGTGTTTAACACAATTTGAAGAGCAATTTATCGAAAAACTCAGAAAGTAAGGTACACATTACATAAAAGTGAAGTTACTTATTGAGTTTAAGGCTTATGTTTCTGAGAGTAAATTGATGAAGTTATTTCTGGTTAAATCTGTCATTTAATCACATTGAATAGATTAAAAATGGATAGAGAACTGAGTACTTGAGATAAAGATGTGCTTGGATTAATTTCCGTCGTACTCGTATTGTACACAAGATATTCAAAAGCCCATGAATTAGCTTATTTGCTTTATGGTCCATTCTCACTTGTCTGGTTAACGGCATTAAATTAGTTTATATCTAGTTAAGAACAAACCGGGTTAGTTTGCATAAAAGTTTTAGTTATTTTTTAATGAACTAGATAGATAACTAAAAAAATGGTCAGCTGCCGCCCTGAACTTAAAAAAAAATCTAGAGAAAATTAACAAATTAGTTTAGAATACTATATACCGCTCATTTACTACAAGAACAGCACAACTCAAAAATGCGAGTTTTGAGTTAATGATGCAGAATTATTCGTTACAAGAATCGCCCAGTGGTCAAAATTCGACCACAAATGTATTAAATAATTTTTTTAAGTTTTTTTATTTTATGGTTATGTTTTAGTTTTAATTATTTTAACATATTAAGGCGTTATTTAAGAAAGTCGGAAAATTTTTAAAATTAAAATTTAAATTTGTTAAATTTATTTGTTTTTTAAACTTTTTATTTTAAAAACAATAAATTTTCAGTTACTAAATAACGCTCTAATAAATTAAAATATGTAGAATTAAATAATTTTGGTACTTTTTGGAACCTTTTAGTACTTATTTTTTGCTATTTGGTACGAAATAGAAAATCTCATTTATTATCCCTGGTAACTATAATTCAAGTGAAATATAAATTAAATAAAAAGTGCTATGCTTTTTGTCTTTCTCCTTTGTGCTTTATCCTTTGTTCAGCTCTGTGTGACCGTGTATTTTGTTGTTATAATTATTGAAAAATTTCTAATTAGTTTTACCTAGCTTAAAGTCAAAATATTAACATAATTTTAACTTTGTGCACATCTGCACACAAATACCTTTCTAATGGTATATAGTTTTAAGTCTTATTCCATTTCTAACAAAGTAAAAAAAGATGAACAAGTTTTTGTCTTGCGTATTAATATATAGATACCATGCTTCATATTGTGTAAAAATATCATAATAATATCTGTTACAGTCAACGTTGGAGAACGATATAACTTTTTCAATTGAAAACTTAAAAAGTATTTTCTGCAAAATCGAGTTTTTTGACTTGAGCCGTTCTTATAGTAAATGAGCAATATGGTTTCCAAAATGTTACATTTTGGCTATTGTCCAGTTTATTTTTTGATGAATACCTTATTTTTCGTTTTGGACAAAATTAACAAAACTATGTTTTTTTTAAATTTGATGCTCTGGAAAAACAGTTTTTTTTTTGTAAAGTCCTTTGTCTTTAACGAAGTTTTTTGAATTACGATCGAATTTGGTTTGAGTACTCTTTTCGGCCTTTTTCAGTTACTTATTTTGATATGATTAGCTAGGTACAAACGATGCATACTAGTTTAATAAAAAATACTCCTCTATGTCATCAAATTGTTCGATTAGTCGAATTATGACTAAGATGTTATTGTACAGAATGTGGACATCGACCCATTTTTTTTTCAGGTATCGAATCAGCGATCAAGAAAAGATATAATCCTGCAATTTGATAGCAAAGGCATATGATAATGGAAACCAACGCTTGGTGAGGCGTGCCTAGCTGTTAATACAAACGAACAGAAATGTATACCATGCTCAAACAAAAAAAAAAAAATTGTTTATCCTCAAAAACGAACTCTTTAAATGTATTCCTTCTTTATTTGAATATCTTGCATATTAACACCTTTCGTGTGCATGCGATCGCATGAAAAACTTCATGCATATTTTTAAGTTAAATTTTCCTTTGCAAATACCTAATAACAAAATCAAATTGTATGTAAGTAATTAAATAAAACAGCCTATTGTTTATTTTTATTAAAAACTTTTTGTTTTTAAATAAATAAGTAGGTACGCATCAACCTACATATGTCGCGTTTGTTAACATTTTCGGGTTAGATTTCAAATTGAACTTTAATGGTTTCGTGTTGCTTTTGCAAAGCTCATGTTAGATTACCGATCGACGATTTATGTAAATAAATTTATTCGTTCATATGCGTACGCTTCATCTTTTCATAAGGGACACTTGAAGCTAAACAAGTAAAACATTTAAATTTACAAATAAGATTTTCGATATGGGCATTTCCATAGTGTCGAACGTGACCGTCGAACACATTTAAAGTAAAAAAAGAGTCAAAATAAAAAATACTTTTATTTTGACGATAGGCTTAACTTATAGCTCTTAATTAGCCCTATAATTGGTGCTAAGGTTGATTTTGGGCAATTTTTCATCTTCAAGATAATTGCAAACGCACGGGACAAACACAGAAGTGGTTTTTGAGGCCAACAATTTAAACGCCGATTTCATGAAAACTTAAGGCAATATTTCAATGTGGCTAATTTTGGAATGTTGTGCATTGATGTCTTTTAAAAATGGTTTTGATTTACTATTTTTTTTCTTAATTTTATTTTAATCAGTGATCATTACATATAGCTTTCGCGTTTAAAAGTTGGTAACATGCAAAATTGATACATTTCACAAAAAAAAGTCCCATTTTTAAAACATGCCACTTTTTCTAAAAGTATCAAATGGTGGAAAACTTGTTAAATTCATTATAATGTTTCCAAAAGTATGCACAATGGCGTGAAAAGCATATATTTTGAACAAACGACAATTCTTGGGACTCCAGTTAATCAATTTGAACAATTTCTTTTTTAAACTATTTGTTATTGATACGGTTTCAATTTCTACTTGCGGAATTCTAAAATTCGAAAATCTAAGATGGCTAATCCAATATGGCAGACTTTGATTTTACGTAAAAATTATATTTTTTTTCAAAAATTATAATAAATTATAAAAAAATGTCACTTATAAGTTGGTTATAGTTTTTAATCATTTTTCGCTTTGATTTGGCTGTGGGAAGAATAATTTTGCAGCTTGAAAATTTTAGGGTGTTTCGAAAACTTTTCATTTTTTTCAGTGTAAAAATTAAAAAACCTTTAGCTGTAGTTTTTCTTTCTTGTGTTTATAGCCTGATTCAATACCTTTCCCAAAATGATCCATACATGAAAATCGGTTAAAGAATGTCCAAGTTATTGACAATTATGCGAGGAAAGTTTGTCACAATTTACTAATTTTTCCACTCTTTGCAACCCTCCACAAGCCATAAAAAAATAGCAAAATTTTTTGTTTTTTGGTATTTCTATCAGACTGGGCATACAACGAAACCATGTACCAAATTTCATCGAAATCGGAAGGGGTGTGGCACATCTTTTTGCGCTAGAAATGGAATGGCTGAATACACGTACGCCCTCTTTCCAATCATCTCCACATTGGCAGGTGTTTGGAAGACAGTATTAATCTATGTACCAAGTTTCAGAACGATAGCTCCTGTAGGTGCAGAGATATATCATTTTAAGCTTGTTTTTTTTGCTAAGATGAATTTGATTTGGAAAAGGGTGAATTTGTTTTGGAAAAAGTTGAATTCATTTGGAAAAAGCTGAATTTGATTTGAATGGGGGCGAATTTGATTTGGAAAAAGTTGATTTTGATTTGAAAAATTTGAGTTTGATTTAAAAAAAGTTGAATTTGAATTGATAAAGTATGAATTTGGTGTGAAAAGGTTGAACTTGGAGTGTAAAACCTGTAATACAAAAATAATGAGTCATGTTCCGAAATTCGATTCTCATCGGTTTTGAAATTGAATCAATTTTAAAGTGCTCTCTTTTTCGAAAGACAATGCGTTTCAATAAATAAAATTTTCTATCGGTTTCAATCCAATTTGGTGTTAATCACCGAAATGCGGGACATCTAAATTCGGATTCAATTCCGATGTCGATCAAAAGTGCATTCCAAAAAGTTGTGGAATTCACAAGCTCGTTAGCAACAATTGTAGCAAAGGTAACTAACGATAAACAACAATATTATTTAGTGGTATTTCTAAGCATAATTTTGACAATTACGAGTATTATAGCTATGCAACTTTGACACTCATTATCTTTATGTTGTTTACTTTGCTAAAGATTTTTTTACGTTCATATAATGGATATCTTACCGAAAACAACGTTAATTGTTGTTTTTAAAAGCAAAAAGCAGTAAAAGTGATTGTTTTTAGGAAAACATTAAGTTCAAAGGTCTCCTATACTTTACGCTGCATAATACAGTGATATGTTAAGAATTTATACAGTGCTTTTTGCTTCAATATTGCGCAACACCTGTAGCAGGGTGCACTTATGACTACTTGAGCAGTGTTCCCAAATGTTGCACCTAAGTATGTAAATATAAGTATTTCTGCTGCGGCAGTACTTACGCATTTCCGAAAAAAACTAATAATAACTATGATTTTGGGAATAGAACTACTACTTACTATCTATCTACAAACATTGTTATATAGCTATAATTTCAGTTCCGCGGTACGAGTGTAAATGGTAGTTCTGTGGACGCTAGCTTCATGCCGTCCGGGTCACAGGTTGTGGATAGTGGACGACTTCTAGAGTTTAGCCTCGAATACACGAATAAGCGGTCCCGGACAGATGGTTCTTGTATGAATTCCACCAAAATTTTTAAACAAGTTTTGTTTTTAAGAAATCTTTTTATGTGGGCATTGAACTTAAACTTTGTATTGATGTAACTAATTTGTTTGTGAACTTAATAGAGCATGGATTGATTTAGATTATTAGCTGCCAACAATGAAAATACATTGATGGTCGGAGCTTACTGTTCAGTGTTTTTGAGTAAAACAACAATAAAAACACAAAAAACAAGGCAAAAATACACATAAATAAAAAAATAAAAAAAGTGTATCGGAAGGCTGGTTTGCGTTACTAGTTTCGGGACCCACCACAGGTCAAAATTGACTATAATAAGTCAATTCCTCATCAGACGCTTTGCCGACATCTTATAGAATTTTGCAAGCATACTTTATTTAACTTTTAGCATAGATTAAACGAGAATCACAGCTACAAGAAAAACACAGCACATGCAAAAATTCCAATTTCTTTGTTTTTTCCCTTTATATGCATTGCCCTGCCGTTGTGAATCATCGATATTATACTATTTTTGCATAGCGCTTCGTTTGCAAGGTTTTTTGCCGAGACAAAACGAAGTAGCAAGCGCATTCGTATGTTTATCAGTTGGATTGATTTAGGTTGGGGCTTTTGCCCGGCCATTTGCTTGACTTAATTCCCAAAAGGTCATTATATTCCTTTGCCAATGCGAACTCGTTATTGCAAATTTATCGAAAAAATAAAGCAAAACATAATGGTGAGTGGAACATCTGGCGATTTCCAACGAGGATAAGGTGCAAAATCATCTTGAAATATGACTTTTGCTAAGAGCTCGCTTAGTCGGCCGATGCTAGCTAAAACGCCAATTTTAATGATGTCAATTTAAGCTGCAGAGTTAATATAACCTTCCAGAAGTGGAATCTCTCCAACCCATTGGCTTATTATTGCCCCACAGACCATCACATACGTACACATGAAAGCTAATTTTTTAATTTTTTCCGCGAAGAACCGTACATTCCAAATCGGAACTCATTAGATTTGTTTTGCTCCCATCATAGAATATGACTTTAGCCCAATCGTTATACACCCAATTATTTTTTTTTTTTTTACACCAGCTTAATGAGAAAGACCGCATTTTGTGTGTGAGAATCGGTTTTTTCGCAGGACTGCGGGCAAAAAAGTTGTTTTCTCTCAAGCGGCGCTGTACAGTTGAGGTGCTTATTCTATATTTTGGTTATTCTTTACCTCCGCAGCAATTTTGGGACCGGTTTTAAGCCGATCCCGCAGGGCTATTTTTACAACACCTCTGTTTTCCCTCTCAGTTGTTTTTCTTGGACGGCCACTTCCAGTGCGACGCAATAAACTCTCTGTTTCTAAAAATCTTTTCAAAATTGTCATACGAAAGACTTACCAATACCAAATTTATATGCAATTATATCAATTTTTTGATTTTCGGTCAAAACCCTTTTTTTTAAATATCGTTGATTTAACGCCAACAGATATGAAGTAATTGCATTATTTGACAAAAATTTTTACTTACTATGCATACATACATATTTACAGTCATAAAAAATGGCGAAGAACCAACTATTTTAGCTAAAAATCCTTGTCGGCTTTTTTTTTGACCGTAAGTGTATATGTATAGAGACAATTATGTTGCATGCTCTAAATTTTAAGATATTCTACTGGTTTAAGAACCCTAATTATTGGATAGTAAAGATTGTGATAAGGTTAAAGTAGTTTATTGTACTTTAATCAAAAAAACAATTAAGTTTTTACAATATTTTTATTTGATTATTTGGTTTTCTTATTCATTTCTAATTTATAACAAATACACAAAGTTATCGATTTGCCACTTTACTTTCTTTAAGCGATAAGTTTTTAGAACCATTCGCAACAGTAGCTATAAACTCGCTTATTTTTATATTTTATTGCATTATGAGGGATTACGATATTTAATGCAATTAAACTCGCGAATCAAGTACAAAGCTCAAGAGTTGAATAATTTTACTTTGTAAATAAAAATGGATAAGATTAAAGAACAATGGAATATTTATTGCTTTTATACGTATTTATAAAATTGTTCTGTTTTATTTTGCAAACGCTTTCACTTGTGATAAGATATATTGGATTAACATATGAGTACTCGAATAATTGGACTTACGCATTTGTTTATTTGATTGGTAACATCAAAGATTGTTACGAATCGGAATTGCAGCAATTAGGCTTTCTTATTTTTATTATATTGAAGAGCTATTAATAAATAAATAAACAAAGGAAACACGCTTTAGGTTGTTTGTTAAATATGCGATTAAAACATAACACAATAAATTTTACTAGCAGCTTAATAGAAACTAAATATATACATATGTGTATGTATTATTTAATATTTTTTCCATCTAGCAACTTAAGGTACCTAGTTTAAATAGTTTTTTTTTAAAACATGATTCATCGCAGTGATTTCGTTCGATATCTTTTTTGCTTTAAGATCTTACGGAAATTTCCTTATTGATTGTGGATTTCGGCAAGGAAATTTTCTTCCTTTCGTGCAGTTTGGTTCCAGTGTTTGCTAAATACTTATAAATTTCATTATAAAAGTCAAGATCATGAGCAAATGGGAGCTTATACAATCATTTTAGTTATTTAGAATGGTCAATTAGGTGTCTAAAAACAAATTTTAAAATAAAATTTAAAAAAATTGTATGGCTTTTCTGGTATTTTCTGAGACATAAGTGTCCCTATGGTCGTTAGGGGAGACTTTTTCTAATACATTTTTATATGGGGGTTGAGATACCCTTATTTCAAAGGGTGATAACTCAGAAAGTAGTGGTTTGGATTTGGAGCTTTTTGATTACACCACCTTCTGGAACCACAATGGAAGATTGAAAGCACAGCTTTCTGCAACTTCAAGTAAAGATATCTCGAAATTCTGCAATACTTATTTTATATGAGCGATTCTGGCCTCGGATTCGAGTTCAGTATCGAAAAGTACGTTAGAACACAAATGTCTAGTAACAGGCTCATAAAGTTTTTTTATTTTGAGTGCCTGTGAAATTGGTGCAATTATAGTACAAAAGTGAGTTAAAAAGTTACCCTTCTCGACCATAGGGACAACAGTGTCCCTTTTTGATCATTACGATTTATCAATATACGCGCAACATAAATAATGGTTTGATAAATATGTAGAACAACAATTTATTTACCTGGCAAGGATTATTTTATACTTCTACAAGATGAGAAATACTTTTATGCCTATAAATTTGTTTGTTAAAAATATGAATTCCACACCATACAGACTGCTACTTTCGAGTGACCATAGGCACCTAACGGTTCTGTTTATGGTTTTTCCAAAAAAAAAAAAAAAAAAAAAAAAAAATTGACTCTTACAAACTGATAAATATCAAAACGACTTAGATCGGTTCTTTAGTTACATAAATATTCTTAATTTTTAGCTTGAGACACATAAGTCCCTATGGTCGTCAAGGGGTTAATTATTTAAATATAATTTATTTTTGTCTTGGGACACATATGTTCCTATGGTCGTCAAAGGGTTCATTTGTTTGAGGTACTTTTCACCAGAGGTTTAAGTTTAAGGTAATTTTTTGTAAGGTCTTTCTGGGCGAGATATTTCTTAAATTTTTGGGCAATTTTTTTCTTTCTTGTAAACAATAATATTGAAGCCATCAATGAAACGCATTTGAAATTTGACTGAATATTGAGAAAGTAAATTTCTTTGAATTTAAAACAACGTAAATCCGACATTGTACATATGTATCTATGATATATATAACTTCTTTACACACTCTGAGAATTCTGCTCATATTCCTTCATTCATTTATTTATTTCGTAATAGTTAATGCACATAAGAAAACAAAATTCATTAAAATGCAATTACGAGTATATAATATAAGTAATAACAACTGTTTTCATAACTCAAAGGTCTATAAATGTTAACACAAAATTATGAAAAATAAATATTAATATTGCAATAATTAAATACGTACATTAAAAATACTAACTGCCATACCTAAATTGGAGCGTCAGCGTTATTTTACTGTCTAAAATTTCTCATGTACATACAATTTGTATGGCGTATACCGAAATTGCCAACGCTCAACGCTGAGCTATTCGAATTTCCAATTTCGATATAGCGTTATGGAGTGAAGTTAGCTGCAGAAAATTAAAAAAAGAAACAACAATATGATTTTGACAAACAAATGACTTCAACGCAACGCTCTTTATTTCGGTATGGCGCTTGACGCTTTTGTGTAACGTTAAATAACGCAACGCCTGACGCTCCAATTTAGGTATGGCAGTAAGAAGAATAATGTAAGAGATAAAGATTTAAGAATAACAATTAGTACAGAAAGAGGCATAGATTTAGGATAAATGATTGAAGATTAATTGCTTAAACACTTGTTTAATATAATGATGTAAATAATTTCATTCTTGCTCATATGTTTGTCTTCTTAAATTTGTTTTGTATTTTCTTTTGTTTCAGAGCTCCAGAAATTATCGCTGGACTTTTCCCAAATTTGAATATAAATTATCGATCCTCGCTCAACAAGTTTAACAATATGGGTAATGATTTTTTGGTGTCATTTCGAAACTCTTCAAGAAAAGTAAGTTTATAATTATAATTTAAAATTACTTTTTAAGTTAACTTCTTATTCCGTACAGTAAATGCAAACAAAGAAATTCCAAAAAATAAAAGATACTACTGATTCTTCAATTAATTTTTTAGAGGATTTTCTTTTTTTTTAAAATCATTGCAAGTTGAGAATCTTTTAACCAATTTTTATTTAATGTATGTGGCTTGAAAAAGAATTTAATGAATAAAGAAATAAAATGTTGTATAAAAGCTTAAATTCGGTAAACTGAATGACAAATAAATAAAAACTTTAATTTGATTTAAAATTTTAGCTGTGTTTTTGACGACAGCTTATCTGCGGCCATATATGTTTTTGACTGATAAAGTGGTGTCGCAACGTAAATGGGCGTTTGAGCTTCGAACACGAATGATAGTTTGACCGCTACGAATCATTCAAAACTGATGAATTTCTGACTATGTACCGCCCGGATTCATTCCAACCGCAGAAAATTCCGCATTCCGTATTTTTTCAGAAACTTAATGAGCACCTCATAAATCAAGTAGTGTAAAATTATGTAAATAAACGGCTGATTCATCGTTAAAAATGGTTTTAAGCCTTCCTGAGTATGTGCGTTCTATCCTTTTTATATTTGTGTTATTTCATAAATCAAAACGAGCAGGTATCTATTTAAAAATCGATAAAAATCAACTGTTGCATTTAAATAATTTCCGCACATATTCGTTCTGCTCAATCGATGCGGAAGCTGTGGAAATAATTATCCATACAAAGTTTGACACGCTCATATGCTTGAAGGTGGCACCACTACTTGAAGCAAATAGTGTGGCAGCATTTTAATTTGACAGTGGCTGGCTTGACAGAATTCATGATTGCTTTGCTCTTTTTGTAAAGTTGGCTTTGTTTGGGTTTTTACGTTTTACCTTTATATTTGACTGCTTTTTACGGTACAAATAAATAATTTTCGCAGTAATTTTATAGAATTCGCTCAGAAAAATTGTGATGGTTTTAATTTTCTTCAAAGTTCGTTTACGCCGCTTTGTTTGACGTATTTAGTTCACACTTCAAGGATCTTTCTATTTAGCGCTTCAAGTAATCTTAAGGCGGAAAATTGAGTCTCAGTTTTAGTGTTGTAAGGAGGCAGCGTATATGCCATTAGAATCGTTATGATAGAGCAAGTATTTAGAGCACGCGGTTGGTATGAGGTTTGTTTTACGAAATTTCAATTATTTAAAAAAAAAAATGCATTACGTCACAATTTAATCAATAAAACATCAGTATTTACATTTTACAAATGAAACTTCGTTTCAGGAATCCAAACCTCAAACTGGCGTTGCACATGGCTTGGGTACACAAAACATGCTTGAACTAACCCCACATGCGGGAAGAAGGCCATATTATACTTCATTTTTCGATTGGGGTGTTTATTTTCCATTTGTCGCCCAGGCAGTGCGTTCCAAAAAGTATATATATCCACAGGTAAGTGTTGAACAAAAAAATGTTATTTGAATTCAAGATGTGATTTTATAAAAAACAAACGAAAGGTTAAGTATTTCCATGATCAGTATTAAAATGCTTCTTTTGTAACAAAGGATTGTTTCACTTTTTGTTCGAATTGTACCTAAAATTATTCAGTTATATATCTGACCTTAAAGGGGCTGTCGATGAACTCCGAGACGCTGCTAGGTGGGGTGGGGGGGGGGTGGGGGTTTGAGCAAGCGTCATGCTTGATGTATTTTATTTATTTTTTTATATGAAGCTACCGTCACAGGGGGAGGGGGGTTCATTTTAGCATCACGGAGTTTATGGACAGCCCCAAAGTAGATCTCTAAAAATTTCCTTTAAAAATCAAAAATTGGTGTCCAGTAAAATAGAGGCTTCACGGGTCGTTTTAGCTTGGTTATACCTCGATGTCCTCCCACTCCATTTTTTTATGCAAAATTATTCACTGGGGTACAAATATACACATTGTTTCCATATAAAAAAAAAATAGGTTTGACATAAACTAAGCAAAAGAACCGAGTATGCAGTTAGCTTTCCATTATTTATAGATCAAAAATGGTATTTTTGAAAATTCGAGGCCAGATTTACATTGAAAATGATATCTCTTGCTTTGGTTTAATTTTTAAAAAAAACGCAAAAAAGCATTTTTTTTCTACAAAAAAGGTTCAACAAAAAATTCTTAAAAATACAATGGGGGTTATCGTGAATCAAGATTCCCGGGGAATTTTCGCAGACTGCCGTGCATTCTATATTGCAGTTTAAGAAAATTCCCCGGGAATCTTGATTCACGATAACCCCCATTGTATTTTTAAGAATTTTTTGTTGAACCTTTTTTGTAGAAAAAAAAATGCTTTTTTGCGTTTTTTTAAAAAATTAAACCAAAGCAAGAGATATCATTTTCAATGTAAATCTGGCCTCGAATTTTCAAAAATTCCCGTTAACTCGATCAGCTAGAATTTTCGAAAATACAATTTTTGAATCTACAAATAAATGGAAAACTAAACTAAACAAACCTTTTTTTGAAACAGACAGGTCAAATGTGAACCCCATTTGGTAATCGAAATTCAACTCTAAAAATCGATTAGCGCATGATCGACTTAAAAAAAAACTTTTTCTGTATATTTGAACCCCAGTGAATAACTTTGCATAAAAAAAACATGTAGTGGGAGGAAATCGAGGTATAACAAAGTTAAAACTACCCTAGGTTTTCGACTTCCTACTCCAGTTCTAAAGTAAAAAGTGATTAACCTGAAAAGTAAGCATTTAAACAATGGAAAAATCATTCGAAAACAAAAAACCGAAATATTTTTACTTTCAATTCATTGGAAAATTCTTTTATTTATAGGTTTCCGGTCTTGTTCAAAAGGATCCAATACTTCAGCGCGCTATTAAGCAAGCGGCAGAAGAAATCTTACGTGATCAGAGATTGGCCGGCAATAGAGCTAATAATGAACCAAGAATTACAGAAAATTTGGATAACAATGATGATGATCATGATGATGATGATGAAACGCCAATAATTGAAACTCTCAATTATCAGGAGATATTGAGAAAACAAGAAAAGCGTGCCACCAGCATTCTTATGGAAATGCGCTCGACTTTAAATAATTTTCTATTAGCTTTAACATCCTGGTTACTGTACAAACTTTTACCATGTTTTTTATCTGGTGTCGTAACGCACACGCAACAAATTCAAATGCTCAAAGCTGCTACCCAACGCGCACCTAATACACCATTAATTTTTTTGCCATTACATCGTAGTCATTTAGATTATATAATGGTTACTTTCATACTAACGAACAATGATATACGCAGTCCATTGGTTGCCGCGGGCAATAATTTGCAAATTCCAGTTTTTGGTGGCTTGTTGCGCGGTTTGGGTGCGTTCTTTATAAAACGGAAAATTGATCCAGTTGTTGGAAAAAAGGATATTTTGTATCGTGCTATTTTGCATTTATATCTACAGCATGCCCTTAAGCAGGGTCACAATGTTGAATTCTTTATAGAAGGTGGACGCACAAGAACAGGGAAACCTTGCATGCCCAAAGGTGGCATTCTCTCGGTTATTGTAAATGCTTTTATGGATGGCAGTATACCGGATGCGTTGCTTGTACCCGTATCGGTGAATTATGAACGCTTGGTCGATGGAAATTTTGTGACAGAACAGAAGGGAGATAAAAAAGTTCCTGAAACCTTTAGTAAAGCAATCTCAGGTATATGGAAGGTAAGTACAGTAATTTTTAGGAATGCAATATATGCAAAAGTAAATATTTTTATTTTTAACATTTGCAGACGCTAAATTCAAAATATGGACTCATGCGTATTGACTTTAATGAGCCTTATTCTATACGTGAACTCGTTCAGACTTACAATAAAATAGCTAAACAAGATGGTAGCTTAAAAATATACAAACCAGGCAATAATAAGTAAGTTTCGGAATTTTTTTTTTTTTTTCAAAATTGCTTAACTTAAAAATTCATGATGTTTTACAGACCACCTCTACAACACAATCAGTCGACTTCGTCTCTTTACGGAACTGACGTAGTGTGCGAAGAGCATAGGACTTTAATTGAAAGCATTTCCCGTCAAGTTGTATATGATTGTGCCGCAGCCACCTCTGTGATGTCAACAAATGCATTAGCATTTCTGCTCTTAACGCGTTTTCGTGATGGTGCTTCAGATAATGAAATTGCCAAGGCGCTTGACGAGTTGCGTGAAGTTTTAAAAGGAAAACGAGATCTTGGATTTGCTGGACAATCTTTGCATATAGTTAATTACGCTTGTGACTTGCTTGGAAAAAGTATGTTCAATATGGTGATTGCTTTTAAAATAATGGAATTTGTGTTTTTTAACAACTGGACTATGTATTCGCAAAAAGTTATTTCTTTGCTTTGAAATCCAAAACAAGGGAACAATTATTTTAAGCAAATAATTTGATAATGTAGCCTTGGAGTTTCTTGGAGCTGATGTGAGGAATCCAAAGTTTTTTTTATCTGTGATATGGTATTATAGGTTAATCTTAGAATGACGATTCAATATTGCCAAACACGCGTTATATTAATATATACATTTAAGGGGCCTGCACAAAACATCTTGAAATATGGTGTATTCTTTTACTCGCATATTTAACACTGAACTGAAATTATATGATCCACAAAATTTAAATCTTCACTGTGCACTGATTGTGCAACCTGAATTACGCTGTCTTGTTTTATCAATGTCAAAATAAAACCTGATTCTAACAAATACTTCAGTGTGTACAAACAAATACTTCAGGTCAGTGTAACCGCGGTTACATGTACAACTTCGTAGATGTTTTAATTGTTTTTGCTGTAGATGTCTTGTGCCATCTTGAGCTCCAAGCATGTTTATTCTATCATTCAGAGTTCTTGCTTTTACAATTTAATTTTAATTTTTTACAACGTTAGCATTTCAAATTGGGTCTTTACATTTTTCAAAAATTTAGCAGTTGTATCAAATTATCAACTGTTATGGTGGACTAAATTGTTTTGAAATTGTTAATTTTACTTTGTATGTATTCTCCTGTAACTTTTAGGAGGAGCATAACCCTAGATAAGTTTATGAAAACATTTAAACAAATCTTTGTAAATATTGTTATACAATACAATTGGCCTTTATCATGAATAAATACTGTCCAGTCTCCATTGCATTTGAAAGTAAACATTTTATAAATGATTTTATCTTAAGCTTAGAAAACGGTTATGAAAATATTTGGAAATAAACATTTTGTAAATTTTCTATCGTTATATTACGTATCGTTTCTGAAAACTCTTAAAAGTAAACAATCCAAAAAGATACAAAATTGTTTATTAGGTATTCATGATAAGGCCCATTGGTTAATGCTTAACGGAAGTAAAAACAGTAAAAATCTTTATTAACCCAGTGTGCCAGACGGTTCATATCTCCGCTTTTTTACCCGTTACTGATCCGTTGGCGGGAGAGATTCCCTAAAGAAAAGCGAATCTTTTTTTTTTTTGGGAATTTGCACATTATCTGTCATTGGGCGTATTGCTCCCGCCAGGTGTTAGATAAAAAACAATTTTTAATGACTTATTTTTAACAAGTAATACTCTGCAAATTCTATATTGTATTTTAATTAACATTCCAGACCTTGTAGTACGAGTAGAGGATGAGCAAAATCATTCAATTATAAAACCACATTCATCAATTGAAAGCTTTATAGAACTAGCATATTATTCAAATATGTTAACACCTCATTTTGCATTGGAATCTATACTTTTGACGTCTTTTTATTCGATGTTACCAAATACTCTTAATGGCGAGGTAACAAAAAAGGTATTTATTAACATATAAATATATTTGTTTGTGCAATCCGGTGGTTATTTTCACTGATTTTCTTTTTTTTGATATTTTTAAGGATGATGCGGACGCCAGCGGTGTTTCACGTAAAAGGCTAATAGAAACAGCACTGGAAAACTGTGATGTTTATCGCTATGAATATATATTAAATAAACCAACACAAGTACTTGAAAATCTACTTGAAACAACATTAGATGAATTAGTTATAAGGGGATTAGTCAAACTACCGCAGGTTCGTTTTATCAAATGCAAACAAATAAAAGGCAAACTCTGAATTATAAATTACTTTCTTTAAGGTTATTGAAGAACCAGAGAGCGTTGTAGAAAGTCGTCGAATTTCACAGAAAATCGCTTCATATCTGGGAGAAAGTGATGATTACGATGACAATGAAAACTTTGTCAACATTGAACAACCAGATAAGCCGGAAATATTCTTTGTACCCGAAACAATAAAAGAACAAACAGCAATTTGTGAAGTTCTTGCCCCATGTAGCTACACATATTTGACGGTCGCACAATCATTGCAAATTTTATATGAAAGCTCAATGTTAGAAAGTGAATTTATAAAATTTGTTACAGCTGATATTACGAAAAAAGTGAAGTACAATACTTGTCCTTATGGTAAGATCATTTGTTGCATAGTTTATAAAATAAATTAATTTAAAAATGACGTCTTTTACAGCTGAAAGCATATCTACGGATTCAATACGGAACTGTTTGAAACTACTCGAAAAATGGTCTGTGATTCAAATTTGCAATCAACATGGATTGCGGTTAATATCTTTAGGATCTTTGTATGAATCATCGGCAGCAGGTATAAAATCAATTGTAGCGCGAATAAGCGCAATCGTTCCAAATTACAAAGTAAAATATCAATAATCTTTCCAAAAGATTATTTAATGTTAATTATATATATTTTTTTTTGTTTTGCAAAATATGTAAGCGAAAAGAACGTTCGTATTATAATTTTTTTAGTTTATTAATAAATAAAATCAACCAAATGATCAAATTTACCAAATATGAAACAAATCAAACATATTTACTACAAATGAAGTGGTAAATATGTTTTTTTTAAAAATTATTAGGGAGTTATTTTCTTTTGCATCGACTGAATAGCATACATATGTTTTTGGAAGTTATGGTTAAATATGAATTGAAATTTTACTTTACCAAATACTTTTGAACTATAAATATCATTTGTAAAAAAGTCATAATAAACATTTTCTTATTCTAAAAACTTTTAATTTTTTTTCTAAAGGATAAAATAAATGTACATGAGATTTTTTTTTGTTTGTTTTGAATAGTTATTACTAGTAAATCTATCCATTTCCGATATTGTTTTTTTTTGTTTTTAATTTACTTATCAAAATGAAAACAATAAAAATACACAGAATGATTGTAAAGTAAATTACATGTAAAAAAATTTTTTCTCAAAAATATACAGTAAAAATAGTGCAGGCATGGGTGTATTATTCATTGGTTGTGTTCTCTCTGTTCAGTTTGTTTAAGTGCTAGTGCTTGGGATTTCTTCAACAGTTTCATCTTGGGCCTGTTCATCGCTTGAACTTGTCTCGGTCTTTTTTGTTTTTAACAACGGTGATTTTCTTTTAATTTTTTCCTTTTCTTGTTTTGCTTTATGCTTTTGGATTTGTAATCTCTTTAACGATTTCTTTTTAATTGTTTTAATTGCTCCAGCTTTGCTTTTCTTGCTTTTATTTGGTTTGGCAGTTTCCTTGAATAAAAAAAAAAAAAAAAAATATTTACTTGCTCTCATATAAATATATTTCAACTTACTGTAATTTTTGTTTCCTTAAATTTGCCTCCGATTTGGCCAGCACATTTCTTAGCGCCACAAAAACAGGTTTTCTTTTCATTTCCTAAAATTTCATCCCAATGGTAGTTAAATGTTAACTCTGTGTTCTAAAAGTAATAAAAACACCATTACCACATAAAATTAAAAAAATTTTAAAAAATATAACTCACCTCAGGGATATCAGTAATTGCAAAGAGACCCACTCTATTCAAGCCATTTACTGACCATTTTTGCGTTTCACAATTTGGATCACATGAATGATTCATAAAACGTGCCAAGTTTCCTTTTGGACCCGCATCTATAATATAATCCTTTTCTAAAGACAGAAAATAAAAGTTTTCATCACGATCAATTGACTTCTGCTGCAAACGTTGCCTAAACTCTGCATCGGTGATGACTTCACCAACATATTCAATGACAAAAGTGCCTGCACTTATTGGTTCGCGACAAATCAAACCAAAGCCCCGTTCCTTCATGTAAACAACTTCTAATTTAGGGCTTATACGTGACTCAAACATCTGATTTTGACAATGTTGACCTGCAGGACATAGCTTTGGATTGCATTCATGATAAAGTACTCTATTTAAGCAATTCGAATCTGGACCACATGGATTTTTATCATTTTTTTTACAGTCACATTTGTTTACTTTTTCCAAGTCTATATGTAATTTAAGTGGTGGCACAGCACGATTGGCTTTTATTTTAACATATGGCTGAGGATGAAGCTTTTGCTTATTTTCCTCACTCAACCGTTGACCGAGTTTTTTTGTCTTTACAATTTCCCATATCTTTTTTGCTTCCTCAACACCTTTTTGGTAGGTATAATCAAGTGCTGAAAAAAATTTTATAAACATATTAATACAGTTAAAAATATTACTTCAGTCTGCCTACAGTGGTTTTCTACGGAATTCTTTGGAAGCGTAGAAAAAAAAAACAGCAAGGATAATACCCTACATAGCTGCATTAGGAAAAATTGCTTGTATGGTAAGTGTCTTCTGTATTGCTCAGAGCTTGCAATATCTCAAGAAGTGCTTGCACAAAACGTATTGTTGGAGTTTTAAAACATTTCGTTTGGATGTGAAAGAAGAACAAACAAATACTGTAAATACCTGCCTTGTTTGGTTTGCTTCAAATCAGTGCGTATACTGTAGTTGTAGTGTACGCTACAAAATGCTACTTTAGTTACAAAAGTACGATCTCTCTTACGATCTCTCTCTCGCGAAAATGTATACTAAAATCCTGGGTTACCAATGCGTTGCAACTTGCAAGTGTTACGATATTATAAATTTAACTGTAGTTTTTCTATTCCCACGTTTTCCTGAAGTATTTGTTTGTTTAAAATACAGTACACTGAAGTATTTGTTAGAATCAGGTTTTTTTTTGACACTGATAAATCAAAACAGTGTACTTCAGTGCCAAAATTAAATCATCACATTCCGTTCCAAGCTAAACATAACCTGGTCTTGTTATATCGCTTCAAAAATAACGAAAAACCGTGTTTTAGCACTTTTAAGTTAGGATCTTGGAAACCAAAAGAGATACTTTATGGCAGTTTTGAGACCGGATTCGGAATCAGCATGGACAGACACATCAAAAATGGCTAATTTAGTTTTTGTTTAATTTACATTCTTTTTTACTTTCCTTAAATCTAAAAAAAACCCAAAAAAAAAAAAGAATTACCAAGGTTTCCATTTTAAAAAGCATATCATTTTACTCAGGGGACTTAGGACTATTGATTATCATTATTTTATTTATGGAGTCCTTCAAACTCTACGAATCTCGAATTCATATTTGTAACGATTTGAATTCAATAATAGCACTTACGAAATTCGTATCTACGATGAATTCAGTGATAGGCCTGAATATAAATTTTTTTGCGTTTTTTAATTACGGGGTCGGAAAAACGATTTTTTACTAGAAAGCAAAGCACTTTTTTTTGACAGATATTGGACTACAAAGTTATAAGCAAAAAATAGTAAATGGACCTTATCGTGAATAAATATTCACGAGAGCATTACAGTCTGGGAAAAAATGTTTATTCATGGTAAGGGCAATACGTATATCAATATAACTTACATTTGTTACTTTTGGGAGGCTGCGTGCTATCACCTTCCAGATAAAGATAAACACGACGACGCGAGATCCAACCATGATCGTGAGTTCCAAAAAAGCGAACTACAAAATCAGATGGATTATGCTGACGACGACTTATATTATTTGGTATCTCTGTTGGTGGTAAAATAATTGCTGGCCACCAACGGAATTGGTTAAACTTGGCCCACACCATTTCACCATACAAGGGCATTCGCCCTGTTTCGCATTCTTCGCAGATGTAACCTTCATCCGAGTCAATAGGAATATTTAAGCAAGCTGCATGTACAGCCGTCGGGCATGTATCACAACACACAACCTGTCCACCAGTTACGCATATGAAACACCAGTTAACATTTAATTTTTGATCCGATTTTGAGATAGTGTGACGCGGACATATTATAAAAGCAGCTGTTAGAATTTGTGAACCTGCAGGTATGCAAGTAGAATCTGTGTGGAAGGTCGCAGGACATTGTACACATTTTGTTATTTTCGAACTGCTGAGATTTTGATACTTGCCCTTCGGATCGTCAGAGACACAAGTGTGACATACATGAGATGGACATCTAAATGATTCAATTTTATTATTTGATTTGGTGATTTTTGCTTGTGGCCAATATCTACAACAAGCTGGATGGAATGTGCTTTGGCAATGTGGTATATTGCAGCTTATAAGATCTTCTTTAAGTTCATTGTCATAACATTTGCAAACAGCACACTTGGGTTTTGCATCTGTTTTACAATCATCGCAGATAACAACACTTTCAGTTGAAGAAATCGTACTTTCAGTAGAAAAACTTTCGTCCATGTTTTGTGTTGTTGTTGCACTGTATTGTGCATCATCATCAGGCGGTTGCGCACCATCTGCAGTAATATGAAGAGTATATGATTTATCTAAAGTGGATGTTGCTGGCTTTTCTATATCAGAAATTCTTGCATTTTTAGACTTTCTACCAGCAGAATGTTTTTTATTTATTTCGGCAGAGGGCTTTCCATTGCATTCAATATGCAACCAAGACTGACAAGTTTTCGAGCATTTTACAAGTTGACCACCAGGTTTCAAACAATACTTACATATTGGATCTCGACCAAGGCCTTTAAATAAGTATTTGTTATCTAAATTAAAAATGTCATCAATGACTTCCTCAATAGGTCGATTGATTGTTTTAACTACTTTTTCTTTTTCACTCCTTACGCTGTAATTTGGCGCTGGCGGTGGGGTAATATGCCTTGCATTAGCTTGACGAAACGTAATGTTTCGTAGCCGATTTGAGAGTCGTTTAAATGAACTGTTAAAATTTGAATCTTCATAAACCACTGATGAAGATCCCAAATCGTTTTCAATAAAACTTTCCAAGAGTCGTGTTTTCATTTGACATTTGTTTATGTGGCGCAGAGCCCAAATATTACGCACGGCGATAACTAAGCTTCTTTCCAATGACTCGTTGTTGTTTTGTTCCATTACAAATTCTTTCATTTCCATCAAGAACTTTTTGAATTCAATGTCATTGAACATTTCATCTTGTTGCAGCGATGATGTTGAGAATGATGATTGGCTCTCTTCAGTTAACTCCATGTTTTTGTGCTGACATGGTGTTAAGCTATTGGAAGCCGATGCTATTTGACTATCCTCACTTTCACTTAACTTGCGGCGCTTAACGGATTTAATACTGACTGGTGAATAGGCTGGGCTAAATGGTGATATAGAGCGATCTCTTTTGGGTCCATTAAAATTTTGCTTAGTGGAAAGATTATCCGATGAGTCGTACAAGCTACCGATATCAGATGTTGATCCTACTTTTCCAAACATGGACTGCCGACGTTTTCGAGATAATTGGTTAAGAGCTCTGAAATAGTTTTGTTAAATTCTATTAATAAACCACTTTTTACAATAAAATAATACGGAAAATTTAAATTTATTAATTTGAGGTTATAAATATTATCTTCTTTAACGATTTAACGACCAAGTCCATACGCGGGAAAAAAATTCAAAATAAAAATATGACATAATCGAAGTAATAGGGGTTGATAAAACTTTCACCCAAGCAAATAGAACATACTTGCCTTTAGTCGTGAAAGGGTTAGGTTCGCTAGGATGGCATAATTAATGCAACGGGAACTATGTTGAAACAGCTCAACTCAAGGTAACAAGCAAGCCAAACTTTATTTTATTCGTGGCAAAAAAAAAAAAAAACGTTTCAAGCACGAGCATTTAAGCCTTTCTTTTATTATTAAAAAAAATATCAGTTCTTTTTTTAGAGATATCACGTTATAACAGTTGTGATGATACCCACATGCCTTAGACATTTATGTTTAGAATACTTTTTCGAATCAAATGCAAAGATTTACAATTGACAAACTTATTATTCCGGTCATACGGTCCCAGATGTTCGATAAAGGGATAAAACTAAGGGGAGGGATAACTGTTTAATGAGCTGATATTTTTTGTGACATTTATAGTCAAAACAGTTTAACAAGTCATCACGGACATATTTACCACGCAATAAAGTGTTGCAGATACTTACTTATATGGTTCGAAAAAATTACTTGAAGTTCGACAGTTGGAATGGTCTTAATTAAGACGTAGTCGACAAAATACTTTAATTTAAACAAAAAGTAAGCAAAAGTTCTACTTCTCTAACAAAACACCCTTTATAATTAGATTAAAATTATCGAACTTACTTAGAATTTTCGTAAATTTCATAAAACTTTTCCAAACGATCCGCGTGTGGTATGTTGACTACTGTTTCAGCCTCCTCAATAGCTTTCAGCCATACTTTTTGTTTTCCTTTGGACACAACAAAAGCCTTGTATTTAGCATGTTTTGTGCCATATTTCTCGCCAACTTCACACATTTTTGCTTCAAAGCTTTCTAAACCAGCAAATGGAATCAAGTTTTCACGTTTAACCCAGTTTCTTCGTGCATTATCAGCAAAAAAACGTACGTGAACCATAACATGAACGTCACTGTTACGACCAGAAGATTCACTAGTGATGGTCTTTCCTTCTGGATCCGGACATACCATACACGGCCAATAGCAATAAGAATAAATTTGTCCCCAAAACAGATCGCCCGATAAAAAAGACATCCATAAAATATCATTATTGACGGATGATCCTTTGGCGCTGTCTAATGACACTGAAGAGGGTGATTTGACCGAGACGTCGATATTTTCAGTAGGCATGGAATTTATTACAACGACGACGGGAGCATTGATAACATTCACATCTTTAGTGCAATCGTATGTTTCTGATTTAATGATATCAGTAGTTTCTTTTGCATTATGATCGCATTGCTGTGCAGATTTATTCTCCTCAGCATCCTCATTATGATCAGTATTCTGGAAGTTATTAGTACTATCAATATCTTGTGGCTTTTCCAAATGCATATCATTTTCAGTGAAATCCAGTAGATTGGATATTGCCATGTTCTGTGTGTTGTTTTCTTTATTTACTGTTGAGTTTTCACTATTAGTAGCTGTCTCTGAGTTTTCACTATTAGTAGCTGTCTCCACTATAGATGAGACTTCTGTAATATCAATATTTGTGGCGTTATTATCGTTAGCTTCGTTAGCCTCATTAGCAATATATGAAATTGGAATTTCTTTCTCAATGTCTTTCATGGATAATTTTGCAATGTTGCTATCAACTTCAGTGTGAGTCTCATCTTCGGATTTACAGTCTACTATTTGCACTGAATCATCTGATATATTTAGAGTAGTTTCAGTTTGTGATGTTGTTTCCACGTAATTTTCGATGCTGTTTATGGTATCAATTAATTTATCTTCACCACTGCTAGCGCCAATGTTAGTTTCTTGGACAGTTTTCACATTGTTAAGTATGCTTTCATCTGCGTTATCTTCGGATATGGTCGATTTATTAGTGGTTTCACTATTGATTTTGTTATCTACTAAATCATCCACGATAATTGATGATTGATCTTCAGTATTATCTGCAGCTTGTGTGCTATTGTCTTCAAATTCAGTGTTTGATTGATTAATAAGTTGTTCTGATTCCCGCTTTGATTCAGTTACATTATTTAAATTTTCATCAAGCATTTCCACATCGTTAGAGATTTTATTGACATTTATAACATTATCGTGTTGGTCTAATTGAAAAGTGCTTATTCCATTTTTTTGTAACTTTTCAATAGAATCCACGCGTGCTACTTTTACTTTTATATCCATTAACTCCTTTCGTTCTATTGGTTTTCGAGGCTTTGGAATTTGTGGTTCAAATACAGCGATTGGACTTGTGGATGTTGTTCCCAAATCGCTTGTTCTATTCTTTCGTAAAAGTTTTTCAATAGGACTTTCAAATGATCTTTGATGTGAAGAAGCTAAGACTTCTGCGGACGCACCACTGTTAGATGAAGGTGAACTTAAAACGTTTGAAACATTTGTACGTCTAACGTAACTTATTGTATCTGGAGATGATAATATAAGATCACTGTTGCAAGTATTTTTACTAAAAGATTCAGTACTGTCGTTATTGTTCTTTTTACGACGTGTACAACGTAATTTTTCGTTAGTGTTTGGCGTGAGAGCGTCTGACGTTGCCACCGTAGATTTCGGTGTAGAAAAGCCAATATATTTTGGACTTAAACTTGAATAAAGATTTGCTAGAGGATCTTTTTTTCCTGCAAAAGGTTTATAAAAATCACTTATTTCAATAAATAAAAAAATAAATGTACAAAAATATTTATGTACGATAATGTTAAAATTATTTTTATTTGATATTACTACAGTAGGTTTCTACTCATTGACGCTTTAGAGAACTCTGATTGGACAGGATTGTGCACAAAACCAAGATGAATATCATAGGCCACTTACCAAAAAAAAAAAAAAAAAAAATTTTAACTTAATAGCAAACTAGTTGTAATATTACATTCCATATTACATTTCAATACATAAAATCTATTAGCGATAAGTTACGTAGGCTGCCTTAAAAGTTTCGGTAATATGGTACCACTAGTGTTTACCGATGCAGAAAAAATTATGTGAAAACATCGTTTGGCCACCCTAACCTAACCTTACCAACGCTATGGACCTAGTTGGTCTATGTGAGGTTTTTGCTTACGCAATTACCGACACCCTAACCTATCCTTTGGCAGAAGATGATAATTGTGAAGATTGGAGAATATCAATCACTATAAGCCATATCTGCCAATTATTTGTTACTTATTTTATAAATGTCGGCTCTTCAATAATGTAAAAAATAAAAAAAATTAATGTGATGACATCGTGTCTGCCACCTATTTTAAAAAATGGACTAAGTTTAAAAAAAAGATAAGTAAGAGTTATTAATTTTTTTTTTCTCAATTTTTATGAGATTTCATCGTCAGGCAGAATATGTTTTTTTATGAGGATAACATCAAAAATTGTAATAAAACCCACATTGTTGCAAAAATCAATAATAATGACGATGAAATGACCTAGTAGTTTTTTTTTTACATTTTCTAAATTGTATAAAATACAAAACAGCGTTCTGAACGTCAGCCGTCATGAAATTATTTTTCGTTAGGAAAAACTTTAATGGTAGACACGATGTTTTGACATATGGTAGCATTTTTTTACTATTTTGAAATTCGATTAAAAAAAAAAATCAGCGCGATATCAGGTAATTACTTTTTCTTAATCACAAGGACGGGAACAACATCAACGACGATTTAATCACATACCAAAATTGCCACCAGCTCCCTAACTATTATAACAGTTGAAAAGTTTGACATTTTTTAGGTTAAGATTCTTCAGAAGTTCGCATTGTAATGGCCTGAACACAATGCGAGCGGAACGTTTTTTTCGGTTGCCGACAGAGCGAGAAACAATAACAAATTGCCTTGTGAAAGCAGTACAAAAAATTTTGTTATTTCGGCAGCGTTTTTTCTATTTCCGTTGAGATTTTTGAGTAAAAAAATTTTTAGAGAGTAAAAAAAACGCTGCTCAAATTCAGTTTGTCAATAGCCAAACGATTTTTCACAAAATTCGGCTGACGAAAAACTAAGTAGTGTTGGTAGTTTTGTATTTTGTGGCAATCGGCTACTAAAAGTATTTGATTAAAATGGTTACGTTTTTAAAAATTAATCGAAATATAGATCTAAATGTTAAGAAATAAAAACAACTAAATTTTATTATATATAAAATTTGTTTTTAAAATTTTCCTAAATTGAAATAAATCAAAATATTTAAAAATCAAATAAAAAAGCTGTGAGTACTCGGTTTGTATTTGGTTTTTATGTTGTAAATAATAAAAAAAAGCTGACCTAGAAAAAATAAATAAAAAAATAGTTGCTAAGGAACAAAAATTACTCTGCTAGCCGAAAGCAGAAGGAGAATGAAATACAAACAATCAACAAAATTTCTCCAACCGAAAAAAACGCTCCGCCCGCATTGTGTTCGGGCTATAATATTGGTTTTATTTACTTGAAAAATTCAATTCATTGAAAATATGGAATTGACGATTTTCGAGTGGGTTTATTTATCTCAACAAGAGTGTTTCGATCGACTGGAAAAAGACTTCTGCCGACAAAGCAACATCCAAAACTAGAGTGAATGAGTGGTACATAGAATTCAAGCAAGGATTTCACTTAAGAGCAACGCAAAGACCATCCAAGCACAGCTGTTGTGCTGAATCCGAATCTGGGATTCGAAATGCTATATCTCGAATAGTTTCCGAGACATCGTAGTCTTAATGTTCAAAAACACGACTTTTGAGATTGTATAAAGACGCACGAAATTAATTTGCTCTTTTCTATTAAATCCATAATTTAGTACTATGTGTGATTTTTCTTTAAAAAGTTATGACCTCTTTAAAATGATACATGAAAGTTAAAAATCGTATGTGGATTCTCATATGATTTTCACCTAATGGTACCATTTTCAAATGGTAATAACTTTTTAAAGAAAAATCATAGCGTGAGGGGTGACTTTTTCATGATTCAGAGATGCTACAAAGTAAAGAAAATGATATTTTCAGGCATATGGTGCACTTCCAGTAAATAGTGTAAATAATTTTTGCCAATGCTATCGGATACCCAAAATCTTCCTTATTACACTTTATCTTCTAATTTTTCTAATTTAATGCTCACTTTCCAAATGATCATCTATGACATTATAGGTATCAAAGGTCTTAAATATGTTTGTATGAAGTTGTACTTCATTTATTATCGGATAGCCACAATCTTCTTTATACTTCGCCGTTCTTATACCCCAACACTCAGGGTATATTCACTTTGCCCTGCAGTATGTAACGCAGAAAAAGAGGCGTGTCAAGTATAGAAAAGTATGTATGTTATATTCTTGATAAGCTTCACCTCCCAAGTCGATATTGCAATGTCTTTTTTTCTTCTGTGAAATTTGGTACTTTGCCACCGTAAAGTAAGCGACGGATCGAATATTAACGAAACTGGTTATCGGACACGACGGAATTAGCATTCAAAGGACATTTGTATAGAGTTGCGCTTTATTTCAATGGAAAGGATCAAATTGGAAAAATTAAAATGAAAAGTGTAATAAGGAAGATTACGGCTGTCCGCTACTTTGACAAAAATTAATTATGTACACTTTATGCTGTTTGTGTGAAATAACATTACATATATTTCGTTCTTTAAAGCAACAATGCTGTGAATCCTAAGCAGATACAAATAAAAACCATGATTCGTGAGCTGCAGGCACCAAATTCCAATGACAAACAAATGTTGGGCAATTTTTTTGTTCTTAAAGAAAACTTTTAAGCCAATAAAAATTCCAACCAAAAATTTATATATTAAATATTTTCACTTTCAGGCTTTGCATTTACTCACTTCTTGGTGTGGAAGAGTTTGTTTTTACTGTTTCCGAAGTAGTATCCACTTCGCAGATCAGTTTCTCTTTTAAATCTTCATGTTTAGTAGGTAGATTCCGTTCACTGGTTGTATTTGTGTCCATTTTATCATTTGACTTTTCAGTGTCGGCTGAAATGACTACAGCAGACACAATTCTAGTTTTCGAGCGTCGAGTGGCTGGGGCAGGGCGATTCGCATCGACTTTCACTATTAAAATAAATGAAATTAAAATTTAACAATTATTTTGCAAGGTATCTTAAAATATTATTTGTTTACCTTTGTTAATTTTCATATTAGACATATATAACGCCGTAAATATAATTTTTCCTTGGAGCTTCAATTTTCGCTTCACATGCAATTTCCTACCACTTCACGCGCCAAAAAGATTTTGCAAGCTGTCAAACAGTTTACTTCCCTCCAACCCTTTATAATACAAAACCCGAATAGATAATGACCAAGGTTAAAGTTTGTTGCAAGAATTGAAGTCTAAATCTATGCTTTATGGATGAAAATAATACCTTTTATCCGTATACAATAAAACGTTAAAGACCTCACAGTAAAAAATATATTAAAATATTAAATAACTACAAAACAAAACCAATAGCAAAATTTACAGCGAAATCACAGAAAACAGTTCCTGTGCTGCCACCTTATGCAAGAGTGTTTGGTATACTCGAGTAGGGCTTTTAAACGATCCAATCTAAAGAATATTTTGTTACTGTTGCCAGATCAAGCTTTTACACATTCCACCATCTACTCAAATTCGTGCACTGAAAAGGTGAGAACACAATAAGCCACAAAACTCTCAAGGATTTAAAAAAAAAAATGATATATTGTAGGAAATAATAAAGATTTTTGATTTTTTTTTTTTTAAAATACTAAGCATTGACTGGGGAATAAAATGTTATATTTATTGGAACCAAAATTTTTCATTTACTATTGAAAATCTCTATATCAATAATATCTGTGGACTTTTGACAAAACAACCTAACTCAAAATTGGCAACTTTTCAGGAGAGCCTAAAAACTGATTAACTATTTTTCATTAATGTGGCTCAATTTCATTGTTGCAGCGTTGAATCTCCTTTTTTCATACATTTTTACTAATTTCAAAGTATCAGCTGTCAAATTATTTTTTCTTTTGGTTTATACACTTCGCCGCACGAATGGCGCTAAGTTCAAATCTTGCGTGATCTATGGGACACCCTTATACCTCTGGAACAAGAAATTGTAGAGACATGGCGATTATACCAATAGAAAAGTATTTAAATTTTATATTTAGGACTAAAATCCTGGAGAATTGTCTTATCTCGACTTAGGTTGTTTTGTCAAAAATCCACAGATATAAATAGAAATTTAAACAACTTCTCCATCTCCGAAAAAATTGTAAAAAAAAATGTTCACACTTTCCAAATAACTGGAAACAATTTCCTAGAAACAAAATAAGAGCAATCAATATTGTTTCAAAAGCTATTACCAATATAGTGATGCCATGGTAGTCTATGTTCATTAGTAAAGAAGAGCAAAGCATCTTACGAAAAAAGTTTATAAAGCATATATATATGTAAGAAATTGCAGAATTTTCGGACCTTTTTTAATAAATTTCGCATTCCACCGAAATTCACGTTTTTTGCCCATTACTTAGCGTTTTTCGATTTTTACTCGGCAAGGGCTAAAATCTAAAAAATATCTTAAACGAAGTCGATTTATTTTTTATCAAGGAACTTGCTTGAATTTTTTCAGAATTTTAGGACCTGTTATGTGGCCGTAATTAGCGATTTAGACTTTTTAACCCAATCTGTCACCACGACCCACATACGATTTTTTCTGAATTTTACTCCAGAATATTTGGAAATGTACCCCGTAACATATCTACTACTTCTGAAATATGTGCTCTCCCATATATTATCGGAAATCTTGATTTTCCCAAAATTTTAAGATAAAACAACCTCTTTGCACCCTCTCGGGTCGAAATTTTTTTGTTCACCTTTTAGGAATTTAATTTTATACATCTAGGAATATATTCCACCTTATTTGGTTACTGAACATGAAAAAAAAAAAAAAAAAAAAAAATGTTCTTAAAATCTGAGTCATATACGAGAAGATTATTTTTGGATATGCCCATATATGTCCTATTCGAATTTTTCAATGTCAGACCCATATATCCTTAGCGATTGGAGCAGACAAGTCTTCGTCGATAAAGAATGAATATATATTTTCAAATGTGTCAGAAAAATTGAGGTTCATATGCTTAGGACCTAACATTCCAAATTCAAAAAATTGTGTTTTTCTTAAATTAATTTTCAGTAAATTTTATTTTAAATACTGCTACATAAACGATATGAAGTGTCTAAGTAGCAAATCTAACACACTTTCAGGTTTTTAGAAATTGCCAAGGAATTTTTGATTCATCGGTTCATTGTCCCGTTGGTCCTTAAATGTAAAAAATAGGCGGAATTTTTTTTTCGTTAAAAATTTTTATTTTTGCATTTTTTACATAAAATACTAACCAATATTAATTTTTCGAAGTAAATTAAAGTAAAAAAACTAACAAAATGCATGCGTGGTGAATTTCGAACCAATTTTATTCTTTTTTGAAATATAAATAGTCCAGCCAAACTATTACTACGTTCGTGAGTGAAACAAAACGTGCTCAAAACACTTACGAAAAGTTGTCAAACTCAAATCAGCTACGAAGCGTGTTCCTAATACTCACGTAGCGTGGTGTAATCTAATTCAGCAATGAAACGTAGTCAAAACGCTCACGAACGTGGTAGAAGCTCATTTCAAAACAAAAAGACTGTCAGTCAACCTCACAATAATGATGGCCGTGGCTGAGTTCGTTAAGGCGCAATTACCGCACGACATGTTCCAAGTTCAAATCTCCCCAATATCAAGCAGCTAAAATTTAAAGCATAAGATTGATAATTGAAAAAGAAAATAATATCAGTTTTCATTGTCGTTGAAAGAAAAAAATTTTAATTAAAAAATAATTAAAAAAAAAAAAAAATTATTTTTAGTGTAGTTCATTTAGAACGCGCGTTGTTAAATTACTCAAGAACGTGGTTGAAACTGATTTAACAACGCGCGTTGTGAAAACTGCCACGAACGACCTATGCTTAAATTTGGGTCACGACATTTTTGAAATAACCACGTTTTTGGCAATATCTCGCGAAAAAGATCAACTGGGTTTTCACAGTTTCAATGGATCAAGCCAGCGTTTTTTCCCTTAGTATTGTAGCACTCTGCCAACTAAAAACCAAAAAGATTTTAATACCTTTTCTGCAGATATGTTGTGTTTATGCCAGGCGAAAAGGAAGCTAGCCTACTTATCTATAGACAAAAAATAAATCTTTTCTTTTTATAAAGGCCAGGTAAGTAAATTTTTCTTATTAACGTACGGCGAAAAAAGCTTAGAATTCTAGGGTTAAAAATAGAAATATTTCAATCATTTGTACAAAGTAGTGAGCAAATCTAGTTAGATGTAAATTTATATTCCTTATTAACTCGTTTAACTCGTAATTATAGTTATTTAATTAACGTCTATCTACTTACATTTTAAATTATAGAATCGTTATAAATGTTAAATTGCATATAATCAGATAAAATTAAATTCAAAGTGTAATGCAATGTCGCAATGTAATTAAGGGAATTAAAACATCAGCGCTTTTAAAATAGAGCGGAAAATGGCATGTTTAATTATTCATATAAAAATACACGCACTCGTAGAGTAACTTAGGGTATTGTGGTTACCTTTTTATTTTTTTCGCCAATTTCTACCATAGTAATGGTAGTAGGTTAGCTTGGCCAATTTATTCGTATTAGTTATTCTATTGTTCTTACTATTTGATCATTTATATACTAAACTATTA
Organism: Calliopum simillimum; assembly: GCA_951812925.1. Taxonomy (NCBI): domain Eukaryota; kingdom Metazoa; phylum Arthropoda; class Insecta; order Diptera; family Lauxaniidae; genus Calliopum; species Calliopum simillimum. The sequence continues at coordinate 122,989,388 of OX638368.1, forward strand.
ACATTTTCAAGCGTGAGGCCAGTTAAATTGAAAGTACCTAAAAAAAGCTGAAAAAGAAAAGTGTCGGGTAATGTGGTTCACCCTGTCCATTTCCTAAAGTAGTACCGTTATTCGCAATTTTTAATGACCAAAAGTTTAGTAGTATTTTTTTGATTATATTTGCTATGAAATAGCTTTATAGGCTTATTAAAGAATATTTTCCTACTAACAAGTGAATAAGTAATAAAGGTTACCGAATCATACGTAAAATAGTACTCCACATTACTCAAACTCAGGTGATCCACACATGCAATTAGCTTTTTAAGGTGTAATAGTAATCAAAGTTGATATGCGGTATATAATATGGGGTAGTCCACATTACCCAAACGCATCACTTTTCTGAAATAATCATTGATTATATAAAAGAAATGTAAAATCAGGCTTGCTTATGCATTTCTTCGTTGAATAATAGTTCCATAATTGCATTAGAGTTCTTTGAATTTTAGAAAACGGAGTTCTGAGGAAGTTATTTAGTTATTCACAGAGTAGTACAAATAAGTCAACTTGACTTCACAGCATATGCTAAGAAATTGCATACGAATAATTAGCATAATAAAAAAGCCGAAGAGCGTGAAGAAATACGTTTTTCGCATAAATAACCAGAATTGTTGTACAGTCCTCAATATGAGAAATAAAAGGGTTCACCACATTACCCGCATAGTCCACATTATCCTAAATTACTCTATAACACAGATTTCCGTCTTCTATTTATTAATTGGGTGTACTATAAAATTTATTTTGCCTTTTCGAAATGATTTCGTAATTTTTCCATTGTACTTAATATTTATTTTATTTAACATTATGTACCTGCAGACCGATCCCTGCTCGGTAGATATTCTGATCTGAACATTTGAATCGATGTTTTTTATTCATAGCTATTTAACGTGATGCGAATCGTATCTTTCCGCCTCTAATTTTCAAGCTTTATATAAATTCGACCATTTCGATTTAACTTTAAACAGACCACCCAGCTGTTAACTTAAGCTAATAAATTTTCAGCAGTTACCATGTGATTGCAGTTTCTCTATAGGTCGTATCGTTCCCTAACCTTATCTCCATACCAAATTTCATAAAAATTGATGCTGCGGTTTAGTTGTGATAGCGTTATTCATTTAGAGGCGTGGCACCGCCCACTTAAAAAAAAGATAATCCTATGCATAGCTCCTCTACACAACCTCTGCAACAACAAAAGAATTAAGCGAATATGATGAAATTTTGGCATAGAAACAGGCACTGAACCGATTTCTTTTGCCTATTCTTATATAGATTGTAAGGAAAAACTCGGAACGAATTGAATGGTATTGGAAAGCAAAAGAAGAATATGTTTCGTTTTTCGCCACAAAGACTCATCAGACTATTTCTGTTGTAATTATAATTATATTTATTTCACTAAATTAATTATAATTGAAAAATTGCAAGTTTGGAAACTTTTTGTGTTTTCGGCCTGGGCGGGAGTTGAACCAAGGACCTCCCGGTTAGTAGCAGAAGTCGTTACCACTGCACCAGCCTTGCCCGGCTGCGAAGCCGACTTTTGCCAGTTTTGTTTGTGTGAAGAATATCAAAAACTCAGAACGAATTGAATGGTCAAACTCGATGATTTTCGTTGAAAAGTATTGAAAAACATCGAGAAAGCTATATGTTATAAAAAAGTTTCAAAAGTATCGGAAAACTTTATACAAAGTCTTAAAAGAGCAAAAGAGATTATAAATTTTAAAATTGTAAGAATTCATCAAACAGTGTCGAAATAATTGAAAAAACGCTAAGTAAGGGAAAACGTAGAATAAGTCTTGAATAACGGAAAAGTCGAAAAGTATCGAATGGTATCGAAAAATATCCAATAACTATATCTGTGTCAACAAGCGTTAACAACTTAAGTCGACTTAAGAAAAATGGGTTTGAGCTTAATTTTCTATTAGTTCTGGGTAAAATTAATGTTTCATTTCTTATACCTATTTGGCACTAAATAAACGCATATAAATAAAATCGTAATTTTAACCAGAACTAATTGAAAACTGAGCTCAAACCCATTTTTCTTAAGCCGACTTAAGCTGTTAACGTTTGTTGCCACATCGATTTGTAGCCGCCTCGAAATTCAAAGCAGATTTATGCCCCCTGAGGAATTTTGAACTTAGAATTTAACGAAGAAAAAAAAAGGTTTGGTGAAATGAAAAAATTTTGTTTCGAACAAATAGATCAACTCTAATGTACATATAATTATATTCGCTTATTACTTTTTTATTAAAATGGTAATTTTGATGGAAATAACTGATTAATTCATAAATTGTATGTAACATGTTACATGCAACAAAGCAATCCTTTGATTAAGCAGAAAACAATTAGAATTAAAACCAAAGGTAAATGTAAAAAAATGTCACAATTAAATAAAAAAAAAATTGTTTACAGGGTTATAATTAAAAACTAAATAAAGTGTTTAATCTCTGCCAACAACTAAATATCATACACTGCACAAACAAACATTTAAAAAATTCGTTCATAATTGAAATTCGTTGGAATGGATATATACTTTTCCTCTGGGAACCGAGGAGCTTTAGTTTACACGTAATCACGTCTCCAAAATTCACAATCGTTTGGAAATGAAATTATTTTCTTAGTTTTATATTCTATGTACTGAATATCAGCGTTTCTCAAACACTTCAACACACTAAGGGTATTCCTTAACGCGTACAAATGCCTCGAGAACCTCGTTTTCGAGCCTCGTAAAAGAACAGTCAAAAATCTTATGGAATGTAGTTCACGCGTGCCTGGAGGTAAATTTGACTCATAAAAGTCTAAAGTGGGTTGAAAACATCGTTAAAAGGATCAGAAAGTTCTAGTATGAAATTAAAGCGATGAAAAGAAAAAAAAAACCGATATACTATAGGTTTTGAAAGAAAATAAAAGTTCCTTTAAGTCTGATATCAGGTTTCATGACTGCAAATAACTTAATCTGTTTTATGTCCTTCAAAAATATCGAAACTTTACTGCCTTTATATATGATACGGCAATGGAGTTAGAAAATGTTTTTGTTGTGGTTTTCTCTTACTTGCTGTTTGGCTCCCGGAAATAACGCCATAGGAAATAACGCCAGAAAATTTTTTGGAAATAACGCCAGAAATTTTCTGGCATTAATTTTTGGAAATAAAGCCAAAAACTGGTTAGGAATCAACGCCAGAATTTTTGGAAATAATGCCAGAAAATTTTTTGGAAATAACGCCAGAAAAATCTGCATACAAAATTCTGGCGTTATTTCCATTTTCCATTTGGAAATAAAACCAAAAATTAACTAGGAAATAACGCCAGAAAAGTTTTTGGCCTTCCTTCCAAAACAAAATGGAAATAACACCAGAATTTTGTATGTAAATTTTTTTGGCGTTATTTCCAAGAAATTGTCTGGGATTATTTCCTATGGCGTTATTTCCTTTTTCTTAACTACATTATTTTTGGAAATAACGCCATAATTTTTGGAAATAACGCCAGAAAAGTTGTCGGCTTTATTTCAAAAACAAAATGGAAATAGCGGCAGAATTTTGTATGAAGATTTTACTGGCGTTATTTCGAAAAAAATTTTCTGGCGTTATTTCCTATGGCGTTATTTCAGGGAGCCTTGCTGTTTCATTGCACTCTGTAGACGTTATGCACCAATATTTTAGACGTTTACCATTATTTTAGAAATTTTTTTACTTGTGTACTTTTATCGATTTATATCGACATTTTAGATGTTTGTCGATACTTTTGTTTTTTTTTACCGATATTTTAGATGTTTTTCGATATTTTTGCACTTTTACCGATATCTTCGATGCATTTCAATAATTTTTGATACTTTTGGAGGCTCCCTGAAATAACGCCATAGGAAATAACGCCAGAAAATTTATTGGAAGTAACGCCAGAAAAATCTTCATACAAAACTCTGGCGTTATTTCCATTTTAATTTGGAAATAAAGTCAAAAACTTTTCTGGTGTTATTTCCAAAAATTATGGCGTTATTTCCAAAAATAATGTTGTTTAGAAAAAGGAAATAACGCCATAGGAAATAACGCCAGAAAATAGTTTGGAAATAAAGCCAAAAACTTTTCTGGCGTTATTTCCTAGTTAATTTTGGGTTTTATTTCCAAAACAAAATGGAAATAACGCCAGAATTTTGTATGCAGATTTTTCTGGCGTTATTTCCAAAAAATTTTCTGGCGTTATTTCCTATGGCGTTATTTCCTTTGGCATTATTTCCAAAAAGTCTGGCGTTGTTTCCTAATCAGTTTTTGGCTTTATTTCCAAAAATTAATGCCAGAAAATTTCTGGCGTTATTTCCAAAAATCTTTCTGGCGTTATTTCCTATGGCGTTATTTCCGGGAGCCACTTTTGCAGTTTTACCGATATTTTAGATGTTTTTGGATAAGATGTGTATATTAGTATATCTATCCTTAGGTGAATGGTCAAAATTTGGCCACCGGTGATAATAGTTTCAATAAAATACTAAGTATCAATATTTTATAACTTTTACCGTAAGCAGGGGTGACTGATGCAAAAAAACAGAATTTCCAAGTTTAGGAGCTTATAGTTTCAATAGTTTTAATAAAACTAATGGTTTAATTGCGCTAAATTTTTTGTGGGGGTTTTAGCTTTAATATCATGTTATAAAATTTTTACGAAGTAATTACAAATATTTTAAAATATTGTAATATTTTTGTAAGTGGGTTAAAGTCACCTCAAGGGTGGGGTGACTTTAACCGAAAAATTTCATTAATTGATTTTACATGCTATACCTTTAACGATGCAAATTCAGGGTATCAGGTTTTGTAAACTTAAGTTCTCGCAACATTTTGGCATATTTATAGAGGCAATCGGTCTAGGTAATGGAATGTTTTCAAAGAAGGAGATTAAAAAAAATCTAAAATTTTTGATAAATTCGGTTTTAGCTTTTGGTATGTTTTACTTATTGGTATATAATTTACATCAAATAACAATACTGATATTAAAGGCTGAACAAAACTTAAAAAATCCACAAAAACAAGTTAAAAATTGATTGAAAATTAGAAAACAAAAAATACTTGATTCAAAATATTAAAAAAACGAAAAATTCTTAGCAGGTTATATAAATATTGCGTCATTTGTTAAAGGGCTGCGACGGCTTAATTTTTTGCAAAATTTTGCTAAATAAATAATAGCAAATATCTGTTCTGGGTGGCCATTTGTTTTACAAAGGTAAAAAGGAAAACATAATTTCATTATGGCGAAAGACTTGTGTTTATTTTCATTACAGCTCACCATACCTAGTGTTTTGGGCGTCAATTTGGCCCGAGTTTGGGTTTATTTCGAGCCTACCTAACAACACAAAGTTTTTTGGGGGTGACCTTGGACCGGTGGAAGGTGATATCACTCACTTAAAGCCAGCAATTTTCCTTTTAGTCAATAAGTAGTAATTTTCTGAGCGTTAAAAAACGCGATATAAGACAACTTTTAGAAAATGCAACAATATATATGAAAGTTCACGCTCAAATCAAATATTGAAAACAGACGTTAAAAGTCAAAACTTCAAGGATGCTAATTGACTCAATACAAACCGATAACTACTCTTTGAGATGAAAATATTACGATTTTAATCTTTTTTTCCTTGCCGGTTAAAGTCACCCCCGGATGTTAAAGTCACCTCTGCTTACGGTACATAATTGAAAAATTACAGAAATTTTAAGAAAATTTTTTTTTTCTAATTTTACTATATTTAAAAGTTACATATCTCGGTCAATTTATGCGGTAGAAAATTATTCAAAAACAAAAATGTGCGGAACTATAATTTTTTTGGTTTGATGAAAATTTTTAAGTTACTCGTCAAAAACTGATTTCTTTAATCTGTAAAGACCCCACAAAGTGATGTAAAGCCACCGATTGACCGGTGGACTTTTTTTTTTATAGTTACTATGGCATATAAGCAACTATGCCATGTTTACAGACCGCAGCAATTGCTTCTATTTTTCTGTACTAAATATACATATATAATTTAGTGTTCAAAAAAGTCCTCTTTTATTTAAGTACATACATACAATACATATGTACTTAGTTAATTTTTTCTGTGCACAAATTATGCGTTTTTTAATTGCCTAAGCTTTCCTAATTTTTAAGTGGAACAGATAGTATTTCTCATAAACATAAAAACAAAAATAAAATTTAAATGTTTGATTTTCGTAAAGCGTAAAACTATTGTCACAATCACCTGCAGCAAAAAAAAAAAAAAAAAAAAAAACCCAGAGAGAGAGAGAAATAAGTTGCGCATTAAGCTTTTTCCGAAATAAAACTCCTCTTCACACTCTTAACAGCACAATTTTGGCTGGGCGTTGAAACAGAGCATCACTTTTCAAAACAAAAAATCAAATAAATTTAAAAATATGTAAGTACTTCTTTATATACACACTAACAAATGCACATATGTACGAGTATGGTATATTCACGGCCGGCGTAAGCCCAGTTTTCGCCTTATGCAAAATTCATGTTTTGCGCTCTAAAATGCTCGCTTGCTTAACTCCACTATTATGCCATCCATATTCAATTAGATTATTCCTTAAAAAGTGTAAAAGCCTCGAAAACCTCGTAAACTCGTAAAATTGTCAAAGTTCAATTTGATTTTGACAACTATTACGAGCTTTCGTGGTTTTCGAGGCATTTACACGTTTTAAGGAATGCTCTCAATGTGTTGTTTAGTCATTTCAATTAATAACTCAGGTGTAAAGCTAAAGCTACACTTAGGTAAAGCTAAAAGCCTTCTTCAACCACTGAGCTACGGTATTGTGAAAACTTGTCATGCATTTGGATCCTAGTAAATATTTTAGTTTTAATTCTAGGGCCAGTAACTATTCAAAGCCTATAAAATGTGGGACCATTTCTATAAAATATTGACCTTTCTTTGACTTGGCACGGTGGCCTACTTGGGAAAGCGCCTCGTGCATTTGCGCTTTCTATATAAGTATGTTCCGACCCTGCATACATATATTCGAAACTTTATGTACTCAAATGTACAGTAGCATTTACGAAAAAAAAAGAAAAGAAAAAAATTAATAAGGGTATTATCTTTGGCCTGGTCGAAACTTAAATACCCTACACTGTACACAATAACAGTTTTGAAACTTTATGTTTTTAAAGAAATTTCCAGATTCTCTTGATCAGATTTGACATAATTTTATATTGGGTTTTCACGATCAGTTTGTCGTTTTTGTGTGAAATTTAAAGTTTTCGTTGAGGTTTCACATGCTCTTATCCGAATTTATCTGGTTATTGTTCAGGGCTTCAGCAAACATTTCCTACTATAGTTGAAGATTATGCTTGTATGGAAGGTGCCACACTCTCTTATGTGAGATCACTTAGTTTTCGCTTAGGGCTTGCACCGATCATCTATAGTATTTGTGTTCAAAATATGGGTGCATTACCTCAAAAAACGTATTCCGTTTAACATTTTGAAGAATTTTTGCTTGTACAGATTCATCTAATTTTAAATTTTTTCCCGTAGTATCATCATTATATAAATAGGCAAACGAAATCGGTTTGTTGCATAGGTTGTAATTTTCCTTTTTTTAAAAATGGGTGGTGCCACGCGCCTAAATGACAAAAACGATCACACAGCGAAACCACTAAATCGATTTCTATAAAATTTGGTATGGAAATAGTGTTAATGCTAAGAAACGATTATATATGACCTTTATGTTTAAAAGTGGGCGGTGCCAGGCCCCTAAATGGAAAATACGCTCTCATGGTTAAACCGTTGCATCGATTTTTATGAAATTTGGTATGGGGAAAGGTTTTACGCTAAGGAACGATAAAAAAGTAAAATGCACAGACATAGTTACTAATGAGAGATTGTTTGCTTAAGTTAACAGCTGCGTGGAATTTTTAAAGTCAAATCAAAATGGTCGAATTTCGGCAAACTCTAGTTATAAGAATTTTGCTTGTTTGGGAGGTGCCACGCCCTCCTGTCTGAATTCAATAAGATTTACTTTAGAAGGTTTTCGGTATTCGCTTTTGCTCATTTTCCCCGAGCTAGCATAGACTTTAAATTATCCACGGACAGAAAGACGGACATGACTATATCGACTTAGAAAGTGGCAATGATGACGCATATATGCATGTATATAATTTTTTATACCTGCCACGCCCCTTTTCTGAGTTACAAACGTAAGGACAAAATGAATACACCCTTGGTGTAGGGTATAAAAAAATCAAATCACTTTGTCTACGAGGTGTATGACTAAATATATAGTCGTTCGTGCACTAATCGGTTGATTGAATTAATGACCCGTCGTTGGATGGGACAAAGTTAATGAATAAGTCGATGGTGCAAATGCAAATACACACACAAACGTACGTGCCTACAAAATACATACAAAATTGATAGCCCTACACTAGCAAAAACTTTTTTTAAGTTTTTATGTTTCATATTAAGCAAATATATTTATACCTAAATTTTGTATGCAATATTTTTTTTTTATTTTGACTCCAAATTGGGTCAACCAACCAACATCCAGCGACTGCCAGCTGTTTTTGTTGTAATATATATATTTTTTATTTTTTTTTTATTATCAAAGTGAATGAATGGCAAAGAGTGTCGCTGGTGTCGCTTTACATTTTCGGTTCGGTTTTGTGATGAATTTTCTGTATTGTCTGCATTTGATCGGTTTTGTTTGGCGAGGCTTATTTTGCTTATGCAAAGAATATTTTCAAGGTTACTCGTATTTGTGTATTTATTTGTATAGTTTTTTGTTCGACCTTGAAAAACATGACTTTTGGTGATTTCTTTTGGATACCATTTCGTTTTCAAGGTAATAGATTTCTTTTTTCTTTGTTTTCTCTTAGTTTTGATGAGTTTTGAATAAGAAATATTTGAGAGTGATAAGTTAACAATTTGAATGAAAAATCGATAATTTTGAATTCATTAGAATATTAACCGTGTTTCTTTTGACGCGTTTATACAATTGTGTTAATTTTGAAATTGCGATAACTCAATAACTCAATAACTTTTCCAATTAGACCCTTACTTTCCAAGTTATCAACCTTTGAAATATGGCTATCTCAACCCCCATGTAAAAATATATGGGGAAGAAGTAACCCTTAACGACCATAGGATCACATATGCCCTAGAAAACTTCAGGAATTTTTATTTTAAATATATTTTTTAGATGCTCAATAGACCATTCTAAATAGCCAAATTAATTGCATAAGCTCCCAATTGCATACGCTCCCATTTGCTTATGGTCCTGAAAGGGTTAAAGTTTCAATGGTCTGGTATCTAGAGCCGAAAAATAGTTTTTGCCTATTTTCTCGAAAGGTCTACTCATATTTTCCTATAGCCTAGTTGAATTTGAGTTAAAATTATTCCCTATTTCTCCTTAGAGCGGTACTAAATTTTGCTTTAAAACACAAATGTAGTTAAAGAGTACTATAAATGTTCATTACATATACTAAGTAACGGTGTCAATATTTAGTTGAAGCAAAGTTATAAATCAAGTAAATACTTAAGTAGTAAATCAGTCAGTCTGACATCATCAGTTACAAATACTTGTGTGTCAATTTAAATATTGGTTTTAAATTGTAATGTCCATTTGAATACCAGATAACACTTTAAATCAGAGGTTCCCAAATTGTTTTTCGCTTGGATCATGTATCGATATTTTCTGTTTTTAGTGAAGATAGAGAAAACTATATTTGTACTCATTTGAAAATTTTCGTGAATCCCTATTTGCATCTCATGGAGGACCCCAATTTTATCTTTCGGTGTCGATCCAAGAAAGTGTTTGTGAGCCATTCTTTGGGAAACACGTGTTTAAATAATTCAATATCAAGCTATATGGCATTCATCATGTGATTTTAAAAGTTATTGAATAATATTAAATATTATTTGACTATACTAGAAAGCTGTTATCAGATGATATAAGCTAAATAGTTTAACTGTCGGATAGCATCTACGATTAGATGTAGTGAATTTCTGAACCCGAATTTAGATACATTTGTTTATAAATAAGTTTCTTAGCTAATTTCACTCAATTTTAATCCCATGAGCATTTGTCAAGTGACGATCGTAACCTTCGTACACATTTAAAGTGCAAAAAAAGTGGAAGTAGAACATATTTTTATTTTAGTTTTTTCTTTACATTATAGTTCTTAGGAAGTACTTTAATTAGTGAAAACGTTAATAGCAGGCGAACTTCTGGTTCCACGCAAAAAAAGACACAAAACGAACGTGACAAAAATAGAAATAGTTTTCGTGCCTATTTAAAGAAAGTCAGAGTTCAGCGAAATAAGTCAAATTTGTATAGTGCGACTAGTTTTAGAATCTTATGCACTAATGTTACTTTACAATGTATTTTGTTTGATTCAAATATTATCTGTACTTTTCTTTGTTTTGATCATAATCTTAATCGATACGTGACAATATGAACGTGACATAAAATCTTTCAAAAAACCAGGATTTCCCAGTAGCCCAGGAAAATAAGAATATTTCTGCGAAAAAACCCCAAGTGAATTTTTTTCACCGGAATTATATTTATTTATGCATGGTTAATAATGTGTAAAAAGTTCATTGAAGTCCATTGTGCGCATAAAAAGTTATTCAGGTTCAAAGGTCGCTAAAATCAGTTTTTTGCAAATATCTCGCTAACGCAAACTTTTACAGAAAAATTTTCCTCGACAGTTTTGTAACACAGAAAATTTCCTATTTAAAGATGTAAAAAATGTTTTTGTGTAGCTTATAGTTTAGGAGATAACCCAATTTAAAAAGTTGTGCATATTAAAATATCTTACTTTTAAAATTGCGAATACTCTTTAACGAGGAGTCGTATAAAAAAACTTAAAAAACCGTTCAAAAGATAATTGGATTCCGTATTAAATTTTTCTTAGAGCCAATCATGGTCTAAAAGATATTCTTCAAAAACCGTTAAGGTTTCGAAAATACTGGTTTTTGAAGGATATCTCTGAAACGGTAAGTCATACGATAAAAAGCAACAGCATCAGTTTTGTAGAGAATCACAAGATCTACAAAAAATAAGCCATATGTGTACACATTGAAGTGACCGTTTAGAAGTTATTCAATAAAAACCGATTTTTTTGCCATTTAAAGGTTTTTTTTTTGATTATCTTCTAAACGGGTTCTTCAATGTGTGCACATATGGCTTATTTTTTGTAGATCTTATGATTCTCTATAAAATTGATGCCATTGCTTTTTGTCGTATGACTTACCGTTTCAGAGATATCCTTCAAAAACCAGTATTTTCGAAACCTTAACGGTTTTTGAAGAATATCTTTTTTTTTTTTTTGAATAACTTTTTATTCGCACAACGGACTTCAATGGACTTTTTACACATTATTCAACATGCTTTAATAAAGACAATTCCGGTGAAAAAAATGCACTTGGAATTTTTTCGCACAGCAGCTCTTTTTTCGTTTTATTTTCCTGGGCTACAGTGAATGTTGGTTCACCTTATCTTTTTAATTTGACGTGGCATCACCAATTTTTCCAAAGGATGCAATTTATTCCTATCCTTTTACATGTCGTCGCCCGAGTTCTCATTTGCCCCATACGCATATTTGTTAAAAAAACAAAAGCAAATAACTTGCGTTTGTTTCGACAAAAGATATGTTATTTTGCTTTTTTAACGAATATGCATATGGGGCAAAAGAGAACTCAGACGACGATGTGTTCCAAATCTCATAAAATAAGAAATTTTTTTTTTCAGGGGCGAAAATTATTTGTCCTGGCACTCTGTACACATGTATCAAATCTCATACATGTGCGTTAAATATTTTTGCAGAGATATGATGAGGTGATTTTTGTGGGGGCGTCATATCTTCATTTTTTCTAGTACACATTATTTATCTTGGTCCTTTTTACATGTATGCCAAACCTCATCTTGCATTTATAGTTCTTAATGTCTGAGTAAAATTTAGTTTGATTATCTCTAAAAACGCTGTCAGTAATGCGTTTTCAAGCCTTTGCTTATATAGGAGGTGTCACGCCCTCTTGTCTAAATTCGCCCAATTTTTTCTCAGAGCTTGCGCCTACAATTCGTAGTATTTATGTGTATTTCGGTTGCATTGTCGTGTACGGGCGGTAGGCGTGTCCGTTGACTGATTTCGCTCATTTTCAATCCTACGAACTTACTTTGACAAAGAAGGTAGTATACCAAATTTCATTAAATTACATATCTTGCTCAGTTTTCCCAGAAAATATATTTCCTCGCACAGCCAGCCTGCCAGCCAGACAGACGGACATGGCTATATCGACTCAGGAGGTGACGCTAATCAAGAATATATATACTTATCCATATCTGCCACGCCTCCTTTTCTGCGTTACAAATGGAAGGACACAGTGAATATACATGGGTGTAGGGTATAAATATATACAATTAGCTAAAAGTTTTTCATAAGGGAATTTTTTCCTAAACGTTAGGGTGATCCATGAAATTTTTTTTGTAAAAGATGTCAGAAAATCAGTTTTTCAACTATACTGCTCAGGGGTACATTTAAGATTCCGACCATTTTTTTCTTACACTAGAAATTCTCTTGGACCTCCCAGCAGCTTCGTAACCTTAACGTTTACACCCTGTATGTACATACATACTTATATTGCTGAATTTACACATACGCATAATTTCCACAAACGAATATCAAGATCATCTCATAAAGTGACGACGATGAATAGAATATACCCGCCACGCGCAAGAAATGAAAGAACCAAGGAAATAAAACCAAAGTAGTTCGTCAATTAAATGTTGACATAAACGTTTTTAATAAGCTAGATGATTATCTTGGACACCTTTCTAATTACTTATAATGACAGGGAGTGCAAAGTATAACGAACGAATAAATTAAGTTAATGTCTTTGTTCATAAATTAACTATTTGTAAGTTATTTTTTTTTAACTTATTTTCTACGCATACTACCGCATACATTTTCTCAAGAAAACAAATAGTTGAACTTCGTATTCTCGTTTCAAAAATAAAAGTTTTCAATATTTTTTTTTTTTTTTATAAATAAAGGCTTAACCCTTTGTTGTGTAGACATAAGTAACATTATTGACATCCTTTTCTAAAAGAAAAAAAAAAAAAAATAAAAATAATCAACTCAAATAATGAATTGTTGTTATTGCTCTTATTTGGCAAAAAAAAAAAAAAAAAAAAATTACTCACTTTGCTCACTGCAACAATGAAAAATTACAAAACGTACGTTGTCAGCTGCAAAAAAAAACCGAGTCGCTCTTTAAGCCAACATTGAACTAAGCGTTCAGTCGCAAAAGGTCTTTCGTCGAAGACACTTGATTTTTATTTCAACAAATTCGGAGTGGCGCGCTAGTGTAAAAACATAAATTCATCTGGTTACAAATGGTAAAAAAAAAAAAAATACAAAAAGTTTGCAAATACTGCACGAAAATACTAAACTTAAAAAAAAAATAAAGAAAAATTGGAGCAATAAAACAAAAGACTTTGGACACGAACTTGATGCGTTAAAGCAAAGCAAAGCGATTAATTGATTGTGTTTTTTCGTGAATTTTTGGCGTATCCCTTCTAAAGTGTTATAAACAAATTAAAATTATCTACGATTACATATATTTACATATATATAAAAGTAGATACGTATGATTTATTCCTTTATATGTGTACATAAAGTGCCTGCTTACATTTGTATTGTACTTACATATGAATGAATGAATTGAATATTGTGTAACCGTTTTTGTTATTAAAGAAGAAGAAGTAAAAGAAGAAGAAAGAAAAAAAAAAATTCGAAAAAAACTTTGAACAAAAAGTATTTCGTTATTTAGCCATGTTGTTTAAGCCAATATTGCGGTGAGTGCTAAAGTGGTTTTGTTTACATTTCTCTCAGAGTGCACTCACTGTATAGGAAAAGGAGTACTACTTTTTTCACTAAATTTCGTACTATTGCAGTTAAGTCTACTACAAGTAGGTATTTAGTACGGGCACACCAACTTCAGCTCCATTTCGAAAACAACCAACTCGCGCAGCAGTCTCTGTCGAGTATTTGCACTCGAAAATCTGTTTCCTACACTTGTGGCATCATAGCAGAGTAATGTAATAAAACTTTACTTGTTTTATTTGTTCATTTATTGTTGCTGCTGCTACGACTGCGCACATGCAACATGTTTACCTTTTTGTTTTTTTATAAGTTCATTTTATAAGTGATTTTTGTAATTTTTCTCTTTTGCCTTGTTTTTTTTTTCAATTACATAATTGTTTTTCTTGCAACTTTTTTTTAATATTTGCAAATATTGTTAATTACAAGTACCAACGTAGGGGGAACTATTTAATTTTATTTATATTTGTTGCCACATTGAAGATGCGCAATAGACGACAACGACTTTTGCTAATTAGCAAAACGTCAGAGGTTTTGTTTTTTTTTTCCATAACATTCTCGTTATTAACCCTATTTAATATTTACATGTACATATGTACATATATATATATATGCACAACAAGATTAATATACCGGTTCTTTATTTACTTCACACTAAACAATAGTTGGCAAAATATTTTTAATTTTTGTTTTTTATTAACTGTGCAAAATTTTGTAGTTTTTAATTTGTATTTAGTTTGTATATGCATGGCTTATTCTAGCCGAATTTTACAATCAAGTTTTAAAGTTTTTTTCCATAATTAAAGAAATCTATTCAGTCGTCAAATAAATGAATCTGTTGCAAATTGTTTATAACTCGAACATTTCGTGGTAATTGACAATTTCGTAAGATTTGTAGCAATTATCATTAGGTCAAATGTAGAGAGTTTCTGTACGAAATTAATACCCACTAAAATGTTATGTTATGTTATTTGAACCAAAAAATGTAGACATTAACCCTTCGGAGCAACATTTTTTTTTATTGATTTTTATATTCAGTGGCCATTTTTCTGTTTTTCTGATGTCATATTCAAATGGTTATAACTTTTCAACCTTCAAGCAGGCACGTGGCTTTTTGTAACGAAAGCAATCGCCTTAAAGACGGCGAGAGATTTTAGAAATTTTTCGAACTTAATACACCAAATAATTAAAGAATGTTTTTTTTTTTTTCATACACTGAGAAAAGAGTATGTTTCCCTCACAGAAATATATTTGAATGGACATTCTTAAATATATTTGTTAATAATTAACAAATTTCGGTAAATATTAATATGGACCTTAATTGGACCTTGAAATTTAGTTTGATGAAATGTGAATGTGCAGGTTGAATATTTGCCATAACTTAAAATAAAGACCATGTCTGGAATTCGAATGTACTAAAAAAAAATATATTAAAAAAAAACTTTCTTGTCACGGATTCGAACATACTCCCCTAGGTTATCAGTCAAACATCTTATACATTCAGCTAACTCTATCAACAGTAATTTCAAGCAAAAAGCCACACAAAAAATTCAACAAGTATTGAAAAACTTTAAAAACAGACTGACAACTTATTTTAAATAAGTATTAAAAACAATCAATACTTGTTGAATTTTTTGTTTGACTTTTTGTTTAAAATTAATTTAAAATTATAATCAATACAAATGTAGACAGAGTTGGCTGAGTGTATAAGATGTTTGACTGATAACCTGGTGGAGTATGTTCGAACCCCAGACAAGAAAGTTTTTTTTTTTTTTTCTTTTTAATTAATTATTTTATTAGATTTACTTTGATTGACTTTGTGATTCGTTTTTCGTATATGTAGAATATCTTAAGGTATAATATAGTTCTGATTGTTAAGCTATAAGATTCAGTAACTTACATTCGGTCATTGCGTCCAGACGCGCGGTACAGCTCCAATTTGCTATGTAAGGATTCCCTTTTACGATTGCAATGAACCAAGGTTACAAATGTAGCTGGTAAATACTTATATGGTAGCATCTTACAAAGAACAAAATGCTCTGAAGGAATGAGTTCGATACCCACACAGACAGGATTTATTTATATTTTTTTTTTAATTGTTTTGCAACTTGGCGAGTGCATTTAAATTTCCAAGAAGAGTTTTTTTTTTTTTAATTTATAACAAATATTATATTATGTTATATATATTGTATAATTGTTGTCATGTTAGCTCTTAATTAATAAAAAGATTAATAACAATATTAGTCTATAGGTTCAAACATATATTTGGTAAATATTAACAAATATACGATTGAACCAATAAAATTGCTCAAATATGCCGCTCATTAAATAATATCAAATATTCGATTAGCCTGTATCATATATATTATTTGTTAATTATTACCAAATTTTAATGTATTTGATCATACTGTTTTCTCGGTGTATAATTTAAACAATTATTTTTCAGTCAGGAAAGTAGTTAAATGTAGATAAATACTTTAATCCTATTAATTGGTATAAATAGACAGTGTATTTTCATCACCTAAGGTCGAGTTTCTGTAAAACCGGTTTAAAAGTTATTTCGAATTGCTTCAAAAATACGTTACTTTTGAGGATTTTAGCTAAAAAAAACAACAATTTTTGATCGATAATAAGCTAGAGGTATTTTTTTAAATACCTCGAATGAAGGCGAAAAACTTGAAGTATCGCACGACTTATTCCGTACATTTTTGAAATCTTAATAAAATATATACCGTGATTTTGCTTACTGTAAATTTGTGAAACTATATTTTAGAAATATGTGTCTTATTTTCCGAAAGTTACATATATTAAAAATATACCATGACATATTAAGCCATTGAATCCTGTTGACATGGGTACTTTTGACCTTTTTTTTCCAAAAACTGGGTTATAATTGGTTAGAATAAATGCTTAAAACTTAAGAAAATGCTTTAAAAATCCAATTTTAGCCATTGAATTTTTTTAAAGCACCATTTGGTGAAATATTAATGAATGAAAATTTTTTTCTGAAGAAATATTCTTCATTCCCTCAAATAAAGACCACGTCTGGCTCAATAAACAACACTTTAATTTCGAACGAAAGCGTATTAATACTAAATTAACTTTGTTGATTGCCAATAAATATTTTTCAAAATATTCAATTTCGTAAATTTTACTCATTGTATCAAGTTATGCTGTTTCGCCATTTGGAATTCCGCCGGCAATATTTCGGAAAACCCCGTCATTAAACTGAAATACGTTTTCTGTTGCATAAAAGCGTACATTTTTTTTTTCAACTTTTTTTTTTTATTTTTATTGCTTAAAATAAATTTTGTGGATTTTATTAATTGTTTCACAATGTGCGAAATCCCTGATTTAAGTTTAATATTATTCACAACATAAATCATGTACCTATACATCATTAATTAAACACATATTTGCATATACTTACATGAATAATTGTACTATAACTTATAATGATATAGTCGTAAATGTACAGATCTAATAACATAATCGTAAAAACTTAAATGTCAGTATTTATTTATTAAAGATAAATCGGCACATGTTCCGAGGTAAACAATTTCCACAAACGCCAACTTTACAAAGTGTTAAATTATTAGATAAATACGAGTAAGTTGAACTGACTACATTACTAAGTACCACTATAAATTTCATTAGCATGTAAAAGTATACTCGTTCGTGTTTGTATGAAGAAATATTTCCCTGAGCTATGATCATCTCCTTATTCCAATTATTGTTTTTTATTTCCAATAATAACTCTGCGAAATTTTGGGTTTCTAGTTCAGCTGGGACAGATTGGTGGGACATTTCGCCATCAAATAAAAACCTAAAAAATCTGGAGTCATTTTTTTTTATGCATGTCTGGATTTGCCACCATCTACCATTGAAATTCGAAAAAATGTCATTTAACGACCACCCTTATATAAGGACTATCCCAGAAAAATTTGATACTTTGGTTTTCATCAGTAAAAAAATACCCAACGCATATACATACATAACCTTAAAACTATTAACAAATACTTATTTTCTTTAAAAGTAATTTACTTTTTTCTTAAGGCCCTTCATTAAGTTTAGTATAGCTTCGTCGATAGTACCGAACAACTTTTGTCACTTATTTCTGAAATCTTGTAAATTTTTTGCATTATTTTTTACTCTTCCGAAGATCTGATTTCATTAGAACCCAATAAGTATCTCTCAATAGGTCGAAGCTCTGGGCAGTTAGGTGGATTCGAATTTTTGAGAAAAAAAATGTACATCATTGCTATTGTATCATTCTGTGGTGGCTCTAGAGTAGTGAGGGGTTGCTTAATTAGGCCAGAACATTACAATATCACCGTGCCCAAGAATAAATGGCAAAAGACGTTTTTCAAGGCATTCATCAATATAAAATTTTCGAGTTAATTGTGCCCTATGTTACAAAAAAGCGATGCTTTTCATCGAAATGGTCTGGTACTTTTTGAACTATGTAGGTCTTCAGCTTACTATTTTTCTTTAGTCTTTATATAGAAGATTTTGAGGTAGTTGCCCTGGTAGTCATATCTCGCACCGCAATGTTGGTATTCTGCTTTAAAAAGTGCTTCACTTTTTTCAACAACTGTGAGTCTATACTTGTTTTTCTAACTGTACCCTTTTTTCGCACAATAAGTTGAATTTTTGTATAATTCAAAATAGCCTGTTTGACAGCGAGTTTTGATGCACCTGTTTTTTAAAGCTATAGCTATATTAATTCTGTTTTTCGGTAAGTGGACGAAATGGCTTCGCGCCATTTTTCTTGATTGCTACACATCTTCATTGTTTGAAGTGTGTTCAGCAAGTGTTATATGTTTTTATACCCTACACCCAGGGTATATTCACTTTGTCCTTCCATTTGTAAAGCAGAAAAGGAGGCGTGGCAGATATAGAAAAGTATATATATTCTTGATCAGCGTCACCTCCTCAGTCGATATAGTCATGTCCGTCTGTCTGGATGGCTGGCTGGTTGTGCGTGGAAATACATTTTCTTGGAAAACTTATCAAGAAAATTCAATGAAATTTGGTACACTGCCTCCGTCGTCAAAGTTAGCTAGTGAAATTGAAAATGAGCAAAATCGGTCAACGGACACGCCTACCGATCATACAAAAAATTTAACTTTAGGAGAATTTTTCACGACAATGCAACCGAAATATACATAAATACTACGAATTGTAATTTTTTGAGATAATCGAATTAAATTTTACTCAGACATTAAAAACTTTAAATGCAAGCTCTGAGCAAAAAATGGATGAACTCGGACAAGAAGGCGTGGCGCCTCCCATATAAGCAAAAGTTTCAAAATGCTATACTGAAAGAGTTTTTTGAGATAATCCAACTAAATTTCACTCAAATACTAAAAACTATAAATGCACGCTCTGAGCAAAAAGTGGGTGAACTCGGACAAGAGGTCGTGGCACCTCCCAGTGTAGGGTATTTAATGTTTGGCCAGGCCAAAGGTTACACCCTTACTAGTTTATATTGCTTTCAAAAATGCAATTATTTTTCAAAAAATATTCAAATAAATATAACAACGAAAGTTAACTGGAAAAATGTTTGTGCATACTTTTAGGCTGTACAAAAAGCATATGAAAATTATAAAAGTTCAAAGTCTTTTCGACATATAAAAGTATGCTGGAAAAAAAAAATGAAATTTAAAAAAATTCAGAAACATTTGAAAAAAAATTATGACTGATTTTTACGTAAATACCACGATCAAGAAAAGTATATCAAAAATATATCAAAATGATATCCAAAATTTGTCAGTGACATACTTAATTTTGATAAAAAAAGGATATCACAGTGATATACGGAATGTAACGCTTTGCGTATATCAAAATGATATCAAAAAAAGATATCAAAATAATCTCAAAAAATTATATCAAAATGATATACAAAATTTGTATATCAGCAGCTGATACATTTTTGATATCATTTCAGATACAATAGGGGTTATCGGGAATCAAGATTCCCGGGGAATTTTCTCGGACTGCCGTGCGTTCTCTATTGCAGTTTTAGAAAATTCCCCGGGAATCTTGATTCACGATAACCCCCAATGACAAGAAATTAACAAAGTTTCTTGATCGGGACGGTATATTCAGATTTAAATTTAAAGTAAACGGGGATGAACGGTTGTGAATTTTCCCTCTTAAAATATGGAATCTGTGCGCAAGTCTCGTCTTTTTTTTCTGCTCTAAGGAAATTTAGCATTCCATTCCAAAATTCTCTTTATTCATGTTTCGGTTGAATTAAAATTCATTATTTATCAATTTAGAGACTTAGCTTATAAGCTATTACAACTACGAAAGATAGTTATTAGCTTTAACAATACTAGACTATAATTTCTTTGGATAAAATATACCCTTTAGAATAAATAGACTTGTTATATTACAAAAACAAACATTTTCCGGTTTTTAATGTTTGAAAATTTTTTCTTATAACTTTTAAAATAACTTAAAAAGCGTTTTTCTCAAAACATCAAAAATGTAGATGTGTAGTTGTAGTTTTGACCCGACGATTTGCAAGCATGTTGAATCATTCCATTCGAACAATAATTTAATGAAAACTTTGTGAGCCAGTGTTATATAAAAAAACTTTATTAAGATATTTCCTTATTAACCCAACCCGTACTGTATTGACTGATTTGCATAATTCTTTTTAATTTAATTTTTTTTTTACTGTCTGGTACTGGCTAAGGAATGCATCTTTGCAAGTTTTCTGTAAACATGATGTTGTAAGCCAAGCTTTTTAGTGCGCTGTTATTAGGTTTGCTATTATTATACACTTTTTATAAACTTTTTTTATTTCTGCTATGCTTTTCCCAGATACTCGCTCGCTTTGTATGAGTGTTAATTGCGTCTTGCGGCTCGTTATCGCTTTGTATCACCGCTGCGCTACTCCGTACTATGACGTTTTTAGTCTCAATTTCGATTTCAGTTCGGTATGTAGCTATTGAATTGGTGGTGTTGCACATAGGTACACAACTGCCGACCGATCAAGCTCAATTGGAACCAGTTGGTAACCTTGGATGTTTCATTTTAGTGTTGTTTAAGCATTATTTAGATATGCATTTGCTTATTGGTACACTAGCAGTATATGGTATTGCGATTGATAAATTCATAAATTCACGTGTATGAGGCAATTGCTTTGCAGCAGTTACGTCAATTATATAATAGAAACAACGTGAAGAGATGATCATTATTATGCATTGTTAACTGGTTGGTTAATACGCGTACTCGTACCTAAGTGGCAGGTTGCTTGGTTTCACAAAAATACATGGGCTTTATGTTAATAAGAACTTAAGAATATTCTTGAACCTATTACCATATTAATGTATTTTTTTATTTGCAATAGCGGCAACTTTATCGCTTCATAAATCATTTCATCCTAATATACTGGAAATGCTTTACCAATCGAATAAGAGCGACCTCGGATTATTTGAATTGGGAAGTTTCCTTGGAATCGAATTTTTGTTTTGAATATATTCTAGTAAACTACTTATTATTATTTGCACGTTTTCTTCACGACCGCTGCTGCTGTATCGCTCCTTTTGGATAAATAAATTTTTACTTTGTGCGTCATTGGAGAAGATCAAAATTTTAAGTTTTAGCCAAAAAACAAAATGCTGTTTATCTTTTTTTTAATAGCGATTTGTTTTTAAATTCGGATGGCACCATCCGTAAATTTTTTATAAGTTGAATTTTTATTCTTTATGCAAATTCGTATTTTTATTTAACTAGTTTTTTAATCGCATAATGTGAAATTCATCTTAAAGTCTGAGTGTTGCCAAAAATTTAATGTCCTCAACTTTGCGTGAAAGTTTTGGAATCTGATTAGTTTTGTTAGTAAATATATCTTTTCGAAGTATAGATATCGATACATCCAACGTATAAGTTAAATAAATGAAATGAAATGAAGTCTGCGCATTAGACTCCATCTTGTGTCAAACTTTGGTATCTCTACCTCTAATTTGAAGTATATTTTAGTGAAAAACACTGTCCCGTTGATAACTTGAGTTACCAACTTTTATGATGTGCGTATCGATATGTACCAGACCGATTCAAAAAAAAAAAAAAAAAAATAAAAAATTTTTGAAAATACCACGATGATGCCCAAAATCCGAAATATGTGTTGTGTCAAAAGAGTTAGCTAAAATTTTTTTAAATTTTTTTGAAGGTCATTTAGAGGTCGCGCAACGTCGATTTATGCAAAATCTTGGCTTGATGTGGTTCTTATTTTATTACGATCTCAAAAATGCTCGGAATGAGTAGAACGATATATCAAATTTTTCATCTTAAATCAAAGTTTATAACGCAAAAATATTATTTGTAACCTAAAATCAGCCACATATTGTTTTTTTAGCTTAAATACCCATAAAAACGTATGCTATATATATTTCTGCCCTAGGCAAAACTAATGTCAATAGCTAAAATCTGGCAACATCATAATAAAATTTGATATTTTTTAGCATAAACGTACTCAGAACGTTTTGACGTACGACCATCATTTGCGTTGCTTACAGTGACTTGAAAAAATCAATTTGGCAAAAAATGGAATTGACTCGTGAACATTTTCGTGCGATCATTTTTCACAACTTTCGACGTGGATTATCACGACAAGAGTGCATCGATGAACTTAAATCTTTGTATGGCGATGAAGCACCTAAAGCACTAAGAAAAACTGGTTTAATGAATTCAATCGTGGCCGAGGCTCGCTCAAAGACGAATTCCGTGAAGGTCGTCCAAAAACGGCCGTTGTGCCAGAGAATATTGATGCCGTGCGTGAACTGATAATGCAAGATCGTCATGTTACATACCGTGAGATAGAAGCATCCTTGGGCATTAGTTGCACTCCAATACATTAGATTTTGCATGAACACTTAGTTGTAAAAAAGTTTGTTCTCGTTGGAAACCCCATAATTTATCAATCGCTTAAATTATCAATGGAAAAATTAATTTTCTTAACTCACTGTAAACAAAACGTTGTGAGTACGTTTATGCTAAAAAATGCCAAACTTTATTATGGTGTTGCCAGAATTACATAAAAACGTTGTGAGTAAGTTTATGCTAAAAAATGTCAAACTTTATTATGGTGTTGCCAGATTTAAGCTATTGACATTAGTGTTGCCTAGGCTACAAATATATATAGCAGCCCACGTATATGTTAACTCAAAATATTCATTTTGGATAACTTGTTGTTCCAAGGTCACCATGAAATTGCGCAAAGACCAATTTAGAATAGTCAAGAACATTTTAACCCATCATATCCTGTTCTTGTCGGTTTTTTTTTTCAAAAAATATGAGTTGTAATAAGTTGAAATGTTCCACTAAAACATTTTAGGGAAAATTTCATGAAAGACCCATAAGACCAGCATCTAATGGGTTAAAGTGTTCTAGAAAATTGTTCCTTGCGTGATTTCATGATGACTTTGGAACAACAAGTTCTATCCAAAATAAAGATTAAGAGTATTACAGTGGGGTGGAATTTGGAAAATACGTTTTTTGAGGGTATTTTAGTTAAGAAAATAATATGTGGTATGATTAAAGGTTTTTTTTATATACCTTGATTCAAACTGAAAAATTTTATATATTTATCTTTCGGCTAATTTCGAGTATTTTTGAGATCGCATTTGGAAAAAATCTCAGCTCGCTTTTTTGACACCCTCTTTCAGATTTTTAGGGGTTATTGTGGTGTACTTTCCGAAATTCAAGAATATTCTATGTAGGGATTGCATTAATCAAAGTCGGTTGCATTGCATCAAATAAATATCTTGACATAAGCTTTTCCTATGTAGGATGTGACATACATATGTTCAGATTTTTCGAAATCCATTTACTTTTTCTGTGCAGTTTTTGCTTACATGGCTAGAGTTCACCTTTTTTTCAGAGCTAGCGCATTATTAGTCTAGAGATAACCAGAATATTTCTAAGCATCTAAAAGAAATTTAGCTGCATTTTCTTAAGCAACGCTCTTAGCATTCCGTTTAGAAAATTGGAAATGATAACCAAAATTAGTCTTGGTCTTGGTAATTTTTCGAGACCAAGACGCTGATATACTTTCAAGACCAATATCAAGACTGCTTTCGTCTTGGTCATGATGATCATCAAGACCAAGACTTCAATTTGAAATTTGCTACTTAAAAAACTAACTGCTTTGTAAAAATAAGGTTTGAAAATTTTGAATACTCAACAATCTTTAGAAATTTTTTCAAAACTAATACTAAGATCGAGACTAAGACTCAATGTCCAAGATCAAGACCAAGCCTACTATGGTTTTTACCCAAACGTTAGGAGTTTGATATTTAAATCAATACAAGCAAAAATACACCAAAACTTCCAATTTTTGGTTTTGAATCTATTCAAAACAGTTTTTAATTATGTAGGGGAATGTCGTATAGGTTGGGACGCCGTATAAGTTGGAACGCCGTATAAGTTGGGACAGCCGTTTTTCTTGAATTTCCGATACTGGCGACACCTATGTTTCAACTGTCGAAGTAAAGTCTGTTTATAACTTAACGTTTCATGTGCAAAAGATCGAAGAACTCTTGTTGATTATATCCATTCCAAACAAAGAGTAAATTGTCATATCAAAAAGATATTTTCGATAGTTTCTGCGTGTTCGTAATTTGTCGAATTTAAACCAATTGTTTCATGTAAGTGTGTTCAATGTGTCTTGTATTCAGTGTATTTTGATTCCGTGAAAGAGAAATTGAAATGTATTGTTGTGGAAAATATTATTTTTTGGCTTTCACGAAATGGCAACTTTGTGAAGGTTGGGACACTTATGTCGTATATGTTGGGACAGCACTTTTTTTTATTCCAAGGCATTGCGATACCATTTAAATTATATTTTTGCAATATTTGATGAATGCAATTGTATTTATAATAATTAAAAAGCATTTATTAATGAATTTTTGAAGATTATGACGCATTTATGTGCCATGAGTTTGGCATGTTCACTAACGCACGAAAAACCGATCGTGGAATTACTGATTTCAATGCATTGGTCGCAGATATCAAGGAAATAAAATTGGCTAAGGCACTCCATCCACCAGAAAAGCTTATAAAATCCCAAAAAGCAGTTTGGCGAGGTATACCCAAAAACTGAATGATAAAATTAAAGACATTTCAACCATTGATGACGATGAATTGTTAAAGCTGGTTAAAAGAGTTGCTTCGCACGCCAATCCGTTGATGGTATCATGTGTCTCGCACAAAAAGTACCTTAAATATAAAATATGCGGAACAATTTCTTCACCTGTACAAACTGCGAATCATATTAGGCGGAATGATATATTTTTACCCAAATTGTTTCTTTGAAACATGACATTTCAATAAATGTTCTAATAAAAATAATATCATGCAGATTAACTTAACTTTTTGGTTCACTTTGTGATTTTTGAAAGTGTCCCAACTTATACGGTAAATTTTTTTTCGCCAAAAAAAAGATGTCTTCATTAAAATGGCTATAACTTTTGACTTCATCACGATGTCAAAAACCTTTCTATAAAAAAGTTGTAGCCGGTGAACATACCTTTTTATTGGTTTATTTAAATTTACAATTTTTTCATCCGTTTCAAAACCACTGACCAAAAACAAAACCCGTCCCAACCTATACGACATTCCCCTATTTGTCTGAACACACGGTGTAAAGGAATAAATAACTTAATTAACCGCCCTCAATCGACCTTGCTCCCGGGCTTTCAAGTCGTATTTTTCCTGAAATACGGTCTTATGCCGGAAATTAGGAGATAGTTCTGTAATAGGTTCAATCAGAAGACCAGCTCAACAATCAGGAGTCTACTGAAAAAAATAGCGGAGCTAGCTGCTTTTCTAATCATGCCTGTGCACATGTGAAAAGATGATGTTTGTCTCAATTACTAAATTGTACTTTTATAGTGCTATAGAGTATTAAAACTTCAAACTTAAGTATGTAGTGCACTTAATTTATTTATTTTTTTTTTTTTATTTGAGTAAGGCAATTATAAATTTTTCATTTATGTAAACTACGGAATGACCCTACATTTAACTATTTTTTATTTTAGTTTAGTTTTTTGCAATTTTAGATTATGTATGTTTGGATAGTTTTATGCCTCGTTTTAAAAGCAAATTACTTTAGTTTTAATCACTTTGTAATTTGTTTTAACAAATTTTTTTTTTCTTTTCTAAATTGGCCTTGGAATCAATTATATAATAGGTGGATTTGTTATTTTTTCATACACATGAGTTTCTGTAGTTTGGTTTTCGACATATCTTGACCTAAACGTTAAAAACACATTCCCATCTTTCCCATATTTTTTTCACTGAAATATCTAACCTAAAAGATTATAAATGTTTAATTTACCTTTAGGTAAAGATATCTCAAAAACCAAACGTGGTAGAGCAATTTTGGGAATGATTCTCTTCTTTTCCGTTTGCTGTGTTTGAACCGCTTGGGAAAAAATAAACTATGCAACAAAAAAATTGTGTGAAAGTGATTATCTTTTTCATGTAACTCAGTGGTGTATTTGTACAATATTATTTGTATATTGTATAATATTTTTGTTACATACATTTTTATTGCATTTTTTAGTTCATTTAAGTCAAAAAAAAGTTTGACATATCATTCAATTCATCATTTTTCTGAAAAAGGTTGTTTGATTTTCAATGCGAGTTTGCAATGTATGTAATTGTATACGGAAAAATGTGTTGCATGCCTTTAGGGATACAGAATTTTAGTTCATTTTCTATGGGGGGAAGGAGTAATCGTTGTCGTATCACGCCCATTTTCGTAATTTTTCTTAACTAGCTATAACTTATTAACCTTTAACAACCCACTGGTTCCGCCAGGAACCAACTAACTAAAATCAAAATTTCATGAAACAAATTTCTTTTAAACTTCCCGCTGTAACTTCAAAAATGTATGTTGATCCAAGAGCCACCGTTTGCGTCGATGGCCGCTTGAAACCAAATTCATTTGACAGCTGTATATTCAGAAGAGAGATACAATCTCGAGAAAAAACAGTTTTGTAAAATTCCGTACTTTAAAAAAAGTATTTTTGTGGTAAATTCACTTATTTCAGAGATGGAAAACATATTTCCTTGACCGTTAAATGGTCTAGAAGCTATTGTGAGTTAAAAAAAAAAAATGTTTGATTGTACTTTAGGAGATTGTTTTGAATTTATGGTTGGTTCCTTGCGGAACCGTCAGGCACCCGGAGTTCGAAATTCATAAATATATATTTATTTTACGAAATGACTTCGTTCGCCCGTTCCCGATACCCTTTAAAAATGTATGTACTCAATCTCATCCATATCTGTTACACAGCCTCAGAAGATCTTTTTTTATATCGCTTTATTGGACATTTTTCCAGCGGATGTTATTCGTCCCGGTGCCACGATTTTTTAATATTCCGGGCGATGCCTGCAATCTCACTTGAAAGAATGCCTTCAAAAGCAAAAAATCATGCGAATCGGATAACTGATATGGGCTTATGGGATTTTCGAAGAACCCGGACGAAGCCGAAAGTATTTCGAAATGAAATGTATCCTAAAAACTTACCAGGCAAATTATCTGCTAACGAAAAAAAATCATGCGAATCGGACAATCGGTTCTCGAGTTATGGAGACACAGACAGACACAATACAGACGTTGTATTTTATATAGTAGTATGATGATTTTGGAATGACATTGTTGTACTGATATGAATTTAATTTCGCCTGAACAACGATGGATATTAACCAGAATATATCAAGGAAGGAAATCCGCGATGCAACAATCCGAATTGATTATTCCACACAATATTCCTCCTTTTTATGTGGTTTTATTTAATATTTGTCTGGAAAAGTTCTTTGTTACAAAATTCATATTTTGATGTCCGGGTGCCTAGTGGTTCCGCTAGGAACCAACCAAGTTTTTTTTTTACCTAGTTCTGGTAAATGTCACCTATGCTCAAAGTCGTAGAACGAAAGTTGTCCAGAATCGCAAATTTTAAATGATACGTGTACATTTTTTTCAGCTCATTTAATAAAAATCAGGCTTTTAAGAGTTAGGCAATCGAAATTTCATTATTATAGGATCGCTCCTGGATGTTTATATTTACTATCTCCTAATTAATGATTTCACTAATTTTATTCCTTATTTCCCATCCCACTATCCAGTGGCTTAGTGCTTCACAAAGAGGCCCAAGACTAACCCCTTCATGTTAATGCAATATATGTGTGATGTAAATAGGGTCCACTAGATTGGAAACCATTAAAACAGGTTATCATCAATATTCAAAATTCATTTAGAAATACCCTAAATGCCATAATTACAGGCTTATATGGGGGACTTTTTTTGTTTGGTTATCATGTTGAATTCGATACATCCAACGTAAAAGTTGGTAACTCAAGTTACCAACTTTATACGGGACACCGTTTTTCAAAATCTACACATTTGGTTCCATCTTGTGTCAAATTTTGGAACCTTTAGCTTAAAATTTGAAGGCCTGGGAGCAATTTTTGAAGTCACAACCTAAATTTCTTTTATATAGGATTTCATACAAAAAAAAAAAAAGTTAAAATACAAAAATGCTCATAACTAAAAACTACGATTTTCGAGTTACCAACTTTTACGTTGGACGTATCGAATTCTACATCTAGTTAATAAGTTTCACTACCTTGCGCGTTTTGGAAAAATGTTAGATTTGGAATAAAGAGAATGATTTGATTAGAAGTATAAAATGTTTTGTACCCAATTATATATAATTTTTTTTTCTTGTATTACTTTAAAGCTTCATGTATAGCAAACTAAGGTGATAAAAAATTTACACGATTCGCACACCCACAAATCTTTCATCATGGCTGCCGTTGAAGTGCGGAACGGATACAAGTATTATGGAAGCAAAAAGCATCCAAAGATAGTTCTGAATTATTTAAATATGAACGTGATGCGTGGATCGATGTGAGTTGAATATTAATGATTTTGCTGTATCATTAAGTAAACATAAATTATATTTTACAAATCAACTAAAAGAAAAAAAAAAAAAACATTAACCTTCTTGTTTTCTTTTTTCTTTTTTTCAGTTATGGTCTCTTAGGAGCTTCTGGTTGTGGCAAAACAACTTTACTCTCATGCATTGTGGGACAGCGTCAATTTAATACTGGTGATGTTTCAGTTTTAGATATGAAACCTGGTATACCTGGAAGTGGTATACCTGGATCACGTGTCGGTTATATGCCTCAAGAAATCGCACTTGTTTCAGAGATGACCGTCAAGGAGACCATTTATTACTTTGGTCGTATTTATGGTTTATCAGATGATACAATACGTGAAAAATTCAAAATTCTACGAGATTTATTGCAATTACCTCCGCCAAAGCAATTGATAAAGAAATGCAGTGGAGGACAACAGCGTCGTGTGTCATTTGCATGCGCAATGATTCATGATCCTGAATTGCTAATTCTGGATGAGCCAACTGTTGGATTAGATCCGATGTTGCGTGAAAAGTTTGTGAAAAAATAAAAATTACAAAGAGTATGTTTGTGAAATAGGGTAGATTTGATGCAGATGACACAAAAGAAACTTTTAAATATTCTACAAAAAAAAACAATAGTTTAATAGTTTTTAGCAAAAATTCACAATACTTCAAGTTTATTTACAGAAAGATTTCAATTAATCTCATCTTCTGTAAGCTAACCCAATCTAAAAGCCTTTATATTTTCAAAAACATAATTACTCTAATTCACAAGTTACTGATGCATCTGATGCATTACGCACACCTATCCTCAATCAAACAAAAGTTTCATGAAAATGCCTAACACGGCATCTAATTCTAGATATTTCATAATTATGAAATCTGTTTCGAATGAAACCTTAGCAGATCGTTTTTTAAAATGAGGTCGAAAACGGTACATTTGAAAAAAAAGCAAAAGAAGCCAAGACCAAAATAGTCATTTTAGATATATTTGTCGGTGTTGAAATCTTGTCTCGGAATCCGTGCGTCCTCTCTATATAACCTCAAAAATCATGTTTTTGAACTTTTAGGTAAAATTATATCAAAAACCATACGTGAAAGAGCAATTTTGAGGCTGGAATCAGATACATCGAAACTGACTATGTTAGTTTTGGTTTGTTGGGTTTTTTTCAATTGTACCATTTTTCAACCTGATTTTAAAAAACAATCAGCTAAGGCTTCATTCGGAACAGATTTGTAACTATGAAATAGCTGGAATAAGATACAGTGGACCGTTTCATTAGGCATTTCCAAGAAACTTCCTTTTGATTTGGGATAGGTGTGTGCGTTTACTCATGTATATTTTATTAATATATCCCGTTTTTGCATAGAATTTGGGAGTTTTTAGTCGAGTCTACAAAGAATAGTAAAATGGCTGTGATTATTACAACACATTACATTGAAGAAGCAAAACAGGCCGATTGCGTGAGTATAATTTCAGATAATTCTCAATATTGCTAATTACAATTATCATTCTATTATAGATTGGACTAATGCGAAATGGTGTACTATTGGCTGAAGATACACCTTCCAATATAATGTTAAGATTTGAAACCAATTCTATTGAAGATGCTTTTCTGATATTAAGCCAGTCACAGGGTGACTCCGATGTAATCGTATCCAGTGAAGTTAATAAAAATAGACAACAATTACCTGCTATAATGCCTCAAGTTATCGAGGAAACTGACTCAAAAAGTATATCAACTGAAAAACCACCACTGAATCATGCCGATCAAGTTAATAAGCAAAGTACAATTGACGAAGATCGCAGTAAAGATAATAAAAAGAAAATATTTTTTACAACGAGAGGCAGAATTAAAGCTTTGATGACTAAAAATTTTGTACAGCTATTTAGGCAACCATCGTAAGTTGAAATAATTAAAAAAAAAAAATGAACCACGTTGCTAAAGTCTTCTTAAAGTGGGTTCATTACTTGCCCAATTATCATCTACCGAAGAAAATGTTTCTCAATTCCATATAATAACTTATAATTTAGTCCTTTGTATGTATGTGTATGTATTCTCCTTTAACTCCTAGGAGGAGCATAGGGTCAAAGTCCTTTGTATGGAGTTAAGATAACTTTACTTCAATGAATAATAACTTGGAAAGTGAGAATCAAATTGGAAAAGTTGAAAGGTAACGTTACATGAAGAAGATTATGGCTATCCGATGGCATTAAGAAAAATTAGTTCTCCCTTTTATTGTTATAGCGATATATCTTCAGATATGCCCTAAAACGGCAATTTTTGCAATTTTAAGCAAGCAAGAATATCCTGATGACTAAAGTTGGCAAAGCAAATAAATCACAGCATATACAT
Organism: Calliopum simillimum; assembly: GCA_951812925.1. Lineage (NCBI taxonomy): Eukaryota > Metazoa > Arthropoda > Insecta > Diptera > Lauxaniidae > Calliopum > Calliopum simillimum. The sequence goes on from OX638368.1 coordinate 123,020,565, forward strand.
ATACTGCATAACTTTATTGACTCAGGATTTACTCAAAAAACTAAGATGACAGAAAAATTATTATTTTTTTTTTTTTTGCAAATTCTTTAAAACGTGTAAACACCTCATAAACTCATAAAACTGTAAAAGTTCGTATTGATTTTGACAACTATTACGAAATTACGAGGTTTTCGAGGCATTTACACATTTTAAAGAATACCCTCATTATCTTCTCTTTACTTCAAATCACAATTTAAAAGATTTTTGTTTTGTACCCCGTAAACCTGTAAGTTTTCTTGTAAGAGAACTTAAAAAATTCTTATGGAATTTAGTTTACACGTGCCTCGTATATTTTCGAAGCGATTTGAGTAATGAGCTGTAAAATTTTTTCGTGGTATATTTTCTTTTTTTGTCAGCTGTTGCATAACTAGAGTTTACAGAAAATAATAAGGGTAGTACGAAGGTCAATATTGTTCAAATTGTTAAACAGTTGACCTACGCCCTCGCTTAGACGTTTGCTGAAGGTGCATTCCTGAAAACAAGCTCGTTAGCTTTTTGAAACTTGTGAATGCCTCGAAAACCTCGTAAACTTGAAAAAGTTTTAAAAATTAAAACTAATTTTGAAAATTTTAAAAGTTTTTGAGACATTTGCAAGTTTAATTGAATACCCTAAATGAGAACTATTACGAGCTTGCGACGATATCGAGGCATTTACAAGTTTCAAGGTATACCCTAAATATTGCACAAAACTTGTTAATCCCTCGTAACTCGTAAAAATATCAATTTTGTATTGTTTTTGACAATTCTTACGAGTTTTCATTTACATGTTTTATGGAATACCCTAAATGTAATACACTTTCGGTGCAGAGTGAGGAATAATTTTAAATATAAAATATAATAGTAAGGTTGAACGTCATCAATATACTAAAGAAATATTAAAATAATAATTTTTTTAAAATAATTTTCTTTTGCAGAGGAGTTATTTTCATGCTTTTGTTTCCAATTATACAACTTTCATGTTTCTATTTGGCTATTGGGAAAACGCCAAAAAATCTCAAGATAGGTGTCGTTAACAGTGAAGTGCAGGACTATAGAACATGTTTCGATAGTAATCTATTAACTGTATATACCCAAAATGATACATGTGAATTTAATAAAATATCTTGTCGGTATATAAATGAACTTGGTGATGGGATAGCTGAAAGAGTAAGTTGTAAATTATGAACAAAATAAAAAAAAAAATATTTAAAATCTTTAATATTATGCATTTCGTAGGTGTACTACAATAATACGGCGGATGCTTTAGGTGCTGCAAAACGCATCGAAACTCTTGGATACATATATTTTCCTTCAAATTTTTCAGAATCAATGAAAATGGTTCTAGAAGATGGTCGATTTGCAGATGATAGTGCTTTTGTTAATGCAGAACTGACAGTGCATATCGATATGACAGGTATGAAAATGCACAACACGGAAGAAAATAAGAACCACCATATTTATGTGTATTTTATTTTTTTTTTTTTTTGATTTTATATCCAAATTTATTTAGATCAACAAATTGCTTACTTTATTGAACGAAAATTACGTGATACATTTAATACGTTCCTCAAAAGTGTGCTAGCGGATTGTGATTTACCTGTTTCTTTGGGGAACTTACCGATACAGTTTCAGGATCCAGTGCATGGTTCTTTTGATATTGAATTTCAACAATATGTGGCACCAGGCGTAGTAATGACGTTCGTAAAACTTTTCACTTTTTTATACATGAACATATATATATTTCATAACTCGGTGTTACATCGTCAAATATTTCTGATTAAATTTTGTGTTTATAAGCAGAGGACATAATCGCAGCCGTAACAGTAACCATTATCCAAAATAACTTATTGGTTTTTCCAACTGTTATTGTAATCGTTACAGAAATTATGAATTTATCGAAAACCGATAACAGTTGATCTTTATTATTTTTCTGAATAACCGTATCGGTACCGATATAAGTATTTATACCGGTACCTTGTGTTATTAAACGATTGCATATAAATAATTTCTTTAATCAATATTATTTTTCTAGCATGGTTTTCTTTTTGGCTACATTAATGACAGCTGCAGTTTTTATATCTGAACGAATGGATGGAGTCTGGGATCGTACATTAGTTGCAGGTCTGGAAGCACAAAATGAATATCTTCGGATAAAAGTTCTAAACAATTATATTTTATTTATTTATTTTGTAGGTGTTTCAGCAACAGAAATGCTTTGGGCTCATCTACTGACACAATTTATTATAATGACTTTTCAGTCTTTTGAAGTTATTATGTACATTGGATTAGTTTTTGATACATATAACAAGGGCGATACGACAACGTTAATAGGCCTATTGACTTTGACCGCTTTTTGTGGCATGCTCTTTGGTATGTTTCAATATAGCCGATATATACTTTCAACAAAAGTTTGCGTTCTAAATTTTGCGTGTTTTCAAAAAGACAGTGACAGACAAAATTATTCTGAGTAATCAGGCCCATTTTCATCTCAATATCAGAGTATCTCAACAAGCTAAATTGTAGTTTGTAGTCTGAACAAAGTTGAAATTTTCAACCTGAAATTGATACTAAGAATGTTTATTTTCAGCAGGAAATGCCACACAGTTGGCGGCTGTATTGCTTGAAAAGTTTAAAATGAAACCTCTTGTTGAAAGATAGTTTTTTACAATAGAAATTTGTCTTTATGTTCTATAACTAATATTAAAAATGGATTTTTTTTAAGGATTACTCATTTCTGTGTACTGCAAGTCTCATACGGAAGCAAATTTTGTAGCAACTGGTGCATTTTATCCAATGATTATATTATGTGGTAATACTCATTTATAATATTATTATTGAATCATGAATCATATTTCTCATAAACTTTTTTTTTTTTTTTTTTTGTTACAGGATTACTGTGGCCTTTGGAAGGAATGCCAAAAACATTACAGGATATTGTTATGTTTTTCCCATTTACAATTCCCTCTATATCGGCGCGGAATATAATTGAAAAAGGCTGGTCTATAACAAATGGCCAAGTATACAATGGGTTTATAGTAATGACAGCATGGATTGTAATTTTCTTTACACTGTGTATTATCGGTATAAAAAGAAAAACATAACTTTTTAGGGTTTATAATAAGAACATTAGTACTTTTTTTATTTGGAATCAATCTCAATACACTTAAGTACAACTGTAATGAAATGGTACACTAAAGATATGACAGTTTATTCATAGTAATTTTGGGAATCAGTTAAAAAATATTTAATATCACTTAGAAAATCATTCATTTACAAATAGTTACCAATTTACTAATTGGATTTCTGGCATACTCCTATATTTATTTATTTAAATGATGTGCATTACTACCATACTTTATTTGAATTTCCTTAGATTAAGCATTATATTGCGATTTTAAAAATTACCTGCATTGACATCATCACGATCAGATACCTATATTTGTTATATTTTTTTTTTGTATATATAAATCTTTTATTATATGTGATTTAAAAATAAATGTTTTTAATATAATTTAGTTAAATATTGAAATAAAATTGGTCTCTGTTTTGCTTAGAATTTGTTTTTTTAGAGGTTTACATATATTTGTATGTATTAGAATGATTGAAAAAGGCCGTTTCATTTAAAAAACGGTCTTTATCTCATAACAATCTCAAAAATGCTTTAAATAAGTCGTACGATATTTGAAATATGTCGTTTTGAATTCGACGTATAGGTACTAGGGATTTCAGTCCCGGGATCCCGGGATTCGAGCCTTTTTGCAGTACCGAAAATCCCGGGATTAGTGCTACCAATCCCGGGATTTCTTTCGCAAGTTTTTTTTTGTTAAACAACAGAAAAATCACATTAAAGTAGAGATAAAACTTATTCTCTATAGATTTAAAACTGAAATTGGGGACAATAGCAGTTAATGTAAACGCAGCAAAAAACTTGAAAGAAAAATTAAATCTAGTTTTGAATAACAATTCAAAAAATTTGTTTTCTAGATAATCTTATAATTTATCCGACGTTTTAATGGAAGAAATTGATATATTTTGTAATGGTGGTGATAGGGGTTATTTCCTCCAGAAAACTTTCGATTATCTTTTTTCAATTCAACCAACAAGTGTTGAATCAGAAAGATGCTTTTCGTGTGCAGCAGGGATTGAAATAAGAAAAAAAATATTACTGCAGAATTTTTTTTGATTATATGCAATTTTTTTCAAAATTTTTATAGAGCCTTATTCAAGTGTTTGTTGAATACTAAATATTAATATTAAATAACAGATATCATGGCAATGATTTAATTTAAAATTTAAAATTTATAGTGAAATTTTCTTTCTTGCATTTGTAAAAATATATTTAAAGTAGAGTTGCCGATTACTACATTTAAGCCCAGATTGGGAGGTTAGACACCTAAGACAACGGTTATATGCAAAATAAAATGAGTATTTAGTTTCTACGATTAACTCAAAAACAAAGTAATATGAATTTGGCTAAATATTATTATTACAATTTTTTACAATTTTTGACAATATTCTGAGGTTATTGCTGCAAATTTGAAGTTATTTCTGCAGAAATAGGACATTGCTGCAGCTTATTTCAATGCCTGGTGTGAGGTTATATATCTGTGGACTTTTGACAAAACAACCTAACTCGAAATTGGCAACTTTTCAGGAGAGCCTATAAACTGATTAACTACTTTTCAATAATGTGGCTCAATTTCGTTGATGCAGCATTGAATCTCCTCTTTCCATACATTTTTACTAATCTTAAAGTGTCAGCTGTCAAATTATTATTTTTTTTGGTTCATGTATGTATGTATTCTCCTTTAACTCCTAGGAGGAGCATAGGGCCATAACATGGTTCATAACACTTCAAATCTTGCGTGAACTATGGGACAACCTTATATATTTGGAACAAGAAATCATAGAGACATGGCGATTATACCAATAGAAGCATATTAAAATTTTTTATTTAGGACTAAAATCCTGGAGAATTGTCATATCTCGACTTAGGTTGTTTTGTCAAAAGTTATTATATGTCCCTTATAGCTTTCGTACCTAGCGCGGCCCACCACGGCTAACTAAGGGCACTTCAGGGGGTTCTCAACCCACCGCACCAGGTCGGGGGACCTAACAATAAATTCTTATTTCTGCTGCACGCAGGAAATAAAAATTATTCAAAAAAAAAAAAAAAAAAACAATCGTTAATCCAAAAATCTCAAACCAAGCCAAAAACTCAAAGTCAAAAATGCAACTAAAATCCGAAATTCCCTACCAAGGTTACCACATCAACATGGGACTAGCTGGACGTCCCCTACGCACCCACCCTTCCTGTGTCACAAACAAATTCACTTCATGACACCCACAAAGTAGTCACTGTACCATAAACCTCTTTAAATTACACCCATTTTCAGCGTTAAACTCCCCTCACACTCAAATTAGCAAGAAAACATTTTTACCAGAAATTCATACAAATTTGATAAAATTTATTCTTAAAAAAAAACTCTTGACCTCTCAACTTAGGGCCAAAACCATTAACTTATAGTTTACACAAAATAAATTTCTTCCAAAAATAGTTTCTATCTGAACCATTACAAAATTAACCCACAATTTTTACAATCCAACACTTTAGGCAAAATCCCCACAATTTTATAAGCCCCAAATAATTTGGGCCAAAAAAATCCCCACAGCTAAATCAATTTTCTTCTGAAACCCCGAAATTATTAACTAAAAAATATAGTAATAACATAATCTATAAATATGGTATTTTAACCAAAAAAAAATATAAAATATAAATCATGGGTTTAAAACTAATATGCATGCAAAGGATTAAATCAAATAACGCATGTTGAGAACATGCCAATTTGTAAATATTAAATAAAAATAAAAGTATATAAAAATGCGACCCCCCCTAACGTACAACATTAAGCCCACACTTAAAATAATCCCTAATGAACAAAAAATCCAAAACGAAAGATTTCTTTTCCTCTTTTGAAACGCGTTTTTAAAATAATTATTTTTTTTTTCTTTTCGCGGAAAAGGTACACCTTAAATGAGCTCGTTTAAGTTCTTTCTCGCGCACAAAAAAAAAAACTCAATATCGAAAAAAAAAAAAATTGGAATTTTTGCTCTCACAAAAATTACTAAACGAAACTTAACATAAACTTAACGATAATCCCTCCCTCTCCTAATCACCGATTTTCGAATTCCGGAAAATTTTACAGTGGATGGTTTTTGCTAAAATTTTTAACTTTTGAGGTAACCGAATCACATTCCACTTATTATCAAAACCGGTTTTATAAATACGCCTTGTAATTATATGCAGATCCAAAATTTTTATAATGAAAGGAAAAATATTGTGGCTGACCTTATTCCGGTTCACTTAACCTTTTAACCAAGGGGTCCTTCTGTCTTACAGCCTTGATTCAATTTTGCGTCCTTGACTCGACCGTCAGCCACACTAGCAAACACAAAAAAAAACTTTTTGACTGATCTCACAAACTAAAATCACCAAATTTTAAAACTTACATAAAATTTTCCTTTCCTGATCAACTCCTTTATCCTTTCAAAACTCTTCTAGAAACTCCTTTTAATATTCTGCTGCTGTTGCTAATTTGTGGTGATCCTGAATTTTCACATAGAATTCCCCCACAACAATGGCTTCACTAGGCAGCTGCTTTTAACTTGATGTACTTCCGGAACTTTCCTCTTTTTGTCCTCAAAACTCGCACTTTAAATTTTTAATCAGCTTTCCACAAAAATGTATACGCGGAAAAATAAACTTTACTACATTTAGACTTTTTACAAAAGTTCAGAAAAATTATTTCAAATAGGACCCGACTTTAATTTTAACGTCTTTAACGTTTGGCTGTACTTCTTTTATTGAAATTTCCGAAACAAAATTTCTTATTGCTAAGCCACAAATATCGGTTTAACAAACGCAACTCCCAGTACATAAAAACAGTTTTCCTTAATCTTACCAAAACACTAACAACAAAAATCTATTTATTAAATTCTAACAAAAAAAACCCTACAGCAACACTTTTCCTTTGCCTACACTAATATCTAGTTGTCTCACCCACTGTAAACCTTAACAGCCCCTTATTGAATCATTTTCATGTTGCCATAAACAATCTTAATGTTGACAATCTGTCTATTCTCTTTTTCGAACTTTCGTTCAACATTCGTACTTTCGTTCAACATTCGAACTGCATGACCGACATCTCTCAATACAATGCAGAAACGTCAAAATAAAAATGAAAACAAAACAAAACAGAAGCCGAAACTGGCACAATAAAAATAAAATCATTAAAATTAAATTAACTTAAAATAAACATTAAAAAAATTAATAAAAATCAGAAAAAAAACTAAAAATGCAGTGAAGTGAAGTGAAGTGACTCAAGTGCCTGAATTTATTTTCAGATCGTGCGTTTTCCTCTCATTTTTTTTTTCTCTTTACAGCTTGTGACGGCGCAAACTACGGTGCAATATGCAACTCGGCAAACCCATTCCTATGGAATTAGGAAGATGCCAACCCCACACGCAACAAAACTCTGCATTGGTCAAGATGTCCCTGGGCCATCTGCAGACAAGGCGGTGTGCTGTGTGAGAAAAGGTAAGCTAACCTAACAAAAACTACATTTTCGTGAAAAAAAAAAAACAAATAAAAATGACATGTCTGCAAAAGATACTTATGGTTATAAGCACTTGTTGTGTTGTTAACCTTAACATTGTTCAGACCGAAATTTCATGAAAAATTTCAAGGTTTTCATTTGATTAAAAATTAATTTCCACAAATGCCCAACGAAGGCTTCCGCCCACACCCTGAGATTAGGAGTCTCATGCTATTAGACTAGCTAGCCGGGCAATCCATCGCTTACATTTTTTTTTTATTTTTTTTTTTTTTTATAAAAATTTCTTTTTTTTTTTTTCTTTTCAAAGCAGGTGTTCCTGTCAGTTGTATGCGAACCAGTTTCTTTGATAGCAGTATTATCTTTTGCAACGTTTACGGGACGTAACTATGATTTTTCGAATTATAAGTATTTTACTTTGTGGTAATTTGAAATGAACTTTTCAGGTACTATAGGACTTAATCATAATATTGCACAGTAGGATGGAACAAAAATCTCGAGGACATCAGCACATACAAGGACGAGACAACTTACATCATAGGTGGTAAATATTGCACATGGTGGTAATTGCTTTATAATTATGTGGTAGATGTAAAATAATAAGTAGATATTGCACTTGTATGAAGAATTAATTCTGAATATCCTCTATTGCACTTTTCGTATTTTGTAGTCAGTCTCATTTTTGCTCATTTGCTTACTGTTTCATATCCTTTGCATGGAATACGCCTATCGATTTTCCTGCCAAATTTTCCAGTTCATATAAATTATTGCCCAACGGCTTTACCACGCGACATTTCGAAAACTTTTTGCAAAACTTTGCATTTATGTTGCTTTTAAAGTCACTAGCTGGGAAGTTTCTCTTAAAAATTTCTTGTCCTGGCACAAACTGAGTTTCTCGGCTTCTTTTGTTGTATTGTTTTGCTCCTCTTACGTACGCCTTATGCAGGTTTTCTTTCATTTTATCCCTTATCAAAGATATTCGATCTTCATTATTGGCTATTAGCAAATCTGGCTCACTTAATGAGTTTAGTTTCCTTGCAAGCTTGTAGTCGGTTCCACTAGTGTACATGTTATGTCCAAACAACGCGAAAAATGGGGTTACTCCTGTCGCTGAATGGACTGAGCTCCTCAAAGCACACTCTATTTCCGAAAGATAAAGGTCCCAGTCGCGATGATCTTCTTGCATATAAGATCTTATTGCCGCTAAGATGGACTGGTTAACCCGCTCTGCTGCATTTGATTGCGGCGCGTAAAATGCTGTTTTTAAATGCTTTATTTTGTACAAATCCAACATTTTGCAAAAATCTTTTGAAATGAACTGCTTTCCATTATCGGAATGGATAACCTCCGGCACCCCAAATTTATGAAAAACCTCACGCGTTAAAAACTCAATCACTTTAGCTGTAGTTGCTTCACGCATCGCTTTTAGTAACGTAAATTTTGAAAAGTGATCAACCACTATGAAAATGTATGAGTTTCCACTTTTCGATCGAGTATATTTGCCTAGAAAATCGATATAAATTTTTTGAAAAGGGCGATCTGTAATAACCTCATTACCCATTCTAGGCCTAAGCTCTTTATTTGTAGATTTTGACTCTTTGCAAATTGTGCAGTTCCTTATGAAATTCGCTACTTGAACCGTCATTTTTGGCCAATAATAAAATTGCCTTAGTCGATGTAAGGTTTTAACTACACCACCATGCGCCGCAGTTTCTGGGCAATGCGCTTTTTCTATTAATGTTGATGTCAAGGATTCTGGAACCCACAGCTTCCATTTCGCTTCAGCATCCTCTTGCTCGAATCGTGTTCGTTTGAATAAAACTCCATTTTCTATTCTTAAGTCCGGCAGTTTATCCTGATTTTCCTCAACTGCTTTTACCATCTCCACATATTCAGGGGACTCAAACTCAGTGGTCTCCATGTCCAGCCATTGAGTATCAGTTGCATCAAGCTCGTCCACAAAGCGAGATAAAGTGTCAGCCACCACGTTCTCTGATCCCTTACGGTGTTCAATTTGAAAATCAAATGACTGCAACTGAAGTGACCACCGAGCGAGTCTACCCGTGAGATCTTTTAGTGACATGAGCCATTTCAAGCTAGCATGATCCGTTATCACTGTAAACGGCATCATTTCCACATATGGTCGAAAGCGTTTTATAGCGAGCACTGCAGCCAAACATTCCTTTTCCGTGACGCTGTAGTTCCTTTGGCATGGATTTAGCTTTTGCGAAAAGTAAGCTATCGGTCTCTCATTCTCTTCGTTGTCTTTTTGGAACAAAACAGCTCCGACTCCACTATCCGACGCGTCACATTGAATCCAAAAACGTCTCGAAAAATCTGCATGCTTTAACACCGGTGCTGACGTCAAAGATTTTTTTAAACTTTTGAACGCTTCGATTGCCTCTGGAGTTAAGGTGAATTTGGTACCCTTTTTCAATGTGTCGCTTAATGGTGCTGAAATTGACGCAAAATTTTTAATGAATCGCCTATACCAGCCTGCGGTCCCTAGAAAACTCCTGACCTCTCTTGGCGATTTTGGCAGTGAAATTCTCTGTATGGCCGTTACTTTGTCGGGGTCTGTTTTCAGCATCCCGCCTCCAACTAAGAAACCAAGGTACTTCAATTCTTTAAAACAGAATTTGGATTTTTGTAAGCCTATAGTCAAATTTGCCTTTTTTAAACACTCTGCAACTTCACCAAGGATTTTTACATGTGTTTCGAAATCAGCCGCTATAATTAGAAGATCGTCCAGATATGTAAATACATTAGATTTAAGCCTCTGCGGTATTACTTTATCCATGAGTCTACATAAGCGCTGGGCCGCATTACATAATCCAAACGGCATCACAGCGAATTGGTAGAGCGGTCGTCCAGGCACTGTAAAAGCCGTGTATGGTCTGCTTTTTTCATCAAGCTCTAATTGCCAAAAAGCGAACTTTAAGTCCACGCTACTTATATAGTGTGTATGATCTATACGACTCAAAATACCGTCGATATTCTGTAGCGGGTAAGCGTCCTTAATCGTGCGATCGTTCAATTTCCTCGCATCGAGGCATAATCTATTTTTTCCTGGCTTTCTAACAATTGTAACTCGGTTACTCCAAGGGGTTTCGCTTTCTTCTATTACTCCTAAATCTAGCATTTTGTCAACTTCCGCATAAATAAGGTCCTGTACTGCTGGTGAGACGGGATAGTGCCTGTCCTTTACCGGCGTTGCACCTTCTATTAATTGTATTGAATGTTTTTCAATTTGCGTCTTACCAAGACCATGCTCTTCAAAAGTAATAAACATTTTTTTCACCTCATCTAAACGCTGCTGCTCTTCTGGACTCAATATATGTTTTTCTGGCTCCTCTTCATTATCGCTTTTATCATTTTTAAAATGGTTGACAATTTTTTCAACATCCAATTCTTCTACTCCGATAACATCCAATGCTAATTCGAATGACATCCAAAAATCAATCCCTAAATAAGCCTTCTGCTCGAGATTCGGACACAGGTAAAAATCTATAATTTTTGATTTATTATTAAAAGTCACCGGTAGCTTGACTTTCCCAATAATGGTGTGTTTTTGACCACTAGCAGTTTTCACAGTCGAAAAAAACTTTTCAATTGCAACTTCCATTTTCATTAAAAGCTCTCTACAATTACGGCCTAGTATTGATACAGAAGCTCCAGTATCCAAAAGACCTTTTATTTCAATGCCCTTCACATTTATCATTGCATACGGTCGTGGATCAATTTCGCTCGCTTCGCTAACTGCTTCTGAGACTAAAGAACGCATTCGTTTTCTTTTAGCATAATTATCCCTCGCTTTTCTAATTTTTCTTGATACTACACGCATCCCACTAAGCAGGCTTTCATTGAAAATACGATCTCTGACTATATAGTAGTTTTTAATTCTTTCTTCTAATGGTTCGATTTCAAATGGCCTTTTAATTATGTTGTTTTTAATATTGAAATTTTTTACTGCTTGCAAAATTTTAATACTATTTTTCTCCTTAGGTTCATCCACTCTATCTTCACCGCGTAACAAATTATCATCATTCATGTTTACTGATTCTCTGCGGGGTTTCGATTGGAGCGCGTTTCCCCCGCTGGAATCACGTTCCTCACCGCGTTTCCCATAGTACAATTTGGGCATTTCGGCGTTACAGTGTCAGGCAAACCACACTTGTAGCAGAAGATCGAGCGTTGCATAATGGGGCAATCCATGTATACGTGACCATTTTGCTTACAATTCCAACATATAAGTATCCGTTTTGTTGGCTCTTGGCACTGCTGTTTTGACTGCTGATTCTGTTGCTGCTGCTGATTTTGTTGCTGTTGCTCATTATATTTTTGCGGTTGATTCATGCTTTTAAGCTGCGGTTGCTGATGATAAGATTGTTGTTGTTTCAACGGCGCCCGTCTTGATGTGTGCATTTCATCTACTAAGACATCATCATACAAATTATCCTGATCAACTTCATCATGAAATGTGGTCGCATTCAGCTCATGCACTCGATGCTGACGTCCAAAATTCGAATTATAGTTTACAGCTCCTCTTCCTTCACAGCGCGACAAATACTGCTCAATTTTAATGCATTCAACTCGTAGCTGATTCACAGTATTAATATTTACATTGAACATCATTTTACCAATGCTTCCTTTCAAATTTTGTTTGATTATGTTGATTATTTCGAAGTCAGCTACTGGATATTTTAATTTCGATCTTATCCTCAGCATCTCATGAAAGAAGACATCCACGCTCTCACTAGGCTGCTGCTTCCTATTGTATAAGTCACCCATAATCTCAAAATCCGTTCTATTATTTTGATACTGTTCGAGCAAAGCGTGACGTAACGTTGGCCAGTCAGCAATATTAAACATTTTCAACTGCAACCAGTACCAATCTCGTGCGTTACCATCAAGCAAAAGATGAAATTCTCGGAGGATTTGATCCCATGGGCTATTAAATTGGTGCTGCAAACGTTCCAACCGAAATATAAAGTCTTCAATCGAAAGCTTATCAGTACGCCCGTCAAAAATTAAGCCCCAGCGGTCAATTTTCACTGTGCTATGGTTACCTGCTGAAACTATTTGTGGCTGAGGTGGCATCGCTGGCCAGCCAGGTGACTGAAACGTATGACCAGAATGATTGTTTGCTCTACTGCTCATCCCATTAGACTGCGGTCTTCCATTTGATTGGAGCTGTGGCTGATTGAAATAGTATTGCGATTGAATTTGTTGCGGTAATCCTTGATGTTGATGTTGAAACACTTGCTGTTGAGGTATTTGTTGTTGCTGTAATTGTTGTTGCTGTAATTGTTGTTGCTGTAATTGTTGCTGCTGTAATTGTTGCTGCTGCGGCCGTAAATTATTTGTGCTGGTGTTCTGGTTGTATGTAGCATTTCTTGATTGTACATTATTTTGGTTATCATTCTTCTTCTTTCCAGGTACATTCGCTGATGCTGATGGTTGCGATACTGAACTACGCTGATCTACAGCCCTATTGGCTCCTATCCCCGTGAAGACGTAAGATTCATTTGGGACTTGACCTCTGTGAGGTAACTCGTTACTGGGATTCAACATTTTTTTAATTTCTGTAAGACTATTTTCCATAAGTATTTTAAACTTCTCGTCTATTGATTTTTCTAAAGACGCTCTAAACTCTGTATTAGATCTCCCTACGACTTGGTTAATTATATCAATGGTTTCCTTCTCTTTGTTTTTGCTGCGGTTCGATAAACTAAACCTACTTTCCATATTATCCAATGTAGCTTGAAGAATGCTAGAAGGCATCGGGTCAAACCTTCTAACTGTGCCTGTATTTTTGGGTAATGCAGCAGCTTCTCCTGGAGAAGGTACTGTTTCAGTGCCAATTGCAACTGGCTCTGGTAGAGGTGCATTTATTGAACCTGAGAGGTCTATAAATCCGGGACTTACAAGTGGATCGTCTAACTCCATTGGATTTACTTCCACGTTACGCAATTTTTTAATTGGGCTTTGATCGGATAAAGTTCTATTTCCCTCTTCCATTCTAAAGCGTTTCTTTGTTTTGGAATTTCGTAACTCCATTTACAAACGTATTTTACGCTGACTTGATAACAAGACTTATTTTCTGTCTAACTTTTGGTTTTACTTGATAGAGCCAAAATTGAGGGAAATTTAATTGCCGAAAAATGGGTGATTATAAGGTCTATATCATTTCTAGACTACTGCGCACCCTCATCGAGTTGCTGGTGTGGTAATCTATTAAATCATCAAAGATTAATACTTCATTCGCTTTTAGAATTCGTGCAACTAAGTAATAAAAAAAAGAAAATCTATACTTAGGTCACGATTCCATTTCCTACTGTTTTCTGTACTGTACAACTTATTTGCTTTACAACTATTAGCAATGAGGCTACAGCTTTCAAACTATTGGGGCTATGATGTATCAATCTTCATCTAGATTCTGTCCTTCCAACACTGTTAAATTATCCGGTACAATTAGGTCTAACATCGGGTTTTTTCCTAAGCTATCAGATTTCTCAACTGGTTAGAAAAGACATTTAAATCTTTTATAAAATAATGATTGCTTTAGTTTTAATTTAATTGCTTTCACTTTAATTTAATTGAACAAATTTCTTTTAAAACAAAACTGCGATTCGTAACTCTTCGAATTCCCCCTCACAAAATGCAATTAATTTTGCTAATCAAGCTGATTAAGCCATTTCATAACGAAGAACACGACGAAGCCAAATCACAAATTCTTCCGATTACAGTGTCATCGGCTCCTCCAATCCAAAATGCATTTAGCTTTATTTTTATTTTTTTTTTGTATTTAATGTCTAAGTCACTTTGAAAATTAGAGAACTCGATAAGACAAAATCGAGACCTGAAACTATATTTTTTTTTTTTTTTTTTTTTTTTTTTTTGTTTTTAAGGGTCTTGATCTTTCTACCCCATTGTAGTATTTCCTTATTTCTGTTTGGGCGCCATATTGTTATATGTCCCTTATAGCTTTCGTACCTAGCGCGGCCCACCACGGCTAACTAAGGGCACTTCAGGGGGTTCTCAACCCACCGCACCAGGTCGGGGGACCTAACAATAAATTCTTATTTCTGCTGCACGCAGGAAATAAAAATTATTCAAAAAAAAAAAAAAAAAAAACAATCGTTAATCCAAAAATCTCAAACCAAGTCAAAAATGCAACTAAAATCCGAAATTCCCTACCAAGGTTACCACATCAACATGGGACTAGCTGGACGTCCCCTACGCACCCACCCTTCCTGTGTCACAAACAAATTCACTTCATGACACCCACAAAGTAGTCACTGTACCATAAACCTCTTTAAATTACACCCATTTTCAGCGTTAAACTCCCCTCACACTCAAATTAGCAAGAAAACATTTTTACCAGAAATTCATACAAATTTGATAAAATTTATTCTTAAAAAAAAACTTGACCTCTCAACTTAGGGCCAAAACCATTAACTTATAGTTTACACAAAATAAATTTCTTCCAAAAATAGTTTCTATCTGAACCATTACAAAATTAACCCACAATTTTTACAATCCAACACTTTAGGCAAAATCCCCACAATTTTATAAGCCCCAAATACTTTGGGCCAAAAAAATCCCCACAGCTAAATCAATTTTCTTCTGAAACCCCGAAATTATTAACTAAAAAATATAGTAATAACATAATCTATAAATATGGTATTTTAACCAAAAAAAAATATAAAATATAAATCATGGGTTTAAAACTAATATGCATGCAAAGGATTAAATCAAATAACGCATGTTGAGAACATGCCAATATGTAAATATTAAATAAAAATAAAAGTATATAAAAATGCGACCCCCCCTAACGTACAACATTAAGCCCACACTTAAAATAATCCCTAATGAACAAAAAATCCAAAACGAAAGATTTCTTTTCCTCTTTTGAAACGCGTTTTTAAAATAATTATTTTTTTTTTCTTTTCGCGGAAAAGGTACACCTTAAATGAGCTCGTTTAAGTTCTTTCTCGCGCACAAAAAAAAAAACTCAATATCGAAAAAAAAAAAAATTGGAATTTTTGCTCTCACAAAAATTACTAAACGAAACTTAACATAAACTTAACGATAATCCCTCCCTCTCCTAATCACCGATTTTCGAATTCCGGAAAATTTTACAGTGGATGGTTTTTGCTAAAATTTTTAACTTTTGAGGTAACCGAATCACATTCCACTTATTATCAAAACCGGTTTTATAAATACGCCTTGTAATTATATGCAGATCCAAAATTTTTATAATGAAAGGAAAAATATTGTGGCTGACCTTATTCCGGTTCACTTAACCTTTTAACCAAGGGGTCCTTCTGTCTTACAGCCTTGATTCAATTTTGCGTCCTTGACTCGACCGTCAGCCACACTAGCAAACACAAAAAAAAACTTTTTGACTGATCTCACAAACTAAAATCACCAAATTTTAAAACTTACATAAAATTTTCCTTTCCTGATCAACTCCTTTATCCTTTCAAAACTCTTCTAGAAACTCCTTTTAATATTCTGCTGCTGTTGCTAATTTGTGGTGATCCTGAATTTTCACATAGAATTCCCCCACAACAATGGCTTCACTAGGCAGCTGCTTTTAACTTGATGTACTTCCGGAACTTTCCTCTTTTTGTCCTCAAAACTCGCACTTTAAATTTTTAATCAGCTTTCCACAAAAATGTATACGCGGAAAAATAAACTTTACTACATTTAGACTTTTTACAAAAGTTCAGAAAAATTATTTCAAATAGGACCCGACTTTAATTTTAACGTCTTTAACGTTTGGCTGTACTTCTTTTATTGAAATTTCCGAAACAAAATTTCTTATTGCTAAGCCACAAATATCGGTTTAACAAACGCAACTCCCAGTACATAAAAACAGTTTTCCTTAATCTTACCAAAACACTAACAACAAAAATCTATTTATTAAATTCTAACAAAAAAAACCCTACAGCAACACTTTTCCTTTGCCTACACTAATATCTAGTTGTCTCACCCACTGTAAACCTTAACAGCCCCTTATTGAATCATTTTCATGTTGCCATAAACAATCTTAATGTTGACAATCTGTCTATTCTCTTTTTCGAACTTTCGTTCAACATTCGTACTTTCGTTCAACATTCGAACTGCATGACCGACATCTCTCAATACAATGCAGAAACGTCAAAATAAAAATGAAAACAAAACAAAACAGAAGCCGAAACTGGCACAATAAAAATAAAATCATTAAAATTAAATTAACTTAAAATAAACATTAAAAAAATTAATAAAAATCAGAAAAAAAACTAAAAATGCAGTGAAGTGAAGTGAAGTGACTCAAGTGCCTGAATTTATTTTCAGATCGTGCGTTTTCCTCTCATTTTTTTTTTCTCTTTACAGCTTGTGACGGCGCAAACTACGGTGCAATATGCAACTCGGCAAACCCATTCCTATGGAATTAGGAAGATGCCAACCCCACACGCAACAAAGTCCACAGATATAGATATAAATTGGATGATAAAACAATAAATGCTTTAATTTTCCTAAAAACATATTTTAATAATAATAAAACTGATTAAAAGAAAAGTTATTCCTTTCAAGTCCAACACTTGTCAAAACTTCGATCTCACTATTTTATACAATTAAATATGTATGATATTTTATGTATGCATTTTACTAATCATATAATGCTGCAATGTACCTTTATGTTCGTTTTTGAAGTAAATAAGTATTTTTGAATTTTTTGTTTTTTAAAAAAGGCGTGAATTGTTTAATGAAATGAACCTGTTTTAAGAAATTGTTCTTTAATATTTCTTACACTTTTTAAATAAAATATCTTTGTAGGGGTGTAGTAGGGGTATAATAGACAAAATATTAGGAATTTTTAATACTAAATTCTGCTTTATTTAGAAAGAAAAAAATTCATACAAGTCCCGAAAAATCCCGGGATTCAAAATTTTCTGATCCCGAAATCCCGGGATCGCAAAAAGTCCAAAAATTGGAATCCCTAATAAGTACACAAAAAATAATATTTCGAACTTAACTTCAAGTATACACTATGAAATTTTTCGAACAAATTCTTTGAGTCCTTGAGCTCTTCCTTTTGCTCACAAAAACCCAACGAATTTGTTCGAAAAATTTCCTAGTGTAAACTGCTATGTACTGTACTGTATTTTCGATATTTTACCATTCTCTAAGTTCTCAAACTATATTTTGGATAAATCTTACCTTCTAAATCTCATAATGACGTTACACACGAACAATTTTTTTCTAGTTTTTCCTATTCGTATGGGTCTTTAAGACACCTTTCTCTAAAAACTGGGTTTTAATATGTTAAAGTATTTTAAAGAAATATTGTACTTAAATTTTCATTAGAGGTCACTAAAGAAAGGAAATCACTAGAACTTCAGAACAATGCACAGAAAATACTGATCATTAAGTATTTTTCTGTTGAGTAAGTACTATCCCAAAATGTAGTTCAGAAAGTTTGTAATGGAATAAATGACCGAAAATATTTCTTAGGAACTTTTAACGGACGCCACAATGAGTTCCACCACTAAAGTACAAGCTGAAAGTAAGATCTCTCATGGTGGAAACGAAAATCTGTTTTTTTTTTTTTTTAAATTTGAACAAAATAAGAAGAAGGAGATAGAACACAAACTCGTTTTAGAAGAACAGTGATAACTACGTGTAAGCTCGCTGCTTTTGGGACATGATAACTTTGTTGTTTCCCATGCATTTATCGCTGCTAGCTTAGTAAAAAGTGGGGCATGAAATAAAACCTTTAACCATTAACCACTAAATTGAAGGGTGAAATTTTGATTCAATAGCGGTACTCACTCTTGGTTGTGGAGTACGCTTGAGTCGATGACAAAATGTGAAATCAGAGTTTGTATCAATTCAAATTGTTTTCAAAAATGAAAACTCAATCGCTGAATTTTTAACGATTTTTTGTCGAATATATAAAATTACGAAATGGATTGAAATTATGATAGGGGGTCTCATTCAAACCGTGGAAGTATCCGCACTGCTTACTTTTCCGCAGCTTATATCGTGACACAACTTTGGGGAATTTTTTCCGCAGTTCCGTAATAATAAAATAGTGTAAGAAATATGCGGAAATTTCCTAACTGCAAACAGTTGATTATTTATCGATTTTCATGTTCATGATGCACAAAATTGACACGAAAATTTTGGAAAATACATTGGATAAGGCATACTTCAGAGGTTCTTCAACGAGAGGTATTTCCGTTTTTTATCAACTCTGGAATTCACTACCCCTTTGCTCCTAACTCCCTCGATTGAAAAGTCGTGCGTGTCGTGCTCGTGTTGAGAAAATTTTTAACTTGCATTTCGTGTTCATGTTGTGTCGTATTTGAAAAAATTTTCACGCGCCCACCTCTAGTTCGCATTTACTAAATTCTAAAGAGAAGTGCAATTCAAGCAAAGTGGCAGCTCCACAATATGTTGCGTTCAGAAAATGAACAAAATTAGATTTGCATAAATTGTTACAAAGCATTACCATATCTTCTGAACTTGCCGTACTTTATCAGAAGAAGCGTCACAAAAACATTTTAATTTTTTAGCAAATGTTTTAATACAACAATGCAAGTTAATAATCAATTAGTTGACAATATAGTCCATGAAGTGAAGTCACAAGGAGTTTTCGATGAGTTTCGCAAGGATTCTATGGCCGATGTGGACACAAAACCTGCATATCAAAATTTACGTCATCGTGTTGAAAATACAGTAAAAAAATTCTTGTCCGAGCAGAAATGGAGTCCTGACAGTAATAAAATTCAATTACGAGAAAGACTTCGAAAACATATTACCGAGTAAGACGCAATAATTTACAGAGTATTTATGTTAAATTGATCCATGTTATGTGATACCTAATTGTTGATTTGCAGTTCTGGCTTTCTAGATGTGGGAGTTGAACGTATCGTTGATCAAGTAGTTAATCCAAAAATTGGAACGGTGTTTCAGCCAAAAATTGAGGATATTGCTTATAAATATTTGGGCGTCCCTAAACCTGTGATACCAATGGAACCAATTCCAATGTTGCATCAGTTGACGCAATTCTCTGTTAATGGAAATTCGCTTAAAATTGAAACTACACATTTGCTGCCAACTGATTTGGAGCAGGTAAGTCCTGATTCGGATAAAGCTACGATGAAATCTGAATCAAAAGATGAAAGTATTGCAATGGATTTAGAAGAAAAAGTTGATGACGATGATGAGTCGCCACCGTTTGAGCTGTTAGAACAAGAGGATACCAAGAATTTAATCAAAGAAGAGCAAACACTTATAAAAGAAGAAAAACATTACCCGATACAATCTAATGAGCTTGAGAATGTTTACGAAAAGAAAACAATGGAAAATGCACCTACCGTTGAAGAAAAAACCGAAGTCGATTCGGAAACTCAAGATACATCATCTGTTTCTCTTAAAACCGAAGAGCATGAGTCTGATAAAGATGTTAATAACATAATAGACAGATTTCAAGAATCACAATCACAGTTATCTCAAGTTTCTAGCGATAGCCATCTCTCGATTGCAACGCATGAAAACAACAACAGTTGTTGCGACTTTAAGTCAAATGATAATGCAGTCAATATATCAGAAGAAGCACAAATGCCAAAGTTTAATGAGAATTCCAATGATGAAGAGGTTAGCAAGCGCGATAAAAATGAACTTCATTTTGATATAAAGCAGGATGAAATTAAGTTTGAAGGTAAGTTTTGTGTGTAAGATTATTAAAATGACATTACTTTTGGCCCTTTATAGACTTATTCTTCTTTCAAACTTTGATTCATTTTGCAGTGAGATACAATAAAGGGTCAAAGGTAATGTCATACATGTTTTGTGCTATAATAATCGGTTATTTGACCGATATCATTTTTGCAATTTAATGCTACCAATTTCACGCCATCAAGCAAATTTTTCGGTAAAGCAGAGCCCAATTTTATTCATTTCTTACAAAGTTCAGCCAATTCATATTGTGACATTACTTTTGTCTCGTTAAACCACTTTCAAAATTTACGGCTCGACTATGTTGGTTTTGCGAATTTCGAAAAAGTTCAAAATAGTCCAAGAAATCTTAAATTTTTCGGTGTTCTACCGATTTGTACTCACCCTGTAGACCTACGTGCTTACATTTTTACAACTCATAATTTTAGTTAAGGTTTAATTTAATTTGATATTGCCAAAAAAATTTATTAATATAAAATAATATTCCAGGTACAAAAAGAATATCAAATTTGCAACCAACTGAGTTACCCCCACTTCCTACTGATTGCACTAGTAGCAACAATAATTTAGATGCACACGATAAAAGAAAAATCTTTGCAACCTCAGGAGAACTTGGTTTATTTGAAACAAAAGAAAACGATTCATCAAATGGTCATAATTTCAATTTTTCAAAAATTAATATTGAAGCAAAAGATGAAAAAATTGCAAATGATACTAGCTTTAGTTCTTCACTGGATGATTCGGGTACAGCGCAATTGTGTATTGTTGACAAATCCGAAAATACGCAAATATCTGGGTCGGAGCATCAGCAACCGGTGGTTACAACAACACAAAGTAAAGAAAGCCAACCCATATCAACGGTATCATTTAACACAGATTTAAATTCAGCCGAAAAAGAATATCAACCATGTGAGGAATCAATCAGAAACGTTTCACCATCAACATCGTCATCGCGCCACAAAAAACATTCCAAGCAGAAAAAATCGGAAAAAGATAAACACCGCGAAAAAGGGCGTGACAAAGACAAAGAAAGAGACAAGGAAAGGGACAAATACAGAGATAAAGAAAAGCTACGGCATGGTAGCAAAAAATCACCTAATTCAGTTAGTGTTAGCCGACATTCTTCAAGTACCTCTAAGAACCATCACTCATCAAACAAGCCCTCAAGTAATGATACTAAAACAATTGCGTCAAGTAGTAAAGCCGGTTCACAAAACAAATCTAAGCATTCGTCGTCATCGTCCTCGAGTAAGTCAAAAAGTCGTGATGATTCATCAAAGCGTAGTGCGCGGGAAGGCGAAAGAAAACAACATTCTTCATCAAAGGATCGTAGCTCATCGTCCTCAACATCACATAAAAAAAAATCAAGTCAAAGTGACGATCACTATGCAGCTAAAGATAAAATTCATTGGAGAAAATCTACAGATTCAAACGATGAGGATAAAAGGCCAGATGGTAATAGCGGCAGAGTAAGCAACAAATTATTAGATGCAAATCGTAATGTAACTGGTGAATCGAAAAATAAGTACAAAAATGAAAGTGGCACCACTACAATGACATCTTCATCGCCAACTTCGAATGCAGCAAAATGTTGTGATGCCACATCTTCAAAAAATAATGACATTGAAAACGATCGTTCAAAAATTGTTATATTAAACGACTTGCTGGAAAATCCTTGCACCGATTTTATTGAGCTTGGTGGCGCTTCTAAAGAAAGGCATTTGCACATTGTAAGCACTGAAGAAAAGTATGAAAAGTTCATAAAGGAAAACAATAATAACAATGAACTCAATGAATATCAACTGTATTTTTTTGAACAAAATAAAGGACAGTTCGCGGAAAGGCTAAAAGTGCTTGATATTGCAATGGATAACTGCCGCAAAGTCATTAACAATTTAAGATTTGATGGTATCAGCAATTCCGATACAGAATTTTCAATTGATTGTGTGCAAACGCCTTCAATGTTGACAACTAATAGAAAGCAGGACTTTACAAGTGGCACGAGAGCGACATTACATATTGACTGCATACAATTAAAAAAGACACATGATCGAACAGAATATGATGATGAAATAGAGAAGAAGCGCTTTAAGTACGCTCCACGAGTTGCGACAATGGTTTCTCCTACTTCATCTGAAACAAGTGTAAATTCAAAAGAAAATGAATTTATTGCTGCCGATATTTCTGGTAAGATATTCTGTAATTATACGAATGCATCTACTGACAAAACTAGGTTTTCTTTTAAAAAATGCTTTTAAAATTGAATATATTGAAGATACCAAATATTACTAACATTAATGCTTTAAAAGAATTATGCATGCTTATAAGGTAATGGTTTCTCTGTATCGATGCATTGAATGTGTGACGAGCATATAATTCAGAGCTTTTGAAGAATAACACCTCATGCTTATATACCAACTACATATGTACAAGGAGTGTTCCATAATTCACGCAAGGATTGAACTAAATAGAAAACACATTTTTTTTTCAATTATATCTTTTTTTTTTTATTGAAAATATAGTACATAAGATAGGGTGATGCATGGAATAGCACATCGTGCAGGTGACCCCACGGCTTAGCACTTATGCACTCTTTTGTCGAAATTTTCCATGACCGTTTTTCAAAGAGTATCCCGTAATTCACGTAAGATTTGAATTTGCCGCCATTTGTGCGGTAAACTGTTGCCAACCAAAAAGAAAACAATTTGACAGATGACAGTTTAGGGTTAGTTAAAATGGATAAATACACGAAAGAACAACGCTTTTTCATTATTAAACAATATTTCAAAAATAATGAAAGATTGCCATATGCAGTTCGCAAATTTCGTACAAAATATGATCGGAATATGGAATATCGAAGAAATTACTATTTGAGTTTTTAAGAACTATTATGACTATCGGTATTCATTCCATTAAGCATGTAAGTCCCTCTTAAAACTGTCACAATTTGTATGCCTCCAAACTATTCCAGTTGAACCGTAAAAATCAGGGGAAGCAAAAAAATATAACTTTCCTGCAGCTGCGTCACAATCCAGAAAACCATTTCCAACAGGGATAACACGAAATCTTTCGGGTGTATAGACGATTCTGACCTCGAATTAGACTGGTTCCCTGGACCCGAAACCATTTTTAAAAATTGAAAAATGCCCCTAAAAATTAAAGAAATTTTTTGCTTTAAAATATAAATTGTTCAACATTTCTCAGCAATTCTAAGAAAACTACTTCGGCATCAATAAAGCAGAATGCAATAGATACGCAAAGGCTGAGGTAGAAGTCGAGTGACAGAGTTCAACACCATATTTTTTAATAAAATTGAATATTAATTGCAAAATTTGACAGTTACATTGAAAGACTATTGATGTCATATCTCATTTCTAGTGCAAAATGTACGTATGCACATCGAAATTGCGTTTTATTTATCATTTAAACTTTAATTTTGGAAAAGAGAAATGCCAGAAAGCGGAGAATTTGGCACTTAAAAGTTGGATTTTTGTTTTAAATATTTTTGAGATCGCGCTTACTTTAAGTGTCATATTAGAAACAATTTAGATGTTTAGTTTTTAATGATAAATCAAAGGAATATTGTTACAAAAATTATGAAATATTAGATGAGTCGCAGAATATTCCCTCGTGAGAAGAATCACCCATATTATATTATATATACATTTTCTTAATTTTCAACTTTGAAAGGACAATATCTAAAAAACTGCAGAACTTGAAAAATATTTATCATCTACGGAAAAATAAATTCCATACTCGGATCAAGGAGCCCAAATCCATTTGAAACATTAAATAACACTGCACAACAAATAATGGGTTTGTGATTTTTTCATCGAAGTTTTTTGTCAATTCTGAAGGTACTTTCCATGTAGAATCGGAATCTGAGGTCAGAATTGGCCCATCAGCTCTATGGTTTGAGATATTTGAGGTTGAAACCACGAATAAGAACATTTTGAGGTTCGATGTATTTTGCACAAATCTTTTTCTTTATTTTTTTTAAATTATTTATCACGTAGTGCTACTCTTTTCCTTCAAAATGGGCTCTTAAAAAGTGTCGTACGATGTTTCTTTCAAAAGTTATGGTCGAAACAATGGATTTCGTAATGTCATCTTAAATCGACCAAAACTTTTAAAAAAAGCATCGTACGACACTTTTTAAGAGCTCATTTTGAAAAAAAAGAGTAGTAATACGTGATGAATTAAGTAAAAAAATAAAGAACAATTTGCGCAATATGCATCGAACCTCAAAAATTTTCTTGTTCGTGGTTTCAACCTCAAATATCTCAGATTCAAGAACTGATGGGCCAAGTCTGACCTCGAATTTGAGTTCTACGCAGAAAGTTACTTCAGAAATTACCTTCAGCTGCTCCGCAATAAAATCATTGTTGTCTGTGTAATTTAAATTTTAAAAGAACATTTTTTTTTTCCAATTTTCAAAATTGTTTCGAGTCCATCAATATTTAAAATTCTCTGATGTGGAGCAAAATTTACATGCTGCTTATTTACACCATATCGAAACTTTGTTGACCGGGGAACGAAATGTCTAGGGTATTCTTTTTTTTTTTGTGTACCTGTGTAACTTACGGTTTTAAATTCTCAAAAATGCATACTTAATAAGGATCACACTCGTTTCCCACAGTTAAAGCACAAACATTTTTGGAATGCAATTTCGCTAGGTATTCCAAGAGAAAATTATAATCTCATATTTTTATTTGATACTTCTTTAGTCCTGTTTTTTTTTAATTTTCAAAACTGATAAAATTAGTAAAAACAATTATATCTGTGGCAATCAAGGCATAACTTGATAAGTCGATTTTTGACGAAGAGGTTTAGCAGTTAAAATTTTTTTTTTGTTTATCATATAACACATTCTTTGTGATGAAAGATCGACTTACCACATTATTCCCTGTAACCACAGATATTTGATATATAGTTTTTAGTTAGGCATGTATATTATATTTATATAATAAAAATATAAAGTATGTAGTACAATGTTGCAAAATAAATTGTATTTGTTTTACATCCCTTTTAGATGTGCAATGAATACAAGAAAAAAACTGTTAAGTCGTGTGAACGAACCATTGTATTTTTGTTTGCATTAACTGTAGAAGAGAAAAATAATATATTTGTGTTGCTCATAAATTTCATCACATTTTGTCTGGTAAGGATCATTTAACGTTGAATTAAAAAAAAAAAAATTGTTTTCACCAAATAAACACATAACATCGAGTTTAACAATTATTTTCTTATTTACAGCTCATGCTAGTGATATAAAAGAAAAGTCATTGGTTGAGAAAAAAGGCAGCAGCAGTGCTTTTACAAAATTAGGCCAGCAACAGCGTTATACAAGTGATGATCTTTATAAACCACGACCTGTTTTGGGACAAAGATCACGTCGCAGAGGCCTATTTGATACTATTATTTAAATTAAGTGGTAAATTTCAAATAACTTAAATGCATCAAACAATTTTGTTCCTTTAAGGGTCGTTTTCACAATGTTAAGCCGTAACTGAAACTTTAACTGGCACTTTGACATTAAATTTCATACAAAATTTTTATTTATCTGAAAGTTAAATTTTAACTGGACATTGTGAAAACGACCCTAAATCATACTGTATAACGTAACAGTTTTTGTATAATATGAATATTGGGGGTTGCCGTCGAACACGATCGGTTTTAAAATCGAAAAAAAAATTTCAGTGACAAAATTGGTTTCCATGAAACCAAAAATCTATGCAAATACTGTTGTTTCGAACATGAAATTGATAAAATCTAAATTTGTGTATATTTTTTAATTGGTTTCCTAATTCGGCAGCGATCGGTTTCCTCGGCAACCCTCAGTAAAAAAATTGAAAACGTAAGAATACCAATTAAAACCAAAGCTGACCTTAGCGCCAGTTATTGTCTTTGCCTGTACTTCAATAATGAAAGAAAATTTAATTAATAAATGTATATATGTACAAAATTTTATGATAAAACCCAGAAAATAAAGTACATTAATTGACTTAATTAAAAGTTATTTTTAAAGTGAAACTCTTTCACTGACATTACATTTTGAATGTAACGACACATTTCATTACATCTCTCTGTGTGAGTGCGAGAGGTTTGCAACGTTAAGCCCGGTTTACATAGATAATCACATCAAAAAAGTTATATTTTATTTGCTTATGTTTCAAATGTAAAATTTGAATTTGAGCTTTACATTTGAAACTGCAAAAAAAAAAGACTTACCCTGCAGAAAAATTAGTACTAGTCCGAAAATAGTGAAAAAGGGATGCAGTGGAAACTAGTTTGTAGTTTGTAAGGGCTAATAAATTTGAATCGTAACGAAAACAAAATACAATTTTCGTTTTCGCTTTTGAAATAGTTTGCGTTTTGTGTCACTTGAATTTTGTGTCAAAATAAATTGTGAAAAAAAAAAAAATGAAATTAATGAATTCATTTTTGTTAACGTTGTTATGAATGCAATTTAACTCTTTTTTTAATTTATTTTAAGAAAATATAAACTCAAATCGAAAAAAAAAAACAATATTACTATAGGATGACTACAAACAAAACTACTAGTTGAAGACTAGATGTCGCAAGACTGTTTCTCACCACTAGCGCCGGACTGGTGTAAACGTAATGCAGAAGGGGACAATTGAAATTTCTTAGGACATCAACACACAAAAACGAACAGTTGCTTGTATGCAAAAGGGATTGAAGTCGGACTTGTACTGGTTGGTAGAGGACAAGTTAATGAACTACACTTGAACTGGTTCGTTTGCCTACGTTATAATGTTACATAACTTTTACGCTCTTTTTTGGAATCTTGCAGCACATCATCTCGAGTGTCGAAATATTTTACTCTCTCGCTCTTAATTTTTTACATTTGAAACAACAAGAAGAAAATGTGACTTTTTTGATTTGATTCTATATGTTTACAGGGCCTAAGCAAACCAGAAATGCTCATTTCCGCTTTGCTTTGTATTGCCAAGGCAGTTTCACTGCTTTCACGTGTACTAAGCTGCACGTGTTTTTTTTTTTTTCTAAAATTTTTTTTTCATCTAGAATCTTTTTTGTTACATTTTACAACCTGATGTGCAATAGAACAGTTTTTTTTTTTTTTTTTTTCATAACAAAATGAACAGGAATACAAATAACTTTATATTTAATTTGTTTCAGCCAGAGGTAGAGCCAAATTACAACAAAAAATACGTTTGTTGTTGTATGTTTCGGAAATAAGCTACAAGATAAAGAAATAAAAAAATTCGACAAATTTTCTTAGTTCCAAGATTTGGCTAAATGAACTAACGCTCAAATTAAATCGATGTTTAAGGCGAACCACACACCGCTTAAACCATACATTGCTTCTTATGTGAAAACACGCACTAAGGGTCTGCACAAGACGTCTTGTTGGTGTTTTAAGACATTTCGTTTCAAGATACGCTTTTTATTTTTCAAGTACTTCAGTTCAGTGTCACGTGCAAATGTCTTGACAGTACTTGAATATGAAAAAAGAAAAAACAGATGCTGCACAGAACTGCTTGTAAGATTTGCTTCAGTTCAGTTTAGTGCATATGAGCATTTCCCAGGTGACGAACGTGACCGTCGTACACATTTAAAGTGCATAAAAAGTGGAAGTAAAACAATTTTATTTTAGTTTTTACTTTACATTATAGCTCTTAGATAGCACTTTAATTAGTGCCAACGTTAATAGCAAGCGAAGTCCTGGTTCTAAGATACACGCAAAAAAAGACGCAGAACTAACGTGACAAAAATAGAAGTAGTTTTCGTGCCTATTCAAAGAAAGTCAGAATTCAGCGAAACAAGTCAGAATTTTTTAGTGCGACTAATCTTAGAATCTTATGCAATAATGCTACTTTATAATCTATTTTGTTTGATTCATATATCTTTTATACTTTTCTTTGTTTTGATCATAATCTGAATCGATACGTGAATAAATGAAAGTGAAATTTTTTTCATTATACATACAGTGTCGGCCAAAACCTAAGCACCCCCTAAAGAAATTTTTTCTTTTATCAAATTTTTTTTGAGAAAACGACGTTATTGAGTTAGTTTGTGTGTTTATTTTATTTATTTATACGTTTATTATTGACAAACAAGGACTTAAAAAATTCAGGGTTTTATAAATTAAGAGTTAACATTTAATAAACATTAAAATTTAGAAACTTTATCGGACAAAACTAAAGCACCCCCTTCTTAACATTTAATAAAAACTTTTAAAATTAATATATAGTTGAAAACTCTTTATACTGGGTTACATTAGCACATCTTTAAAGCATAGAGGACATTACATTATTAATGATATCCTTCGATATCCCTTCCTAAGGCTACTTTCAAAGCTTCAAAGAGATTTTTCTTGGTTTTGCAATTTTCCTTATAGATTTACGTGTTAACGATCTCCCAGAGGTTCTCAATGGGATTCAAATCTGGGGACTGGCCTGGCCAACCAAGGACTTGCATCCCATTACTCTGAAACAAGGCTTTACAAACTTAAGCGGTATGTGTTTGGATCGTTGTCCTGTTGGAACCTCCATTTAAGTGGCATCTCTTGATCCGCATTAAGCAGCATCACATCATTTGGTATGTCAAAGTGCATAAAACAATCCATTATTCCTTTAATCTAGTGAATTAACCCACTCCCTTGACCAGAGAAAAAGCCACAGACCATTGAACTCCATCCACCGTGCTTAACAGAGGCTTTGCAAAATTTTGGTTTCAATCTTTTTCCTTTTTCCTCATAAATTATGAGTTTTTTTTTTAGGGGCGTGGCATCACCCATTTTGCCAGAGAACATTATTTGGCACTCTGTATACATGTATCAAATCTTATCATGTGCAATATTTTCGGAGATATGATGAAGTGATTTTTGTGGGGCGTGATGCCCCCATTTTTTCCATTACACATTATTTGTCTTGGTGATTTTTACATATGTACCAAATTTCATCCATGCACGATAAATATTTGCAGAGATATGATGATTTAATTTTTTGCCTAACGGTGGACTTTTTGGCGGAAATGCCGATATACTGTAGTTGTAGTTGTACACTACAAAATGCTACTTTAGTAACAAAACTAGTTTTTCGCTCTCTTGTGCCTCTTTTTTGTTTACGCTCTCTCTCTCTCTCTTTATGAAAGCTACTACAATTCTAGGTTACCAATGCGTTGCAACTTGCTAATGTTACCATATAAATTTTACTGTAGTTTTTCTACTCGCACGTTTTCACTGAAGTATTTGTTCATATAAAATAAAGTACACTGAAGTATTCGTTAGAATAGGTTTTTTGTTTTGACACTGATAAAACAAGACAGTGTGCTTCAGTGCCAAAATTAAATCAATGTACATGTCGATGCATATGACCAACGCACACCACACGAACGCTTATGTACAATTATAAAGAAAAATATCACTCAAATAAAGTAACATAAAAAATAAATGATAAAAATCATCAGAAAGTAATGAGCTATACGGATTGGAAGCTTGAAACGTTGGACAATATACACTTTAACTAGAAAATATTTTCGTCCTCAAATCAAATCAAATGTTTTCGTTGTGCAGAATTGGTTATTAAGTTCTTATGTTAGCATTTGATTGTACAAACAAGTATCGAAATACCACAACTTGAGCGGAAAAACTTAAAATTTTATAAAGCTATTACGCTCATATAAGTGGAGAAATCCTTTGTCGCGTAACGCCTTTACCCTGATTTATTTTTAGATATTTTTGAAATTTACTAAGAAAATTACATGGAAAACGAAAATAAAGGAGTTTGTCGTCAATAAATATTCCCGAGGACTGCAATGGAGAATGCACGACCGTCTGAGAAAAAAACCCGATAAATTTCAGGTGATCCATAATTTTTATAAAGTTTATCCATTTTAAATATTTGCGGGCTTGGAAGATTTAATTTTTTGCTTTTTTTTCTAATCGCTTTAAGTTTTATTAAAAAAAAAAAATTTTTTAAATTGTTGATTAGAATCCACCCAATCTTGAAAGATCAACTTTTACTTCTAAATCGGTCCATCATTAGAAGCTATTGGTAAAAATCATAAAAAAATCTATTCTGATTCACATTTTCGGAGCATTCTGTTTTGAATTCGGTTGTGAAATTTTTATTTAATCATAGACCAAAGTTTTTTTATACAACCCACACGCAATATATTTCTTAACATATAGGTATTTCCAGAGAAAAGCAAATTGTGAGCCATGGAAAAGATTTAGTGCTTGTGTAAAAAGCACCAAGACAAATAATGTAAACTGTGAAAAATCGCGCTCTCACAAAAATCACTTCATCATATCTCTGAAAATATTTAGCGCACATGAAAGAGATTTGATAAATGTGTACAGAGCGCCGCGACAAAAATTGTTCACGGGGAAAATAAGCGATGCCATGCGCCTAAAAAGAAATTCATCATTAATGAGATTTGGTAGATATGTAAAATGGATCGGGACAAATTACATCCTTTGGAAAAATTGGTGATGCCACGTCAACTTCACAAGATAAGGTGAATCAACGTACACCGGGAAATCCTGGTTATTTGTAAGATTTTCAATTTAAAATTTGTATAGTGGAACAAAATGTCCCATGCGACCGTGATTAAGATTAAATTTAAAAAAAAAGTATAAATCATTTTTGGATAAAATCAAAACTATTTTTAAGAGACATCAATACGCGTTTGAATTGTTGGGCGCGAAAACCACTTGTTTTTGTCCCGTGCGAACTCTTTGGTTTTTTGCAATCATCTTGAAAACGAAAAATTTCCCAAAATCAACCTTAGCACCAATTATAGGGCTAATTTAGAGTTATATTGACAAAATAAATATCTGCTTTATTTTGATTTTTTTTTTTTTTTTGCTTTAAATGTGTTTGACGGTCACGTGCGACACCATGGGAATGCCCATATGTAAAACAACAATTTAAGTTTTTTGTGGCCTATCCGACTTGTTCGGATTTTTTTTTTTTTTTGTATTTATGGGCACTATCTTAACGGCTTTGCCATTAAGAATAATTTCAATAATAAAAAAACATTTTTTTTTTAATGCCTAAATATTTTTCTACATCAAGATAAATGTGAACAAAACAGAGATTCTAGATATGAACCGTTTTTTACACCATTTGTATTTTTGAAATTTTTAATTAATATTTTTTTATTAATTTTTGTTTGTTGTTTATTTTAATATAATAACAATACAATTTTATTTGCTGAAAGTAAACAATAACATAATTATAATTAATAACAATTAAATATTTTATCTGTTTTTTTAAGATTTTTATATTGTTCCTTAAATTTTATGCCATCTGGTTATTTCTAGTTCTTATAGTTCTTTCCACATTAATGTTGTAATTTGATTATAACTTTAATTCTTTTGTTTTAATTTTCAAAATCTATTGTGTATTTTTATTTTTTCAAACAAATTGTTTACTCCTTTAAGACGAATAAAATATTTATACATGCAATTTAAAAACTATTGCTATTTAACTCAGCATTGAGTATGCGTACTATGAAGTATTGGCCAGTTGAATAGTTGGAGCCACCTTAAAAGTTACAGGAATTTAAAAGTTTTTGTAGAACTGAGCTTCCAAAAATGTAATTAAATTTTTTAACGAAATCCATTTCTCGACTATAAACTATATCAAAAGTTAATTTAAATTACTTTTAGGAGCTCGGACATTTGTTTGGTAATAGGTATTTTGTTTTACTATATTTACATAAAATTTTGCTCTTACTACGTAACTAGACAGTTGACGGTCAACTATAGCAAAAGCAAAAAACAAATACTGACTACATTTTTTGTGTACTTTAAAATAAATTATTTTAAACTATACTCTCAAAAATAAAAGCTATGTGTATACACCAAATCCTTTGCTGAAATTTGACATTCAATGATATGTTCAATTTCAATGTTTAATATTTAATGTTTGATTTCTAAACAATTTTTAAATTTGTTTTATTTCCTTTTTTGGTTCAGAAATTTTTACCACAAAAAATGTAGCCACAAAATATTTCGAATAAAATAAAATGCAATTTTACAAAAAAATAAAAAATTAAAATGAAAGTCATTTTGTGTATGTTTAGGAAAATTGGGATTAACCAAAATTTTCGTTTAATTTTAAATTTCAAGGTGGAAACTATTTTATTTGGCTGTTGCTGATGTTAAATCTGTACTGTGCTGAAATGCGATCTAGCGTAATTTACACACACGTTAAACCCAAATTATAATTTTGCATAGGAATTCACATAAAGAAATCAATTGGTTTAATTGATATTATTTTTTGTGCTGTTCCTACAATACTATTCATTTCAGCTGCTGCTCTTTATACGTTGCCAACAATTATCTTTATGGACTAGAGAAACCACGATCGTACGGACTTTTGACATCTGTATGCCTTGTATTTAAATTCAATGTCGGTGTAGTGACACTACTAGATAAATCGCAAACAGTTTTAATAGGTTGCAGCGGCGTTGTTTGCGGTACAGAAGGCGTTGTTGTTGTTGAAGGCGTCGTATGTAGTGTTGATTCCGCTGCATTTGCAACTGTGGTGGCAGTTGAAGGCACAACATATGCCGCCGCGTTTGCATCTTTTTCTTTAACACGTAGCAATGCTGCATCAGCAACTATCGACGCTGGTATAAGTGCTGATGTTTCACGTGGCTGCAGCAAATTCTTTCCCGTAATTGACGATTTGTATTGATCCCGTTCTAAACCGCATAAATAAAATTTGAAAAATTCATATGTCGACCAACATATTGCTGTTGCTGGCATTGAATGGAGTACGCGTGCAGTTATTCCTCTGAAAAATCCACGTGGGCCTGCCACTTTGTAAATCTGTAGGAAATTAAAAAAAAAAATTATAATTTTCAAAGGACTTGGGGAAACAAACAATGAAAAGATCTTTAATACAGCATTGTTTAGATATTGGGCCCTATCATGAATAAACATTCTGGAGAATTGTTTCTCTGGCTTCCTTCATCAAGGACAAGTTTCACTGGAAAACAAGGCTAAATTTTTTTTCCAATAACGGACCAAGTCTTAAAAAATATTCCTAATAAGTTTTAACATTAAATAAAAAATAGGACATGGTTGAACTGTGAGAACAAATGTCATCATAAAAAGATTGAGAGAATACTTTCAACGAAATTTTGCCCAAACGGTCTGTTCTGCAGCAAAGGATAGTGTTTTCGGATGGAAAGTTGTTCTTCCTGCAAGATAACCACAACTGGCAGGTGTCAAAATTGACACAAACTACAACGTTGAACATGTTTTACAAGACCATCTACATATTGTTTTTTTTAACAAGATTGTCATGAATTTAAGACATTTTGGAATATTGTTATCCTTTGAAATATCGTCAATGGATATGGATGGAACAAAACCAATGATGATATTAAATTCCTGTTAATAACCGAAATGGTTAAAAATTTATGATTTCTTCTCCCATAGGTTTCCCCAGTGTAGATATTTTCCCCCCGAGTTTTTTCTTATAAAATTTGTTTCCCTAAAGTTTAGCAAAAAAATATATTCCCCTCATATAGAAAAACACCCAATCTGAGAACCCTGGTTAGAAGCATTAGCACACACACAAGAAACACGACCTTTTTTCGCTTTACGTTATTTTGTGAGCTTTAGGTTTGGTGATTTATTTGGACGAACCTTTAGACAATTAGCAATTTTGGTATTTTGTTCGTTTTTATTGAAATTTAGCTGTTTATCTAGTTTTTAATCTAAGCTGTTATATAAAATGGAAAATAACAGGGCTGCAAGTAATTTTTTTTTTTGACGAAAATTGGAAAAAAATTCGAAGAAAAAAATATCCCTGTTGGAAATGGAATTTCCATTCTCAAAATATTCACAAATGCTCCCTCTCGAGAAAGAAATATATTCTCGAGAGAATTTCCAGAGAAATTCATGATATGGCCCATTGTCTTGCATAACTAATTATTCACATTCGTTAATTACATTTATACAACAAATTTTTTCTAGTCTGTAAGAGATGTCATGTCATCTCTGTTTGATATTGAATAAATAAATAATATAAATAAATAAGTTGAAGCGAAAAAAGGAGATTAAGTAATTTTCTTTAATCAAAATTATAAAGAAACTTACTTCCTTAATGGCTTCACCCATGCCTTTCGTAAACCCAGTCTCTTGAGTATTCAGCAGAGTTTTAACAACATCTAAAGGTGTTGTTATGGCGGCCGCACATGCTCCCGCTGCACCACCGGCCAAAACATGAACAGGAGGATTATATTTTCGTTCGTGATTCAACTGGAAATTTAAAGATTATTTAAAAGAAATAAAATTTAACAAAATATGTACTTGAGCTTTACCATATTTTGGAAAAATTCATATGTTGTAAAATGTATCGTCTGATGTGGTATATTCATCACTAGTTGTGTAGAGTATGAGCGGTAAAAGGCTTTAAGGCCTTCATTCTTATAAACCCCCTTCATACAAGCAACAACTGACTTATAGGGCGAATTATACATTTGCATACGTTGTTTAATAACTTCTGTAGGATTTGAGACAGCGTCGTGTATAACTGTAGCCACCGCACCCGATAACACTGGATAATTAAGTAATATATTTAATTTTCATTCAGTTGATTAAACAAAAAGCTCTATCTTACTGTAATTTAAATTATTATGTTTGGTGAATTTTGTTAAAAGTTCTTTTGTTAATTCATATGAACCAAAATATAATGCATGGGCAGGTCCAGCACCAGCAACAACTGCGGTTACGCCACGTATTGGTCTTTAAGTGGGAAGAAAAAAAACAAGAAATTGGTTTTTTACATTGCTTGTATTATGAATTACATAATCTTTAACACATACCTCATAAGTCCTTCCTTTTGTATCATATTTCGTAATGTTGTTGTGATGTCATAGCCCGAAGTTGCCGGGGATAAACTCTGCATTCGTGTCTGTTATTCAGATAAAAAAAAAATTTTTATTACTAATTGCATATGTAAAAAATATAAATATGTAGGTACTTATATATAGAAAAAGTTTTTCATGCAATTTATTAAAATATTTAACAACGCAGAACGAGAACAGGCAGTTCCCGGTAATTCACTTGTTACACTGGTAAACAGTGGTTTTGTTGTATCAAGTTTTGTACTTCATTCTAAATGAAGTGGCTTCGCGGATTTCAAATCCATTTTCAATTTTTCTACATTTATTTAATAAAAATCCATCATAAGTGGTTTTTATTGAATAACTTCTAAACAGTACATTTTTTTTGACATAAAATGAAAAGAATTTCTAGATTCTCCATAAAAGAGATCCTCCCACT
This sequence comes from Calliopum simillimum, assembly GCA_951812925.1. Lineage (NCBI taxonomy): Eukaryota > Metazoa > Arthropoda > Insecta > Diptera > Lauxaniidae > Calliopum > Calliopum simillimum. The sequence continues at coordinate 123,056,229 of OX638368.1, forward strand.
TTATATCGTGCGCTTCGCCTATGAGTTATGGCAAATTGAAAATTAGCACAATTGTGTATACGCGTCAAAAGAAACAGGGGTAAAAACATTGTAATATGAAGCGGAGTTTTTTTTTTTTTTTCATTTCCTGCAAAGAAGTTAAACTGTGGGTGGTACTTGAATCTAAAAAACTCGAGCTGCGAGATAAAAAGTGCGTCTAGATTCAAAATCAGCATCGTCAAATTAGTTAGACAAACAGTTCATCCAACTGAAAAATATTGCAATTTTGATCCCCAGTGTTATTAATTTTGTTCATTTTAATCTAAAACACGTCTGTATGTTTTCAAATTCATTTAACATAAGTTGCACTTGTAAAGTAAATATAGTAATCAGAGAGAGCGTTGAAAAGATTTCTTGGAATTTTCAGCCCAGTTTTATTTAAAATTTTATTGCAATTACTTGATGTACAATAAATTCAAACATGAAAATTGATCCAGATTTCTATGCAAATAGTATCAGTGCACAAACGCTAACATACAAAAAAAAAGAATTCTAAATTTTGTATTATTAAATTTTAACATTAGTGTTTAAAACTCATTCTGCTGCCTCTTCGAAAAAACTTTATTTAAAAGTAATTTATTTATTAAATTGATATACACAGAAGTTGGTCACTCATTTTAGATTATTTCCGCTCTTTTTCTAGATCTAGCTGTAATTTTTTAAAATATTAGGTGTTATCGTGAATAAACTCACTCTCTTCTTCCTCGTCACTTTCAGTTCTGGTTAAGTGGGGGGTTAAGTGTTCCCGGGGAGTTTTTTTCAGACTGCAATGGAAAATGCTCAGTAGCCTGTGAAAAACCTATTCACGATAACCCCCATTGAGTAAAAGCAGGAACTGAAAGTGAAGGGAAAGGGTTTAGAAATTGTGTATAGAACACGAGTGTATGACATTCTCCTGGAAGGTTTTTTTTTATGTTACTATACGTGTTCTTTTATCTTTAGATAATTTTTTGCAACATTTTAGCATTCTCCGGGCTTGACATTCTCCTGCCAAGTTCACTATAAGTTTTTTTCAAAATATACAATACTAAAAATTATCCAAATTCCAAATTATTCCTATTTCACAAAATAGGGCCATCATTTTCTATATCTTTAATTCATAAAAAAAAAGATAAGTGCGAGCAAAAAAGGCCATGTTTTGGTAAACTTTTCGGAGAATCAGTCATATGTTAAAGTTTTATGTATGGGGCACCCATTGGACATTTTGCTATAGATTATAACAAAACTTTGGTCATAACTAAGTTATTTTAAGCCCTAAGACTGTGAAAACAGGACATAGGATACGAAACGAAACGCTCTTTTTCATTTATTAACTTAAGGAAGAATTTTAGCCAAACTACTGCTATTTTATGAATTTTTTTTTATGGTAATAAAAATAAAAGCCATTAAATTAAATTAAAATTAAATTAAATATTTTTTCTCATTTTCCGTTTAGGAATGAAATGTCCAATATATGTTATGTTATTACAGGGTAAAAAGAAAATACCACACCCTAAAAAACATATCGAATGGATAAAAACATTTTTTTTTCTCCTTGCTTTGAAATGTTGTGGGTGTTATTTAGAACGCATTTGGAAAAATAAAGGCAATACGAATGTATAGATTTAATAAGCATGTTTTTTCATGAAATATGCAAGACCAACTGACAATACTTAAAAATCCTTATTATTTTTATTTTACTAAGCCTACTTTTCAATACAGTGGAGGTAGACACTTAAAATTACAAAAACATAGACAGACAATACAACAAAAAATGGCAGTAGCTAGTTGTACTAGTTTCATTCGCTGTAGTGAGGAATAATCAGTAACCTTTGACCATTTTCATGTGCTAAAAAATGTTGAGAAATGCATATACATAGGTACTTATTTGTGCACGCAAATCTATATATATAAAAATGAAATGGTGTCCGTATGTAGCTTATGAACGCGGAAACTACACGGTCGATTTACACTAATTTTCTTTAAAATTGTCCCTTATGATCTGTAGAAGGTTCTTAAGGGGGTGAGATGCTGCTGAGGGGGACGGGGTTTGCCCCCCTCATACAAAAAAAAATGCAAAACATGTTATATCTCTGCACTTATACAAGCTATGATTATGAAAGTTAGTGAACTTATGCATAATGTGTCTACCATTCACAATGCAAAACTTGGGGGATATTAGCTGTGGAAAAATTGCATCCTCTTTACAAAAAATATACAAAATGCTATATTTCTTCACATATGTCAGATATTGTTATAAAACTTGGTACATACATGGTTGTATATTCTATCTACCATTCACCTTGAACAATTTGGGGAGGGGGGGGGGAGGGGGAGTTGCAACTTTCATACAAAAAATATATAAAATGATATATCTCTGTACATATGGGAGCTATGATAATAAAAGTTAATACTTGGATCTTAAAATCTTTGGTGATTGGAAGAGAGGGACGATAGAGATGGACTTCATACGTAACGGGCATCGCGAACGGGCGAACGAAGTCGCAACCATCCCAGCTAGTTTCTTATAAAACATAAATGCGTATTAAATCACGGTAAGCTCATTTCCTTACTATCAGGGTGCCATCATCAAAATATATAATGCCCACGACTAAAAAGTCTGCAAACGATATATGCGTTAACAATGTTTAAAAAAAAAGTTATTTCTATCGAAAATAAAATACATATATTAAAAACGTGACGTGATGTAATATGTGGTGAGAGACCCATCGTATTTAACAGAAAATTGTAATGTTTTTGATAGACATTACGTTTAGAGTATACGTAAACACAAAAATATATGTATGTACATACATACGAGAGGTACGAAATCGATATGAGCATTGCTTGATATTTCAATGAGATAAAATTTTGCTTGTCATCTATACCACAGTTAGTCATGATATCTGGTGAATATTAAAAGATTTTATTGACTTTTATTTTTGATTCTATTTATACTAATTTCCACCAAAACGTTACCTAATTGCGTTAAAATTGTATTCCTTTTTTTTCGGTGAAAACGGCGGCCACAAAGTTATGTAATAATATATTATGGGTCATTTGTTGGGCAAATAACTTTATGCCTTAAATGAAGAGAATTGTAGTATATGATATACTTTTTCAAAATACTACAACTTTTCAAGCTCAAAATGAGAATATGTAAAATTATAATGACCCTTCAGTTCACGGAACTAGTACCGAACTAGCGAAATCGCTAGCTACCGGTAACCAGCACTAGTTCCTCCCAGATCTACTTTATTCGTTCTCAACTGGCGAATTTAACGTGTGCATGTCATTGGCAGGGGTCAATTGCCACCCTTTGCTCTACTGCTCACTAACTATTTCACTAGTGAGAAGTAGCTTGCTTGTAAGGCGTTCTCTTAGTAAAGAAAAAAAAAAAAAAAAAAAATCGAACAACCCACACTGAGATTCGAACCTGCCCAGCAGTTCTCAAGTAGACAATTCGCCCAATATCACTATCGAAGTAGCTAGCAAAACACGCACTAGTTCCTTTTTTGACCCCAGGTAATGCAAGCAGTCGTCAGTTCAATAATAAAATATAAAACGTGAGCGATAAAAACGTTTGAATTTCAAATTTTCTTTGGAGAGACTTTTTTTGTCTCAAAACTTGAGTAATTTAATTTATAAAAAAACAAAAAAAAAGAAAGAGAACAAAATTTAGAAATAAAACAAAAATTTTTTCAATTGTTTAAATACGAATTTCACATAACTACGTCAATAAGCTTTACAGACGAATGAGCTAAAGACTTCGTAATTTATCTACATACACAGGTGAAAAACTTTGAACCCCAGGTTCGAATCTCAGTGTGGGTTGTTCGATTTTTTTTTTATTTTTTTTTTCTTTACTAAGAGAACGCCTTACAAGCAAGCTACTTCTCACTAGTGAAATAGCTAGTGAGCAGTAGCGCAAAGGGTGGCAATTGACCCCTGCCAATGACATGCTCACGTTAAATTCGCCAGTTGAGAACGAATAAAGTAGATCTGGGAGGAACTAGTGCTGGTTACAGGTAGCTAGCGATTTCGCTAGTTCGGTACTAGTTCCGTGAACTGAAGGGTGGGGTTCAAAGTTTTTCACCTGTGTATGTAGATAAATTACGAAGTCTTTAGCTCATTTGTCTGTAAAGCTTATTGACGTAGTTATGTGAAATTCGTATTTAAACAATTGAAAAAATTTTTGTTTTATTTCTAATTTTTGTTCTCTTTCTTTTTTTTTTTGTTTTTTTATAAATAAAATTACTCAAGTTTTGAGACAAAAAAAGTCTCTCCAAAGAAAATTTGAAATTCAAACGTTTTTATCGCTCACGTTTTATATTTTATTATTGAACTGACGACTGCTTGCATTACCTGGGGTCAAAAAAGGAACTAGTGCGTGTTTTGCTAGCTACTTCGATAGTGATATTGGGCGAATTGTCTACTTGAGAACTGCTGGGGAGAGAATGTAGTTTAAAATGAGAATATGTATATTAATTGATATTGAGATTTTGAAATTCATATTGAGGAAGTATAAACTGAATTGAAAAATACTTAAACGATATTGAGAACATGTAAATTGATAATGAATGGGAAATAGACATTTGTATTGAGAAAATAAAAATTGATAGTGAGAAATGAGAATATGTAAAATCAAAATGAGAATATAAAAATTTTAAAATCAGAAGTCTTTTTTTGTGGAATAGATACAAAATTACTTTTATTAAAGTGATATATTAAATGCAGAATAAACAACCAAAATAAAAGAAATATTAAATGAAGTTCAATAAAATACTCCTTAATAGAAGCGCATGCGCATGAAACGAAGCTGAGAGCTGAGCGTGCAATAAGGATCATGAGATGTTTTCAACAGATCCAATTTTTCAAGCTCCAGATCGGTCACTCTACACTCATTGAAAATTTTGAAGATGCTCTAAACAACTTGTCATCATCCTCCCTTGTAGAAGAACATTGCTGATCAGGTAACAATTGTATCAAAAATATTAATTTTTGAAAGAAATAGAAATGTCCCGATTGCACTTAAACCCTAATATATTTACGAAATTTCATTCGATAGGCTTAAAATCTTTGCAATCAAATGTGCCATTGAATAAAATTGCTAAAAAAATTATTTAAAAACAATTATATGCCAACCACAAAGTGTTTTATTTGACGTTAATATGAAAAATTTTAAAAAATTTGTGAAATTTCAAACATTTTCCTGTTATAACTCAGTCAATATTGTTCGGAGCGTAATCATTGATTATATTTGGCTCCTTCTTTTTTCAGGATATGCGAGATCTTGCAGATATAGACCCGACTAAAAACCTCAACTACATTAAGGCATCTGAATGGGACAAGAAAACGAGAATCGCAGCACAACAACCAGTGTCTGAGCTAAAATATGATAACAAACTTATATTAACTAAGAATACCTAGTATTTAAGAATGAATTGTATATATTTTATTGCATATATTTAGAGAAAGGATCCGTACAGCCATCAAAAGGAGGGATCACAATGGATCAACAATATGTTCTCATAACCGAACCTAATTATTGGTATACTTGTTAGAAGCGCCATTAGTCACTTTTCGTAAATATGGAAAAATAAAATCGATCGGACTTGGCGTAATACAAACATATTGATGTATATGAATCTTTAACCTAGAAAATAAAAATTTTCGATTAATTCGGAAACGGCCGCAATGAAAAAAAAAATAATTGTGTTTTTCGTGTTCTGTGACATCATATTAGCTAGAAAAAATGTTTTGCAAAATGTTGCAATTATTTGTAATTTAGTGCTGCATTAACTTTGTATAGTTATTGTTTAAATCTGAAGCACAAAAAAATATTTAGTGAACTTTACTTTTTATGGTATAAGAAACAAAATCCCACCTCGACCACATAAATTCATTCACTGTAACAAAAGTCCTGGGTTGAAACCCCCAGGTACTGCACTGTAAAGACTTTTTTCCTTTTTGGGTGCTTAAAATGGGAATATACGCAGTTTTCCGGGCGCCATTTTGAATTTTTCATTTTTCAACATTGTATTTGGATTCAGCGACCTCGAAAGCCCCCTGGATAACATCATTTTCCATTTTTAAGCAAAACAGTTTTATTGAATTTATCGGATTTTGAGCGTTTATGGGGGATTAAAAAAGTTTGGGGGAAAAACTCTAAAAAAGTGTTTGTTTTGTTCTAAATTCAATTTCGAACAAAATGAGACATGTTGTATAAAAGTCGGTGCTTGTTCAACAAAATTACATATGAAAACCTGTTTTTGCCTATATGTACTATTATACTTTCTCAGTATGAGTTTATTATTCTCAATGGGCCTTATCGTAAATCTGAAGAGAGTTTCCATTCATATTGAGCTTGAAAAGGTGTAGATTTTGCTCAATTAAAAAAAGTTAGGCCAGGATTTTTTTTTATCCCTCAAGTTGTTATTTCTCGTATTACAAATACGATTAAAATTAAATTTTCATAGTGCATTAATACAGCAAAATGTTAAGTCATAGACTAAAAAAGTGAGCGGTGTCAAGGGCAAATAATGTTCACTGGAAAGTGGATGATGTCACGCCCCTCAGAAACAAACAAAAAACGATATTTCGTTTTTCATATATTAAATTTTTATCTAAGTTTTTTCAGGCTCTAGGTCATCAAAAAAGAGTTTTATTTGAAATATATAAGAAAATTTACCTAGAGCCTGAAAAAACTTAGGTCGGATAAAATATCTCCATAAGTTTTTCATATAATTTATATTTTTAACGAATAAATCGATATATAGCCGTTTACTTAATTCACCTTAAAAGGAAAACTTATAACTCTTCTAGAGCAATGTAATAATATGTATATTGCTTGGTTTACTAAGCTGAAAATGTCTAGATTGTGATAAACAAAAGCATTAAGCACCAATTATAAATAACAACAAGATAAAAATAAGTTTTTTTTTTCGCTAATTACAAGAAAATGCAAATTTTTAAAATTACTTATAATGTGATTTAACATTTTTTGTTCAGTATCTAATCATGTGCTTAATTTTACCAAACTTTTCATAACTTTAACTTTTTTTTTTAATCAAAATAAAACCATATAATTTACTATATAGTACGCGAGCGTGCTAAGGCGGCAAGTCATGCTCGAAATACATATGTACATTATTTCGCACAAACGAAAAGTTAAGACATTCGCGCATATCTGACCATGCTTTCGTTCATGTACGCATTATCAACAAACAAATATTTGATATACTTACAAATAGGTGATATTTCAGAGTAGTATACGTATTACTACAGTAGTTTTGATTAGGCATGGGACATGAAGCGTAAAGAGTGTGTGATTTATACAAAAATACCTTGTCTTCAAAAACTGATAAGGTATAGGCAGCTCTGATACGACACTTTTAAAATAATCGTTGGAAGCGAAAGTTAATTATTTCATGTGACGTCAGAGAGCAGCACGAGTCTTAACAAAGTAAAACTGTATACAAATGCAAGCAAAAAAATTATTCATTTTAAAATAGGTTGTTGCTCTTTTATTTTACTTAAAAATAAAAGAATGAAAAACTGAAAAGTGGCAAACATATTAATTTATTTTTATAAATATGATGCATACTAGCAACTTATGATATATGCAGAATATATCAACAAAAAAAAAAAAAAAAAACAGCCACTTCAATATATTAGATTGTTAAATCGGACAAGCACAATTGTAGAAAGAGCTTAACTTAGTATATATATCAGTTCAGCTCGAATTCGTGATATATGTTAAGCTAGACAATGATATAGAAATAAATGCAAATAAGTGGTTGCTGTTGTTATAAAACAGGAGAATCAGTAATTTATTGTGAAACACGCCAAGTCAGCGTTGCACTCATAATTTACAATCAAGCAGCGGGACGAAGATAAAGTACAAAAATATGAAAAAAGAATATGAATTTGATAAGGTTCCCAGTAAGAGTAGGCACTCTTGAAAAATTATCTTGATTAAGTAGCTAAAATTATATAAGAGGCAAAGCTGTAACGTCTCATTTCAGCGCTTTTGCCTGGAGAGTAGAAGATATCGTAGTCAATTGTATGTTGATAAGTTGACAATATAATCATATTATATTGTAATATAATTATAAGTTTTTACTTTGTGCGACTACAATGTTAAAATTAAATGAAGAACACATACTATTTTAAATTCTCTTGTACATACACATGTATTGTATGTATTTACTCGTCTCTACCAAATGAAAATATTGAATATCGTTTTCTCATCACTGCTCTGGTTTACTCTAGAAAATACCTTGCATCATTTTACACCCTTCGACAACGGTTTGTACAAAAATTAAAAAACAATTAAAGCAAAATAAAAAAACAAAAACTTTGCATATTTTGCCATTTTCGCTTCATAAAACGCTTGTGTAAACTTTAAACCCAAACTTATCACGTACAGACTTAATAATTATTTTGTAAAATAAATGTTTTGGAAATAATCTTCAGAATTTCTTCTAAATGCACAAGTTAGGGAGATTTTCTTAAGCAGCAGCAGTTATAAGTAGTAGTGCAGTTTCGTTTATGTCATTTTTTTTTAATAAATGCAGAACTTTAAAAATTTTGTTGTTTAAAAACCCTAAAGTTATGAATAAAAATGAGCACAGAATATTGTGGCATACAACCCATAAAGTGGAACATTTAAAGAAATTTGTTATCTCGTTCGCACGTAATATTTTATCAAATCTTTTACTGAATTGTTAAAAAGATAGTTAACATATGAAGTATATCTACCACAATATTGTATAAATACAGATTGCGTTAAAAAGTTTTAGATTTTAGGAATAAAAATTATTTTCAGTCTGATAGAGCTCTGATGTGTAATTTTGGTAGTTTACAGCTGCTATAAATTCTTAATTAAACGAAAAACAACTTGTCCAAAAGGTTAGAATATGGATATAGTCTAGATAACAATTCATTAAATCAGTTTAACCTAAAATATACATATAGTCCGGTTCACTTGATTAGAGGCAATATTTTTTGCTGATAGAGCTAGCTGTATTTGAGCTAGCAAAAATTGGTTTTGAATAAATTCAAGAGCAAGCTCTGCTGACTATAAAAATGTGTAAATATTAAAAATTTCTCAAATCTGACGGTATTTCGTACAAGTAAGACATTTACATAGTTAATAGTTAGCTTTTTTTCTGGTTCACTAGTAGATTAGAGGCACACACTATTATTTCATTATTAAAGTACATTTACAGTTTCTTTTTTTACTAAGGGCTCGTTTCGTGCTGAAAATTCTAAAAATTAGTTAAAATTGGGAGAAAAAAAATCTTTATACCGAGAGAAAGGTCAAATCGACATTTTGCGCTCTGATGGGCTTTCTAATCGCAAAATAGCCAAAAAAAAATTCGCCAAGGTCCAAATGCTGTTGACTATTATATGATGAAAGGTGAATCATATGGTAAAAACTGTAAAAGCAGAATTGTTGGGGCCTTAACATCAAAAGCAAAATCTTGAGGATAGCATCCAACTCCGCCCCTCTATTGTATTAAAATAACAGATTTGAATAAAGTAACAGCCAGCAAATCAACTGTTCGATGGGCAATATTAAAAGCATCGCACTAGAAATTAAAAAAAAAAAACTATGGAAAAAACCTCCTGATGTTTGTTTTTGATCCACACCTTTCAATTTCAATGCGCTATAAGTATTACGAAATAACTGTCCAAACAATAAGACTGCCTTCGCGGCAATGGTGTCGCCTCAAAAATATCACCTCCTCTCTCAAGTCGAGGAAATAATAATAATATTCATCAGGTCCATCGAAATTGAACTGCTTTTCCTCATTAAATGCAACTTTTATCACTAATGATATATCTGATTTTTTCTTCATTTAGGGGCCTCTCAGTAAGATTTAGAAGCTAGCAAAGTCTTATATCTCTTCGCCTTCATGTTTCTAATATAAAAGATGATTTTTTCAAAGTCATGACCTTTTTTTATCCCACCATCAAGTAAACACATGTTTTAGTAATTTCTGAAATGGTTGACTTTTTAATTTGACCTCTGCCCAATGTCATCAGTAAAGTTCTCAACTAGAAAATTTTCTTTTAAGTCAAATTAGTGCCATTGGGAATATTTTTATCTCTAGTTCATTAAAATAGATAAATTTCCATTGTCAGTATAAATAATGATGAACCAATAATTTAAGCTGTGTCTAACACGTACAAATTATCAGACATATCTAACACAAATCTTTCTACGTTCAAATTAAATGTGTGTGGACAAATTTCCTTGTTGAAAATTTTTCATAATGTTTCTACACAAAATGCATTAAAAAAAAAAAAATAAATTTATAAGAAACATCTTTCAAAAGCGGACAAATGAGATTAAACCCACAAGCAAGTATATTATAAAATCTGTAGATCCCCTTTTAATCAATTCTGACTCATATGTGTGTGATGCCAATGAAATTGGTGATTTTCCATTTAACATAAAAGTACATGTTATACGCATGAGCGGAGGATAGCAATGAAATGTGTGATTTTTTGCTAAAGTTGGTTCCTTAGATCATTTCATTTATCATTGGTATTAACTTAATTATCCGCTTATCTGCACCAGAATTATGAAATGGCACCATGGAAATATATCTTGTCTATTAAACAAATAAAATTCAATTATTAATGTAATTAAATTTTAAACTACAACCTATGTTTCTATTAAGAGATTGAGTAGTTTATTTTCTTTAAAACAATGTGTCATTGAAGTACTAAAATTTTTACACTTTTTACCACAAAACAAAAAATAAAATCGAAGTAAAAAGCAAACTCCTAGGTTATTATTTAATATAAAAACTAGAAGTTCCGGATAGCTGCTACAATTATGTAGGTGCAGAAATATAACTACACCCACTAAGTTTTATAGGTGCAAATATAAATAAAGCATTGTTTTTTATATGGAGGAGGAGGTACAACGCTCCCTTGTTCAATATCCTGTGGGTGTGTGGGAGACACAACATATATTTGTGTACCGAATATATATAGCGACAGCTGCTATACTGAATATATTACAAATTTTAAAATTATTTTTATTGGGGTTTCAATGCCTTCTCCACCTAATATAGCTATGAACCATCTTAAGCACAAAAAAAACATAGGGCATTATCGTAAATCTGAAGGGAGTTTCCATTCTCGAGAATATACTCCCTTTCGACAGGAAGCACTAGAAGTACGTTCTATCAGTATCTCCTCGTTGACCTAATTTAACGGAGTTTCATGAAATTGAACATTACTGTAGATAAATACCGTAAAATTAGACGTCAAATATTTATCCTATTTAGGAAATTCCTTTCAATTGTTTTGAAATTTATGAAAATGCTACGCGCGGGACTCATGTAGCGTTCTAATTGCTAATTGTTAATGGTGCTAAACTTAACTTTGGAAAAGTACACTAAATCAAGTGGAAACAACAATCCACTTTCAAAGCGATGGCTCTTCCAATCAATACCACAATAAAAGTATGTTTTTGTTAATATGCGCTTATTTTTCAAATATTTACCCTAATTTTACGTTCATTTTTTGCAATAAATCGGACTTCGTTTGCCCGTTCCCTGTGCCCTTTACATATGTTCCAAATTTCAACCATCTGCATCAGAGACATACAGACCTGTTCCGAAATCCGTGTGATTTATTTAGGAGGCTTTTTGATGACAACGCTGAGTCAAACGATAAACCCAATTTCTCTTTTTTTTTAAGATGTGTTCATTATCTAAAGAGGAAAATTCAAAATATTTCCTGACAAATTGGGACTAAAGTTTTTTGCAAAAACGAGTATACCTATGATGTGCCGCATCATAATAAAAGGCATAAAAAAACTCCCACGTGGTACCACATTCTGATTTATCCATTCATAATCTATAAGATTGTGTTTCAATCTTTTAATATTTAACATTTTTATAAATTGATTAGAATTGAAAGTAACGAAAAGCCACATTGAAATTTATAATTGCAAATTTGATAAGCCACACATTTTTCGCAAACGATATTATGTATACATTTACATATATATATGTATATTATTAAATGGAGTTATAATTAATTGGTCACAGTACATTGTCTCAAAAATATATATTGGCGAACAAAAATTGATGAATATTGTCCAATAGATTCGTTTGTATGAAAACAAGTGGGAATGAAAATTTGATAAATTATTCATTTATTGAACTATTAGATAACATAAATTATGCGAAACATTTAAAAAAAAAAACTTTATAAAACGCGATTTTTCCCAATGGTTAAGAATTTTTCCGAACTTTTTGTCAAAATGGCCCTAGATTGTATTGGTTTCTTAAGATTTTCAGTACGATGGAAAATATGTAATTTATGTAGATGAAAACTTTTTTTTTTAACTAAGGGTCTTTAAATATACACACTAACATTGTTCCATTGATATAACTACAATTGAAACAAAACTGAATCTCTACATTAATTATCGACGATTAAAATGTTTGCTCAGTTTTAATAAACAATTTTTTTGTTGGCATATGCATAAAAGTTATGTAAACAAAAACCAGCAACATTTTACTTATGAATGTGCAAAACTGACGTACGAGTTTCTTTATGGAATCGCTCAAATGAAACTTTTAAGATTATGCCTGACTCCTTAGTTGGAGTACGGAAAGAAACCATTTCTAGACAAAACGTAATCGCGGCGAGTGATTACCAATGGCCATACAAATGATAAAAGGCGAAAATAAAAACATGCCAAACAAAAAAAAAAACTGTCGGCATGTGCTCATTAAGAGCACGATCAGGGGCGGAGGTGCGAACGCAACAAAAAAAGAATTGAAATAGAAAAAAATTACATCATAATTGAACTACAAAAACGCACTCAACACCCGATTACTAAATAGAATCAAATTTTTTGGAGGTTAGAAAAAAATGCAGGGATTTTCCCCTCGTTGGAAAAGTATTCGGCTACTACTCACCTTTATTGAATCCAATGGATACACTATGGAATGCTCCAACACACCCGCTATCGCCCCAGCTGTCATATTGATGGTAAGGCTAGTAGTTGGTAGCGATTCATAGTCGTCGACATTCATTGTGTTGCCGGGAGCGAAAATTGTTGAGTGTTGAATGGAGTTGGCAGCTGCTGCTGGCTGAACCGCTTTACTCAACGCAGGTGGAAAAATGCGTCCGTCCGTCCCTTTGTTCGCTCGTTCCGAACGCACGAAAAAGTCCTTTGCTTTTTTTCTACTGTGCTCTTTCTGCTGACAGCGTTTGAAATTTTTGTTTTTTTTTTTTTACTTCTTTTGATAGACTTTGATTGTGTAAATGTCAATTTCTTATTTCTCTTCTTGCTTTGTGCTGTTTTGTTCCTTCGTTTACACTCCGCTGTAAATTCTTGTAATTTGCGTTCAATTCATTGATAATGTAGCCAAGCTCTAAAACAGGAATTTTGCGTTTTCAACGGTTTGTTCCTTTTGGTTTCTTTTTGACCTATAACGTGGAATTTTGATTAAAATTCAGCTATTTATCTCGACTTTTCTTTTATTAAAAAAAAGAAAAAAATATATAAATTGAAATTTGAGCGCGTGCAGTTGTACGATATGTGAAATATGTTGTAAATTCACACAACTTCCGAATTTTGGGACGAGTACTAGTTTGGTTTGGGGATAGAGCACACAAAACGTCAAATATCCAAAAGTCCACTCTATGTTGTCGTTTAATTTATTTTATAATTATGATGAGTAGTTGTTTCTAGTTTACTGTGCGCATTTGAGTTGTTGACCGACACTTTTCGCCGTAAATTATGCGCTTTGGATTTGTAAAATGTGTTCAACACCGTAGGAATTTTCCCCGTTCAACAGCAGCGAACAACTACGCTCGCTCCACGCGAAATTTTACTTTTTCCAAGTAGAGGAAAGGAAATGTCAAAAAATGTGAAATTTTCCTTTGCCAAACGTTCCAGGTAGAAGTACCAACATTGAAAACTAAAAAAACAATATCGTAAAAATATTCAGCTGCCATTGTGACACTTTCGGTGTCACATCTGACACTTACAAACAATAGTTAAAACTCCTATAGGATTAAATATAATATATAAAAATGAAGAGTGTTATATGACACCAATTTGTACAATCAGAGGGTGTATATGACACCTTTTTTGAATTGCTGTGACACTCTCCCTTTTGAGTTGATGGCAATGCTGAAAATATTTTTGAATGAATTCGGCTGCATTGTAAAATCGAAACTAAAGAAATAATCTAGATTTGAAAAAATTGATCTGATCTAGATTTCCAAACGGAACGCAAATTGTAATAGATTTTGATCTAGCTCAAAAAAAGATTGCTCTTTTTTGCCCAATGTAAAACGACATAACATATTTAATATTAGCTATGTTTTAGACGGCAGTTTGACGACGAGTTTGTGTGCTTTTCTTTCTTATACCCCGTTTACACCGGAGATTTACGAGGCGATTTACGGCTATTTTGAGATTTAGCTCTATATCTTGCCAAATATCTCGTGATTTACCATACAAAAATATATCTACTTTCAACGTGATTTATTTTATATCTCCTCATATATCTCGGCAGGGCTACCTTTTTTTCTTATTTTCAAGCATGTGGCACCCCTAAGCTTTGATAATTTGAAGTTTTGTTGACATTTATTTGTCATTTAATTGTTTACTTTCGTCAGAGAAGCAAAGAAACGCGTAAGTTTTGTATTTATTATTATTAAAAACTCTTTAATTATTGTTTTCTGTTAAGCTACACAAATGGAAATGGATAGGACAAGTGTCCTCAAGAAAACACACAGCAAAGTTTGCCGCCGCTCCAATAGTATACCCTAGCAAATGTCTTTGTATGGACATCGTCAAGTTTATGGCTATAGTGGCACAAATGATAGTGGTGCTCTTCTTTGGTTCTTCATAGTTTTGCAATAAAAATACATCTTAGTTTTCATATTTATTATGAATTTTTTATTACGTAAGATTTTTACGGAATAAACCATGCGATTGACAATGTATGAGCAAGTGTAATACTAAATACTATGATTTTTTGACACTCATAGCGCTTAATTCTTTAAATTAGTTCTTGTTAAACTTCTGAGTGTTCCAACTTAGATTTTGGTTACTTAGCAAATGTTTAAATGCATCCCAAAGATCAGAGTTTTATTAAATGAATCAGGATTCCACAAAGTTTTTATATTTCTTTATGAGCAAATATGTAAATTAAAACAAATGTCACTCACCAATTGACATTTACTGTCGAAACTAAATCTCTTTCGGCCGGTGTAAACAGGTAGGATTTAGCAACGAGATTTACTTATATCTTCATAGCTAAATCTTTGGTGTAAAGCATTTGTTTGAGTTTTATATATAATACGTGAATTATGGTGATTTTTCGAAAATTTAAGCTTAAAAAGCCAAAATCGAGAAATTTTGAAAACTTTGACATTAAAATAAAAAAAAACATTTTCTGATTTTTATTATTTTCCAATATGATATGTGGCCAAGTATGTTTAATCGAAATGCAAAGTCCTTACTGCCTTTTTTGAGAACTTTTTTCTATGAATTTTTTCCTGTTGCAGCTTTTGAGAAAACAAACTATTTTTATTTTTTTATATTCTTCAACGTTTTACAACATATTTATCAATTTTAAGCTTACAGTCTGCTTAAATTTGGAAGATGCTTATATTTAAGGATAGGGTAGTAGGTAAGGGATATATTTCCCCCCTTTCAGCCCCTTGGAAATTGCCCTCTCTTTACTTGGACATACCATAGCGAAGCATTTTACCAAATCTTATAATTTGCGGCAAGTAGCGTTAGTAATATGACAAATTTTATTTTCGTAGGGCGTGGCACTGCCCATTTTTTAATTGAAAAGTTTTTTTCCAAATGCCCTTTGCATATGTACCAGATTTTGTCTATCTACGTCAAGCAGTTTCTGAGATATGATGAATCAGCATTCAGAGGGGCGTGGCACCGCCTACTTTTCTAGTGAGAACTGTTTGTTCTAATTGTCTTAGCATATGTACCCAATCATATCTAAGTGGGGCGAATATTGTCAGAGAAATAATGAATCAATTTTTTGAGGGCGTGGCACCGCTCATTTTTCCAGTGAAAATTATTTGTCCTGACGGTTTTTACATATTTACCAAATCTCATTTATCTAAGTCAAAGGGTTTCGGAGATATGATTAGCTGATTTTTTGGGGGGCGTTACACCGACCACGCCCTAACTTTGTATGGGAGGTAGGCGTGTCCGTCGGCGGATTTTGTTCGTATTCGCAGGATTTTATTATTTTAATGTAAAAACCATTTGCACCAAATTTTAATAGCCTAGCTCTATTATTACTATAATATATGACCGCCGTTCCATACAAACCCTCCCATTGTGCGCCATTTACAAAATGCACAAACTTAGTGTCACGGGTAGGTATCTCTTGAATTTAAAAAAATTGCTTTTTTGGGTTAAAATTATTGGTCGCAATATTGCTTGTTTATTTTTTTGAGCTTACCTTATTATTGTTTCACACTTTAAACATTTTCAATCAATTTAAGAAGAAATTGCTTTTGTTCTTATTTTTCATGCTCGTCCGCCCATATGTTGATGACACTTTTTCTCGATGGGATAGGTTGTTGTCAAGTTGACAGCGAGAATCTCGAATTTTTCCGTTTTTTCTAATATCGTGTAATTTTACAGTAGAGGCAAAAATAATGTGACTACGGTCAACGAAAAGAAAATTCTTATAAGATTACGTCAAGTTGTTTGTTACCAAAATATGCAAAATATGAATCAAATTTTGATTTTGCGACACGGTACAGGCACCACTTCTCGAATACCATTGATTAATGTAACCTATGTATGTATATCATATCCGGTGATCGTCAGAGAGTAATGAGCGGTGCTGGGCAAAATTCTCTCTTCTATTTTTTTTATCTCGTTTTATCCTATACGAGAAGATACGCAAAAAGTCCACTCTTTGCTACGAAGCTGCCCTAGGGTAGCGTTTTGCCCACCACCGGTAATGATATACTTATAGACAAATTAAAGCCAGGTTTTAAGAACTTAGAGTGCGTTTTTACATACATAGCTACAAGCCTTTGGTTTTAATTAAAATTTCATTGTTTTTTTTAAAAAAAAGCTTTAACTTTAGGTGAATTCCATAGTCATAAAATACCAATTGTCATTTTAAATTTTATTTAAATGCTTGATCCAAAATATAAACTATAAAAATTTATAAATTTTGGAAATAATATTTGCAGCCATAACATACAATTTGATATATCTAAAATAAGATTTACATTGAACATTAATTTGATCATCCTTAGAGATACAATTTACATACGAGCTTACATAGTATTCCTAAAAAGAGGTATTAAAGTTTAACAGTCCTACTCGTTCATAATAAGTTTATAAAAGGTTTCTTGAGTGTTTATAGTATGAAAGTGCTTACTTTAAAAGCTCTAAAAACCTAACATAAGTAACTGAAAATTATTCGAATAAGACTTTTAATGTATCAAGAGCTTATGTTATAAATATACACATTTTTGTTTGCGCAGTGAGTTTAAATTTAAAAATGTCACAGCCGTTACGCTAAAATACAGCTTTGATATCATTTAGTGTATCTTTTTATGGTACTTATTCTAAATAAATCAAAAAAACTAAAATAAAATAAAAATGGTTACAGTTGAGGATTTGCGTGAAATCACCCATACATAACATTTTTACTCTGTTTTAAATATGTAAATTCTCCTATTTATACGAAAGTATTTAAAATTTAATTTACGCCCTTTAAAACGGAAATTTCTGCTATATAAATTAGCTGCGTATGAAATAAATGTCTCAAATATGAACCGCATAAACGACTCTACACACAAGTTATTGTCTATGACCATAACGTTTTTCTTGCAACCAAGATAACGCTTTATAAGCCCTTGTTGAACCAAACGACTTCTTGACTGGGATTTTTCCTTCTAATGGCTTCTTGTACATCTTGTTCAAGTTTTGAAACCTGCAATTTACTCGTAAAACTATCAAAGTTCATATTGATTTTCACAACTATTACGAGTTTGCGAGGTTTTCGAGGCATTCATACGTCAATATATATAACGATTGTGATTACTCAAAAATACAGTTAAATTGCTTACTTTAATTGGAGTACGTTGACTAAAGAATGCACAACCCATGGGTGTTGCGAAAATAAGCACAAATCCGACGAAGAGTGTTTGAATCGGTGCGCTAGCTTTAGGGTACTTCTTAAGAAAACCACCTTGTTCCAATTTATTAATAAGTAGAGGTGTCATCACTGTTAAAGAATAAAAAAAACAAACATTTATCATATCATTAATTAAATATTATATTGCAAAGCTTTCATACCCATTCCAGGAACTGCCATTGCAACTCTGCTGGCAACAACAGCAGAAATGCCTGAAATAGCGGCTTTCTTGGATACGCCAAGCTCGTTATTTTTCTCATCGAGCAGTACGACACCATTCTTAATTTCTCTGTTAATATTAAATTTAATTATATTAAGATCATTTGTTAGTGCTTTTTAGCGCTTACTGTAAACGCATCATGGGTACATTGATGCAATTCGCGGCAGCAACAGCGGCCAAAGGTACAAGCCTTCCAACAAGTGGATGGAGGTTCTTTAGTTCAAAAAAAAAACAAAAATTTTTGTATAATATAGTAAACTGATCTCTACAATTTTAGAAAAAACAATTTTGGAAATAATCTTACATGATAGACCAGTCAAATTAGGGACTGGCAGTCTATGTGATATTTTCGATAATAACAGATACATAAAACCCATGGTTGAATTACCCTGGTTGCAGCGATAACTTTTGACAGATAGCAAGGCAAGATCAGGGTTCCATTTTTGTTTATTTTGACAATTGCCATAATCATTGTTATTGAATCATGCATAAAACCTATACCAATCGATAGATAATTTTCGTTCCAGATAAAAAATATTTTTACAGTAAAAGTCTAGTTCACGAACTAATTGGCAATAACACGGTTTTTTGTTATTCAGTTTGCGATAATGTACCAATATAATTCAAAAAGGATTTTAAAGATAAAGACTAGTCCTTTTAACAGCCATATCAAGCTTCACTTTTTTGACAACATCTTTAAGATTTTCAGAAGTAGGTAACTGTTGAATTTCCAGTCTAATGGATGTTACGGATATGGTTTTACCGTAACTGGAGTCAGAACCGGATGTTTTAAATTTGATTTTTTGTAGTCGGAACCTAAATCGCATATAAAAGATGTAAAGGTTGATCGCTTTTCTCCTTTTTTCCCTGTTCAACAACTCAAAGGCGTAGAAATGCGGGGTTTTAACAATTATCAATGTATTTTGAATTTCAAAGCTCTTTTTAAAATTAAAATATTTTATTTTTCCTCAAATGCAGTGATTTTAACTACTTTTCATTAACCTCTCTCTCACAGGAGTTTGTGAAGTGACAAGAGCACAGTTCTCGAAACAACAAAGCATCAGCTTTAAATTGTTCTTTATAAGATAGAAGGTTCGCGTGTTTTGAAAAACATATTCCATACATTTTCATATGAAGAACAAAATCTAGGTTTCTGGCAGGAAGAAATCTGTTAAGAATTTTGTTCAAAATAAAAAAATTAACACGCACAAATTACAACAATCTTTCTATTTTCACTCTTAAGGACTATACGTTAGTGTGTATTAAAAGAACGAACTCCCGATTCCACACTCATATTATGAAACAGGAAGGAAAAACAGTTCAGGAAATATAAATTTCCCGACTTAAATAAATTCCTAGCTGCCCAAATGGCTCTTGTTTATAAAAACCGTGTGATTTTGCGCTGGAGCCTATCTAACGGAAGACTTTTTTCCAAAAAACACCATAGATCTTGATTTGTGCATATTTTCAGAGAGATCGTATGACGTGCAGGAGTGTCACCATGCAAATAGAAACGATTATCTTCAACCAAACAAAAACTTTGTACTGGAGCCCATGGTGTTTTTTGGAAAAAATTCTTCCGTTAGATAGGCTCCAGTGCAAAATCAGAAGGTTTTTATAAACAACAGCCATTTGGGCAGCTAGGAATTTATATTAGTCAGAAATTATATTATATTATTGGGTTTTAAAACTAGCCCATAAATTTCAATACACCCTACTATACGTATATCAAATTGACTGCAACTGAGAAAGGTACGATATTAATTAGGTCCATATAATAGCATATTTATATTTACATACCTTCACCATTCTGTTCAATGACAAAGCTGTTCCAAGAGCACCACCTGTCGCCATAATGTATGACTTCAACAATTGCCTATACAAAAAGATAACGATTATAAACGAAAAGCAGAATTTTATTGAGTAATACGTGTACTAAATTTTAATTTTTAGGGCTTCTTAATACATTTATGCATTCAGTAAAATCTTTACCATCTCAAGTCATGCTATTCAATTTGCTCAATGCAAAAGAACCACACTACTATTTAACATTTCAAAACTATCGGCATGCAAAACTAAACATTAATCGCCTTCTATCAGCTAATATTTTATTCAGTCGAAATTATTCGCTTGACTAATTAGCAAATCGATTATTTAATCTAACTAAAAAATTGAGTTCATTACGTTCTACACTGATTCGATTAAAGATTGAATCAAATCTAATTAATTCGGCTAGCCATTAAATCGATTAATCAATATAATTGAAAATTTAGTTGATTACGATTAACAGTACATTAATATTTATTACAGCACTAAATGTCATACAGTGCTCTCTCGATTTCCATGACTCACGATTTTCGCAAAAACTCAATTAACGAGATCTGGTTTATTTTCAAAATCAATAACGCTAACCACGATATTTTTGTCTTAAGGTTTGGTTTTGGTTTCTTTTACAATTTGGAAAGTATCAAAAGTGTAACTATAGCCAAACTGATATGTCTATTAAACCGTATCAGAGAAAAAGTCCATCATACACCATCGAATACCATGCATTTTTGCAAGGCAATTTCTATGCAAAACTTTTTTTTTTTGACCGAACGTAGGGGTCGCCCATTAACATTTTTCGACACTTACAGTCCGATCTTAAAGTCTGATATATTAATATTTATGTCTCAAAGAGAGGTTTTTTTTTTGATCCAAAGGTCTTTGATATGTTGGACATTAAGGTGATACATTAGAGTGGAAGGAACTGAGATCTGGTGGGTAAGTACTTGAACAGGGCGGTTGATGTCAATGACGTCTGAAGCAAAAAAAGAGGATGAGCAAGAGAGAGGATGTATAATACTTTAAGATTGGACTCTAAATGCCGAAGATATGATGAAAAATGTTAATGGGCGACCTCTAAGTTCGGTCGAAAAAAGAAAAAAAATCAAAATAATTTATTGGTTATGGAATGTGTAAGACGGTCGTTTAAGTTAATAAACTAATCAGTAAATTTAATTTAGCCTTAAGCTTTTCACAATAATAAGTTTACAGATGAATGACAAACGCAATTAGGAATTGTGAGCGCCCATGGGAAAAGATCTCTTTATCTTTTCGAAACTAAGTTATTGATATATTCATATATTTAACAGAGAAACTTAATGGTATGGTAAGTATTTTAAGAATCTTTCTGGTTCAATTCGTCAGAAAGTTATGGACAATTTAAACTTTAACTAACTTTAATTAATTGCTTGTCAGAAATTATATACTTATTTCTGTCACAAAAACACAATTTGAAGGTGTAATCTTTAAAAATCTAAATGTCTGGTCCCTTACAAATGGAAAATACTTCTATCTGGACATGCATTTTAGCAATCTATACTTTCTAATTTCGGTAGCTAAAATCCACTCCTTTAAAGTATGTACTCGTACGAGTAGGAACTTACTCATTGGGTATTGGTGTAGACCCTGATCGATTTGTGTAGTTGACGACAGCATTGAATGTTTGATTGAACCATTGCCAGAAAATAACAGCCGGAGTTGTTTTGTAGAATGAAAGCATGCCTATTGATAAGTAAAATAAGAAATTTTTAGCAAGGTCAAATGAGATAATTTAGAGAATAAACAATATAATGAAAAAACTCTCACGGAAGCACGCATTTTAAATTGGTCTTATAGCAATTGATGCTGCTGAATTTACGCGTCGCGTATCATTTTTTTCATGAAAAACAAAATTTACGTACAAATCGAGTAACGAGAGAGCAAATAAATTAGGCGCCACCGCTTCTCATTTGATCCACATTCAAGGTCAATTACTAAGCGCATCACTATTCGCGAATAGCTTTTTTCACTCTCACTTTCTTTAAAATATGTGTGCTTTCACTTTTAAGTTCAGTGACAAGAGAATATATGCTACTTACATCCTGTTATGACCATGTTCATTGGCATTTGTGCAGACATACGTCCAATTAAAATTGATTTTTCTCCTGTTTCCGGATGAAATGCTGAATCATATAAATATTTTGCTTTCCATAGTTCTTCAACAGTATCACATTCTGGATCTCTGCCAGCCCTATAGTCAGTGACAATGCGTTTCGCACGATCCAAACTTGCATTCGATGCCAATAGATTTAAGGGATTAGTGAGACGAAAGAAATGCTTGAAACGATTTATGTATGTACTCTGATCGTACATAGGTTGCTCAATATCTACTTTAGGCAGCTTCATGATGCTTAATTTTGTGTTTAGTTATTTTAAATTTTAAGTTCTGTAAATGTGTGAGAATTTTGAGAACTGTTAGATTCTTAAGATATTTACCTTTCAATGCAAAAATCGTACACGGAGTCACTTAATTAGTTGTGACTAATTTTAATTAACGTCGGCTCAAATAAAAAATTTTGTTATTTTTGACATTTACAGATAAAACAAAAAATTTTTCAAAAATTGTTTTTATACCAATCAAAATTTGTTTACGAAAAAGTTAAGGGGATAACCTAATAAAAAGTTAATTTTTTGAAGTGAAACTTCTTTATAAATTTCGTTATAGGCCAAAAATTTAAATGTGAAAAAGTCTCCAAAACAAGTCATGATTACTAGCAATGATTTTGGAAACAATTTTTTTTTTAAATATTTAGCATGAATCAGGGAATAAAATCGGTTTTTTTTTTTGGGTCAAAAATTTTTCATTTATTATTGAAAATCCCTATTTCAAATAAATAAATAGTAACTTAACCAACTTCTCTGCCAGTGAGATAATCATAAAAAATATGTGCGCAGTGTCCAAATATCTAGGAACTATACCCCAGAAAAAAAAATTGGGGTAATCAATATTTTGCTATTAAAATTATTAACATTATAGTGACGACGTGAAAATCTTTTTTCAGTCGTAGAGAAAAACAAGGCATCTTACGAAAAAAGTGTATAAGGCATAAAATGTTAAGAATCGTCTAAGAAATTTGTACTAGTTATTTTTGGCATTTTTTGTAACGTACTATTTTTTTCCAAAAATTCCCACGCATTTTTTGGACACTTTTAAGCATTTTATGCCATATACACTTTTTTTGTAAAACTACTACTGAAAAATGATTTGCATGACATCACTATACCATTTTATTTCCTGGTCCATGCTAAATATTTCAGAAAAATTTTTTTCCAAATCTTAACTGGTTGCTACAAAAAATAATTTTTTTTTAGATTTCTCACTTGAAAAATTTCTCTTTCTTTCTCAAGTCTTGAAAATAATAATTGTATACACCAGGAGCATCGAAATTGAACATATTTTTGTCAGTAACTACAGCGTTTTTCCACTCATCGCGATCTTTGTTTCTCCTGAGCTACAAGTCATGTGATTCTTTGCAATACCGAGGTGATATCCTTACGAGAGGCGTCGAGAGGTGGTTTTTTCGCTTTTTTTCTTAATTTCAAGTGCAGTGATTTTAATATTGCTCGTCGGACAATTGATTTGCATACTGTTGCTTTAGCCATTTTTTATTTTTTTTTATTTTGCCTATCTCTTTTGGTGTTAAGGCCCCAACAGTTCTGCCTATATGGTTTTTACCACATGGTTCACGTGTCTTCACATAATGGTCAACAACATTTGGATTTCGACCAATGTTTTTGGTTAGTTGGCGGTTAGAAAGACCGCCAGATCGCAAAATGCCTAAGGTGCCAAGGGCACTTCATAGAATTGAAGCCCATAAAAAATCATAAAATTCATCTCTACAAAGTTTCCTCAAATTGTTGAAATTGAAGAAGTTATAGCGAATCTAAAACCTCAGTTCAAAATATGGTAAAAGCTGAGATAATGAGTACAATTAGTCGAAAAAAACATTTGAATAAATTACTTCTCTGAATGAAATATAGCCCACATCGATATACCATACTTAATGATCGGAAGTCAGATGGCGGAGCAATAGAAAAAGTCAAATAGCATCTTATTGAGAGGTCGATAATAAAAAAATTTTTTTTTTCTTTAAAAATCAAAACTATATAGCTTTCAAAATGGGGGGCTTACAGCGAACTTTTCTTTTTGTATGGGGATCGATACTATCTGCTGTATACCCTTCCCTATAGGAAATTCCTTTGTATAAATTAAAATTTCATTGTTTTAAAAACAGCTTTAATTTGAAGTGAGTTCCATAGTCATAAAATACCTGTACATATATCGTCATTTTATACTTTAATTAAATGCTTGATCCAAAATATAAACTAAAAAAAGTGTTATAAATATGGAAATAATATTTGGAACATTAACATACAATTTGATATATCTAAGATAAGATTTTTAGTTGAACAAAATTACATATAACATTAATTTGATCATCCTTAGAGGTACAATTTACATAAGTATGAACATACATAGTATTCCTAAAAATGAGGTATTAAAGTTTAACAGCCCTATTCGTTCATAATAAGTTGATAAAAAGTTTCTTGAGCGTTTATAGTATGCAAATGCTTACTTTAAAATCTCACAAACCTATTATAAATTATTAAAAATGACTCGAATAAGACCTTTGAAGTATCTAGAGCTTATTTCATAAATATACACATTTTTATTTACGCAGTGGGTTTAAATTTGAAATGTCACGCCCATAACGCTAAAATACAGCTTTGATACAATATTATTTTTATGGTACTTATTCTAAATATGTATATCAAAAAACAAAAATAAAAATAAAAACGGTTACGGTTGAGGATTTGCGTGAAATCACCCACACATAACATTTTTACCCTGTTTTACATATGTAAATTCTCCTATTTATACTTAAGGACTCAAAATTTAATTTACGCCCTTCAAAACGGAAATTTCTGCTATACAAAATTGACTGCTTATGAAATAAATGCCTCAAATATGAACCGTATAAACGACTCTATACATAAATTATTGTCTATTGCCATATTTTTTTTTCTTGGAACAAAGATAACGCTTTATAAGCCCTTGTTGAACCAAACGATCTCTTGACTAGGATTTTTCTCTCTAATGGCTTCTTGTACATCTGGTTCAAGTTTTGAAACCTGCAATTTATAATTTTCATATAAATTTAAACAAAAATAATGTGTTTAAGGATTGTGACTACTTAAAAATACAGTTAAATCGCTTACTTCAATTGGAGTACGTTGACTAAAGAATGCACAACCCATGGGTGTTGAGAAAATTAGCACAAATCCGACGAAGAGTGTTTGAATCGGTGCGCTAGCCTTAGGGTACTTTTTAAGAAATCCACCTTTTTCCAATTTATTAATAAGTAGAGGTGTTAGCACTGTAAAAAAATAAAAAAAAAAACATTTATCATATCATATATCAAATATTATATTGCAAAGCTTTCATACCCATTCCAGGACCTGCCATTGCAAATCTGCTGACAATAACAGCAGAAATGCCTGTAACTGCGGCTTTCTTGGATACGCCAACCTCGTTATTTTTCTCATCGAGCAGTACGACACCATTCTGAATTTCTCTGTTAATTTTAGATTTAATTATATTAAGATCATTTGTTATTTTTTTCTAGAACTTACTGTAAACGCATCATGGGTACATTGATGCAATTTGCGGCACCAACAGCGGCCAAAGGTACAAGCCTTCCAACGATAGGATGGAGGTTCTTTAGTTAGACAAAAAATAAAAATTTTTGTATAATATAGTAAAGCGATCTCTACAATTTTTAAAAAGACAATTTTGATAATGATCTTACGTGAACAAATTAAAAAAAAAATATTCCAAAGAATTTTAAATTATTAGAAAATAACCCAAAATCATTTCATTGAGTCAAAATATCTTGTTCATTCCTTAAGAACAATTACATATGTATGACGAAAACTTTTCGAGACCCTTTCCATTGCAATCAATCTGAAATCCAAACTATAATCATCTACAAACTATTTTCTGAAAACTTTTTTGTTACATCAAACTTTGAAAGACATGCCCATATCCATTTTGATAAAAGTCAGAAATTTTAACTTACTATATTTTGATATGCTACAAAAGAAAAAGAAAAATTTACTATTAACAAATGCAAAAACCGAAAATTCCTAGGAGTTATAAAATTTTTAAGTATTTTTCTAGAAAAAATACAAAAATAGTCATTTTAGATATATTTTTGGATTCATAATCTACATCTTGCCACAGAATTGCTCTGTTGGGTCTAGCTTTTGAATTATGTTAACCTAAAAGTACAAAAAAACAACAAATTTTTGAGCTAATTTTGAAGTTGTGTTATAATTCATGGTAATCATAGGCCATACAATTTGATGTAGTTGTTGAAAAGACTTGTCTTTATCTTTAAAATCCATTTCGAATCATATCGATATCTTTGTTTTACTCCGAAATATTGAGTGTTATTCTTGATTCCGTTACGCATCGTCGGAAAGCATTACTGATTATTGATATTAGCCCTGTTTCTTTTGACGCGTATATAAAATTGTGGTAATTTTCAAATTGCGATAACTTATGAACGGTGGGTCGTACGATGAAAAGTCCAAGGGTCTTTTTCATTGAAAACCACATGCTCTACAAATAATTTTAATCTTTTGTAAAAAAAAATAATTATTTAGAGGTTATTTAAAGAA
Source organism: Calliopum simillimum (assembly GCA_951812925.1). Classification (NCBI taxonomy): domain Eukaryota; kingdom Metazoa; phylum Arthropoda; class Insecta; order Diptera; family Lauxaniidae; genus Calliopum; species Calliopum simillimum. Next base: position 123,083,208 of record OX638368.1, read on the forward strand.
AAAGTGATTTTTTGCCGTTTATCGGCGCTTAGCCAGTTTTTATAGAATAACTCCTAAAAACTAAATTTTTTAAAAATAAAATGAAAAGTTTTTGTAGAGAACGTGATTTTGCATAAAAAAGTTCCTTAGAGTTGTGTCGTGCGACTCACTGTTCATGCGTTATCGCAATTTAAAAATATCCACAATTGTATATACGCGTCAAAAAAAACACGGTAATTTTGATTCAGAGACATTCATTACACGAAGACAAATGGGGCAATTTACAATACTGCGTCTGCGAGATGCGAGATATTTCGCGCACGCAACAGTTTTCGAAAAAATGAAAATTGACGTGCGAGAGCAACAATTTTAAGCTGTCAATTTTTTATTGATTGTAAAAACAAAATTATTTGTGCATTGAAAAGTGAAAATATAATGAAAATAAAACAAAAATAAAAAAAAATAATTGAAACAATTTTTTTTCGAATTTTTTTTTTTATTTTGACAGACATTTTTTAGTTTTCCTTGTATTTTGACAGTCGCAACGCTGACTTGTCTCGCATTATTGTATATTGGGTTGCGCTGCGATATCACAGACCAGCATCGCACTCGCATCTCGCTTTCGCACAATAGTATCTTGGGCTTAACGTTCATTTTTATGTAACTTGATTCCGCTGTATAGATATTTTTCAGTCTATACTGCTTCCGCGAAATTTTTGTGTCGGAAAGACAATAAAAAGTTAAAAATGTATGCTTTTTTGTTAATTTTGCTGTTGTTATTGATAGGGAAAGTAAGCTAAATATTTAATAACAATTTTAAACACTTTTTACGACTACACAATAGTCGGTTTTGTTAAAAATAACAAAATTTATTTTTAAAATAAAACTCAAAATTCATAGAACAAACTACTTCATTTATTGAATTCAATAAAGGAAACAATTCATCTTTATTCTGGGCGACGTTAACGTTGACGTTTACTTGCATAGGACTCCATTTCCATAAAGATATATTTAAATGCTATCGAAAAATGCTAATGTATCCATTTATACTTATTTATATTTGCAGAAAATTATAAAATTTTCACAATCTGCACTGTTGTCACTTTAATTTTATTTTTTTATTCTTTTACATTTGTCAAAATTGTAGGGATGAGCTTTTACCAGGGCTTTCATTATTGTTTTGCGATATTTTCGTACCGACAGAATTTTCCGCGAAAATTTCCTTATCGAACGGAATCTAGAATAGCACCCATTATAACCTAAAAAGTTGAGAAAGTGCAAAGGCCTAGTCCTTTGAACAGCCATATCAAAATTAATTTTTTTGACAACATCTTTCATATTTTCAGAAGTAGGTAGTCGTTGAATTTACAAAAATCCTTTTTGTTAAGGTAAAGTAAGTTCATTAGGCTTGTGCAAAAAAAACAACTTTTTTTGAATTTCCACGATCTCAAAGAGGGTTTCAAAAAAGAGAGCTGGGATTTTTTTGAAGGTCATTTAGAATTTTTAATTTATTACGGTCTCAAAAATGCTCGAAATGAGCAGTACGATATATCGCCTTGAATCAAGGTGTATAAAAAATTAAAATTAACCACATTTTGTTTTTTTTTTTTTTAGCTAAAATACACTTAAAAAACATTTTTCAAAATATCACTCAACTGCAAAATTTTAAATCTTCATTTTGGATAAATCTTTTTATTCCATGAAATCATGCAAGAAACAATTTTTTACAACATCAATGGGTTAAAGTGTTCTACAAATAAAAATATTCTACGAAAGATTTCATTAAGGGTCACCAAAGACGAGAAATGCTTAAAGCTTCAGAATAATGAGTTATAAAGTAATAAAAATGCAATAAATATGAAGATAGAAGGAATTTTTTTTTTTTTTTGTAACGTATTTATAACATTTTATTACATTTGAAAAACATATCCCATACATTTTCATATGAAGTACAAAATCTAGCTTTCAGGCACTCTTCCTAAGGCTGAACACAGCAAGAAATCTGTTAAGGGGCTGTCCATAAACTCCGTGACGCTCCTAGGGGGTGGGGTTCGAGCAAGCGTCACGCTTAGTGTATTTTATTTATTTTTTATATGACACTACCGTCACATAGGGGGGGTTCAATATAGCGAATTTTAGCGTCACGGAGTTTATGGACAGCCCCTAAGAATTTTGTTAAAAATAAATATTTAACAAACTATCTATTTCTAAGTACTCTTAAGGAATATATCGATACGTCCAACATAAAAGTTGGTAACTCGAAAATCGTAGTTTTTAGTTATGAGCATTTTTGTATTTTAACTTCTATTTTTTTTTTTTTTTTGTATGAAAACCTATCTAAAATAAATTTAGGTTGTGACTTCAAAAATATCTCCTAGGCCTTCAAATTTCCAGCTAGAAGTACCAAAGTTTGACACAAGATGAAACTAAATGTTCAGATTTCAAAAAATGCTGTACCGTAAAAAGTTGGTATTTTGAGTTACCAACTTTTACGTTGGATGTATCGATATGTACACCAAATTGACCGTATTTGAGAAATGTACAATATTAATTAGGTGCATATAATAGCATATTTATATTTACAATACATACCTTCACCATTCTGTTCAATGTCAATGCTGTTCCAAGAGCACCACCTGTCGCCAAAAGGTATGACTTCAACAATTGCCTATAAAAAAGATAGCAAGTATAAACGAAAAGCAAGATTTTTTTGAGTAACACAAAATTTTAATTTATAGTAAAATTTTTACTATTCAATTTGTTCAATGGATAAGAACCACACACGGTGCTCTTGAACAGTCGATAGGTTTTTTGAATATGTGGAGAAAATCTGTGAATGGGGTTTCATTTGTATTAGTTTGATGATCTGAAAAATGCAAACCCCGAAATCGTAGCTGATCATCCCCGTGAAATATCGCAAAAATACGTATCCCATATAAAATAAAAAAAAATTCAAAAAAAAAAAACGCAACAAACAAATATGAAAATAAATATCTTTAATGTATTTTAGAATGCTGAATCTGAATCCGGCCTTAAAATTGCTATATCTCATACGGTTTTTGAGATATCTAAGCATAAACAAGGAAAAAATACCATTTTTGCTATATTTTGAAGCTATATAACTATAGTATAGAACATTCATACGCAGAATTCGATACATTATCTGAAAGATTCAACCTTTTTCTTTAAAACATTAAATTACGTCAATAGCTTAATTTTTCTCCAAAATATCGTAGACTTAAATAATGACAAAACACGTTTTTTGCACTTTTTTAACTTTTTAGGTTAGGATATCTCAGAGAAAAATAAAGATATCGACATTATTTGAATTAGGTTTAGAAGATTGATTAGAGCTTTCTATTTCTGCATCAGAATTTACGGATATACGTCCTGTTATATAGCTCCAAAACACAGCAATAAAACATAGCATCGGTTTTTTTCCTTGTTTAGGCTAAGATATCTCAAAAACCAAATAAGATACAGCAATTCTAAGGCCAGATTCGGATTTAGCATTGCAAAATACATTAAAAAATAACTATTTTTATATTTGTTTGTTGCGTTTTTTTTCTGAATTTTTTTATATTTTATATGGGATATGTATTTTTGCGATATTTCGCGGGGATGATCAGCTACGATTTCGGGGTTTGCATTTTTCAGATCATCAAACTAATACAAATGAAACCCCATTCACAGATTTTCTCCACATATTCAAAAAACCTACCGACTGTTCAAGAGCACCGTGCACACGGACTATCACTTGCGGTTAAGACATAACTGTGCCTTTGGTACAACTCGATGTTACTTTAACATTTAAAAATTATCGGAATGTAAAACTAAATATTAATCGCCTTCTAATTATTCATATGATTAATTAGCTTAATCTATTATTAAAAAATTTTGTTCATAACGCTATACACTGATTCGACTAAAGATTGAATCAAATCTAATTTATTCGACTACAAAACAAATCGATTGATCAATCTAATTGAAAATTTAGTTGATTGCGATTAACAGTACTTTAATACAATTCTCTCTCGATTTTCGCCGAACCTTAATTATTGTTTTTTTTAACATTTGAAATTTCAAACAGTATGCAAATAGAAAAAAAAAATCTTGCATAGTTTTAGGCGGCAATTTTCGTTTTAGAAACATCATGCTTTTCATATTTTGTACTGCGGTTTTAGATTTGCTATAACTTCTTTAATTTTAACAATTTGTAGAGATGAATTTTATGATTTTTTATGGGCTTCAATTCTATGATATGCCCTTGGCACCTTAGGGTGGTAGAAACTGAGATAATGAGTACAACTAGTCGAAAAAAACATTTGAGATAAATTACTTCTACGTATATGAATGAAATATAGCCCACATCAAGACATTTACAACGATATACCATAGATGGTGATCGGACGTCAAATGGCGGAACAATCAAATCAAATAGGATATTATTTAGAGGTCGAAAAAAAAATTTTTTTTTTTTCCTTAAAAATCAAAACCGATAAGCTTTCAAAATGGGGGGCTTACAGCGAACTTTTTTTTTTTTGTTTGGGGATCGATACTATCTAATGTTCATCCACTCAGCTTTTCAATTGAAACCGTTCTTGGGAAAAGGACTTTATCTTTTGGAAATCAAGCTATTGTTGTATTCATAAAAATATTTAGAAGAGAACCTAAATAGTATGGTAAGCATTTTAAAAATGTTTCTGGTACAATTCGTCACAAAGTTATGGACGTTTGGAACTTTAACTAACTTTGACTAATTGTTTATCAGAAATCATACACCTTATCTATGTCACAAAAAAACAATTTAAAGGTGTAATCTTAAGAAATCTAAATGTCTGGTCCCTAACAAATGGAAAACAGTCTGCGGCCAGACTATCTAGACATGCATTTTAGTAATCTATAATTTCTAATAAATATCGGTAGATAACATCCACTCCTTTAAAGTTTGTACTCGTACGAGTAGGTACTTACTCATTGGGTATTGGTGTAGAGCCCGATCGATTTGTGTAGTTGACAACAGCATTGAATGTTTGATTGAACCATTGCCAGAAAATAACAGCCGGAGTTGTTTTGTAGAATGAAAGCATGCCTATTGATAAGTAAAATAACAAATTTTTAGCAAGGTCAAATGAGAGAATTTAGAGAATAAACAATATAATGAAAAAACTCTCACGGAAGCACGCATTTTAAATTGGTCTTATAGCAATTGATGCTGGTGAATTTAAGCGTTGCGTCTTATTTCTTTTATGAAAAACAAAATTTACGTACAAATCGAGTAACAAGAGAGCAAATAAATTAGACGCCACCGCTTCTCATTTGATCCACATTCAAGGTCAATTTCTAAGCGCATCACTATTCGCGAATAGCTTTTTTCACTCTCACTTTCTTTAAAATATGTGTGCTTTCACTTTTAAGTTCAGTGACAAGAGAATATATGCTACTTACATCCTGTTATGACCATGTTCATTGGCATTTGTGCAGACATACGTCCAATTAAAATTGATTTTTCTCCTGTTTCCGGATGAAATGCTGAATCATATAAATATTTTGCTTCCCATAGTTCTTCAACAGTATCACATTCTGGATCCCTGCCAGCCCTATAGTCAGCGACAATGCGTTTTGCACGTTCCAAACTTTCATTCGATGCCAATATATTTAAGGGATTGGTGAGACGGAAGAAATGCTTGAAACGATTTATGTATGTACTCTGATCGTACATAGGCTGATCAATATCTATTTGAGGCAGCTTCATGATGCTTAATTTTGTGTTTAGTTCTTTTTAAATTTTAAGTTCTGTAAATGGATTAGAATTTTGAGAACTGTTAGATTCTTAAGATATTTACCTTTCAATGCAAAAATCGCATACGGAGTCATTTAACTATGGGGGTTATCGTGAATAAATATTCCCGTGGAATTTTCTCAAACTGCCGTGAATTCTCTACTGCAGTTTAAGAAAATTCCCCGGGAATCTTGATACACGATAACCCCCTATATAAATATTATTCGTTGTCGGAAGGGGATAAAAATGTTTAGCGACCCCCACTAAGTTTACTTGTCCAATATTTCTTTCAAAAATAATAGCCCCCTTTTTCCACCCCTAAGTGGGCTCCCATACAAAATTTTGTTAAAAATATAAAAAAAAATTCCCCATTGCCGGAAGAGGAAAAAAATGTTCACCGACCCCCATTAATTTTTCATCTTTAATATTTCTCTCAAACATACTGCAACCTTTTTCCAACCGTTAAGGGGGCTCCCATACAGAATGTTGATAAAAATATTAAAAAAATGGCCTGGAGGCGAAAAAAATTTTTACCAACCCCCATTAATTTTTTCTCCACAACATTTTTCGCGAACATACTATTCTTTTTTTCCACCCCTTAAGGAGAAATATCAATTGATATTGCTATCTAAATTTTGTATGGGAGGCCCCCTTAGGAGTGGATAAAAAGGGCTAGTATGTGTAAGAAAAATATTGAAGAGAAAAAATTAATGGGGGTATGTGAAAATTTTTTCCTCTCCCGGTAATGAGGAATTTTTTAATAGCTTTTTTTTTTGGTTTTAATTCAAAAATCCCCATCACTATTGTCCGACAAGTGGTTCAGTATGTATTTAATATTCAAGAGAACAGTATAACAAAAAATGGTATCAATGGATAAATCCAAGGGTTGCACGAAACCCTTATCTTCAGTGCGTCCGACAATAAATAGACCCCCCTAGAATTGTCCGACAATGTTACCACTTTATTTTGAATTTTTTTATTGAACGATTACATACACATGGTAATACATTTTTAATTTCGCAACTTTCATATATTCGGCGTGTCGGACTCTTTAAACTACTCAAATTTTTTGTCCGACAGGATTTTTTATACTTTTAAGATATTAAAAACTTTTGATTCGAATGAAAACCAAGATAATGGTAATAAGTAAATTTATTTCTATTTTAAAATCCATGTCTTTGTGATAGCTAGAACGGTAAACGCCCCACCACCATACTTCCCCACTCGAAGTCTCAGCAGTGTGCTCATGAATAATTTTTTTAGGCATAGGCCAACGGACTATTAGTTCAGACTATTTTAATTAAAGTCGCTCAAATAAAAAATGTTGTTATTCTTGTCATTTACAGATAAGATAAGGGGATGAACCTAATTAAAAGTAAATTTTTTTGAAGTGAAACTTCTTTATATAAATTTTGTTGTAGGCCCAAAATTTCTTAAGTGAGCCACCTAAGAATTTAAACGTGAAAAGGCTCTAAAACTAGTAATGATTACTAGTATTGAAACAATTTTTTTCTAAAATATTTAGCATGAATCAGGGAATAAAATAGTTTTTTGTTGGGTCCAAAATTTTTCATTTATTATTGAAAATCCCTATTTCAAATAAATAAATAGTAACTTAACCAACTTCTCCGCCTCTGAGAAAATTAAAAAAAAATGCGCGCACCCTTCAAACATTTAGAAACTTCAGTCCAAAAAAAAATTGGGGTTTTTGAGATGCTTTGCTTTTTTCTACTACTGAAAAAGACTAACATGGTATCACTATACCATTTTATTTCTTGGTCTATGCTAAATATTTTAAAAAAAATGTTTTCCAAAATCTTTACTAGTTACTACAAAAAATCATTTTTTTAGGTGGCTCACTTGAGAAATTTTTGGCCTATAAAGAACTGTGCTTGTGGAAGAAAAAGATGCAACAAAGAGTCGTATATAAAAGGAACCCTTGTGGTTCCATGTCATATTGACCTTAGTTTTTGTGACCATCATTTAGTAACAGAAAAATCTTGCGTATACAAATATGTAGTACAGTCTCGCCACTAAATCTAGATCTAGAAAATTAATAAGCAACACTCTTCATACTTTTGTGCCCAGTGATCATTTTGACATCAAAAAATTATCTGAAGTTGAAAGTTTGCAATCAAAATGCATCAAGTTTTTTATATTTGCTAAATTTCTTCAGATTGGAAATTTACGCTATTTTTTGCATCTTATGGGATATTTTTTTTTTTGTAAAATTCTGACGACTACAATTTTTTCTTATTTTTTTCATCGTACGTATGTGTTTAGCCCGCAATAAATATTTAATTTTCTTGCTTATCTTTATTTTTGAGATTATGCAATATTATTTTGTTTACTGACTGAACTATATATAACAGAAATTTTAGTGCTCTTTGATACTAACTAAAAGACAAAGTACTATTTATATTGTCTTCAAAATAGTCTGTTGAGATGACCACTCGATTGCTCATTTTGAAGGTATGGAAATGTACTTAGTGATTTAGTTAGTATAAAAGAGCAGAGAAGCTTCGTGCATTTTCCATGTAGCTTAAAAAATTGTCAAAAACAGTGTTTTTAATTCGTCCTAAAGGTGAGGAAAAAACAAAGAACGATTTAATTCAAAAAGGTTTCGAAAAGAAAGGTTAAGTAACCTCAAAAGTAACGGAAAACCTCATATCTAAAAATTCAGACGTGATAGAGCAATTCAATTACCGGACTTAACTTTGGGATCGAAAAGTTAGTTAAAAATAACTAATCGTGCTTCTTTGTATTGATTTTCGTTTTTACAGGTTAGCGTCGACTTAACTCAATCCAGCTTAAAATTAAAAATTCGATTAAAAAACGCGTCCTGAGGATTTTCTTATTTTTTTTTTTTTTTAATATAATTAGTGACCTGCGTGAGAATATATAATTTTTTTTTTTAAATAATTCAACACGAAGGTTAAAATATTTTCTCGACATCGGTGAATATATGAATTTGGTTTCTTTTTCATGTACATAGGGTGTAAACGATAAGGTAACGAAGTTTCTCGGAGGTGATTGAGGAGGCCTAGACTAACAAAAAAATGCTTATGGGTGGGGGTCTAAAATGTACCTCTGAGGAGTTATAGAGAAAACTGATTTTCTGACTTGTGTTACAAAAAAACTTTTTTTTGGTTAAATTAAGTTTTGGAGAAAGTTTTGTCGCAAAAATGTTTTAGCTAATTGTATGAATTTTTCTAAAATGTTATTCGTTTATAGGGGTTAAAAGAATTTTGCAAAGTTCTGAACCTTTAAATTTGATCTTTTAAATTTTTTTCCTACTTTTTGACTTTGGCCATTTTAGTACGAAAAGGATCCTATTAGTCTAAGATCCGGCAGTAAAAAAACGTATCGTTTTTAGTTAAAATCTAGTTTTTACATATATTTATGAATGGGAGAACATATTTTTGGTGGGTTTCCTCTCAAAATGTGGCCGCAAGTATTATCAAATTGCGATAACTTATGAACCGTGAGTCTCACGGGGAAAAGTGTCAAAATCTTTATTAAGAAGAGTCATATGCTTTACATGTAATTTTCATTATATTTAAAAAAAATTTACCGTTTGAGAATTATTTATTAAAAACCGATTTTTTTTACGCAATAAACAATAAACGTAAAAAAAATCGGTTTTTAATAAATAACTCCTAAGCGTTACATTTTTTTTACATATAATAATAATTACTTGTAGAGCATATAACTCTCCATAAAAAAGATCTGCGCACTTTTTCTCGTGCGACTCACGGTTCATAAGTTATCGCAATTTGATAATACTTGCGGCCACATTTTGAGAGGCAACCCACCAAAAATATGTTCTCCAATTCATAAATACATGTAAAAACTAGATTTTGACTAAAAACACGATCGATACGTTTTTTTTACTGCCGGATCTCGTACTATATTAATATACCCTTTTATAATTTTATTTGAAATTTTCCTTTAATTTCCTTTAATTCGATAGTACATTCATTATATCAATTTTTGATTTAAGAGCAGAAAAATATACTTTTATGTAAAAGCACTCCCGTTACTCGTATGCTCGTAAAAAGCATATTTCGTTGACCTTAAATTAAAAAATTGGAATAGCAAATGTATTACCGAATTCAAGAAAATTTAAGGAAGATTTCAAATAAAATTATAAAGGGGTAAATTAATAGGATCCTTTTCATACTAAAATGGCCAAAGTCAAAAAGTAGGAAAAAAATTTTTAAAAATTGTGAGTTCATTTCAGTTTAGATCCATTTAGAATTTTTTGCGAGTAATACTATTTTTTCTAGGTTACTTACACAGCGCAACACATAAAAATATAACCAATGTCCACTATCTTCCCGTGATAGTACACCAAAAAATATGAGATACCTCTTCTCCCGTTTTGCACCTACACGTGCCTTTTTATCGACACATTTTTTGCCAAAATGTGATTTTTTCGGAAAAATAATTATTTTCTCAGGCTCATATTTTGCAAACCGTTCGGAATTCTGTTTTTCTCTCTGAAGCAAAGTTGTAGCCATTATCATGGCCAACAAAAATTATGCACACATAAAATCGAAAAAATTTCATCTTCAAGGTCAAAATCACAAAAATGCTGAAAAAAGTCGACTTTTTTTATCTTTTCCCCTGAATCTTATTTTGCGTAATCGATTAAGATCTGCGTTGACATCTCCGATTTTTATGAAAATTGATGAAAAGTTAGTATTTGATATACGTCTAACTGTGGTAAAATGATTTTTCGAAATTCCGAAAAAATCCAAGATGGCGGCCATATGAAGTCCGATCCAACCATCAGATACTCACATGTTTGAAAATTCATAGCTCCTCGGATTTTCATCTGATTTTATTGAAATTTTTAGGGTAAGTGCAGATAGATATAAACTTTTGAAAAAAAAATTATATTAATTTTTTTTTTAAGTGGAAAATAGTTTTTTGCTTGGTGCACTCTTTTTATTTTTTTGAAACTATTTTTATTTAAAAGTAAATTTTATTATAATTATTTACCCATTATATAGCATTTTTAACAGTCTTTTTGACCCCTTTTTCGAAAAACTTGTTTATAATGGGTTAACAAATTCTTCAAAAATATTCTAAAAAAATTTTACTAGGGGCCACCGAAAAAAAATACCGTCCGGACGGTGGCAACTCTATATGGTAGCGCACGTGCAGCAACGACTCATGAAAAACACAATCTTAAACAACTTCAAAAATTCATAACTTGATAACCGTAAAAAATACCACTATTTTGAAGCTTGGTAAATAATTATAATAAAATTTACTTTTAAATAAAAATAGTTTACTGAGAAAATGATTACTTTTCCGTAAAAATCACATTTTGGCAAAAAATGTGTCGATACCAAAAAAAAAAAAAAAAAAATTGCCGGTGTAGGTGCAAAACAGGAGAACAGTAATCTCATATTTTTTGGTGTACTATCACGGGAAGATAGTGGGCGTTGGTTATATTTCCATGACTTCATAAATTACACACAGTGTTATTATATACAAATGAGGTAATGTTTGTTTGTCTGGCCTTTATTGGCTCGGAAACAATTCACCTGATTTTGATGAAATTTTCAAAGCGTACTAGAATCGTTTAGAGGAAGATCATGGGCTAGAAAAATGGGCGATGCCACGCCCTCTACTTTACATAATTCGTCTTACCTCTGAAACGGTTTGAGCCAGTTTAATGAAATTTGGTACAGATGTGAAGGGCATTAGGACAATTAATATCCATTGAAAAAATGGGCAAAATCACGCCATATCTCCGAAACTATTCAACGCAAATGTATGAAATTCAGTATACATATAAAGAACAGCAGGGCAAATAATATTCACTAAAAAAAATTAGAAGAATCACCGTTTAATGTTCACGAAGGGTTAATTTTTCAAAAAAAAAAATTTTAAATTATTCTTACTAATCCCTTTTTTGCAGTTATTTGTGGAAATAATATCAAACTATCGCTTTTATTAATTTCGCACAGAAAAACAAGTCATTTGACCTAATGTGCACCGGTGAATACATGAATTTACAGCGAACGAACAAAGTGACCGAACTTTTTATTAAGAACTTACTATGACCTAAGCATTAATTTTAGTTCAAAGGATAAAGTTTGTATGCATAAACTTGAAATCATCTCTTAACTTGAAGGGTGTATGCTGTTAAAAATCCTTCATACATAATAAGGCAATTAGTGTTAATAGTTTTACTTGATGAACACTTAAAAGATTAAAGTTTTCTTTAAGATCATTAAATAAGTTTTATATCACAGCGTGTTACATTATAAATGTTTATTTCTGAATTTGTGATCGATAAGCGCTGTTATCAGTTTATTGAATTATAGTATGTAAATGTTGCTGTTTCATTTTAAAAATTTTATTTGTCGCTCGCCTTATCTCCTTATTGCAAAAACATTTGACCTGTAGGTTCTACAGTTCTTCGCGCTTGAAATGAATGAAATGATTTTAATTCTAAAGTCGAAGCCGGCACACATTTTATTTAAAACTTTGGCACAGTTTTTAGCATTTTAGTTTATTGACAGAATTATCTTGGCTGCATTAAAAACAGGTTAATTCACTTTTATTTCAAACACCAAAACCGGTGAAGTATTTTATCAGTTGTTTTATTTATTGCACATCTGATAGCCGATTATGTAGGTACTTACATATTGGTTATATAACGCGAATGTTACCGATAAAAAATAAAAAATCCAGAGTTTACCTTCAAGCAAAAAAACAAAAAAAAAAAAAAAACAGAAATTTAATGCCGCTCTCAACCCCCAAAAGAAACGTATAATGGCAAGATATTTGAGTTGAGCTGTCAAATGTTGTTGTTGCTCTTACTTTGGGGCGTCTACTTACTGTACGATAAATTAAAGTTTTAATTGAAAATTAAAGTCTGTTCTTAATTAGAATTAGGCGTTTGTCTGAATTAAATGCTTTTGGAATTGTTAATTTATTATTTTTGTGAAGACTCTATTATTCGAATAACTTTTTATTTCAACTCTGTGAGAAATCGTTCACTTTGTGCGTTTTTTGCTCTTTTTCACTGTACTCTCTTGGCTTTGCCAATTGTGTACCTTCTTGCTTGGCAGTGAACTGACAACTAATCAGTCCAACAGCAGTACAACCTTCCAAAAGCTAAGGCAGCAGCAGCAACAACAAGACAGCAACAACAAGAACAACAACATTTATACCACCAACAAATGAAATCGACAAAAAGCTTCCTCACTTTTGTTTTGTTCCAAAAAGTACTCTCCATATGCATACATACATATTTATATATGCATACATGTATGTATGTGCGTGAATGTTTACAGAGAACTTTGTTTGGAGCGTCTTGGAAACTAAAATCTACTTAAAACTTTGTGCTCTCGTGTACCGTAAAATGGTCTGACTGTATTTTAATTAGAAATTCCTGTGAAACCAATATAAAAGAGTGCTCGGTTTCGGAATTTGGGGCAAAATAATTTACGAATGTTTGTACATGGAGAAAAAAATAGTACTTGCTACTTTATTTCTCATAAATTTTACCAGAAATTTCAAGTCAGAATAGTGACAACTCGACACCGAAGCAAATTTCACCTTACTATTTTTGTCAATTCATAATGTAAGTATGCTTGCTACATAGAAGGAAAAAACTATTGTAAATTTTGTATGAAATTCAAAAAACTTTGCTATATTACCTAAGTTCTTTGTAATTTTATACATGACTTAGGTTAGAAGATCTTAGGCAACTTGCCTAAAAAAACTTAGGTATTTTGTCCAAGTTTTATAAGGCGTTTTGCCGAAAGACTTAGGCAATATTTAACTATAAACTTAGGCAACTTACCTAAGTTGTATTTTTTTGCTATTTCATCGTTTTATTTGTTTGACTTCATTGTTAATTATTTCAAATTTGTCAGTATACGTGGTATATTTATTGATAATAGTTTTGATATTATCAAGTTTTTTTTTTTAAGTTTTCAATTCTGCTGCCAATGGCACAATTTTTGGGATAATTGGCGGTTATCGACTTGAGAATATATGTAGATTTATTTAGTTTATGATAATTTTTGTCGCGGTTATGCATTCTAATGACGGCAGCGGCATTGCCAATTATTCCAGCAAAGTCTGATAAACAATGCACTATTGGGGTCGCATACAGGTGGGTACACATGAGATATATGTACGTCCAGGTAGCTGCATTTCGATTTTTATATATTTTTTATACAGAATGGATCAATGGCCGCTGATAAATGTCGATATTTGGGATAAAATTTGTTGTTTTTTTTACCAAGAAGGGCATGATTTGTGTAAGGATTTGTGTGACAGCAAATTGCATGTATGCACTAGAAATTCTGATAGTCTATTAATATGTGATCTAAAGTTTGTTGGACTAGCTTTTTTGGAAGGAGATGTGCTACCAGAAATACCGGTGGCACAAAATAAATAAATAAAATAAAACATAAAATTGGGAATAAACGATTTTTAGCTTTCATTTTATTTATTTTGCAGCTCTGCCTATAGAAATAAAGTAAAAACACCCAAAAAACTTAGGCAAATATTTGTAACGTTACCTTAGTTAAGACAAGCTGCCTAAGTCGCTTCGGCATTTTACCCAATAATTTTAGGCAAATTACCTAAGTAAAATTTTTCTAAGTTTTACCAAAGTTTTCTTTGTAATATTGCCTAAGAACTTAGCTGGAGCATATAGCCCTAAGTTCTTAGGCAAATTATACTCGATTCTTAGGTGAATTTACAAAGTTTTTTTTTTTTTAAATTGGCGTGCTATTCACCTTACTGTAAAATTCAAACAAAAAAAAAAAAAAAAACGAACTGACTGCACTAGGGTACGAACTCTGGCCCGTCCGTGTGATAGGTAGATACATATCCTCCTGCGCTACTGGCGCATATGAGAAAGAGGTATAAAATTTGTATGTAAAGCAAATGTCTGTCTAAAAATAGAAATTGTTACTAAAATTATAAAAGTCAAAATGATTATAATGATTATGATTATGTGATTTGTTTTCTAAAAACGTACCTTACGTGTGAAAATAAATTTTCGAGAAAAACGTATTTAAAGTTTTTGTTTTTTTACACAACTTTGTCATTTAAGACTGATTTCAACGGGCATTTTAAAGGTCAACATTTTTTTTTTTATTTTTGTAACTGACACCACCAGAAAAATCACCTCATAATTGACTTAAAAACGTGAAAATCTCAAATCGATTACACGTTAGGTACGTTTTCACAAAACAGGCCACATATACATATTTGTATGATATTTCCTTACTCGAGTGGAATAAAAATTATGACACTCATTTTTGTGCGTTAAAAAAATAAAATAGTTTTGACTGGAATTATAAATTCAAAATATTCACACATTTTTTGGCTGAAAGTATAATTTACTTTACAGTACTGATGGAAACGATAACTGGCACAAGAAACACGCGATTCGAGGAAATGTTGAAGTGACTCTTAGTGGAGTCAATAAAGTCAAAAAACAGGCAAAATGAGGAAGTCCTCAAAAACATAATTACAGGGGCTATCTATCCACCAGTTTCAACTTAAAAAAAAATGGTTATTTCATTGTGATATTACTGTTTTCGCAACATTTTTTCATTCTCCGTTTCATCATTCTCCGTCGTTTTTTTTGCAATCTTTTCCATCTGTTTTTTTTAGTGTTAGTTTTGCTTAAACTATTAATTTAAAATCAAAAATTTAAATTGAATTTTTCAAATATCCAAAATAAATTTTTAGGGCTGCCACCTTATTATTTTCGAAAATCTAATTTAATTCTACTTCTTTTGACTAAATTGAAATTTTTGGTCCCAGAACTGCTCAGATAAACTTTTTTAAAATTTTACAAAACTTTCGGTGTTGCCACCCGGTTTTTTTTGTTACTATTGCTTAAAGCATTTTTTTAAGAAATAAAAATTAAAATTTAGTCTTAAGGAGGTTAAGTAAACTTTTAAAAAATCCAATATAAATGTTTAGGGTCGCCACCTGGTTATTTTCGAACTTCTCTTGTATCTTCTCTTCTTATACGAGCCAAAATTGTATGTTTGTTTTTTTGTTTGTTTTTTTGTTTGTTTTTTTGTTTGTTTTTTTGTACTTATTTCTGTGCCAATATTTTTTCTCGAAAACGGCTACAGCGATTTCAATGAAACTTGGAATAGTGTTAGATATTAGCAACCAATGAAGAATGAGCTAGGTTTGAACTTTGTAAATGCTCACCAGAGGGCGTGGCACTGCACTAAATTTTAAATTTGATTTAGTCATAACTCGTAAACTATACAAGGTATTTTGATGAAATTTGGTCAGCGGGTACGACTTAATATTTCCTTATTACAGACTAAAAGTGGGCGGGATCGAAGAAGTGCCACGCCCACTTTTCAGCCCTTGAAAATTTTGATTCAATATTACTCGAAAACGACTCCAACAATTTTTATGAAAATTTAGGAGATATTACCTCTGAAAACAAGGATTCATATGTGATACGCCGTTATATTGGGAAAGCTCGTTGAAGGGCGTGGCACCGCCCACAAAAATATAAAACGGTATAAAAAGAAAACTAATAAAGCAAACATTCTGAAATTAACTGTGAGGAGCCTAATTGCAATAGAGCATCTCTGATTTGAAAGTGGGCGAAATGTCGCCATTGCGCGTGGAACCTCCCATACAAGCAAAATACGTTAAATGCTATTTCTCGCAAATGTTACAGGATATTTTAATGAAATTTGGTATGTAGGTACTACATATCAATGCCTTGTAATATTCGAAAAGTGGGCGGGATCGAAGAAGTGCCACGCCCCTTTTTTAACCATAGAAAATTTTGATTCAATATTACTCGAAAACGACTTCAACAATTTTAATGAAAATTTCAAAGATTTTACCCCTGAAAACAAGTATCAATATGTGATGTGCTGTTATATTAGAAAAACTCGTTGGAGGGCGTGGCACCGCACACAAAAATATAATACGCTATAAAAAGAAAACTACTTAAGCAATCTTTCTGAATTTAACTATAGGGAATCTTCTTTTTATAAGGCACCTACGACCTGAAAGTGGGCAAAATATCACCGGTGCGCGTGGAACCTCCCATACAAGTAAAACAAATTAAATGCTATTTCTCGCAAATGGTACAACATATTTTGATGAAATTTGTTATGCGGATCTGGATTACGAGTATCTAAAGCATAACGAAAAGTGGGCTTTGTTCAATAATTGTCAGGCCGACTTTTTACCAAAATAAAAATTTTAGTTAATAACTCATGCACAAAAAAAAAATGGAATGAACTTTCCGAGGCATGATGGTAAGATACTTCAGCCCCCATACAAGAGGCGAAATATTTTGGATGCGTGGCATATCCCATTTATTTATTTTAGGTCATTTTAATTCTCTTAAAAAATTTGGAGTTCTTGATATTTTTCTATACCATTCGATATTTTCCGAGTTTTTCTTATTATTTTTCTCATCGGTTAATTTATCATTTTGAATGCTTTGGAGGTGAAAAGGTACGAATTTCATTGAAAAAAAAGCTATGAATAAAAACATCGACTAAAATGATAAGATAAGATTGTTGACCGAGCAGGGATCGGTCTCCAGGTACTAGTTCTTATTTTTTGAAAAAATTTAAATTTTTGGTTTCAGAACCGCTCAGATAAACTTCTGAAATTTTACAAAAATGTTCAGGGTTGCCACCCGGTTCTTTTGTTAGTTTTGTTTAAATCAAATTTCGGTTTGATGAGTTTTTAACGATTAAAACTATTATTTTTTGGTGTATAATTATAATGGCAAACGTTAAAAAAAGAAGATTTAAAATAAATTTTCTAAAGCAACCATCTGGCAACCCCAAAAATTTATATTGGATTTTTCTAAAGCTTATTTAAGCGTTTGGAGACTAAAATTTTATTTTATTTTTTAAATATATTTTTTAAGCGAATTTTGATGATTTTTTGAAAAATTTTTTTTTTTTTTTATAATATAATTTTTTAACAATATTTAAGAAACTTTTCATAAAAAAAAAAAAAATTCAACAAACAAAAATCAAAATAGTCATTTTGTTTGTATTTGGCGATTCTTAATCTGAATCTCGCATTAGAATTGCTGTTTCTCGTATGGCTTCTGAGAAATCTTCTCTTTTGATAGGGTCTAAAATTGTGTATGAAAAAACTGTTGCCATGTTTTTCTCAAGAACGGCTATAGCGATTTTAATAAAACTTTAAAAGAATGATGCGCATTAACTAAAGAATGAAATAGACTTTGACTTAGTATATATTTACGAAGAGGCGTGGCACCGCCCTAAACTTTTTATTTAATTTTGTCATATCTTTTGAATCGTATAATATATCGACGGCTTATATTCAATACACTCTATCTACAAAAACACAATTTTTCAGGAGAGCAAAAAAACTGTTTTATTCGCTATTTTTTATAGTGTTAATCAAACGAAGTACTACGATATTAATTAAAAAGAGCCACTAGATCCCTCAAATAAAAAAATTAAAAAAAACCTTGGTTATTCGCCTTATTATAGCAGATAGAGGATATTGCAATTCAAATATAATATAAAATGCGTGTTCAAACAAGCAGATAGAGCCTATTGCACAATAATAAAAACCAATTTTTTTATGAATTATTTATTAATAGATGGTTTTTTAGCAAAAGAAAACTCAAAATAGGTTAGGCGCCTGCCGGACTTGAGAATGCAAAATATGAGAACCGAAACCTGAGCTCAGACTATTATAGGTCCTTATTTTTATAGCCGTTTATTTTGAACTTTGATCTGCTTATTATGAATCTAAACTCGGTTTTTTTTCTATCATGTAACGATCCTGAGTTATCCTTGCTTATAGCTTGCTATATAGCTCTAAGTAGGCCTCAAAACAGTGATTTTTGGACTTCTAAGAAAAGATAACTCAGAATTTTTACATGATAGAAAAAATCCTAGTTTAGATGCGTAATAAGGTCTTGTTTTCGGTATTAGACGCTGATATCATTGCTAGACCAAGACTTCTGTGGTCTTGGTCTTGCTCAGGATTATCATCAAGACCAAGACTGCTTTTTAGTCTTTCGAATTTATAGTTAATAGGTGTATCACGCCCGTTTCAAGGATAAAATAATATCTCAATTCGAAATTTGGCATCTTTCAGACCAAGACTTAATGACCAAGACACAATATGCAAGAACAAGACCAAGACTGCTATGATCTTGGTCTTGGTTTGCTCACCACTAATCCCAGTCCACCATAAACTGCTATAAGAAACTAGGGCGCAAGACTATGTTAGTAGGGGCGGGGAGTAGAGAATAAAGACCTTTGCTCCTGGGTACGTCTACTTTCTAGTAACTTGATGTACTTTATGTAAAAATCTGAGCTCAGATTTCAGTTCTCATGTTTTGCATTCACAAGTCCGTCTGGATACCGCTCTAATACCCAGTTTCTTATGACTCGTATATACAATTGAGGAGTGGCCGTACCAAAGGGCCTAAGTTATGTGCTATAATAATCAGTTATTTGATCGGTATAATTTTTTTAACATAATGCCATCAATTCCACGCCATCGAGTCAATTTTTCGTGAAAACAGAAAACAATTATTATCATTTCTAACAAAATGTCACCCGATTCATATTATGACACAACTTTTGCCTCGAAATGGTACCTAGGCCCTTTGGTGCGGACACTCCTCAATTGTATTAAATTTCAAATCAAGTTTAACCGATCACGCCCATTTTTGATCCCAGATAGCCTGGTAATATTGTTTTCATCTGTTTCAAATTTCATGCGTCTAGCCTTATCTGTTTGCTTACAGAAGGGCCAATCACGACTCAGCAGGGCTATCAAGGTTCAACATACAAAACTGAAAAAATCAAGAAAATTTATTTTCGCCAGTTGGAGCCGATTGACGACCGTTTGTCATGACCTTGTATATAACGGCCACCCAATAAATATAATAAAATGAAAAATCTTTCATTTTTCATATGTAGATAGAGGATATTGCATTTCACAAAATCGATTGCTGTAGATAGTGAATTTCTTTAAATGGAAAAAAGTAGCTCTGGAAGCAAATTTTTCGTTTGGAATTAATATCATAGATGCCATTTGTCTCAATGAAGGTTTTACCATCAAAAACTAATTTTCGTGAAAATTGTAGATAGAGGGTATTGAATATAAGCCGTCGATATTTTCATGAAATTTGTTATACAACTACTGACTATTAATGCCTTATAATGTGCGAAAATTGGACGATATCGGAAAAGTGCCACACCCACATTTTATTCATAATAAGATAAGTTATCTTAGAAACCATACGTTTAAAATGACTATTTTGATTTTTGTTTGTGGTTTTTTTCTCCAATTTTTTTTTTTTATGAAAACATAAGTATCTTTAATATTGTTTAAAAAATTATAATATAATTCCGAACGCGCTTCAAAATGTTTCTGATTTTAAATTAAAAGAAAAAAATCATCAAAATCGGAGCTGTTCTTGAGGGCTTCCATCTAAAAGGCTTTATTGACTCCACTATCTGAAAGGACTTAAGAGTCACAGTGCACTATAGCAGAGTTATGTACTGAATGGAGCTGTAAGATCCCGAAGAAGATAATGTACACAAGAAGCTGAGAAATCTATTGAAAAAAAAAAAAAAAAAAATAAAACACATTTTGAAATGCATATTTTTAAAACAACTCTTTATTTTTTATACTTTATATCCTATAAGTAATTGCTAAGCTTTAATTGATCGGGTTGGTTTTTGTTTATTTGCTTTTTTTATTAACAAAAAATACAATATTACATATGTAAGTGTATAAATATATTGTATTATTTTATATATTTTCATTCACTATTTTTTTCATTATTATATTATTTTATTTTAAAATGTTTCTCAGATTATTGTTTTAATTCAGTTTTATTTAATTTTGTTTTTTATTTATATTTCATTATGTATTATTTAATTATTAATATAGTGCAAATAGTATTACATATTTTTTATTTGTAGTTTTAACGAAATCTTTGTTTTTGAAGTCACAATTTGTCTGTTTGATTTTGTCTACGCGAGTACAATTCTATATAAACCATCGCCAAAATACCTATTATTTTTTTGTAATTTTTATACAATTTTTAAAAATCTAGAATTTAAAATTTTCGACTTTATTTCATCTGAATCTTATAAATAACATTAACGGTTTAGTTTTTTTGTTTTTTTGCAGAAAAAATAAATTTTAATTGCAAAACATTATAGGAATATGCAAAGTGATTTTGACGTTTAGTGTCCAATGTACTAAGCGACATTCAAAACTTCTGTATAACTTTTAATGAATGCGCATATTTGAAGCATCTTTGTTGGTAGTTTATTATATTGGCGCCGAAATTTTTGAAAACGCTGAAGCAAAACATTTATAACTGTATTTTTCAGTTAAAGTAAGTGATGTTTTCAAAATATTTTTTAAAGGATCTTCTTGACCTCCATTATTGCTGACTTCTTATTTGACTATCAAATTATATATCAGTTAACGCAGTTCTTACTTTAAGAACAATGCATTGCAATGGCACCAAAATAATTTTTATATTCATTGAAGTTAGAAGTAGGAACTTCGTAAAATAGTTCATATTTCGACGTTTGATTTTTTCGGAAGCTCTGCAATTTGATTCCTGCTTGTGAAACAATAGTATATCGTTATAAAGGTCTCAATGAGTGCTGCATTTCATACATATTGATCATGACCTTCGATTTTTTTTTCGACTACATTTTTCGATTTCAAAATCGATGTAAATTTTTTGATTTTAATAATTTGAGAAAAGGTATTTGGTAAAGTCGTAGAAAATGTTTGAGGTGAATGATTTGAGGTATAAAATATAGCGCTTATTGAGATTATTTAAACGATTTACTATCTTTTGATGTTAGGACTTCGAATGACAGAGGAAAAAGGTGATCTGAGCTTTCAAACTGCTTGGCGATCGTTGAACATTTTTTTGTGGACATAATATTTTGAAACTGTAGCCTCCTTAGGCATCAATCCTTATAAAATTTGTGCAAAGATTATTTTCAACAAAACTTTGAATACTTCTGTGACAAAATAAATGTCAATATCAAACAATTAAAAATTTCTCGGAATAGAACTACTGAAAATACAATTAAATTGATGTTTGTTAAAACCCCACATGTTACAAAACTGTTTTCTTTTTAAAACCTTTTTGCCCTCATTATAACAAGTGAAGTCACAATAAATTTGCGCTAATAAATAATTTTTCTTCTCTATTTGTTGAACAAATGATTTATTTATACAGAGTGTAAACGATAAGGTTAAGAAGGTACTGATAGGTGTTAGAGGAGGCCTAGATTAACAAAAAATTGCATCTGGGGGGTCTAAAATGTACGTTTGAGGAGTTATAGGGAAAAAACTGATTGTCTGACTTGTTTTACGAAAGAAATTTTCTTCGGTCAACCTAACATTTTAGAAAAATTTTAGCTAATTAGAAGGGATTTCTACAAAACATTTGGTTTATTATGCCTAAAAGGGTTTCGCAAGCTTGGACCTTTGAAATTGATATTTAAAATTTTTTTTTGTGATTTTTCAATTTGGTGGCCATTTTAGTATAAAAAATGTACCATTAACATACCTTTTTAGAATTTGTTTTGAGATTCTCGTTAGATTCCCTTAAATTTCATGGTAGATTTGTCATACCAATTTTTTGCCTTGAGATCACAGAAAAATACTTTTATGTAACAAAACATGCGTCATACAATGCGCGCGCTGTCCTTTATTTAGTGGAGCCTTCAAACGGATTGTTCTTGAAAAGCATTTTTTTCTGAGCTAAACTTAAAAAATTGGTATAACAAGTGTATTACTGAATCAAAGGAAATTTAATGAAAATTCAAAAAAAAAAAATGTTATATCAATAGATTCTTTATCATACTTAAATGGCTGCCAAACACAAAAAATGGGAAAAAATGGGAAAAAATGGAAAATATCAATTTTAAAGGTTCAGAATTTTGCAAAATCCTTTTAAAACTTATAAATCGTATACAACTTTCTGAAAGTTTCTCATACAAAAGTTATCTCTTAAGCGTTAGGGTGACCTAAGAAATTTTTTTTTTGGAAAACAAGTCAGAAAACAAGTTTTTTCCCTAGAACTCTTCAGCGGAACATTTAGACCTCTACAGGTGCAATTTTTTATTAGTCAAGGCCTCCCCTTTCGCCTCCTTTACTTTATCGTTTACACCCTATAGATTTCTTCACATAAATTAACAACCACAAAGCATATTTTCGATGAATTTTTTAAAATGTTGTGCATTCATCTCCCATTACTTGACGTATGAGCAGCATCAAATGGTAGCTAATATTTACCTAATTGTACGAGGTATTCAGTAGTGCTAATAGTTTTTCTGAAATGGTACATGACTCCGCATAACAGTTTTAAAAGACAATATTTAATTGATGGTCACTCATACGACCTGTACAACATGCTTTAAATAATCAATAATCGAAGTTAAAGAGTAATACAAAAATGATTTGAAATTAGCAGGGCGACATATCTTTTATGTGAAACCATCTATTTAATAAGCTGTTTGATGTTATCACTCTTTTTCAGAGAAATCTTTCATTGCAATCATTTGTATGGGGTCATATACCAAAACAAAGGAACGGCTTTTGCTATTGAATTTCTAGTACCCAATCAAGGTCAGGCCTATCTATGCATATGTGGGTAGTCAAAAAATATGACACTATCATTATTTGGACAAGGTTAATCAATATCTTAAAAAAAAACTTTTTATATGCAAATTCATTACAACAGTTGGTTGACACTATATTTTTCCAGGCATTTGAAGATAAAGAAGAGATTTTGCCAAGTAACGAACAATCGAACTGACGTAGTTTCAAACATTTTTTTTTAAAATTAAAGTGCACAAAATTATTGCTCTGTCAAAAAAAAAAAAAGAAAAGAAAAACACTTCTACAGAGTGCACTTAATTGTACAGTGTCAATTTTTGTTTTGTTAAAAATTTATAAATAAGAACAATTTCATATAACTAGTGTAATATATTATAATTGTATGTTTATATATTGTATGTATAATAGGAGGGAAACATGTAGACATATAATTGTATGTAACTATGTAACATAATTAATTAATTAATAATAGGTAAGTTATTTATGTATGTATATAGTATAGTATTATTGTCAATATAGATATAGAAATTTTACTAATGTACTCGTTGGAAACAATTTATTTAAGCAGGAGAATTAATTAATTTTTTTTTTAATAATTTGACTTAACAACAATTTAACAAATATGAGTTTACTTAAGAATATACATAATGATTTAAGACAAAATCCATAATACATACTTATGTTTGATAATAAGATGTGAAAACAAATAGATATGTGCCACATGGTAATATGAAAATTTTTGAATAAACGATAATCAATATATGTTTATTTTTATATACCAGCACGAGGACATTTTGATAACTTCGTGACCTTTAAATAATAGTAGAGTTTTTAGACTAAATATCAATATATTCTCTAAAAATTCCAAAGGGTTTTTCATACGATGTAAATAAGATTTCTTAGGCATTCGTACATCCTTAACTATATTGAGAGCATCAACGCTATTGTCGCCTTGGGTACTTTTGTCATAGATTTTTTGACTTTCCTATATAATTTTGACATTTTACATGATACTCTGCTGTGCTATTTTCTTCATAATAAACCCATAAGCCGAAATTTAGTTTTGAATTTTAACAAAATAAAGTCAGCCAAAAACCGTTGTCAACAAAGTGCTTCTGGTATGATCGGCTTTAACAAATCGACCGTTAAACCAAACATTTTTGAAAAACGAGAACACGACAGGAAATTGACAATACAGTTGTTGAACTAAGTTTATTGATTTTACTGTACGGAGCAGAAAGTTGTCCAGCAAATGATAGAGAACTCGGCAAAGTTACAGCTGTAGAAAAGAAATGCCTAACACTCAGAGTGATAGAATAAGAAACGATGGCAAAAGTGGCAATGGCAGCAAATGGAGTCAAAATATAAAGTTAATTGGCTGGGCCACGTATCAAGACTAGAGCATTCGACAATTCCAAAAGCGATTAGCAAAGCCTGAGGGCACCTAAGATTGGCATTTGAGGATAGATAGGCAGATATAGTGAGTAGAAGAGCAAAACCACCCAACATTACAATAGGATTAGTAGTAGTTGGACACATGACAACTTCTGTCATTTGACATTTATCGACGTGTTGCTCAACTCCCTCTGTTGCAAAACTCCCCAATCTCCCCTACTCATAATAAATCTTTTACTTTTGTTTGTTTTGAATTGTAACAACTTGTTATTATAGTTTTACTAAAATTGTTTTCTTTCTTTATTTGATTTCGAACTAAATTGAAAATATAAAACAGAATTAATTGTGTCAACTAAATTGAAAACTATCGAATAATACCGTAGATTGGGGTGACAAACCGTCCTGGATTTTTTGGTACAGTTCATAGACCATATATTATGGACCGTAGACTATAAAGGACAGTTCATAGATCATATATTGAGAACCACAGACCATGAATTGCAGATTATGAATTATATATTATGGCCCATAGACCATAACGCACGAGACATAAGCATATATGGACCATTGACAATAAAAAATAGATCATAGACCATATAATATGGACCATAGACCATTAAGGACAGATCAAAGACCAAATATTATTTACCATAGACCATAAACGATACATCATAGACTATATATTGTGGACCATAGACTATGAAGGAAAGATCATAAACCATATAGTATAGACCATAAGGAACAGATCATTGACCATAAATTATGGACCAAAGACCATAAAGGAGCAGATTATAAACCATTTGATAAAATAGTTTTTTTCTGTCCCCGATTGAGCCATCGAGAAAATGGTCAGCCTCCCGCAGATCAAAAAAAAAAAGTATTGAAAAAGTACCGAAGAGGATTAAATAAATCCAAAAAATTAGAAAAATCGAAAAATATTGAAAAAAACTTACTTTTTCGTGAAACATATATGAAAAATGCATGCAAACAATTTTTTTTCTTTGCATGTTCGGATGGACCAGTTATTTCGGAAAAATTAAAAAATTTATTAAAATATTTGTTATAGAGAAAACTAAATGCTTTCAAATAGTTATTAAAGTTGAACTTCTTTTTCTATACGTATTGATTGCATACTCGTATATATATTATAATTTTAATAGCTATGTATTGGTGCAAATGTGATTTTTTGTTAAATATTTATGTTTGCAATTGTTATGGTAAAATTTGTCTGTTATGTATAATACAATAAATAACGAGTGCAATAAACTTTAATAACATACATAGTATACATAGTAACGGTTATATACTTAATTTTATTAAACTGTCTTACATAGAAATATTAACATTATATTAAATTAATTGGAAAATTATACAGATAATGGGTATTTAAGATGGAGATATTTTTGATTTCGTACTCATATGTAAAGTTTTGATTTATAACATATATGTAAATTATTTGGTTAGCAACGAAATTTAGAAATATGCTCTTTATTGCACACAAAAAAATAGTTTATTAAACTTATTAGTAACCCCAATAGAACTTACTGGATATACGAGGCATAATTTTTAAGTCCGCAGAATTGGGGGTAAGGAGTGGAAATAAAAATAAAAATTTATTTTACCTATTTAATATATATTACTGCTACCTTAATCAATTTTTTTGATCTTTCGCTTAACTTACTTATTTTCGAAAATAAATATTTTGTCTTAGTCTGAAAAAACACTGAAACCGAATTCTTCACTTCTTCATCACTTGAAAAATTCTACCCAAGAAGTCCTTTTCCAAGTTGGTGAATAAGTAATATAAGCTGAAAGCTTAGCTGAAAATTTCACTTATCATTGTCTTAACTGCGCAGCTCCAAAAACCTGCTAGAATACTTAAAGCGCTTTTTTATCGAGGCTTCGTGAGTATTACTGTCATTCATCTTGCGCTGACAATAGTCATGCCAAAGTTATCGCAAGGTATTTTAAAAATACTTGTATCTGATGCTCCAACCATTTTTGCGAGCTATGGGTTTTTGGTCAGGCATCTTTCAATATTAATTTTTTGACTTTTGAATGATTTCCGGAGTGGCCACCTCGTCGTCTTCAAGTGAGTCCCATAGTTTTACTCGAACAATAGTCACCGCAATCGGATGATATCTCTTTAAGTATGGTTTGAACTGATTTTTCTCTGCTTTGTAAAAATTTTATAACAACGCGATACAATATTTGCTCCATATTTGATTGACTTGTTTAGTCGACGATAGTTCAAAAACTACACAGGCCGATAGCATCTCAGACCCAGAAACCAGCTTATACATTTCCGAAGGTTTATAATGGGCTGCTCTATAAGCTTTGGCTTTCGAGATATCTTACCCTTAAAAGTTTAAAAAAACACCGTTTTTGCTTATTTTTGAGGTTATGTAGTTTTTGTTAATTTTTATTTCACCAAAATTGAAGGTTGGCTTCTTTAAACACAAGTCCTTTTCTTTTAAATAGCGTTAGGTTTGCTCAAATATCTTTTTTTTTCTCTGAGATACCGCATTTTGAAATTTTCCTGTTTCTAAATTAGTAATCGACTATATCATCTCTATCAGGCATGTTCTGAAATGCGATTCACTTCGGAAACGGATTGGAAGCAATCTTCAAGAGCCCAGCATTGCGACAAATAAAATGGAATCGGATTTGTATTGCAACAAATAAAGTTTACTTATGGCTCCTATTCGAGTTACCGAAACATAAATCCGATTTGGTGTTAATTATCGAAATGCGGAGCTTTTAAAGATTGCTTTTATTCCGATTCCGAAGTGAATCGGATTTCAGAACATGCCTGTAAGTTATCTCAAACGGTGTTTTTTGCACTTTTAGGGTAGGCCAGATTTGGATTCAGCGCATCAAAAACCTTCGAAAATATATAGTCTAGTTTCTGGGTCTGAAGTTGGTTAAATTTTGACGGCCTGTGCTATGGACCCAAAAAATTAAGTGAAAAATACAGGGTAGTAGAAGAATAAATTTTTATTTTTATTTCGAATCCTTAACCACCATTCTGCGGACTTAAAAATTACACCTCGTAGATATTATTATTCGTCTGTTCGATCAACGTCAATTCTAAATTAACGAATTTTCTTTTGTAGTGGTCTCGCTTCAGGAGAGATATATTTAATTTTGTTTGGGCTTTTTGAAATAAGGCTTCGTTGTTAATAAACAAATACTGGAATTATGCTGAACTGGAATTGACACCCGATATTTTTTATTACAACTGAATTTTGTTAGTGTTTTTGTTAAAATAAATGTGTGGAGTGTGTTTATTTCTCAAAAGTTTTAGCGAAAAACCTTTTCAATTTTCAAGTGGGAACAAATTGGCCGCTCCAGCACCCACTACTCCTGACATAAAAGTAATAAAATTTATACAAAAACAAATGCTTCAATGCGAAAACCAAAATTTTTTTGTTTTCCCGAGTTCACTTTTAGTGTAGAGTTTATAATTTACATATGTCAGTAAATGCATTTAAATTTTATATTTTTAAACATCAATTGAATTTTTAATTTTAGCTAAAATCTAATTTTTTAAAAGACATTTTAAGGTCCGAGTACAATTGTAATTTAATTGAATCAAAAAATTGACAAATTTTGTAATTTAATTTGTAAAAATTGATTTTGAGGAAGATAAATGTTATTGGAGTCAGAGTCTGTAGTATTATGTATGTATGTAGTTACGGATCTGTAATACCTTACAATTCAGTTAAACGGAAAAAAATTTACTTTTCTTATTTTGTATGTTAATTGAACCAATTTCTTTATTTAATTTCATATGTTAATTTTACTATTTTATTTAAATTTATTTTTTTTATATATTTTTTTTTATTTAAGAAACCCTTTTCTCTGTTTCGTTTAATTTAAAATCATTAATAAAATACTAAATAATAAAAATTCGTTGCATTTTTGTGATTAAATTCGCACAAAACGTTGTGAGTGGATTATACATCTATTCAAATCGAAACCATAATGGGTTTTAAAATCTTAACAAAATACAAAACAAATAGACATTTAAACAATTAAAGCCATATTCACATACTGGTTAACTTCTGTTTAATATATTCTTTGTATTGGTTTCTTCGTAACGATTATAATATAATTCTTGTATATAAGTATGTATATTTTTTATTATAGTTGCAATTATCGATAACAGAAATTATGTTCAATATTCAATGAAAATTTTTAACGAAATGTATTGAATAAAATCGTCAAAAATCGATAAAAATGGATAAAAAGTCAAAAAAGTTTAAAATATTGAGTTACACCGGAAAAAGACGTGTTTAAAAAATATATATAAAAATGTAAAATGTAAGTACTTAATATTGGCAAAAATTTAATAGTAAAAAAATGTAGATTTCGATAATTTTTTTTTTTTTGACTATATCACTGATTCCGAAACTGACAACGGTTTTTTCCTATCACATCTGTGGTCCAAGTTATCTTTGATTTAAAGTGCAAAAAACGCTATTTTCAGACATATTCCGTACATCTAGGAAGTAGTGCAGTTCAATTTTGTCAGTAGCATTGGATAGCCCCGTTGTACTTTCCTAAGCAATAACTTTAATTTTTCCAATTGGATCATTAAATTCTGAAATATCATTCATTGAAGTAAAGGTATACAAATTTAATATAGTCCTTTACAGGGTTTTGCGATACCATTACTTGAATGGATGATATCTCGAAAAGTTATGATCCAATTGGAAAAGTTAAAGCTTTGGCATAGAGAAGAAGATCAGGGCTATTTAATGCCGCTGACAAAAGTGAACTATACTGCTAAGTATATTCCTTATATTCCTGGATGTACGACATATGTCTGAAAGTAGCGTTTTCTGCACTTTAAATGAAAGATATCTCGGACCTCAAGCATGATATGAAAAAATTATTGCCAGATTCAGAATCAGCGACATTGAATTAGTCAATAAAAAGTAATGAAAATCAATGGCTAGCCCAAAAATAATATACCCTACACTGCAAT
Source organism: Calliopum simillimum (assembly GCA_951812925.1). Classification (NCBI taxonomy): domain Eukaryota; kingdom Metazoa; phylum Arthropoda; class Insecta; order Diptera; family Lauxaniidae; genus Calliopum; species Calliopum simillimum. The sequence goes on from OX638368.1 coordinate 123,113,012, forward strand.
ATTTTGAAAATTTTGCATGTACGGGAGATGCCACGCTTTCTTGACTGAATTCACTTAGTATTTGCTTAGATTTTGCACTAACTATTCCAAGTATTTGCACAAAATTTGATTCCATTATCTTAAAAAACGCTTTCAGTAGAGCTTTTTGAAACTTTTGCTTATGTGGGAGGTGCCACGCCCTCTTATCCAAGTTTGCCTAGTTTTCGCTCAGGGTTTGCGATTAATGTTATTAGTGTTCGAGTGAAATTTGGTTGGTTTCTAAAACCGTCATCAGCATAACATTTTGAACCTTTTGCTTATGTGGGAGGTGCCACGCCCTCTAGTTTAAATTCGTCTGATTTTTGTTGATATGGGAGCTACGCCCCGAATTCGCCTTGTTTTCGCTCAGAGGCCAACAATTAATATTTTTAGTGTTTGAGTGAAGCTCGGTTGGATTATCTTTAAAAACGCCTTCAGTATAATATTTTTAAGCTTTTGCTTACATGGGAGGGGCCACGCCCTCTAGTTCTGATTCGCCTAGTTTTAGCTTAGAGCTTGTATTTACTATTTCTAGTATTTATGTGTATTTTGCGTGCGTTAGTGCAAACAATGCTCTTATTATTGCGTTTTGAGTATATTTTTTGTTGGCGTGTCCGTCGATTAATTTTGCTACTTTTTAATCACACGAGTTAACTTCTATGACGAAGCCGATGTACTCAATTTCATTGAATAAAATATATTCATGGCATATATCGACTCAGGAGGTGACGCTGATTAAGAATATATGTACTTTTTCATACTTGCCACGCCTTCTTCTCTGCGTTACAAACGGAAGGACAAAGTCAATATACCCTGAGTGTAGGGTATTAATGGAAAGTTTTACAAGCCCTAACCTTGAAAATACTGCCATGTAATGATACCAATTAAGATTCTGAGGGTTCGCCTGTCTAATGAGATAATTTTTCGAGTTCTATTAGAATCATGAAGTGGCCATATCATCATCGACGTAAAACATGTCGTTAAGTTGGACCATCTTAAATTAGCCCAAAACATATACGAGTATTTTATTTAAGTATCTGTTTTATCTATAAATGTAAATGATTTCATAATATACGTTTCAGAAATTGTGTCAGTAGTAAGTTCGTTGTGTTCAGGAACCCAACATACCGTCATATTACATAGCTATCCTAATTCGCACAGTGTATATCCCTTTGGAGTTCAGAATCAGAGTTCAAACACTTTTTTCAGGTGTTTTGAATTGAAAATTGCTTGAGAACATTATAGTAAGAGTGATGTAATCAATTCCATTATCAATGTTGCAGCCGAAGAATTGTGCGAAAATACTAACATGGCCATAAGGTTTCGACCTTCAGAAGCGAGATCCCAGCACTTTTCGCTGTAACCTCTTTAGGTGCCTCTAAATGAAGCAAATGGTCAAGAGCAGCAGAAGGCACAGTGTTTACAGCTCTGCTAAATCCTATGCCTGACATTCTTTGAATTTTCAGGCTTTTCACCAGACAAGAATAACGTAGGTCAGAATTGGTTTTATGATAACATTAAACATCCACAAAACTACTTTTGGCTTAAGGCCCCAAGATTTATTAAACATCCTCTTAAATGTGATAAGAGCAACGAATGCTTGTCGTGGCGTTTTTTTTTTGATTATCGATAAGTATCGAAGAACTTGATTAAATTGATTTCAAATTGTGTCAAAAACAGTGAGAAGGAATTTATCTCTACAGAGCTATCGATTTTGGCTTTTTTCGACTAAGGGCCATTTTCACAATGCTCAGTTAAAATTTAACTTCCAGATAAATAAAATTTTTTTATAAAATTTAATGTCAAAGTTCCAGTTAAAGTTCTAGTTAAGGCTTAACTGAACATTGTTAAATTGGCCCTAAGTAACATTTCTTAGCTTTGTCAGTTGCCATTAAATGCCAAAAATGAATCTCTTTCGGGCAGTGGAAACGGGTTGGATTCAATGACAAGATTTATAGAGCTCACCATAGCTTAATCTCCGGTGGAAACGTAGTATAAGATTATATATAACGTTTCTCATAGGGGAAACTGAAGCTACAAAGTATAAAATACAAAGAAAAGAGTAGAGGAAATCATTCTTAGTCCGTAAGTGAATAATTACATGTCGAATATTCGAAGAAATCAGAATAAATCGAGTATCATATAATTAATAACACTGAAAAAATTGAATTTACTTAATTTCTTATAATTTTGATATTTGTTCGACGATTTTCTTCAATACCAACTTACTTAGTATACATTTTTAAGACAAAAAAAAAAAAAAAAAATTAAGTCGGGTGGAGTTTTACTGAAAATAAAGTTCATACCAAATTATTTTTAAAATATCGATAATTGCGTTCTTATTTTATCTTTCAAGTGCATTCGTGAGTCTATTTTTCTTTAATTGAACAATTATGTATGTATGCATATAATAAAAAATTATGATTTCCTATCTACATTTTTAATAAATTAATACATAAGATTTTTGTTTTTTCTTTTGTTTCCTTTTGTTTTTTTTTTTTTTTTACTTTTGTCCGCTCCACTGGAATTAATTATCTAAGTAATAGAACATGCATCCATCTAAATATTTTGACATTATTAAACATAAAACAATAATTATTAAATAAACTGTGCCTTTTTAATTTTGATTTCTAAATAAAAATACATAAGTAGTATGTATGCTGCGCTCTAAGTACATTTTCGGTATTGTTTTTTTAGTTGACATCTTACACAAAAATTATTCATAGAATATTTTTATTTTTTTTTTTTTTCATTTTCGACTTCTTCTATGTAAATTGTATTTGTAAAAATCGCATTATAACTTTTTTCTATTTGTAATTGAATTGTTGTTTAATATTTGCCTAAAGAAAGAAATAAAAAATGTTTTTCAACTTAATATTTTCATAAAAATTAAAATACTTACTTTCACATTCTGGTGGATTCATATCACCAAATACATTTAGTTCATAGAGCGATGCCATTGTTATAAAGAGCAAATACCAAATCATCAGGATGATGCCTAAGCGCTTGTCCAGTTTCCAACCATTTAAATGCGTGGACAGAAGCAAGAAGATCACTGTTGAAAATAACGATAATGTGGAATATACCAGCCCTGCGTTTAAAATGGAAAAAACGTACGAACATTGTAAGATAAAAATTAAAAACATAATTCGGCATTTATGTAGACATAGTCCAATAGAGCCTCAAAAATAGAATGTTAATTTAACTTCACATCTGAATAAATAATTGCATTTATTCAAATAAGTACTACATAGAGACTTTAAATTGAAGTAACTTAACACGAATAGAGAGAGAAATCATATAAAAATTACCAGAAATTTGCTATACAACTTTGTGGAGCAGCATAGTATACTATATCAAGCCCTGAAACAAGTCGAATCATTTATGTGCCTCTAATGTGTAGGGGTACTCAAATGACACATAGTTTTTAGGATTTGGTAAAAATCATTTTCATAATAAAAATCTGACTAAAAGCTTTACCTATGCTAAAAATTCAATTTTAGTGATTGCACAATATTTAAAGATTACAGTTGGCGCCAGACGGACTATGCAAAATATGAGTACCGAAAACTGAGCTCAGATTCTTATAGGTAGGACTCCGCGTAACAAGAAAGTGGATGTTGCCAGTATCTCCGATGCTCCATTTTTTTAACCCCAAACTCCCTCCAGTCCAAACATGGTTTTGCGTTCTTGGTATTTATAGCTGTTTATGGTGAAATAGATTCTATTTAATAGAATCTAATTATTACAAATCTGAACTTGGTTTTTTCTATCACGTCAGAACCCCGAGTTATCATTGTTGATTCATCATCTACGAACTAAATGCTATAAGAATCACTGATTTCTCCTTTTGTTGCAAGACATTGCCACAAAGAACTAAACAAATTTCTTTAAATTTAAATAATAATAAATGAATCGGCAAATTTTAAAAGAGCGGATCTCAGTACAAGTAAACTTTTGGGAAACTGAAAAAAAAAAACATTCTACATTTTTGCTTTGAATGGAGAATTTTGAATCTTAAAATTTAGAAGATATCCTAATAGTCTAAACCAACAAATTTTTTATTTATATTTCATTCTCTTGTGGAAGCTATGAGCGTTGCAACGCAACTGACTTCTGTCCTTTTAAAAAAATTTTTTTTAGTGCAAAATTTGAGAAAAATTTTTTTTTTTTTTTTTTTTTGGTAAATTTTTAGCTTAAATGTATGCTATTTACTTTGTTGAAGCAAATCGTTTGACATCTTAAAATTTAAAATTGGGTCAGTAGAACTAAAGTTATAGCTTTTCAAAAAAATATCCTTCAAAATTCAATATCCTTTATCCCTTTGCGGTAATGTTTGTCAATATGACACGTTAGCTTAGCTCAAATTATATGTATTCTGCTGTTTGCAGTAACAGTAATGCGATTCCTGAAAACGTGTAAAAGCCTCGAAAACCTCGTAAACTCGTAAAACTGTCAAATTTCGTATTGATTTTGTTTTTTGTTAAAAGTTCATAAAGTTAAATAGTCATAACTTTCGGCCGATATTTCAAGAGGCTGAACCGATCATGGAAAATTTTTTCAGTCTACATTATAGCACAAGATGATAGCGCTATTCTCTGACATTAGGAATCTGCAAAAAAAAAAAACAATATGTCTCAATTCAAGACTTCCGCCCTATTAACATTTACAGCTTCGAATGCAATATAATTTTAGTTTGGAAAAAGAAGTTATATCAATTTAATAAAACTTGTATGTAAAGAAAATATGTAACTGTCAAAACATCTTCACTCCATTAATAAAATATATTTTAAGTCCGGACCTCATTTACTTTTCGAAAGCGTGTTTGACATATGTAAGTAAAAAATTTCAATTATTTTTGATTAGTTTCAGCTTTAATAGTACGAAAAATTTAAAACGTGAATATCTACGGTTTATAAACTTGTGATATTGAAGATTTTATGATATTTTGTGTGCTCTACAAATGTTTTAAATGAACGTAACTCTCCAAAATAGTAACAGTTTAATATACTTCTATTAGTTAAATCATTTAAACATGTTCTGGAATCCGTGCGATTTCAATTGTTTTTCGTTTCAAAAACTATTTGATAAAAACCCGAGTCGCACGATACAAGCATTAGGATCTCTTTTGTGGAGAACTACATGCTCTATCAATAGTATGGATACGAAAAAATTACTAGTTAGGAAATATTTTTAAGAAACGCAAAACGGTCGAAAAATTTTGTTTTTATCGTTTATCTCCAGAAACTTTGCTTTATGGTTTTTCATCGAAAGACTTATATTTTTTATCAAACGAAAAACAATTGAAATTGCACGGATTCCAGAACACGCCTGTACATATATGCCCTGGTAATGCATTTTGATTGAATACGTAAATGTGGCAAATAAGCATATTACTTAGTTTATTCAAGCCAAACATGTTTAAACCAATGAAATAAAGTAAACTCAACTAAGCTAAAAACACAAAAAAAGATCTCAAAAGATTTTTAAAAAGTTTATTTTGTAACATTTTAAATAAAAGTAAAAGAGCATTAATGCGAGAGAAAATAGAAACTAGTAAGGGTCCGGTCAAAAATTAAATACACTACTCTGCAACATTTTGAAAGCCTTGAGTATATAGCAGGTGCCACGCTCTCTTGTCCGAATTAACCATGTTTCTGATCAGAGCTTGCATTTACTGAGTGAAATTTGGTTGGATTATCTCTAAAAAACACTTTCAGTATAACATTTGGAAACTTTTGCTTATATGGGAAGTACCATGCCCTTTTGTCTGAATTTACCTAGTTTTTGCCTAGAGCTTGCACTTACTATCCATAGTACTTATGTCTATTTTGGTTGCATTATCGTAAATAATGCTCCTAAAATTGCGCATTAAATGTTTTGTTTTTATGGGCGGTGGGTGTGTCCTTTAACCGATTTCGCTCATTTTCAATCCCATGAGTTAATTTTTATGATGGAGGCATTGCACAAAATGTAACCGAGTTTTCTTGTTTAGTTTTCCAGTGTTAAATATTTTCACGGAGAGACAGACGGACATGGTTAAATCGATGCAGTATGTGACGCTAACCAAGAATATATGAACTTTTCTATACCTGGCCAGCCTTCTTTTCAGCATTATAAATGGAAGACCAAAATCAATATATTCTGGATGTATAATCATCATGGCCCCTGAATTGGGATATTTTCTTTTAGTCAATGTCTATGAAATATGTATTTAAAAAATGCCTAAAATCATGCAATAAAAAGATTCGCATTATTACGTCTATAATCCGGATTAAACTGTCGTCTGCATAGCCTAATACACTCTGATCTCAGTTTCGTCGATTGATGCCCCCCTTTTTCAGTCGATTGATGCTCCTTGTACAACCTTGTTAAAACAAACCTACTCGAAAATCATCGCATGGAAATTTTTACGAGATAATTCCATTTTTTCAGATGAGGTCTGAAGAAACCTTAAAAAATGTCAAACTTGTTAACTGTCATAAAAATATTCATCCGAAAACACTACTTTATTCCAGAAACTTATGGAGAAGTCTACGTAAATCTTGGCAAAAGTTGAAAAAAAAAAAAAAAAAACAATCTAACAAAGTAAGAATAAGTTGTAAAAGTTTTAAAATTTCGAAAAATATCGACTGTGGTAATAAAAAATTTAAAATAATTATATTGTAAAAATTTAGCTCCAAATGTGTGACCTTTGTCTTCAAAAAAGTTTATGAATTTACGGAACTAGACATATTTTTATATGATAAAATTTCTAACTCTATGCATAGTGGAGTGTAATCCAATATTATGCCCAAATGCTTTTAATTTTAATAAAATATATTTTGAAAATTATCTTATTATCAATGACACCCAAAGAATGAAAATTTTTTGTGATAACCCTAAAACTAAAAACGTATACAAATTGATTTTCATTCTACGTGTACATATCTTCGGGTTAAAACTACAACTATACATATACATATATTGATGTTTTGAGCTAAGTATACAGAGAAACATTATGAAAAAACGGCTGTATGCCTCAGTCTAGTCGGTTTTTTTGAAATGTAGTCCCCATTCAATATTATATATAGAATAAAAAGCAGAAAACTTCCGAATTCCTTACAAAAAACGAATTTCATAAAACTTAAAACGGTTTTTTCTCAAAACATGAAAAATGTAGATGTCTAATTGTAGCTTTAACCCGACGATATTAGTTTTTGTGCAATTGAGAACGATATATTTATATATCATATATGCAAGTATGTATGGTGCTTATTTTCAACTAAGTTATTTTGTATTTATCATCTACATGTATGTATGTTAACAATGGATAGTGGGGAAAAAACATACCTTTCGATATAACGTTGACGTGTGATCCTGGCTTAATTATCGCTGTTTGTATAAACCACGGAAGACCTAAGCACACTAGGATATCAAAGACATTGGAACCGATCGCATTAGAGACGGCCATATCACCGTAACCCTCTTTGATAACTGCTATTGAGCTTAGGGCATCGGGTACAGATACGCCAGCAGCAACAAACGTAAGCCCCATAACAGTATCGGGTATAGCTAATGTTGAGCCAATCACTGTTATCATCCATACCATGAAGTATGAATAGAAGGATATCCAAATCATTGAAAGCATAAATGTAAATGGATACCAATTGCGATATTTCTCATCACGGCAATCGGGCATGGTTTTCTTGCATAGAAAATGTATAGGATAGACGACATACCATGCAATCAGTGCTGGTAGACCACCCTCCGTCGGTCGTACCAAAGGGTCAGTTCTAAGTTCTTTAGTTCTTTCCGAAGGTTTATAGTAATCACCACCAGCTGGCGGCTGTGGTTTACCAACAACGGGCTTAGTACTTTCGGTAGCGGTAGCATCCGGTGATTGTGTTACAACTGCATCGGGTTGATCTGGATTATAGGCCATATTTTCTTGACCTTGACCCGTAGCAAATTGACTCATTCCCCAATCGTCGACCGGTGGTGGTGGGTTCGCTCTAGCACTAAGTCCAACTGGATTCGCCGGTTGATCTCCCCATGCTGCATTGGGATCCCAACTAGTGTTGGGATCAGTGTAGCCTTGGTAATCATTTTGTGGTTGTTGCTGCTGGGTTCCTGCGGTTGTTGTTGTACCATTTTTATCCTGTGTGAGGCTTGTTTGTTGTTGTGTGCCCTGGGTATACGAAGTATCAGGAATATTCTTATAAGTCACTAATGATGATTGTTCTTCTTTAGTGGGAAGCTTAAATGGAAGATTCAACGAAAGAGCCCATCTCTCCAATTCAGTGTTAAAATGTAGCGCAATGCAGTATCCCACATAGCATAGGAGCATTACAATAGATTCAAACTGAAATGAGCATGAGATCCATCAAAATGCAAATGTTCAGAACTTTATATTCGTTTCTTCAGAAGATACTTACGCATGATATAACATCATTAAAGATGATAATTAACATAACCAATATAGACAAGGAGTAGAAGAAGCAGTCACGCACTAATGGCCACCAGTTTAACTGGCAAACAGTACCTGAACACAGTGCACAAACTGATATCACAAACATTATATTGAATACAGCAGATCCAATTACTCCGCTTATGCCAATGTCGTCCTTCGCGAAGAACACACCGATGACAACAGTTGCCAACTCTGGTGCTGAACTGCCGGCAGCCATAAAAGTGGCGCCAGCGACATCTGGTGATAACTTTAGCTCTAAAATAATTTAACAATTAAATTAGCTCAAGTAGTGCTTGTTGTTGTTATACAAACCTTCACATAGTCGGTCCAAACTTGCTACAAAATATTCGTCACACACAATGGCTAAGCCGAAAAATGTAAATATAGCAACAATTACATGTATGACCAAGCCTCCATGTCGACGCGCCCATTTACCCATCAAGGGTGGAGGAAACTGTTCAATGGCCGGTGGTGTGCAATTCTCACGTTTAGGACGCCACGTTGGAACTGCGCCTTCTTTTTTTGCTGTATATGTTGGTTCTGTAGGTGCAGAAGTGCCCAGCTAGATGTAAATAAACAGATAAAAAGTATTAATCATCAGTGATTGATTTTATGCAAAATAATGTAAGTTATACCAATGGAACTTCTGACTCTGTATCCACGGCAACATTTTCTTCAATTGGATTATCTGGATCAGTTTCTTCATTGGGTTTATCTTTCTCATCAATTGCAGGCTCCTCGTTTTCATTACCTACTGCTATTTCAGGCGTTAGATTTTCAATAGATTCTGGCTTCTCGTCTCCTTTGGCAGAATAGACAGTGACAAAGTAGTATATAATAAATAGTATGCCCATGTTCCACATACGCGAACGTCTTGATCGTTTTCGTAGAGCCTATTAAGCAAACAAAATATTTGGAAATTATTACTCATTTAACATTTAAATAAAAATGTCTTAAAAAATTTAAGCCAATACCCAAGATTTTATCTATTACACCACCACAATAAATAAAAAAAATGCAATGAATTTTGGATTAGACATACTTATTACATATTTGATGTACTTTTTAACGCTGAGTCCAAATCTGAGGTCAGAATTGCCCATATATCTGTCGGATTTTGAGATATACTTGCTTGAGTTGGCAAAAACGCTGTTTTAAGACTTATGGCTCATTTCCGGGATATCATGAATTTAAACGAATAATCAATTTTATCGTAAAGATGTTTGTGTTTAAATACTTGGTGGACCTACCGCAAGGCAACTTTGAATATTAGCCCTGTTTCCTTTGACGCGTATATACAATTGTGGTAATTTTCAAATTGCGATAACTTATGAACGGTGAATCGTACGATAAAAGGTCCAAGGGTCTTTTTCATTGAGAACCACATGCTCTACAAATAATTTTAATCTCTTGTAAAAAAAATAATTAATTAAAATGGTTTATGTTGACTATATGAAAATTATACTACAACAACAACAACAGGAGTCATGATAAAGTGGATAGAGAACAAAAATCTCACTACATGAATATAGGCACTTAAGCTACCAATTATTCTGAGGGTACATAGCGCAGTCCATTGATAAATGCGCTATGTAGAGAGATTGACTCCGAGGTTCATAGTTCAATCCCGGCCTCAGACAAAAAGTTCAAAAATTTTTCAATTGTTATTTCATTTAATTTAAAATAAATTAAATAAAACATAAATTGGTCTGATGATGGTTACGTGGCGGTAACCGAAACATATGTCACCATAGCCATGCTTAGTATTTTTTTCTCTAATCCTAATTGTCATGATTTTCTAAGTTGAAAAATGCATAGAATTTTAGATTCTTGCAAATAATGACTAAAGTTCGTAAAATTAGTAAAAAAATAATTATTTAGAAGTTATTTAAAAAAAAGTGATTTTTCGCCGTTTATCGGCCCTTAACCAGTTTTTATAGAATAACTCCTAAAAGAAAAATTTTTTTAAAAATAAAATGAAAAGTTTTTGTAGAAAACGTGATTCTCCATAAAAAAGTTCTTTAGAGTTTTATTGTGCGACTCACTGTTCATGAGTTATCGCAATTTAAAAATATCCACAATTGGATATACGCGTCAAAAAAAACACGGCTATTATTGAAGAATTGATATAAAACTTTAAGCAACATAGTAAGTAGTTGGTGGTTAGTTTTATATACTGACATTTTTACTCTTCTATTATATCACTGATCTAAAGTTTATTAAACTTTGGATAAACTACCAAGACTTATGTAGGTATTAAAACTGGTAAAATTGAGCTAGAAATTTTTTTAGACGGCATTATTCTTCTAGTAAGATATAAGGGGTTATCGTGAATCAAGATTCCCGGGGAATTTTCTTAAACTGCAATAGAAAATGCACGGCAGTTTGAGTAAATTCCCCGGGAATCTTGATTCACGTAAACCCCATAGTGTTAAGTTTCTGAAGACAGATTAAGAAAGCAACTTTTTTCATCTGTATCTATACTATTTATATAAAATTGCTTATATGAAAACCCTATGTAACGATTTGGTGCAAAATATACCGAACCGATTTTAATAATTTTTTTTTAAAACGTTCTACGTGAGGTAAGGAACAGGATTGTATACTTATTTTTTTAGTTTTTATAAAATAAACCTTTTTTTTTAGTATGAAGTTGTTGAAAAAAAAAATTCAATGCTTGCATAAAAACGATCGTTTGCATTTCAGTCGCTATAGCTTGCTGCGCCATGAGTTATGTGTTGTTGTTGTCTTTTCCGTCTCTTTCATTTATTGTTTTTTTTTTATACGTGATGTTGTTTTGTTGATGAGAGCAAAAATGAGAGTGATTTCGTCAGTGATGCCAACTCAATATTTTCAATATTTTTGGACTTTTAACGATATTTTACATGTTTTTTAATATTTTTCAATTCTTTTTGACTTTTTTCGATATTTTGGATGTTTTTCGAAACACTTGGAGTTTGACCGATTTCTTCGATGTACATATTTCACTATTTTTCGAAGCTTTTGATTTTTTTTTCAATATATTGGATGTTTTGTTTTTAGACTTTTACCGATTTCTTCAATGTGTTTCAATATTTTTCAAGACTTTTGGGCTTTTACCGATATAAGGGATGTTTAACGATTTCTTTTTTGTATTTAAATTACCCGACTAGAAATTTGCTTAGGCATGCCTAAAAATACATTAGGCCCTAATTGGGAAGCAATGGGGTTAGCCTAAATTAGGAATGCCTATTACTTGCCTAGTTAAGTAGGCTTTGGGTTTGCCCAAATTAAGTTTGCCTAATAAACACCTGCTGCGGTGGTCATAGTGCTAAACGAACAGTTGCCGAATTTCGTTTGCCTAACGAAAACCTAACGTGGGGGTCATAGTGATAAACGAACAGTTGCCTAGTTTCGGAATGCCTAACAATTGCCTAGTTAGGCAGGCTTAAGATTTACCTAATGAACGCCTAATGCGCTTGTCATAATGAAAAACGAGAAGTTGCCGAATTTCGGTAAATCTGGGGAAAATGTTTGTTCTAATCTATAAGATAAAATATTATTAAAAACTTGAATTTTTTAAGTGCTTTTATTGCTCTCAAAAAGTAACACTTTCATTTTATTAGTACCACGATTATTACCACACGAACTTAAGATCATGACAGCTGTCATAGTTTTTTTACCAGGGACTCCATTGTGAATTTTCTTTTTTCTACGTGCTTATACGAGCATATATAAAATGTCGTCTAAAACACAGCTACATATTTTTTATTTTCCTTTCGTGCCAAAAAACTCATTTGTTTCAAAATATTCTTAGGCCTTTGCCATTTTTATTTGTGGTGGTGGTTGGTAATCGGCAGAACACCAAAAAATGTAAGATTCATGGGACGAACAACTTCTCTTAGTTCCGTTTTCCAAAAACTTACGGAGATACAGAAATCGGAAGATCGGGATATGGCTTTATGAAAACCGGAACCTCTTGATAGAATTTAAAAATATTGGTGCCAAATGAATGGTATTTTAATTCACTACAAATTTTGTTTACAAAACTCTTAAATCCGAGTCATGATTTTCGAAATATGGCAAATTTTCGTACATTTTGACTAGTTTTTTTTAAGCATTTTTTTCAAGTCTATGCCATTTTAATTTGTTCGATATATATGTATTAGGGATGCCAATTTTTGAGCCTTTTGGCGAGCCCGAGATTATCGGGATTATAAATTGCAATCCCGAAATTGAAAAAAACCAACACTTTAAATTTATGCGGTTTTTTTTTTTTAAATAGAACAATTCTAACCAAAAATAGTAATTTTCAGCATCTCGTTCTATTCTTTAGCCGTGTTTTTTGACGCGTACATAAAATTGTGGTAATTTCCAAATTGCGATAACTTATGAATGGTGAGTTGTACGATAAAAAGTACAAGGGTCTTTTTCAGGGAGAACCACATGCTCTACTAATAATTTTGATCTTTTGTAAAAATAATATTTAGATAAATAATAATTATTTAGAAGTTATTTAAAAAAAAGTGATTTTTTGCCGTTTATCGGCGCTTAACCAGTTTTTATAGAATAACTCCTAAAAGATAAATTTTTTAAATATAAAATGAAAAGTTTTTGTAGAGAACGTGATTCTCCATAAAAAGTTCCTTAGAGTTTTTATTGTGCGACTCACTGTTCATGAGTTATTGCAATTCAAAAATATACACAATTGTATATACGCGTCAAAAGGAACACGGCTTTTGTCTTCAAAATGAGCTATGATATAGTATCAAAGGATTTTATTATAAAAAGTTACGATAATTTCGAATGGTATCATGAATTTATAACTCATTTTGAAGGCACAAAATAGTACTATATGACGCATTCAATAGAAAATAGTTTCGAGTGTCCTCCATATAACCTCACAAATCGTGATATTTCAACTTTGAGTTGAGGATATCTCAAAAACCATACGTGATAGACCGATTTTGATGCCAGATTCAGATTGAGAATCGACAGATACATCGAAAACTAATATTTTTGTTGAGAATTGTTCCAATTTTTTTTTTTTTTTTTTTTAAACTGCATAAATCTAAAGTGTTTATTTTTTTCTTAATTCAATTACCAACAAAATGAGTAAAGTTGGATCAAAATCGGTGCCTGTTCAACAATATTAAATAATGTTTACCTAATTTTTTTATCTTAATTTCATATTTTTGATAAAAAAAATAGTTTTAATCAATCCCGGGACTTGCATCGACTCTACCCTCCACCGCTTGTCTAAATAGAGTTAGGAATCAAATCATCCATCGGCAGCCCTGACACATAATTTGTTGTTCGGTTTGTGTGTGAATAAAATTCTAATAAAATCGTCGGGTTAAAACTACAACTAGACATCTACATATATTGATGGTTTGAGTTAAGTATACAGAAACATGAAGAAAAAACGGTTCTATGCCCCAGTCTGGTCAGTTTTTTGTAATGTAATCCCTATCCAATTTTATGTAAATAATAAAAAGCAGGAAACTGCAAAATCCCATACAAAAAACGAATTTCAAAAAACTTAAAACGCTTTTTTCTCAAAACATGAAAAATGTAGATGTCTAGTTGTAGTTTTAACCCGACGAAATGTAGTTCGAAAAAAGTATTTTGCATCTTGGATTAAACATAATCGTAAGTGCTTTTGTTCTTTTAAATAAATTAATCAATTTAAGCGATAGCGTTATCATTTTCTCAAGAAGGAATGCGTGTACCTACAACAACTGAGCCAGATTCTGAAGCAGACGCCGCAACAACAAAACTCCCCAAATCCTAGTCAAAGTATCACTGCCAACATTGGGACAATGCTTTGCTGGTATTATGACAAAAAAAAGTTGAAAGACACACCATCTGTATTGGATGACATAACATTGGAAACGGAACGTCGCTGTCACAAAGAAGGCGCACGCTTCATCATGAGTTGTGGCACCGAAATATGCCTTGGAGGCAATATCATTGCTATCGGAGTGGTGTGCTTTCACCGCTTTTATATGTTTCATTCGTTTAAGAGCTTTCCGCGTTATGTCATTGCATGCTGTTGCCTCTTCTTGGCGGGCAAAGTGGAGGAAACGCCCAAAAAAATGCAGGGATATAATAAAGACTGCACGAGGACGTTTACCGGACATGCAACTCTATTCATTCGGAGAAGATCCAAAGAAGGTGCGTTAGTAGAAAACTAAATTTATTATTATTTGGGTAAATTTTTCTTTAATTCTCTTATAGGAAGTTATGACTTTGGAGCGTATTCTGCTGCAAACCATAAAATTCGATCTCCAGGTGGGACATCCATACACATTCTTGCTCAAATATGCGAAATGCTTCAAAGGCGATCAGCAGAAACTTCAAAAAATGGTGAAAATGGCATGGAATTTCGTAAATGATTCCTTAAGCACTTTCGTCTGTCTATAGTGGGAACCAGAGATGATTGTACTTGCTAGTAAATTAAGTAAATTCGCTGTCGTTGATTGGGTTGGTCGTCAGCCGGCGCATTTGCGTTATGCTTTAAGTTGCGAACTGGCGCTTAAATTTAACTGCACCAAAGCAGCCCAAGGGGTACGTATACTTAAAATTTTTTTTACGAAATAATGCGCAGCTTTCTTGAAAAATGTTTTGAGATAATTACGTTTTTCTTTCCTGGTTGAAGAACGAATGCAATGATATTCAGATATGTATGTATATGTTAGTATTTGAAATCGAACTGCATCCTTTAGTCAAAAACATTTTTCTAGGGTTGTCACGTTATTTCTTAACAGTGTCCAATGAAATTAATTTTTTTTCTTTGCAGATGCTTTGGTTAAAACTTTTTCAAAATCGAAAGAAGATCTTAGTGAGTATAGCATCATAAAATCATTGGCATCAGCTCTTCATCACTGCAGGGATTGGAATGGTGGCTGTGCTGCACGTGATAAAAAAAGGTTTTTTATTATTTTATTTCTAAATTTTTTTTTAAGTTTTACTATTGACTTTTTGGTTGTAAATTGTCACTTTAATGCAAAAAGACGTTACAACAAAATAACTCAAATTCATTTCAGAGTGCACTTCTATAATTTTTCTTATTTCTAGCGATATGTCGAACAATGTTGTTACGTCCTTTTGCATTTTCGTGCCGATATGTTGATACATATCTATTTAATAGACTTAGCATGGAAGACGAAACAAATCGAATGACTGATTTTCAATTGCTTACAACTTCAAAGTTAAGACAAGAATTGATTAAGTCAAACCAAGTTTTTAATGAAAATTTCAATAGACTGATATTAACGATTGATTTTTAGTCACCCGATTCGTTTCGTCTTCCATGCTAATGTTATAATTAAAGGCAACTACTTCAAGATTTCCTTTCCATACATGATTCATTCATTCTTCCAAACAATTGTTTCATTAAAATCCTATTTTATTATATTTTACGGTTCAAAAACTAAATAAGGATTGTCAGATATGTCTGCAATTGTATTTATTTTCAATAAGGACTGTTCCGTAATCCGTGTGGTTTCAATTATTTTCCATTTTGGAAGCTTTTGATGAAAATGGTAAGTCACTCGATAAAAAGTATCAGAATCTGTTTTGTGGAGAATTACAGGCTCTACAAATAATATTGATTTACATTTACGAGAAAGTAGCCGTTTAGGAAATATTCGATAAAATCGAATTTTTCGTCTTTTTGCGATTTTTTAAGAAAATTACCTAACGATTACTTTTTTGTTAATCCGAACTTGTATTATTTGTACAACCTACAATTCTCCACAAAAGATATTCCAATTCTTTTTATCGTTCGACTCACGGTTTTAATCAAAAAGCCTCCTAAATAATAAGTAATTGAAATCACACGGATATCGGAATAAACCTGAATTATCTTTAATGTGATCAATTTTAATTTAGCATATTAACAATTCTTAAAAAATTGAGATAGAAATAAGAAATAATATTTTTAATAAATTACTAAAAAAATACAGAGCTATTTTTCGTTTTATTGATTTGAAGATTATTATGATTTAGGCGTGAATTAGGGCCCAATTAATTTTGCCTAAGCAGAACGTTAGGGTCAAGTGCGAAATTCCAACGATGGCCTAGTTTGGTAAGCCTCAAATTTTCCTAAATACGAACGCCTACCTAATTAGGCCGGCATTAGGCATTCCTTATTGGGAAAATATGGGGAACACCGTTACATCCGATATGAGGGCCTTGTTAGGCTCCCGCGTTTGGGCCTAACGTTCTGGTTAGGCAAAACTAACAAGGCCCTAATTGTCGCCACACAAAATTTTCTAGTCGGGTACTGATATTTTGGATGTTTTTCGATAAACTTATGCTTTTGCCGATTTCTTCGATATGTTTCAATATTTTTCAAAACTTTCGGTTTTTTACCGATATATAGGATATTTTTCTACATTTTTGGACTTTAACCGATATTTTGGATGTTTTTCTATAAACTTGGACTTTACCGATTTCTTCGTTGTGTTTCAATATTTTCCGAAACTTTTGGACCCTTTTCGATATATTGAATATTTTTCGATATATGTATGTATTTGGACTTTCACCGATTTCTTTAATGTTAATGATATTTTGTACGTTTTTCGAAAGTTTTTTTTTTTATTTCACTATTTTTCGAAACTTTTCAACTTCATTCGATATATGTATTGGATGTTTTTCGATATATGTATTTGAACTGTTACCGATATATAGGCTGTTTTTTGATAAACTTGGACTTTATCCGATTTCTTCGATGTGTTTCAATGCATTTCGAAACTTTTGGACCTTTTTCGCTTTATTTGGACTTTTACTGATTTTTTTATATATAGTATTTATCGATTTGAATCGTTCGCATAGAAGAACTTAGTCTTTAACATGCCACTTATTCATAATAATAACAATCAAGTATTATTATTATTTCTTCGATGTTTTCCAATACTTTTGGACTTTTACCGATTTTAAGATGTTTTTCGACATTTTTGGACCTTTACCGATATTAGATATTTTTCAATATTTTTCGGAACTTTTGGACTTTTACCGATATTTTGGATGTTTTTCATTATACTTGGACTTTTACCTTTACTTTAAATGTTCTTCTATACTTTTAGATTTTTGCCGATATTTTAGATGTTTTTCGATACATTTGGGCTTTTACCGATTTCTTCGGTGTATTTCGATACTTTTGGACATTTACCGATATTTTGGACGTTTTTCCATAAACTTGGACTCTTACCGATTTCTTCAATGTATATTTTAATATTTTGCTATACTTTTGGAATTTTACCGATAAAATAAATATATCGGAGCATCTGTTTGTGGCACATTGTTTTAAAGAATAAAAAAAAGTTTTCGTTATTAGCTTTTTAGTGCAATCTGGCTTTTTATTAAAACCCGTGCAACGCCGGGTAAAACAGCTAGTATGTTTATATAGCTGTATTTTGTATGAACTATACTGTAATTCTTCTTACGAACTTCATCCCATCACGACATATCGTTCCAACAAATTTCCAAGTGAAAATACTTGAAAGAACAACTATATATTAAAATTTGTACTGCTGAATCAAAATGGATTGTATGCCATAGCACTAAATCTAGAAAAATCGCATAGACTTAAAAACGACTAGAGTGTTTTCCAGACTAGAGCGTTTTTCAGACTTGTGAATAAGTAAGAAAAAAATCAATCATCAGTTAACATTGAAAGTCAGAGAGACAGCTTCAGCTCAGCGGGTAGAAAAGGGGCTTCGAAAGTGGTGTAAGTCAAAATATATATATAGTACGTCATTATACAAAAAAAACTCGTTGAATGGCGTGGCCCCACCCACAAATCCTTAAAACGCTCAACAAAGAGTGTCGCGTTAAATATTACAGCAAAAGCGAATGTAACAGATGAAATCGTCTAAGAATTCTTTGTTTTACATTTATTTCTTCATCATTGGTTTTTTAGAATTTTGAATAGTTTTCAAAATGAGTTCATCGAAAGAAAATGTGCTAGATTTAATTGTGCGAAAAAAAAACACGATTTTCCACATTTGTCTCACAGAAACATTGCATAAAGTGTTAATATTGCAAAATCAACTGTAAAGTTGGAGTGTTCGAAAAAAAGGACTTACCTCAGAGGAAAAAGCAAAAGAAGTGTTACATGCCTATGAAAAAAATACTGGACTCTCTATTAGAGATGTGGCTAAAAAAGTGCATAGTTTGCCCGGAAACATATAGAAAGTTTGCAGAGAGAAAGGTTTTCAATCCTATAAAGTACTACTGGCACCAAGTAGGAACGATAAGCAAAACATAGCTGCTAAAACTCGCTCACGAAAGCTCTACGACCGTTTTGTAAACAATTTTGAATTCATTTTAATGGACGATGCGACATACGTCAAAGCTGACTTTAACAGCTTCCGGGTCAACTTTTTTACACCGCAAGGAAGAAAGGTGATGTTGCGTCAAATTTAAAGCAGAAAAAGTGGACAAGTTTGTAAACAAATATTTGGTTTGGCAAGCAATATGTAAATGCGATTTAAAGAGCTCAGTATACATATGTCACAACTGGTATAATTATCCACCAAATTTATATGAAAGAGTGCTGACAGAAACGGTTGCTGAGTATGATAGATAGCCTTCACGAAAATTCTGTGTTATTTTGACCAGATTTGGTGAGTTGTCATTATGTTAAATTGGTCATGAATTGGTATGAAGACAATGGGGTCAATGTTGTACCGAAAAATGCAAATAATCCGAATTGCCCTGAGCTTCGGGCGATTGAAAAATACTGGGGTATAATGAAGAGAAAATTGCTAAAAACGAAGAATGTTGTCAAAAATTAAAAGAAACTACGACAACGTAATTAACCAAATTTTCTTTGAAAACCAGTTGTCGAATCGTGCCACTTCAGACAACTTCGTGATTATTATGGCGCACAAATCATTTTGAAATGTTAATGCTATGTATTGATCCTACGAGTAAATAAAAATTTTTGATTACAATTTAATTTTTTGTGTTATTTTTTATAGTTTCAAGTTCTATCGGGCATAAAAAAACACCCTAAATAAGGTTTAGTAAAAAGAAAAGTGAGCAATTTTTTCATACATCATAATAACTTTATTGAGTCAAATATTTTCCATTGTTATTGACCACTTCTCTCCATATTTCGGGCAAAAGCATAATACCTTCCTTAAAGAATTCCTGAGGTTTCTCGGACAAGACTTTTTTGCAACCCTCTAGGGAATTCAATTTTACGCCATCAAGATAAAACGATTGAAACAAATGGTAACCCAAAGTTGCAATATCTGTGATATATATGGTGGATGAATTAAAACTTCCCAGCCAAGCTACCGTGTCACCAAAGAAGTATGTGATCTAGCGTTCTGGTGATGAAAGACGACGATCTTTCTGTTGACTAATTCCGGACGTTTTTCTTTGAGCGCTTCATTCAATCTTGTTAATTATTGACAGTGCAGTTCCGAATTAATCGTTTTGCTACTAACTAAAACCTTCCTTGGCGTCAGTTCTGTTTCAGAAGAGATTCAAATACTGATATGCGATCAGTTAGGTTTTTTTCACTCAGAATATGTAGCGATGCTGCGACTGCTTTTGTTTCGGCCTTCCTCCATCTTTTCAAGAAATTTGTCCACTTTTTCGGTGCCTGATCGACCAGATATAGGTGCGTCTTTTACATCAAAATTTCCAGAGTGGAATCGATCATACCATTTTCCAACTATTCTTTTCGATAAAGTACCTTCTCCATAATGTAAACTAATTTTTCTGGGAACCTTCGCTGCCGTATAGTGCTTTCTAAGAAATAAAGTAAAATATAACGAATTTTCTCCGATTCTGCACTAATTTTAGTGACGTTAAGATAGCTGAATTATTAAGAAATAGCAAGGGAAAAAATTTTTTATAATTCTCAGAGATGTTAACTACTATACCTTTAGCAATTAATAGTTAGAGTTAATAGAGTTAATAGATCGGATCTGAGCTTTCTTTTTACTCAATCTTATATTTCTAGTTTTTCCGATGCCACTCACATATTTGAAATTTTTTAAGCGAAAAAATATGATTTGCATCACGTAGAAGAGCTGCAGGGCACGGTGCTCTTGAACAGTCGGTAGGTTTTTTGAGTATGTGGAGAAAATCTGTGAATGAGGTTTCTTTTGTTTTAGTTTAGTGGTCTGAAAATTGCAAACCCCGAAATCATAGCTGATCATCCTCGCGAAAT
The DNA here is from genome assembly GCA_951812925.1 of Calliopum simillimum. Lineage (NCBI taxonomy): Eukaryota > Metazoa > Arthropoda > Insecta > Diptera > Lauxaniidae > Calliopum > Calliopum simillimum. Next base: position 123,133,657 of record OX638368.1, read on the forward strand.
ATCGCAAAAATACATATCCCATGTAAAAAAAAAAATTCAGAAAAAAAAAACGCAACAAATGCTGAATCCGAATCCGGCCTTAAAATTGCTATATCTTATACGGTTTTTGAGATATCTTAGCATAAACAAGGAAAAAATACTGTTTTTGCTATATTTTGAAGCTATATAACTATAATATAGAACATTCACACCCAAAATTCGATACATTATCTGAAAGATCCAATCTTTTGCTTTAAAACCGCATTTAAATTACGTCAATAGCTTTATTTTTCTCCTAAATATCGTAGACTGAAATAATGACAAAACACGTTTTTTGCACTTTTTTAACTTTTTAGGTTAGGATATCTCCGAGAAAATAAAGATATCGACATTATTTGAATAAGGTTTAAAAAATTGATTAGAGCTTTTCATTTCTGCATCAGAATTTACGGATATACGTCCTGTTATATAGCTCCAAAACACAGCAATAAAACATAGCATCGGCTTTGTTTCCTTGTTTAGGCTAAAATATCTCAAAAACCGTATGAGATACAGCAATTCTAAGGCAAGATTCGGATTCAGCATTGCAAAATACATTAAAAATAACTATTTTTATATTTGTTTGTTGCGTTTTTTTTCTGGATTTTTTTTATTTTATATGGGATATGTATTTTTGCGATATTTCGGGGATGATCAGCTACGATTTCGGAGTTTGCATTTTTCAGACCACTAAATTAATACAAATGAAACCCCATTCACAGATTTTCTCCACATATTCAAAAAACCTATCGACTGTTCAAGAGCACCGTGAGGGATCAGGGTCTACAGGGACTTAGACAGTTCACAGTTCATTGTGGTATTACTATTGCATAGCTGTCAATGAATTGTGATAATAGATAACATTCATTCAAAACTGAATTCACATTACATTAAGTATGAAGTTTTACTTCATCCAATCTTGTACTTAAAGCGTAGGTTAGCAAATAGTTCAAAAACCTATTGTACGATTGTGTTAACCGCTCATTGTATTAAAGTGGCTGAAACCCGATACTTTGCAGTATGTTGTAAGACTTTAATAACCTACTTTAGGAATACGAACGAAAAATACGACATAAAAAAAGTTTATAATAATTTGTATATTTAGAAATAATGCATGACATTTGTTGTACATTTCTATTTATAACATGCAAGAATTATTGAAAGTGTTATTACTAAAGGCAGTTGTTCATAAAGTACATAGGTAGGTAAGCGCTATCATGATGACTTTGGCCATTGTTTTGGCTGTTTTATTGAATTATTAATTATAACTATTTTTACATTGATAATAAGTTATATTCACTCATTATGTTTAACAGTTGGTTATTGAAAAACAGATACATATGTATGTACGTAATTATGATACATCAATCAAATCTAATAGATAAATTGCTACTGTACGATAATTTAGTACGCAGCTGATATGACATCACTTGTGCTCGACTCATTTTTTTTCTTCTGTAGCATGAGTTTAACGATTCTTATTGGAAGGACAATATTGTTGTTGTGATTTTTGAGTTTTGGAAACAGTTTCCGTGCTTATTTTCGCCTTTCTCTTGCACAAACAAATACTTGAACAAATCCTTTTGAAATTTTTTTTTTTTTTTGTTTTTCACCACTGAAATGTAATACTTGAAACAAGGGTACATAAAAGAAAATACCGTCACCAAAAGGCAAAACACCGCACGCTGTAATTCAGTGTTGCCATCATTTATTGTTGCGCACAGGGAATTAATTTTGGCTTACTAATCAGATTTTGTTGAAAATCTTACATCAAATTAGAGCTTGTCATGGGGCAAACTATCTTGGAATGAAGTATCAAATCACAATATCGTATAGTTTCAAATCGAACATAAATTGCTGATAAAATTCAAAAATAACACTGTTCGACAATTTCGAACTTTTTTTAAAACACATTAGAAAGTCCAAAAAATTCTTAAAGTAGACGTTAAAAAAAATACCCGTTTCTCGTTGTTTTTCTGCAGCACGTCACGTTTTTTTTTAATCGATTTTTGAAGTTTTTTTATCCACTGTACATGAAAAAACCAAAAGTACCACATTCTTGTGTTAAATCGATGAATTCAACTATATGATTCTTACATCTAAGGTGTATCATGTGTTCAGCAAACTTATGCAGGATATTGCGGGGAATATTTTTGTATAAAATTTTAACCCGGTTTAGCCCCCATATGTTGGTCATCTTTGCCTTTTTCATAAAAAGGTACAAAAATGACACCCAAAACAGGGAAATATTGAGTCAGTATGTACTACAGAAATATTTGCTACAAAATTTCACTAATAGTTTTTAAACACGTAAAGGTCGAAATTTGAGCCCGAAATCAAAAAAAATCGTTAAAATCAATTAGGACTTTTCACATTGCATATTAATTACATACCTGACGCGCTTACCTTAAGTTCTAAGAATTTTTCGTCTTTGGTAACTCTAAGTGAAATTTTTTGTAGGATATTTTTGTAAAATTCTAAGCCCATTATGGCTCAGTTTTAGAAAATGTGGTCAAAAGACCCATAAGAACAGGTTATAATAGGTAAATGTATTCTAGGAAAATGATCCTTGTGTGATTTCGTTATGATCTTGTGAGAATGAGTTCTGCCCAAAATGTTGTTTTAGAGTTTTACAGTGGGCTGAAATTTGGAAAATATTTATTGTTAGAACTGCTTATTGATTTTAACGATTTTTTTGCTTTCGGGATAAAATTTTGCTTTTTTAGTGTTCAGCAACTAGTAGTGAAATTGTATAGCAAATATTTCTATACTAAATACTGGCTCAATATTCCCCTGTTTTAGGTGTCATTTTTGTACCTTTTTAAGAAAAGGGCGAAAATGACCCACATGTGGGGGTTGTACAGGGTTAAAATTTTCTACAAAAATATTTCCCGCAATATCCTGCATAAGTTTGCTGAACACATGATACACCTCAAATGTAAGGATCATATAGTTAAATACATCGATTTATCACAAGAATGCGGTATTTTTGTTTTTTTCATGTACAGTGGATAAAAAAACTTCAAAAATCGATTAAAAAAAAATTTGACGTGCTGGGAAAAAACCACGGGACACGGGTATTTTTTTTTAACGTCTTCATACTTAAAGAATTTTTTGGATTTTCTCATGCGTTTTTTTTTTTGTGTCGAACGGTGTTATCATAAAAGCTAATTCAGCTAATATCGAAAATGTTGATAAGGTCAAATAACAGGGAAAATTTTACAAAAAATGTCGAGTAGTTCCAAACAAAGCGTGTAATGTCCAAAAAATTCATAAAATCAGCAAATGTTGAATAATATTCAAAAACTTCACATAAATCAAAAAATTTGTAGAAATTCGAAGAAGGCTGAAAAAATCTAAAAATGTTGATAAAGTCGAAGTATATTGAAAATCTCAAAATCTCAATCTCAAAACAAAAAAAAAAAAATTTATTGAAAAGTTCTGATGAGTCGAAAAATTGTGATAGGTAAAATTATGTAATTTTGTTGAACAAGCAACGATTTTGATCCGATAATTTACAAACTAATCTTGTGTGATTTTTCTTTAAAAATTTATGACCACTAAGTTAAGAATCGTATGGGATTTTCATATGATTTTTCTCTCCATTGTTTCTTTTCAAACGGTCATAACTTAAAAAAAAAATAATCATGCTGGACTTATTGCTAGCTCATTCTGAAGATGAAGAGTAGTACTGAGTTAAACATTTTGAAACGGACATTGTAAAGACTAACTTGCTCGACTCAAACTTTTTTTGGTGGTTCTTTGAAGAGTTTTTGATCAAGATTAGCCTTATATTTTTGTTTAAAAAATTTTAATTCTGTGAAATTTTTGTGGTAGGACTAAAAATAATTCAAAATTTAGATGAAATAAACTTTTCATAAAAATTTTTAAAATTTCTTAAAAATAATGCACTTTTAATAAACAAATAGATAAGGCAATACCTACCCAAACATAAAAACAAAACTTTTACACAGAACTGTTCTCCGAAATCTGCACAATCTTTTCTCGAAAAAAAAATTGAGAAACTTCATTAATGAAAAAGTTACGCGTACTTAAGTGCCGCTACATAGGCGCCTTGCCTATGCGATTCACACATATACGCCCGCAGCGTGTTCTAACGTGCATTCTAAATTTCTGCATTAATTATGATTTGTTGTTTTGAAACGGCATGCAGCGTTGAAATGTAAAAATCACATAGCCAAGGCGCCTATGTAGCGGCACTTAAGTACGCGTAACTTTTTCATTAATGGAAGTTCCTAAAATTTTTTTTCAAGAAATGATTGTGCAGATTTCGCAGAACAATTCTGTGTAAATATTTTGGTTTTATGCATGGGTAGGTATTGCCTTAATATCTATTTGTTTATTAAAAAGTGCATTATTTTTAAGAAATTTTAAAAAATTTTTATGAAAAGTTTATTTCATCTATATTTTGAATTATTTTAAGTCCGAATCACTAAATAATGCATTAATAAAGAAGCGAAAATCCATTACATAATTGCAAAAATAGGTGGCATGATTTCAAAAAATTAAGATAACCAATAAAAGGAAATAATGATTGCACCCTGTTCCGAACAGTTGTACTAAATTCGATAAATTAAAAATGATCAGAAACAAAGCGGATAAAAATCGTAGTTTGGGAATCATCGAGGAAATTCTTTTCTTACGAAGATATTTTCATTATATCTGCAAGCTTTTGGCAAAACAATCTTAGATACGACAATTTTCCATGATTTACACGGAGAAAAAAACATAGTACTTGCTACTTTATTTCTCATAAGTTTTACCAGAATTTCAAATCAGAATAGTGACAACTTCACACCGAAGTAAAATTCACCTTACTGTTTTAGTCAATTCAGAATGTATGTTTCCTAGTAATTTTTATGAAAAAATTGGCGTGATATTTACATAACTGTAAAGTTCAAGCAAAAAAAAAACAAAAAAAAAAAAAAAATGATCAGCGCTTACGCATGTGATGTAGAAGCAAAAAAATTTGTACATAAAGAAAATGTCTGTCCAAAAATAGAAATTGTTACTAAAATTATGAAAGTCAAAATGATTCTATATTCTTATGATATTTACCTTACTCGAGTAAGGTGACAATTATGACACTCATTTTTGTGCGTGAACAAAATAAAGTTATTTTGACTAGAATTATAAAATCCAAATGGTCATAAATTTTTTTTTCTGAAAGTATAAATTACTTTACATAAAGTCAAATGTAGGAAATTGTAGTAAATATGCCTTTATTTAACTACATTTTATTTGTAAATATGACGTTAGGGACCCATCAAATAGTTCTTACGTAAGGTAAATTATATTTGAAATTGAGTGTTGATTACTTTAATTTTTCGACTAGCCGAGTGGAGTAAAAATTATGATGTGTATTTTTCTTCGTGTAGTCATAAATATAAAATTTGAATACGTTTCTTTTAGTGTTATCGTCATGTCTCTATGATTTTAGTTTCAGGGGTTGTCCCATAACTTACGCAAGATTTGAATTTGCCGCCATTTGTGAGGTAAAGGGTTGCCAGTCAAAACAAAAAGAAAACAGTTTGACAGCTGACAGCTTAGGGCTAGAAAAAAAATTAAGGAGAAGACTAAAGGCTGTATCAATAAAACTCAAAAGCAGTTAAGAAGTTTTTACATCATACAGGTCAGTGGTATACTGCCGTACATGTGAAAAACCGCATTATCTCCATTTTTGCCAATTAGAGATATAAGGTAAACGCTTTTTTTGATATTTTTTGAAAGTTTTTAAATATTTTAATATTGTAACACCTGATTTAGGGTAATTAAGGGATGCTCTTTTTAATGGTGCAATTGTCAAAAATCAAAAATAACCCATTCACAGTTTTCATTGGAGATAATCAAAAATTTTCAATACATCACTTGAGCGTCCGTATGAAAAAAAGTATTATGGACATAATCAAATATCTTGTGTATTAGTCGTTGAATTTATGAGAAGCGTATATGAAAAAAACGCATTATCTCCACAAAATTGGAGATAATCAGAATTTCTATGTATTTCTGGTATTTTTGGGCAGACAAACACGAAAATTGGTGGATCATCAAGCTTATCTCAAAACCTATTTATTCGATTAAAATAGTTTTTGCAGTTTTAAATAGAGAATTTTTTTACGAAGCGGACTAAATTTTCGAAAAAATGGAGATAATGCGGTTTTTCATATGTGCGGCAGTATAGCTCTAACAAGTTTGTAATTGAAAGTAAAAATTATATTTTTCTATCTAGCACACGGATGGATCTCGGTTCGAATCATAGTGTGCGGTCAACTTTATTTTTTTTTTTTTATTGAATTTTACAGTAAGGTAAGTATTACTTAAATTTAAAAAAAAAAAAAAAAAAATAAATAAACTGTCAGGTTCGAGAATTCAGAATTTACTAACAGTAAAGTAAAATTTATTTTATTGGGGAATTGTCACTATATTAACTCGAAATTTTAGTAAATTCTTAAAGTATTAGTATGGAAATGTTATGAAAATCGAACCAAATCTGTGATAATTTTGTTCCATTTTATGGGATGACTGCAGTATGTCACTTTCCAATTCGATGGTGCCATATAAATACGTTTGAGGGTTTGACAATCCGACAAAAGTTTTTAAGCAGGCTAAGTTAGTATGAGGGATGTATGAAGTGTATTTTTTGGCCAACTCTTTTTAGCGTTACATTGGTAAGATAGAAACACTATCAATATGTGACGCGTCGTGACAAAAGTACAAGACAAAACATAAGTGTACATAGGTAAAAATTTCATGTTTTGGGTTTAAATATCAAACGCTATCGGCAATCTCAAGGTCAACTAAAATGTGAAATAATTTAAAATTTTAGCAGCTAGATAGCATAAAAATGTATTTTTTCAAATCACTACCCAAGGAACAATAATATATTGCCAAACTTTAATTTCAATTATCTCAAAACTATAGTTTTTGAACTATAAAATTAAAAACGCCATAACTTCGCAAATTTAATAAATTTTTGAGCGTTTTTTTCTGCTTTCTCCCTAGAATGGTATCAAAATCTCAAATTTGACCTCTAGCAAGATAAGGTCCTTTTTGTTACGCGTCACATATATTAAGAATATTTCCTACAGATTAATTCTGCACAATTTCGGCTGAAACTGTTTGACTATTATTAAATTGGTCAAGTGTCTTACAATAACGTAAATTAGATTACAATTATTTTTGGAAATAATAATAGTTAACTTTTATAACTAAATGTTTGGCAATACTGCCGATACCAATTGTCAGCAGCAGCAGCAACACCTTCCACCACCATCAAGCGTGAAATCATGCAGAGTAAAGCCAACAAAGTCTTTACTGGGCCAGAATCGACGTACATACATTCATATTCAAGTCGCTCACAATATCGATTTACAATTTTTTATTTGTTGGTTTTGAAGGGTGTTGGGCTTGAAAGGAGGCGAAAGGGGGTGAGGGTGTGTAGTGTATATTTTCATCGTCGACGTTTTCAATGTATGCAGAGCAGACAAACTGGCTGCTAAGAACTACATAAAGGATATAAAAAATATATTACTAATGTAATATGACAAAATCATTTTTTTTTTCTCATCCTTCACAAGTCCTTACATCATTCTTTTGTATATGCAATGGAAAAAATGTCACATTTTAAACAAAAGCCCACAAAACCAATTAAATAGTTTTCCTTATTTCTTATGATTTTTTTTTTTTTATTTTATTTTTCCATTTCCATTGTCGTCGTATTTTTTAATGGATTCTTTTTTTTTTCTGTATTATCCTGGCTTTTGGTATTTTTCTTTGTCTTTGAGTCAAGTAGGTATTTGGCTAAATAAATAAAGCTTTTGTCGCTGTACAGAAAACGGAAATCTATGCAAAATAAAGGATTTTCTTTTTTAACTGCAATTACCATTTTTTTAGTAGGATTTCCTTCTTAGCTTTAGCACCTTTTGTGATGGTTGTGTTGGTTTTTGTTTTTAAATTTTTATTAATTGATTATTTTATCTTAAGTTTTCTTGTAGTCTTTTTTATCTTTTTTTGGTTGGTTACTTTAAGTGTTTATCTTTTTTTGATGAAATTAAGTTTATACACGAAAAACAGATACAGAAGATGAATTGAGATCATAGAAATATGTTACACTGTCACTTTTTCTGCTCCTGCTGCTTCTTCGTTTCCTTTTGCCTCTCAAAGGATTTTTCGCACTTCACACTATACAACACCACTAATTTGCGCATTCATTGAAATTCCAGTTACGCAAGGATGCATTTTTATCTTCTTTTTTTTTCTTTTAGATATTTTGAGCATATATTTCTTATATAAATATATTAGACACTTTTTTACTTTTATATTATATTTTTTCTTTTCTGCACTTAAATTACTATGAACCCGGAAAGGTTTTTGTATATAGAAGACATGTGTGACTGCGACTTTTCTTCGCCTACGTTCTACCAACGACCCGTTTTGTATTGAAGAAAAGTCGCCTACGAATTGAGATTGAGATTGTTAGGTTTCACAAGACTGCGAGTAGGAAAAAGAATTTTTTACAATGTGAGCGAGGTAATAAATCCGACAAGCGTTGAATGGGTTTTGTGTTGAAAGTTCAAATTGTGGCAAACGGCAGACAAATTTCGCTCTCTGTTTCTTTTGCTTTGACAAAAGAGAACGAAGTGCGAAACTCACCATAGCTTTAAGCTTACAATTTCAATAGAGATTTGTCTATACGAGTTGTATGTACTTCATGTTGGGAATAATGATGTGTCTGAAGTGTTTCAACTCGCATTGTGCTGGTGATGATGACGTTTTCTCCGAGTGATAACATTAACTTGAGCTAATTATGAGTAAGGCTTCCAGCAAACAATCAGTCAATTGAATAAGCATTATGAATGGGTTTTCTTTTTTTTTTTTGAATAATATAATAATTTTAATATATTTTATGAAGAATCTTTCGTATTACACACACTTTTCATTTAGAAAAACCGTACATTTATAAAAAGCAACAGTAAGAAACGCTATAAGAATGCCTTCCTTAGATATGACAAAGCTTTTCCAGCATATTTCAAGCTTATCTTTTTTTATATGTACTAGAGTTCTTCTCGTGGTCGAAATTCCACCGTGACAACGTGTATCTTAAGGCAAAATAAGAAATCTCTAGTTTATTGGGAATCGAAATCAAGACTCTTGCGTTGTTAGGAGCACACTCAAAAATGTGTTTTATGTCAAATTTGTTTGCCGCTTGGGAACGCGTTGTAAAAACTTTTCAATGATAGGGGATTATAGGTAATTGAACAAAAAAAAAAAAAAAAAAATCAGCCACCGATTTTTAAAAGAAAACTTCTTTTTGTCAAACCCCAAAAATCGTAGTGGAAAGTTGACAAAACTCCATAGCTCGAGAACCATTCTCCCGGTCTTGAAGATATTTTTTTAAATAGGTAGACACGTTGCTCAGTGAGGTTCTGTAGAATTTATTTTTCCAAAATACCCACGGTTTCGTCTGAAATACTAAAACCCGCAATAGCTCGGGAACCTTTAACCCGATTTGAGTGATTTATATTTTTTTTTATTTTTTTTTGATGTGAGATTTTGTGATAGGTACTTACCAAAATTTTCTCGGCTTTTTCCGTGAAATCTTAGTAACTCAGAAACCATTGACCCGATTTGAGTGAATTTTTTTTATGGGTAGATATCTTGCCCGGTGAAATTTTGTGGTACGTATTTTTTCTAATATGATAATTTTATATTGAACTAATTAAACAGTCATTTTTGCAATTTTTCAACAATAGGCTTCAAAATTCAATAGGCTTCATCCGGGGAATTAAAAAATCGTAATATTTCGGGATTTCGCTTATTTCCAATCCGCCGACCTTAATTTTACGAAGGAAGCAGTGAGCAAAATTTCATCGAAGCCCGTGAAAATCCATTTATTGCATATCGGCATTTCCGCCAAAAGGTCTTCCATGACCAAAACATTAAAAGTTATTAAAAACATATCATTTTATGATATTTTCTTAGAGAAACATTTAAATTTTACTTATTTAAGCAACTTGCGCATAAGTTCATATATGAGCCGTTTATTTTGAAAGTGACCTAAGTCCATTTCGGGGCAAAAGTAATGTCATTCACATTATGTGCCTTAATAATCAGTTTTTTGTCCGATACTATTTTTTAAACATAACGCCATTGATTTCACACAATGTGGTAAACTTTCTGTACAGACAGAATTAAATTTTATTCGATTTGAACAAAATGCCAGCTAATTCATATTATGACATTACTTTTGCTCCGAAATGGACTTAGGCCACTTTCAAAATAAACGGCTCATATCATTCGTATCTTTTTTAATAATTTTTAAAAGAATGTTTTTTTTTTAATAAGCTGCATTAAGAGGCCACTGTGGTTTTTAAAAAATTTTAATTTTTTGAAATACCACCCGCGATTTTTTTCAGGGATAATGTTGGGGGACTCTTCTAGTGTCAAAATCCGCGAACGGCTAAATCGAACGTCCAGCCGTTTTTTTTCGACATTTTCATTTTTTAACGATTTTTTGAGTATGCCTCGGTGTTTATATACATATTGGGGGTTATCGTGAATCAAGATTCCCCGGGAATTTTCTTAAACTGCAATAGAAAATGCACGGCAGTTCGAGAAAATTCCCCGGGAATCTTGATTCACGATAACCCCCATTATGTACACATTAGGGTGGGCCAAATTGTATGGACGAAATTTTATCGACCTCGGCTACCCCCCTATGTGAAAGCTCATTCAATTCTATGAATATTTGCACAAGGAACCATACCTCAGCGTTCCCATTTAGTTCGGCGCATTTTCGATCGAAAATTTTACCTTGCATTTAATATCGTCGGGTTAAAACTACAACTAGACATCTACGTTTTTCATGTTTTGAGAAAAAAGCGTTTTAAATTTTTTGAAATTCGTTTTTTGTATGGGATTTCGCAGTTTTCTGCTTTTTATTAGTTTTATAAAATTGGATGGGGACTACATTTCAAAAAACGGACTAGACTGGGGCATAAAGCCGTTTTTTCTTCATGTTTCTGTATATTTAACTCAAAACACCAATATATGTAGATGTCTAGTTGTAGTTTTAACCCGACGATATATTTTTTATTTTCATACTAAATTTTGAAAATTCTTACAGAGACAAAAGAACTAAAGTTGAACGCAGAGGTATGGTTCCTTTGGCAAATGTTCATAGAATTGAATAAACTTTCACATAGAGGGGTAGCCGAGGTCAGTTTCCAAATCGGTCCACCCTAGTACACATATATATGAATATACGTGCATATATGTATTTATATATGTATATATGTGTAATATATATACATTGTATAAGTATATATATGCATACATACATATTTATACATAAAAGGTATCGTTTCCGTTTTTTCGTATTTAAGAAAAACACAAACAAAAATCGGAAACAGCAATAGTCATACCAGATGTGATTTTTGATGCTTAATCCGAAACCGTTCGTAGAATTGCTCTATTACGTCTGAACTTTGAGATATCCTTACATAAGAGTATAAAGGACACCACTTTTTTCCTATTTTTGAAGTTATATAACAAGATCAGGTAATATTAAGCCGTAAAATCTGGTATGCCAGTTAATAGCCCTAGCTTTTTTCTTGAAAACTCAATCAAACTGATAACGATATCTTTTTTTTTTTTGTCGGAGATATCTTTACCTAAAAAGTTAAAAAAGTGCAAAAACACGATTTTTGGCTATTTTGAATGTTTTATGCAGGACACACAAAATTTTTCTGTGAATTTCTATTTCCATTTGGTACTTTCTTTTGGCTTTAAATTGATCTATCGAATGTTCATCTGCAATATTTCTCTGCAAAGTTATGTTAACTTTAAAATCATACCATGAAACTCAAAGCGAAATATCTCGGTTTTCGGCTATATTTGAGGTTGTATACAGTACAGAAAAAATCGTCTACTCTTTTCTACTAACCGAATCATTTAATGCCATTCTTTATCTCTAAAATGAGCTACGAAATGTACATAATATGTATATAAACACCGAGACATACTCAAAAAATCGTTAAAAAATTAAAATGTCGAAAAAAAAACGGCTGGACGTTCGATTTCGCCATTCGCGGATTTTGACACTAGACATTATCCCTGAAAAAATCGCGGGTGGTATTTCAAAAAATTAAAATTTTTTAAAAACCACCGTGAGGCATAATACATGATAACAGTTGTTCCACAAAATCTCCTTTATAATATTAATGATATAAAAAAAATTTAAAGAGAACAATAAAATCCCGATTAACTGTAAAATTTTACTTGCTTTAGGGCTACTTTCACAATGTTAAGCATTAACTGGAACTTTAACTGGCACTTTGACATAAAATTTCATACAAAATTTTTATTTATCTGAAAGTTAAATTTTAACTGAACATTGTGAAAACGGCCCTTAGTCCAATTTCTAATGTCCGGTTCATCACCGAAAAAGATAATTTGTCATCATTGCTTCACAAATCAAGTGCATTCTACTGTTTAATTCTAAAACTACATTTGGGATGAATCTTGTTGTCCTAAGGTCTTAATAAATCATACGAGGAACGATTCCCTAGAACACATTAACCCACTATATCCTGTTTTATGGTTTTTTGACATCTTTTACTTGGGTATAACGGGTTAGAGAGTTCTAAAAAATTATTCTATGTAAAATTTTAATAAAGATCACCAAAGACAAGAAATCATTAAAACTTAAAAATAATGCGTTAAAAATATTCGCTCCCAAAACTGAATTTGGTCTAAATCAACCTTACTTAATAAGCTTCAAATACATAAATATGCAAATCATTACTCGATTGTATTATAAAAAAAAAATGTCACGTTCATAATGTCACGTTCATAATGTTGATCCAGATTATGATCAAGACAAAGAAAAGTACAGAAGATATTTGAATCAAACAAGAATCATTATAAAATAACATTATTGCAAAAGATCCTAAAATTGGTTGCACTATAAAATTCTGACTTGTTTCGCTGAAGTCTAATTTTCTTTGAATAGACTCGAAAGTTTCTTAAATTTTTGTCTCGTTCGTTTTAGTTTTTTTTTTTTTATTGCGTATATCTTGAAACTTGGACTTCGCCTGCTATTAACGTAGACACTTATAAAAGTGTTACCTACCACCTTTTCTTCGACTTATCGTTCATAAGTTATACCAATTTAAAAATCAAGATATTACCATGCATACATGCATTACCAAGCTTTGCCACTTGTTAAGTATCTCCTAAACTAAATGTCGTACGACAATAACTCTCATAACTTTTTCATAGGAAATTTCCTGGGCTACGAAATCGATGTGCATTAATTTTTTGAAAAAGTAACCGTTAGCGCGATATTTGCAAAAAACTGATTTTTGTGACCTTTGACCTTGAATAACTTTTTTCACGATTTGGCAATGGACTTTTTACAGTTAATTTAACATGCATAAATAAAGATTTTTTTTCCACAAAAATCCGAACTATTTTTTGTTAAATTTCTAATTGTTGGGGCCGCCATTTTGAATCTCGAAATTTACTAAAAAATGGCAGTTGTTCATTCGAAAGATCTTGAGTATTTTATCTTTCTTCTGCTGCTGAAGAAAGGGCTGTCCCGATTGACATGGAACGTCCCATACATGTATCTGACTAATAGCTCTACAGAAAAATGTTGGTTCCCAATTTTGTAGTTCAAGAAAATTCCTTATAGAATTTGTTGGAGTTGTTTTCGTAGGTGATTTTTATAGATTTTTGCTCGCTGAATCCGAATATGACCTCCGATTTTCTCCATTACGTTTGAGATCCGAGTTATCCTTGATTTAAAGTGCAGAAAATGCTATTTTCAAACATATGGCGTACATCCTTAAAGTACTCTAGTTCACTTTTTCAGCGGCATTGAATAGCCCTGAGCTTCTTCTTTAAAGCGTACTTTTAGTTTTTCCAATTGGATCATTAGTTTCTGAGACATCATCCATTGAAGTAAAGGTATACAAATTGAATATAGTCCAGGACTATTAGTCCTTTGCAGGGATTAGCGATACCTTTGCTTCAATCGATGATGTCTCGGAAACTAATGATTCAATTGAAAAGGTTAAAAGTGCTCTTTAATGAGGAAGCTTAGGGCTATTTAATGCCGCTGTCAAAAGTGAACTAGACTATTGTCAGGATGTAGGCCATATGTCAGAAAATAGCGTTGCTTGAACTTTAAATCAAGGATAACTCGAATCTCAGATGTGATTTAGGAAATCGGAGGTCACATTCGGATTCAGCGATCAAAAATCTGTAAAAATCACTTACTTTCATTTCATACTTTTTTAACTTTTTCAAAAACGCAGGACAGTGTAATTTTCTCTAGAAGTAACCGTTAACGAGATATTTTCAATAAAAACTAGGTGGATTCGAACAAGGGGTATGCTACCTTTCATACTCGTATACAAGCAAGATCTTCAAAATGGTACACTGAAGCCGTAATTGAGATAATGTTAGTTGGAATTTTTATTGTATACGGTGTGGGGTGTTTAATTTTTGGCCATGCTAAAGCCAACCGCACAACAGTTTAAGCTTGAAAAGTTCACAATCTATAAGTTGTCTTTTAGGCTTAAAACTATTTGTTTCATGTTTTCCGATGTAATCAAACGAGAGCAAACTAAGTTGAGTGCTGAAATCTAAGATTTAATAAAAATGTCGTACGAAATTAAAATGATAAGCCATACGAGAAAGTACAACAAATGATAACCTTTTAAGAAGCGAATCTAAATCACAAGACAATCACAATTGTTGACTTCTCTTTTATAATTGTGAGCATGTTTGTTTGTATGTATGGATAGACTCTTAGGCATCATAAAATGACAAAAAAACTTGGACCGATTTCTAATGAAACGATCAAACGATTTGTGCACAATGATGATTTCAACAGCAAACCACTTATAAAACCAAAAATCATAATTTACAATCATTTCCACCCTTCTCGCTCCCTTTTATATCTTTCTTACGAGCAATACAAAACCAAAGTGAAAACCATAACGTATTGCAACACAATAAATAGACACATTTTCGCAACATTGCAATACCGCAGTCATACGAATGACTGTCTGTCTGACTGACTATAGGTAACACTCTTTATTCTTGGATGCATCTCATCGAAGGTTGACTGCGGACAAACAATCTATGCGCACCCTTATGTAATTCAAAACGAAAAAAAAAAAAAAAAAAACATTAAAGTGGATGGAGAAAGGGGCGAAAACGTTACCATCAACAAGATTATTTCGCATAATATAAATTAATTCCAACTAAAAACACCAAAAGAGACAAATACTCTCGTTTAACTCGGAAAGAAAAAAAAATCCAGCCTAAATTTGTTCACAATAAAAGCCGCTCAGTATCAAAATAGCGAAGCAAGTCTTAAAAATACATATGATAATACAGAAGCGTAGATATATTTTTTTTTTCGGACGGTGCACACTGGGGCTTTAGAAGTGATTTGGTTCAAAACCACCCAGAAATCGCAATTTTGATTGAAATATAAAAATTCTTAAAGTGGGATATTCGTTTTGTCATACTGAAGTATAGTACGAAGCTTAATTTCCTAAATGTGACTTTATCAATTTGCCGAGTGGCCTTGAAAAATGTAATTCATTTCATGAAATGTCATTTTCATGAAAAGGGTGTTTGTTCAAAAATTTATAGATTACACTAAAGTTTGTAAATTGATAAATCGAAGTTACTGGTCCCATTTATTTTGAAATGTTCTTCTTATTGTATAAAAAAATATTTCTTGGTGAAAAAAAATTTTTCACCAAAATTTTTTACACTTAAAAATACTTTTGAATTTTTTTTAAAAAAAGTCCCCTTCGATTTTTTTTAAAAGTACTTTAAATTAAACCATAATTTATAAACTTTAAAATTATGTATGATTCAAGATGGGATTCGGACGCTTAATGGAAGTTTTTGGCTTTTGAACGCCCGCGGAAGGCAAAAATCTTTTTTTACTCAAGAGATCATCTTACGAAAAAAGTGTACTAGGCAAAAAATGCTAAGAATCATCCAAGCAATACGTGAGATTTTTTTGGATTTTTTTTGGAAACTTTTTTTTTTTGAATAATTTTTTTTTTTTTTTTTTGAAATTCCAAAAACACCCATTTAGTGTCCGAATCCCATCTTGAGTCAAAACGAATATCCCACTTTAAGAATTTTTATATTTCGCTGAAAATTGCGATTTCTGGGTGGTTTTGAACCTGGCGTCCCCAGTGTGCGGCGGGGGACCGTCCAAGCATATCAAAACCACGAAATAAACTTTAGCCATAAGATCTTTCGCAAGGTAATTAGAAAATTTCGGGAGAGGCCAAGCCCCCTGAGTACCCCCCATAAATACGCCACTGATTTGATACATATACGCATTCTTTTATTTAAATAGAAAGAGAAATCGCCAAAAAGGATCACAGTCACAAAGTCAAACGTAGAGAAAGAAAAATCTCGCCGTATCTTCTTTGTCAAATAATGGAAAATACGCGCAGCACGACAATTTTCACAGCCGTCCGTCCGTCCTTCTGCTTCTGACTCTGACACCTTCTTGAATTCAATGAAAACGATCGAGAGACTGTGATTCGCCTTGACATTCAAAACAATTGTGGGTACAAACAATTGTTTGGAATTGTATACAATTTCGTATCATATTGCGTGTATGGGTGCTATCGTACACTCGTACAATTGAAAGTGAATCTGTGCTATTGGAATGGAAAACTATTAATTATATAAGATGATCTTTTGCCACAGCGCTATTGAATTTTTGACACTTTATATATGTATGTAGGTACTCGTATTGCGGATAGTTGGAAAGAGCACCATCGAAAAACTGCAAGCCAAGACATACTTATATATTCTAGCAAGACGCCAGAGCGTCTGAGTTGTCACCACATTATATTTAATAGTTTAAACTTCTATGCGACTTTTTAAAATTTTTAGAGTTTTCTTTTTATGAAAAAAATTTAAAAATAAAGCAATTTTGGTTGGAAAAGTGCAGGCACAAAATTTCTTCATGTAGAGCTAAATTATTCAAAACTTGCATTTTTAAAAAAGCAAATGCGAATCCTGACAAAATAATGGGCAATGGAAAATCGGAATTCAACTTTAAATCTACCAGTTAACATGACATAAAATGTATTTCTTGTGTGATTTTATTATGACTTTCGGAATGTAAGACTTTTTCCAATATATGTGACCTTATCTTGTCAGAGGTCAAATTTGAGTTTTATTTACTATTGGATAAAGGATAAAATATTGAAGAGAACGCAGAAAAATCGCTCGAAAATGTCTTAAATTAGCAAAGTTATGGCGTTTTGAACTTTATAGTTCCAAAAATGATAGTTTTGAGATACTATAAGTGAGGTTAAAGTTTGGTAATATTTTTGTCTAGTTTTTATTGCATTAATATACTGTTAGAGCGCATTTTTGGGTTGAGTTCATGAATTTTAAACATCCTTTAAATTTTGTTAATCCCCGCCCACACGCAGTCAGCAAAATTTTTGATAATAAGTACGATACCTTCGCCCCCAAAACTGCCGAAAAATATTGTCTCTTTGTGTTTTCACAAACATATTGCTTAAGTCCTAATACAATGTTCATATGCAAACATTTGAATTTATTTACCACCGCCACCACCTAATGCCTTTATAAGCCCAAAAATAAACAGTCGCAGGTTGCCGAAGATCACCTTAAGGCTTCATATGCAAAACGAAGAATATCTAGGTATACTAGATGAAAAACATCTATGGCGGAATATCAACAAGCTTTAATTAATTTATTTTCTGAGACACCTGAAGATCACCCAAAGGATTCATAGTCATCTAGTATACCTAGATGTTTTTCGTTTTCACTATGAATCCTTCGAGTGATCTTCGGGTGTCCAAGGAAATAAGTCAATTAATAAAGTTTGTCTAGATACTCTTTGTTTTGACTATTGACTTTGCCTTCGGGTGACCTTCGGGAAACTTCGGGTATCTCAGAAATTGAATTGATTAAAGTTTGTTGATGTTCCGCCATAGATGTTTTTTTTTCTAGTACATTTAGATACTCTTCGTTTCGACTATGAAGACTTTGGGAACCTTTGGGAGTTCCAGAAAATGAATCACTAAAGCTTGTTAATATTCCTTCATAGATATTTTTCCTCTAGCATACCTATATATTCTTTGTTTTGACTATTCGGAAAACTTCGGATGTCCAAGAAAACTACTAAGTATAACAGAGGTTGGAAAAGTACAGCTGCAAAATTTTAGGACATAATTTTTCTAGCCCAGGAAAATTAGAGTTTTTCTGCGAAATAATTCCAAGTAAATTTTTTTCACCGGAATTATGTTTATTTATGCATAATAATTAAAGTGTGAAAAGTCCATTGCAAAGTCGTGTGCGCCTTAAAAGTTATTTAGTCTTAAAGGTCGCTAAAATCAGTTTTTCGCAAATATCTCGCTAATGCTAACTTTTATAGAAAAATTCTGCGCTCGAATTTTGTAGCACAGGAAATTTCCTACAAAAGTACGTAAAAAATTTGTTCGTACTACTTATGGTTTAGGAGATCACCCAATTTAAATAGTTGTGATTAGATAAAAGATAATTAAATTCTCTATACAGCGTACTAATTTCTTTTTCGAACGACTCATGGCCTTAAAGATATTCTTGAAAAACCATTAAGATTTCGAAAATTCTGGTTTTTGAAGGATATCTCCGAATCGGTAAGTACTACGATAAAAAGTAAGGTGACCAATTTTGTAGAAAATCACAAGATCTACAAAAAGTTAGTAATATGTGTACACATAAAAGTAACCATTTAGAAGATATTCCAAAAAAATCATTATAATGTCAAAAGACCGGTTCACACTGGTCGGAAAATCAAAAAAGCTGGTCAAAATCGAAAAATAAAGTTGTTGTTTTTTCACTTTTAATTGTTGGTAATGGTAGAATATTATCCACTTTGATCGTTTGAGTGGTCAAAAAGACCTCTGTTCCTAAAAAACTCTTCTCGTTTGAGTTTGAAGTTCACCTATTCTTGCGAAGAATTTTTTTATTTTTTTTTAATATAAAGCGTCTCAGTAAGCAGGTGGAAAAAATAACTTCTATTCATCTTTTCGCAATGTAACGAAATGGAGTCTCTCAGTGAATGTTAATTTAATATGTTTCTCAAATCCAAAGCGTTTTATCTCGTTCACAGTTTATGTAAATAGGCAACTGTTTCGTGAAAATATATACACAAAAAAATTGTTGAAGTGGTTTTTAATATGATAAATGTTATAGCATCCACGGCCATCCGTCTAGTTTCTACATGCATCTTATTCAGAGTACATTTTTCTACAAACCTGTAAAAAAATTAGCTGCCCCGAGGTGCCTCTGAAAAAGATATTAGGACTTTTGTAAAGTATTTCATTTTCGTAATAATTGATCCCAGAAACAAAACTTTCGTAGATAAAGATGCTGTTCAGCATATTTTGACCGAAATTTTGGATGTGCCAGTTTGTGTTACAAAAATTAATTTCATATTTCCAATCAGCGACCTCAAAAACCCCAATAACTCTCTTCTTATTGATTAATGTAGTTTTGCACTAAACGGTTCGTCATTGTGGATCCGCCATTTTGTATTTCGTAAACTAGGTTTCAGATTCATTATAAGCAACATCTGAAACTCCAATGTACCGTTTTTGGTGGTAATAAATGCAGCTTAGCAGTTTTTAGTCCACCATTTTGGATCCGCCATTTTGTTTTTTTTGAAAATAGATTTCAGATTCGTATTAAGCATCATCACAAACCTAAAATTACCGACTTTCGTGAGAATATATTTGGTTAAGCATTATTTGTGCACCATTGTGGATCCGCCATTTTGTTTTTTTAAAAATGGATTTCGGATTAATAATCAGCATCATCAAAAACCCCTTAGTACCGACTTTCAGAATTTTGGCCAGCTTTTTCGATTTTCCGACCACTGTGCGGTTGTGTGTACATATTTTGCTTACTTTTTGTAGATCTTGTGATTCCCTACAAAATTGGTCCTCGAAAACTAATGATCCAATTGGAAAAGTTAAAAGTACGCTCTAAAGAGGAAGTTCAGGGCCATTCAATCCCGCTGTCAAAAGTGAACTAGACTACTTTCTGGATGTACGCCATATGTTTAAAAATAGCGATTTCTGCACTTTAAATCAAGGATAACTCGGATCTCAGACGTGATGGAGCAAATTGGAGGTCATATTCGGATTCAGCGTGCAAAAATCTATAAAAATCGCCTACTCTGATCTCATACTTTTTTCATCGCAGGACTGTGTTATTAGCGTTCAAGGATGTTCGATCAAAACTACATTTATGCCCTTTTTTAGTTTTAAATGTTTGCATAAAAAAAACGAGGTAGAACTTTTGAAACAATGCATAATATCACAAATTTTAACGGTTTTTTTTTCGTGCTCAGTCCCCTAACACACATAATCAACAACTGTTTCACTACCTCAAGATTTCCAAAGCAGTGGAAAGTTGCAACAATTATTCCCATTGCCAAAAAGGCAGCAGCGTTGGAACCCAATGACTTTAGGCCTATAAGTATACTTTCTTCTATTTCTAAAGTTTGTGAGTCTCTTATGGCTAAGCAGATAATAGCTCATATAAATAGATATAATCTAGTTTCACCCCTGCAATCTGGATTCCGTCCAGGGCATAGTTGCTCAACAGCAGTTGTGAAAATTCTGGATGACATAAGAAGCTCCTATGATGAAGGGTGTATTACCTTGCTTTGCCTTCTAGACTTCACGAAAGCTTTCGACAGTGTAAATCATACTTTATTATGCCGAAAACTCCTATATTACTTTGGCTTTTCAAACACTGCTGTTGAATTGGTAAATAATTATCTTACGGGCAGAACGCATATTCAACGCACCGGTCCACTGGTAGTGGAGTTCCACAAGGTTCAGTATTAAGTCCACTTTTATTCACTTTATTTGTAGATGACATTTTTTCAATTTGTAAAAATGTTACTATGCATGCATATGCCGACGATCTGCAGCTTTATATATCACGCCCGATTGGTCTTATCGAGGATTTGGGCTTCAGATTAAATGAAGACCTGGTCAGGGTTTGCAAATGGGCCGTTCAAAATAAGCTTAGCTTAAATCCATCAAAATCTTACGCTTTGCCAATTTCTAAAACAAGCTACCCTTCAAATGATTTGCCACCTGTTCTTCTTGACAACAATGAGCTAAAATTTGTCAACAGGGCTACGAACCTTGGGTTTCGGATTAATTCTACATTAGGTTGTGAAGATCATATGAATGGTGTTGTGGGTAAAATCTATTCCACGTTGCGAAATTTAAGGATGACATCTGCGTTTGGACCTATTGAAACTAGAAGGCATTTAGTTGCACAACTTATAGTTCCAATAATAACATACTCTGAAGTAGTTTATAGCAAGTTGGACTCACGCTCCCTTCACAAATTACAAGTCGCGTACAATAACGCAGCCCGCTATGTATATGGTGTTAACAGGTTTGAACACATTTCATCCTATAGCTATCGGATACTTAACTGCAATATTAAAAACTATCTTGATTTTAGAAATTGTGTCTTTTTGCACAACATTATATACACAAAAACACCCCAATATCTATACTATAAACTAAATTTCTGTCGATCATCTCGAAATGTGAGTTTAATTTTGCCAACATTTAGATACCTCAACTCTACCAAACTGTTTTTCGTTAACGCTACTCGTCTCTGGAATTCCCTGCCAAGAGACATAAAGATTGTATCTGACCGGAATAACTTTAAGCATTTAATATTTAACTATTTTTCTTCTTTACCTTAACTGCTACTTATTATGTGATTTTATTTATATATGTATGTTATTATTAATAATTAATTTTTTTATCTCAGTTCTTTAACCTATATATTAATAATTAAAATGATTTATATTATCTATTTATCCACTCGATTGTTGTACCTAAAAGAAAAATTTCTTATGTACTAATTACTTACTTAAATAAACTAAACTAAACTTTTTGTCATTTGTGGTCCTCCGATTTTTTTCTAATTAGTTTTAAGCTCTTCAAAACTAAATATATAATCTATATATATAAAAATGAAATGGTGTCCGTATGTAGCTAATGAACGCGGAAACTACAAGGCCGATTCACATAATTTTTTTTTAAATTGTTTGTTATGGTCTGTAGAAGGTTCTTAAGGGGGTGGGATGCCACTGAGGGGAACAGGGGTTGCACCCCCCATACGAAAAAAATACAAAAAATGCTATATCTCTACAGTTATACAAGCTATGATTATGAAAGTTGATGAACTTATGCATAATGTACATATTCACCATTCACCATGCAAAACTTGGGGGATATTGGGTGTAGGAGAATTGCATCCACTTTTCAAAAAATGCACAAAATGCTATATTTCTTCACATATCGCAGATATCTTTATAAAACTTGGTACATACATGAATATTCAATCTACCATTTACTTTGAAAAACTTGGGCGGGGGGGTGAGAAGGGGGAATTGCACCCTTCATACAAAAAATATATAAAATGCTATATCTCTGTACCTATGGGAACTATGATTACAAAAGTTGATGCATGGATCTTTAAAAACCTTGGTGATTGGAAGAGAGATACGATGGAGATGGATAGGACTGCGTACGTAAAGGCACCGGGAATGGGCGAACGAAGTCGCAACCAGGCCAGCTAGTAAATAAATAAATAATAAAACATAATAAAAATTAAAATTCATTTAAACCGAAAAGTTCAGTAAGTACTACTAAGTAAACATGCTTCTACATAATATCAATGTTGTTTTCTATCAAGGTTCATATAATTTTTAGTGAATTTTTTGCAAAAAGTAATTGATTATGCAATTTCAAAATAGCTCACCTTTTTCCATATCAATTTAACCTACTATAGCATATACAAACAAACCGTTTTAAGCCAATGAAAATAATTTCTGATTTTAATAAACTTTTTGTATGTTGTTGATTTTGAATTTATATGAATACCCAAAGATCAAAAGTAGCAGACATTATTTTGTTTAAAATATATATGATACATTATCTGTTGAGATAAGAAAGAAACAAATAATATGATTTATTCATAAAAAATAAATTAAATTAAATTAAATTTATTGCATAAAAAATATTCAAAAACAAATTAAAAACTAAAAATTTATTTAAGTTAACCGAAAAATTCAAAAAACTCTGTATTCTTCTACTTTCATAATGGGCCTTATCGTAAATAAATATTCTCGAGAATTTTTTCGCTAACTCCCTGGTTTGCAATCGCAAAAAAAATTTCGTGGAAAGGGAAAATTCACTGGAAAAATTATGTAATCGGCAATAAGTTGGGAGCGAGTTATTTCACTTTTATTTGTTTAATTTACTCCTCAACTTTTTGCTAGGGAGTACTAATGTATAAATGAATAATTATAAATAACGTTTGACAAATTAAAAACTTTAGTACAACAATTTTCAAGCTTATTGAAATAGCTTTCATATGACACTAAAGTTTTTAATATTCATCCAAGCGTTTCCAACTTATACTGGTTCTGTTTAAACTACTTTTCACTCAAATTTTTTCGGAAACATTTTGGTGCAAACTTTTGATTTTCCAAATCCACAAAAATGATTAAAGACATTTTTTACTTTAAAAAGTAAAGTATTTACTTCAATTTCACTGCTGCAATTGCTTCTTTTTCTTCTTTTGCAATTGCTGTTTCTTGTTTATCTTTTTTTTAAATCAGCTGTCAAAATCCAGTGGAAAATGGAAAAAAATGTCAACGATTTATGGAAAAAAGCGTTGCCACATGTTTTTTTTTTGTGCAAAATGTCTACGAAATTGGAAAAAATCAGCGTTCAGACAGGTTGTTTGCGCAAAATGTCAAAGATATGGGAAAGACTCAGCGTTGCCAGATGTTGTTTTTGTGTAAAATGTCAACGCTCTTGGAAAAACACAGCGTTGTAAACTGGTTATTTCTGAAAATGCCAACGATATTAAAATAAAAAAAGTATCCCTGCAGGAAGGGGATTTTCCATTCATGAAATATTCACTACTTCCAGTGCTCCTTCCCCGGGAGGGAGAGAATGGAACTCCCTTCAGATTTACGATAAGGCCCAATATCAAGGTATCAATGCGGTTTTGTTAGAAGGATGCTACGCCTTCTTGTTCAACCCCCACTTTTTGCAAAGTGTTTGATAGACACAGTATTCAGGATATGAATTATATCAAGTTTTATATAATTTTTAGTGATTTTTTTTGCAGAATTGAATTGAATATGACATTTCGAATAGGCACATGTCGGAATTTTTTCGATAATGACTTTCGATTTTGTTTTTTTTTTTTTGTTTTTCATTTAAGCACATATCCCATGTTATGTGTAAAAATGGTACTCATAGTATCTGGTCTCTATCAATGTGGGAGAAAATGCCATTTTCGTTTGATTTTAAATTTACGACATGAGCTTTTTTCAAAATTAACTGTTTAGTTGGATCTGTAAAAGGTTTATTTGCTTTGGAAAAAGATTAATATTATCTGCGAAATATTGAATTTGAGTTGTAAAAGGTTTAATTTTTGTAAAGAAACGTTAAATATGCTTTGAAGAAAGATCAATATGATTTGGAAAAAGTTTAACTTCGAATAGAAAACAGAAGATATGAAATAGCCAAGCAAAGACAACTTTCGAAGGTCAAAATTTCCGTGGTGGGCATAGTTAAAATTCAATTCGACACAACACAGTAACTTAATGACATAATACCGATTAAGTAAAAGTATTCTATGTATGATTTTTCTGCGAAACGTATTGTCAAGTTTGCTTGTCAGTCATTCAAACGTTAACACTGATATCAAAAGAAAATTTATTGGATTTTTTTTTTTTTTTTTTGATAAATTTCGTCAATTTTTATTAAACTGTCATGCTTTTTCACAACTTCTTTGAAAACTTGTTTCAATTCAATGAAAACCTTGTATTCTTTTTTATAATGTGTAAAGTGCTGATTTCATTAGAGTAACAAAACTATCATCAAGGTGCTATTGTTTTCAATGTAGGATTATTGGCAATATTGCCCTTTTTTTGTATTTATATTGTCAACAGGTACTCGTATATTCGTCACAATTTCTGTTTGTCAATTGTCAATTGTGTGTTTGTCGGCGGTCAACTTCTAAAAGGCTGTAAATAGTAAAACAAACTAATAAGAACATCAGACACGCCGAATCAAAAAGGATAAATTGGGAAATATCCTTAAAAAAGTGGAAAATCGACACCATGCGGAGTATGAAATACATCTTAAGTATGTGCCGCCGCAGCCGCCACTTTTGGCTGATCCTTGTGTTTACTTTAAAGGCCAAAAAAAAAAGCAAATAAAAAAATTGACTTTGCCTTTGTATAATTATAAGGTATAATGAATATTTCCTAGTCATATTTATACATATACATTTTTGCTTTCACTTGAAGAATAAAGGGTTATATTCAGATAAGTGTTGCGAAATTTGTTACGGTATTGTTTTGGCCGCTTATATAAATAGGTTGACCTAAATTTGACCTAGTATGACCTTAAGCCTATGCCCACGGTCACTTGAGCTTTTGTGCTTAAAAGCTTTCTTTATACGTTTTCACTCACAGATAAGCGTTTAACTGTGTCAGTGGTTATACAAATCTGCGTCACTTGCTTAAAGCTTTCGCAAAATATTAAAGCTTTCAAAATAAAAAGTGATTGCATAATTTTATTTGTTTTTAGAACTCAAAATGATTTCATTATTTGCTATCGACAAGCATAGATCAAATGACATTCTTGGTTTGAGCTTACTGTGCAGTGTGCTCCCAACAGAAAACTTCGATGCGCATCCCCAAGATGCAATTGCGATGCGCGTCCTCCTCGCATCTACTTAAAGAGCAGCTTTATTTTTTTGTTTGTTTTTTTATTTTAAATATTTTTTATTGTCATCCAAAAAGTATCCAAAGAGCATTTCTGGTAGCGAGAACAAAGCGTTTTCGGTCACGTATTTACGCACAAAGCAAAATAAGTCAATAAGTCAGCTTCGTAAGAGCGCAAGGATGGAACAGTGGTTTAGCGGCAGGCACTGCGATTGAGAGTTGTAGCAACCGTGAGGTCCTCGGTTCAACTCCGGCCCAGACCAAACACAAAAGTTTTTCAACTTGCAGTTTTTCAATTATAATTACTTAATTTAGTAAAATAAAACTAATTATAATTACATCAAAAATAGTTTGATTTCAGTCTTTATGGCGAAAGACGTAAAATTTCAATTAAAAATTAATTTTTTATATATTATATTTTTATTGTCATCCAAAAAACATCCAAAGAGCATTTCCGAATGCGAGAGCGATGCGCTTCCAAACAGCATTTCTGGATGCGAGAGCGATGCGCATCCAAAGAGCATTTCTGGTAGCGAGAACGAAGCGCTTCCTTCCAATGACATGCCAATGTTAATTTCAGCGCTTTTGGATACGAGATAGATGCGCTTCACTGCTGCTTTAGAGCGCTTCAG
This sequence comes from Calliopum simillimum, assembly GCA_951812925.1. Classification (NCBI taxonomy): domain Eukaryota; kingdom Metazoa; phylum Arthropoda; class Insecta; order Diptera; family Lauxaniidae; genus Calliopum; species Calliopum simillimum. Next base: position 123,160,195 of record OX638368.1, read on the forward strand.
AAGCGCCAATGATGCGCTCCATTCCCCAATGGGTTTATGTACAACACCAAAAATCTTACAAAAAGAAGGCAAAATACACAAATAAAAGCAAAACAATTTATTGGCAGGCTGGTTTCCATTACGTTTCAAAGACTATGACCGGTCCTATCATCAGAAAAATGTGCCGTCATCCAGAAAAACTTTCAACCTACCAAATAAGCATACAAACCAAGCGCCATGCAAGAAAAGTTTAATAATATCAATGAGTTCAACGAGCTTCATATTCCTTTTGCTGTGATTCTCAACAAATCTATGCAAAAAATTAAATTGTAAGTTCTTCTGGATGTCGGCAAATTCGTCTGATGATGAAAACTATGCTGTTCTTTGAAACATAAGGAAAACCAGTCTTCCAATAAATATTTTTGCTTTTATTTATGCATTTTGTCTTGTTTTTGTAATTTTGTTAGTGTTTTACATAAAAACAATAAATATTTTTGCTTTTATTTATGCATTTTGTCTTGTTTTTGTAATTTTGTTAGTGTTTTACATAAAAACAATAAATAGTAAGCTCAAACCAACAATGTCATCTCATCCATGCTTGTTGGTAGCAAATTAAAAGTGATTTCTTTTCCTTGACCAGCCTACTAATCTATATCTATATCTATATAAATATTAAAACGCAAGACAAAAATTTGTCCATCTTTTTTTACTATGTTAGAAATGGAGTACGACTTTAAATTATACCCCATTAGAAAGGTATTTGTGTGTAGATGTGCACAAAATCAAAATTATTTTAACATTTTGACATTAAGCCAGGTGAAATAAAATATATATTTTCAATGCTAACAATAACAAAATACACGGTCACTCAGAGCTGAAAAAAGGATAAAGCACAAAAATTAAGACAAAAAGCATAGCACTGAATTCATGTTTTCTGTTTTGTTCATATTTCGCTTGAATTATACCAGGGATGATAAATGAGCTTTTCGATTACATACCAAAAAAGTACTTAAAGTTTTCAAAAACTACCAAAATTATTTAATATATTTGTGGTCGAATTTTGACCACTAGGCGATTATAGTATATATACTAAATATGTGGCCCAGTCCGGAAACTTTCGTTCCTTATCACGTATTGGTCATACATATTGTACATACTAGAGTGGTCCAAATTTTGTATGGAAAAACCAAAAGTGTTAAAAAGTCAAGGTGCGCGCGACTTTTCCGAATCCTTGGATCCTGCTGATTATAAAAAGTGCTTTGGAACAAAAAAAAAAATTGCGTTTAGATATTCCGCAACGAGCTTGAATGTACTTTTTTAGGAATTTTTGATTTTTTGAGTACTTTTTTTTTAATCTTTTGAACCGGATAAGGTATTTGTAAAAATTAAATTGCATTTTTTTAAGAATATTTTGAGCTAAGTTATGCATTGATAATAGTTAATCAATTCTTCCCCTAATTCTTTTAGCAGCACTTTAAACTTCAAAATTTGTTAATTATTTGAGGTGTTTGCACGTTCAAGAACAAATTTTTTTCTTATTTTGCTCTAGCAAATTTTTTTTTATATTTTTAGTTTTTTAGGCATTAATTTATCTATCAACCGACTTCAAAAACTAAGCCATAAGCTTCACTTTACTTACTAAAAACCGTTAAGTGTAATCAAATTTGACCAAAAAAAAAAAACTGAGCTTAAAATTTTCATGGTGAAACAGAAACAACAATAGTCATTTGTGATTAATTTGTTCATGGAAATTCTAAGTCCGGCCTCAAAATTGCTCTATCTTGTACAGTTTTAGAAATATCCTCACCTAAAAAGCAAAAAACACCGTTTTTGCTATTTTTGAAGCTTTTATATAACGTCATGGTAACTTTCAGCCTGGTATTAAAAAAAAGTGACAGCCTTTTTCTTCCAAACCTAATTTAAATTGTATCGATATCACTTTGTCCCTCCGAAATATCGTAAGCAAAATTAACAAAAAAAAGGTTTTTTGCACTTTTTCAACTTTTTAGGTTGGAATAACTCCGAGAATGAAAATTATATCGGTATAATTTAAATTGAATTTTAAAGAAACAGACTGGCACTTTTAGCCACTATACCACCTTTTTTGGTTGGAAGTAACCTTGACTTGTAATAGCACTTTAAAAAGAGCAAAAACAGTGTTTCTTATACTTTTATGTTAAAATATCTCCTTAACCGTACAAGATACAGCAGTTTTAAGGCTGAATTCGGAATCAGCATCATCAAGTACATCGGAAATGGCTATTTTAGTTTTTTTTTTTTTTTTTGATTTATTTATTTTTTTGGTTTCCTTAGAAGATCTATGAAAACTATCTGTTAACCTATTTTGCCAAAAATAACATGAAGTGCCAAGGTTTCGATATTGCGAAGAATGTTGTTTTACTCAGAAGATTAGGAACTAATGATTTTATAAGAAAAAAGTGGTACCTTACGTCATCCCATCAAGATATCTTATTTTAATGCCTTGAAAACATGAAAGTTATTTTATTTTTTAAGTTCAATTTAATTATACTTAATTGTTTTTAGTGAGTAAAAGTGTTACTAATAGCTTAATTGTTGAAATTATTTTAAAGATAAATTAATGCATAAAAATATAAAAATTTTAAAAAAAAATTCCTAGAGCAAAATAAGAAAAAAATCGGTTTTTGAAAGTGCAAACACCTCAAAAAATTAACAAATTCTGAAGTTTAAAGTGCCGCTGAAAAAATTGGGAAAGAGTAGATTAACTATTATTGATGCAGAATATGGTTCAAAATATTTAAAAAAAAATGCTATTTAATTTTTCCAAATGCCTTATCTAGTTAAAAAGATATATCTTTTAAATTAAAAGAATTACTCAAAAACTCAAAAATTCCTATAAAAGTAACTTCAAGCTCGTTGCGGAATATCTAAATGCAATTTTTTTTTTGTAATCAGCAGGATCCAAGGATTCAGAAAAGTCGCACGCACCTTGACTTTTTAACACTTTCGGATTTTGGACCACTCTAATTCATACTTACATGTATAAAGTGAAAATAACTCCAAACTTAGCATTGATCGAAATCACTTAATCTTGTGACATATTTTAGTGAGGCATGATTATCAATCACTCACATTCGTCTATCTTTTGTAAAAAAGATGACCTTTTTGAGTTATTTGTGCTATTTTTTGCCTCAAAATTGCACAATGTACACCAAATTAAAACCACACGAGCGTAACAATACACGAGTCAGTCTACTGCAATGCCCAATTCCAATTGCATCCATCAAATAATTTTGACATTTAAAATCACCATGTGCATACAATAAATGACACTTTTTTATCATTTTTCCAAAAACGAATACATAAATTTTTTTCTTCTGAAAACCTTCTTTTATATGAATTATGTCTATTCAAGTATTTTTGTACAAAAAGTCTAATTTTTTACGGGAGTTAACATTTACAAATAATAAGACCATCTGGCATCGTAAATATTATCTAACCTACGAATCAAGTATAATTTGCCAAAGGCCTAGGCTCTTATGTATGCTTCAAATGATTTTTTAGGAATTATTACAAAGGAAACATAAGTAAGACATAGGTACAAGTTGTCGAAGCAGCTTAGGCACCTTGGCAAAATTAACTTAAAGCTCGATTATATTATTCAATTTGGAAGCTTAATTTGGGATGTTAACTCTCTTCAAGACCAACTTATATTGTCGATCCTTAGGACAGCAATATGTAAGTATTTGTATGAAATGTTGGAAGTTGAAAAAAACATTATTGTATAATTTTTTTATTTTTTTACATCAGCATAAGAGGCTTGTAGCAGTGCATTGTTAGGTAAACAATAATTTTACGGTTAAATTTTTCACCTTTTCAGCATAATTACTCAGCATGAATCGTCGGAGTGTAACTTGGCTTATACCATTCATCTTACCGATACATTCATCAGTATTCCATCTTCCATTCTTCGAGCAATACACGTACACGTACAGAATGAAACATTTGTAAATGAAACATGAAACACAAAGGTTATCCATTAATTTTCTGACGGAACATTTCAATTTGCATTTGACTTCAAATACAAAAAAACAAAAGAGTAGAACCCTGTTAAACCCACAAAAACACTTAAGTTCTACTGTAAGGTCTTCTTGGCTGAATAGCCGTATGATGAGAGTGTAAAACCATTTGAGAATGAAATTCGAAAACAGGAGCACCATCCTTTTTAAAGAATATTTTTCTATGTTGTACTAAATCCGTCATAAGCCGTAAAGCGTGTTTCACGACAAATTGAATAAAATTTTCAAATATTTAGTGCAAAATAACTAGAAAAGTTTTGATATACATTTTTAACTGTGGATAAAAGATGTTTTAAGACAAAACAAATTTACAATTTTTAATATTACGAGTATAAAATCTATCTAATTCTAGCATAACATTTAAACTTTACTTATTATATATGGTGTTATTACAAAAGTGGCGCTATGGAAAAATGATTTCACTAGGAATGTGTTGGGGTATTCAGAGAGTGATATTCAATTTTCAGAAATGTAAATTTAGATAGGATCTAAGTAGTATAGATAGGTAATCTTTTTTTTAAGCAAATCTTTGCTGTGCTTAACTGCATATAGAAAAAACTGCATTTATGTAAATAAGATCGGAGCTAGCCTTATCTTATATACACCAAAAAGAGTACAATAATTGGGCAAAAGTCTCCTGAAAAAATGTTTCCTCAATCAGGAAATTTTGTTAAATATTAATATGGTTTTCATTGAACCTTAAACTATAGCTTATTGCGCCAAAACATGATATCTGTTTGATGGAATGTGAATGAGATTCATGATCCATGAAAATATTTCCATGAAATTTTCAACAATGATTGTAAGAATCAAACATGAGTCGTTCTGTTTCAAAAAGTGGAATAAGTCTATAAAGGTGATAAAAGTAATGTCATACATAATCTGCGCAATAATAATCAGTTTTATACATTACACTCAGGATATATTCACTTTGTCCTTCGCCCTTCGATTTGGAACGCAGAGAAAGAAGTGTGGCGGAGTGGCAAAGTATATAAAGTCACCTCCTGACTCAATATAGCCATGCTTGTCTGGCTGTCTGTCTGTCGGAAAAAGTAAGCAAGATAATTTGATGAAAGTTTGCACACTATCTCCGTCACAAAAGTTAGATGGAAGGATTGAAAATGAGCGATTAACACTGCCCATACGAAAAAAATATCACTATATAACACTTTTGGCTTAAAAACCCCGGGATTTTAAAAAAGTATTTTTATCATTTAATGCCAAAAGTTTGGTTTTTAGCGCATTTTCATAAGTTTTAAGCATTTGTCGTCTTTGGTGACCCGTAGTGAAATTTTTCAAAGAATGTTTTTGTAAAATACTTCAACCAATTATAGGCAAGTTTTTGAAAAAGGGTCGAAAAGATTCATAAAAATTTTATGAAATGGGTTAATATGTTCCTTGAGTAATATCTATTGTTGAACTTTCATCCGACTGCAGATCTCTAAAACAACATTTGGATAAATTTTATGTCCCATGGTTATAGTTCAATCATGCAAGAAGCATTTTTCTAGAACATTGTAACTCATTAAGTCCTATTTTTATGGGTGTTTTTGACCACATTTTCTTTTCATTCAACGTAAATCAAACAATTTTGTGCGACTTCGGTGCGTTGCGAAGCAAATGTTGGCGTGTTTTTCCACGAAAGTTTTCGATAAATTGAGAGAAACCATCCCAAAACGACAAATCATTTTGCACCACGACAATGCAAGCTCTCACACATCGATGAAAACAAGCGACTATTTGAGCTTTCAAATGACCGAGTTGATAGGTACCATATTTGTATTTGTATATTCATCATCCGAAAGAGCGATTGAGGTTTTTGAAACTAATGTTTTTAAGCTTTTATCTCGGACTGGTCAAAATGTCAAACTTTTCAACTGTCAAAAAAATTTAAATCGAAAAACACTACACAGAGCGAAGAAAAAAAGCATGACTTGCTTTGCTAAATGACGTTCGTGAGTGCTTTAACTACGTTTCGTTGCCGATTTGGATTTAACAACGCTCCGAGATCATATTTGTATGGTGCGTTGCTAAATCACTCACGAACGTGGTTGATACTTATTTAGCAACGCTAGTTGCCAAGCGTTGTTAAATCGAAATCTGCAACGAAACGTGGTCAAAACACTACGAAACGTAGTAAAATCCAAATCAGCTACGAAACGTAGTCAAAACACTCAAGAAACTTGGTAGAAGCTTATTTCAAAACAAATAGACTTTTAGTCAACCTCACAATACTGATGGCAGTAGCTGAGTTCGTTAACGTCCGCACTATCACACGACAGGTTCCAGGTTCAAATCTCCCCAATACCAAACAAAAGAATATTTATTTAAAGCAAAAATTGAAAATTAAAGAAGAAAATAATATCAGTTCCATTGTTGTTGACAGAAAAAATTAGAATTAAAAAAATAATAAATAATTGTATTTTATTTAGCAACGTGCGTTGTTAAAACTGCTACGAACGAGCCATGCTCAAAATTTGGGTCGCAACGTTGTTAAAATAACCACGCTTCTGACACTTTTGACAATGTTGTTTTCTGTATGTATGGGTTCTATATTTTAGAAATTTATAGGGCAACCATCGAATAAGTGGTTTTTTCGCATTCCTACAAGGAATAAAAAGTGCCGAAAAACCACATTGCTACGTTTTGATCCCGCTTTTCTTAAAGTTGAAGAATGAAAGAGATTTTTCACTTACAGATTTGTCATCTACGTGATTTGTAAAGTTCTACTTTTGTTTGTCACACAGTGATTTTTATCATAAAAACTATAAAATATAAATTTCGATTCCACTGTAGCAAGAAAAAAGTATATATTTATATATCCGTTGATGTTAAGTAGATCAATTGTATTTCAATTGTCTATTTAACTGACCCTTAATGCAGGTATGCAAAATAGGCATTACAATGGATTTGAATGGAAAAGTGTGTTCATTGACCAATCGTTGAATATCAAAAAACACTTCCTACATATAAGTAATATTGGAAATGGTACGAGTATATTGTTGCAAATGTCAGCAAACAAGAGCCAGATTAACGTTCCTACTTTTATCGGCTTTAAACTGGTAGCACAAGCTCGGCAAAAAAAAAAAAGAGATAAAATTGTAAGCCACAGCGGGGTTACTTCCATATGTATCCGTATGAATCTGCAATAACCTCCTTACCGAATGAACGAACTACTTTTATTTAAAACAGAAGAATTGTAAAGAATTACAAACGGATTACGCTTCTGATCAGATTTAGGATTTGGCTTCTGTTAAATCAAAGATTAAGTGATTACATATTTTTGTGCAAATGTATTTCAAATTTTTGTGCTGCTACAAGGAAATATATGTTGAACAATGTTATATCATTATTTTAAAAAAATTTATTCGCAAGTTCGTAAAAACTGCGAAATATTTCAAAAAATATAAATTAGACTGTTCAACGGTAAAAAATTATCTGGGGTCAGACTACATACACTATTCGACGGTAAGAAAATATTTGAGTTGAGACTATAATATTAGTATTCCTTGCTATTGACATACTAGGACTGCATTTACATCACGTCTCAGTTTTTAGATAAAATGACAAACCCAAAATCACGATTTACTATACATACATATATCCGCGCAAAGATGAATTAAAAAATTTTTGCCGTCAGAATTGAAAAAAAAAAACTTCAGCGTTCAGTGAAGTCACATGTTTCTGTAAAGTTGTTTTTTCTAAAAAAAGAGTTTGGTGATATTTTTTTTCTAGTGAGTAAATTTCATTATTTCACTTTAAAGACATGGTGTTTTTAAATAAATGGTTAATTATATAAAGCCAGTGAATACCATTTTTTATTTATCAGCACAAATTAGTTCATTAACTACAAGAGTTTTTGATAAAAGAACCATTTATTTCACCAACACGTGGTGTGGGTAATATGGACCACCAAAGAAAAAAGCCTCAAAAACAAATGTATTTATCATCTTCTTCAGGTGGGGAATCTAGCTGCAGTTTTCATGACGAGTCTAATGGTCATTATTTGTTATTTGTAAACAACAAAGGAAAAGAAGATGAAAAATGCATATAATGTAATACCCTTTACTCAGAAGATCGCCGTGGCGAATTTTGGGTTGAATGTGTAATCTGACGTTCTTGGAGTCTTGAAAAATGTGAAGAATGTGGAAGTGACATTTTTATATGCAACTTCTGTACCAAATAAGCATGTGGGGCAATATGGACTTTATAGTCCATATATCTTTGTTTTGAGTATTTTCAGTTTTTTAATTTTTTTTCTTTATCCTGATGAGATATTCATCTAAAAGTGAATCAGAAAAAAAGTGAATTGTTTCCTTTAATGAATGACATAAAATTAATTGTTTTGTCTTATGTTTTTTGAGTTTTATTTAAAAAAGAAAGATTGGTGGTCCGTATTTCCCTCCCTTACCATATAAATATAAAATGGCTATATTTATATATTAATTTTTCAATATAAACGACAAAATACGCGGTCAAACAGAGCTGAAGAGAGGATACAGCACAAAGAGAAAGACAAAAAGTTAACTGACACTAACTTCATGTTTTTTGTTTGCTTTTTCTTTCACATTTGTCATTGTGCCAGTGATGATAAATGAGTTGTTTCACTTTGTACTAAATAGCAAAAAAAAAGTGCTAAAACTATCCAAAGAGTACCAAAATTATTTAATAAATTTGTGGTCAAATCTTTACCATTGGGCGATTCTGGTAAATAAAATTTCATAAGAAATTGCAAATTTTTGTTTAATTATCGGTCAAAATTTATGTGCTGTTAGAAAAATTTACCGTGTAGTTTGACATTTTGCTTCGTGAAAAAAACCGAGCCTCAGAAATATTGGTTTTTAAAAAAAAACATTATTAATTTTTACGAAATTTCTCAGGAGTCTGGAGAAGTTATTCGTGTGAAAAAATTAGATTTGAAACTATCTTCTAGAAGGGTCTTAGGATATTCTTTTTTTATTCGCCTGGAAGAGTTATAAGCTTGATCTGCCAGAAGAGTGATAAAAGAATCTACTGTTAATCGCGCCGAAGTTTTGTCACGTAATACTCGCCTGGAAGAGTTGTAAATTCAACACAAAGATGTTTGATTTGCAATGATCTTCCCGAAGAGTGCTAAGAGAATCTTTTGTTACTCACGGAAAATTTTTTTCGCGGAAAATGTTTGCTGGGAGACTCTCACCTCATGTCAGTATTGAAAGTAGTATCAGCAAATTCAATTTCCATCAATATTGAGCCTTATTTAAAAATAAGACACCTAATTAACAGCGGCTATTACATAGAACTTCTTTTAAGCTTAAGTTTAAAGCTGCCGGTCAAGTAATTTAAATTTTTATGTAAAATGATTAATAATCATTAGTCTTTGAATTGCATGTCAAAATTTTTTTATAAAATGTCATTAGTTTATGAGTTTCACATTATTTTGAAAATCAGCTCAAAGTGCATCTGGTCACATGATTAGCAACGCGTACTTTTATTTGTATTTGGCATTAAAATAACAATTATTTTGGTAAGTTTTTATTTTATTGATGGTAAAATAAGTTAGTTTTATTATTTAATAACGTCTTATAGTTTGTGAACGCTATGGGTAAAAAGAAATCTTGTGACGAAAACACCAGAGCTATAATAATTAATATGCGCAATGATGGGAAGTCTTATCGTGAAATCGCAAATTTATTGAAGGTGTCCAAAAAAATGGTTTTCAACGCTGTGCAATATTTTAACAAAAATAAAACGACAGCGAAAATTCCTCGGAAGCTAAGAGCGAGAATAACATCTGCTAAAGAGGATGAATTAATAGTGCGTGAATCAAAAAAATACCCTCAAAAAACTGCAAACGAAATTCGCGTTAGTGTTCTCGGTGCAAATAGTGATTCACCATCTATAGAAACCATAAAAAGACGCGAAAAAGGACTTTTTGGAAGGAGTTCCAGGAAGAAGCCTCTTCTATCAGAAGCAAATAGAAAGAAAAGGTTACAGTTCGCCCGTGAATACAGGCACTGGTCAGTAGATGACTGGAAAAAAGTCCTTTTTTCGGATGAAACCAAAATTAATAAAGTTTCGTCCCAGATCAAAGGAATTTGACCCGAAATACACACGTCCTACATTTAAACATGGTGGTGGAAATATTATGATCTGGGGATCCATGTCATGGCGCGTTGTTGGTTCCATTACAAAGATTGAGGGCAATATGGATCAGCACCAGTATATTTCTATCCTTAATGATGTAATGGTTCCATTCTTTGATGAAAACATGCCAGTGTCTTGGATCTTGCAGCAAGATAACGATCCGAAGCATACCGTGCGGTTAACAAAACGGCGGATGGATGGAGGAGAAATACATCTCATTAATGGACTGGCCTTCATGCAGCCCAGACCTCAATCCCATCGAGAACCTATGGGAGCATTTAAAAAAAAAAAGTTCGGTTGCATAAAGTGGGTAACTTCTTGGAGTTATTTGAAAAAGTAAAAAGCGAATGGGAAGCAATTCCAAATGCTGAATGCCAAAAATTTGTTGAGTCAATGCCTCGTAGGTGTGAGGCAGTTATAAGAAATAATGGTTTTGCAACGAAATATAAAATGTATTGTATTTTAAATACAAAGTCGTTTTAATTAAAAATAAACAAAGCGTTGTTAATTATATGGCCGACAGGAATATTAATCCTTACACAATATACTTAAAAAAAAAATAGTAGGGCTTCTTTTTGCATAAAGTGAAGTGTACTTAACAAATAATTATTGTAAGACCATCAACCGATATAAAGTTTTTAAAGTTTCTTTAGAAAATTATGATATATTGACAAATAAATGTAATACACCACTGCGTTGCTAATTAGTTGGCCGCAACTGTAAGTATATTTTATAAATTTTTGCATGTTTGTAAATCATTAATTTTTGCAGCACACAAAACAAAAATCCTCTATCATTTGGCCCAGTTGAAAATTGAGTTTAATATGCCTGGCCTACAGCAAATAAAAATTTGTAGATACCCAAGGGAAAAAAGCGCTTCAAAAGGCTTTCTGAAGTGTTTCTTTTTGCAGTCATAAGTGCTTCTGCTTCGTCATAATCGTTTTATTTTTTACATTGCATGTCCTAGGATGTAATCGTTTTGAAGCCATCCGCAAGAAAACATTTTCAAAGCTTCTTTGTAAAGCACCACTAAGCGTTTTCTCAATTAAAATAACAATCAGCTGAACTCGAGGTCCATGGCATAAAGTTACATTAAGTATAAGGTTCTTAGCACATCGGGTAAGGACCTCTTTGATATAGGCGTGTAAAATTTTAATATTAGCCATTAAATATATTTTTCCCATATTTTGGACTCTTACGCTCTTTTGCAAAAAAGTATGGGGGCAAGTACTTTAAAAAAATCCACAAGGTCTAATAGCTCTGATTTATCTTTGTTCTAATAATCTCCCATTTTGGAACAATGACCCTCTTTCGTTAATTTAACTTCTCATCCTGTTCCAATTCAACTGTACGCAATTTTATACAAAATTAAAAGAAAGGCGTGGCTTCCGACACGCCATTCTCTTGCATCTTTAAATGCAGCAGCTATATTTGTATGCGTAAATGTATATACACTTACACCCCTATATACAGGAAAAAAAAAAAATCACAACTACTTACTCACTTGTAACTGATCCTTGTGTACTCGTAATCATAGTAGCAGGCAAGTTGTATAGAACTCGTGCAGAAAAGGGCAACGCGTCCCGTTAAGCTACAGAGTACGCGGCACTATCGTCGCTAAGTGGACTTTATTTCATTATGCCTCGAATTATCCAGTGGTAGTTTGCGCCATTTTTAGAGATAACTGATTTTTAACAACAGAACCAACAGTTGATACAACTAAAATTTTTCTTTATATTGCAGACCCCATTATTTTTTTTTATATGTTCACTACCTTATTTAGCCTTCCGTAGCTTTAATCGTTTTTATGTCCTCTTCTTCATTGAAATTCTATGAAATGGCCTTTATTTGTCAGGGGATGGATGGATGGATGGATGCATGGCTATTGAATTCATTTATTGTCTTCTTGCCTTGGACTTTTATTATCTATCGCGCGCGCGATATTGTCCTCAGCGTTCGGGGGTTTTGTCACCAAACCACAGCTACATCAGATGGTCACAAGGATAGATTGTATATTTTATGTAGCTGGATATTTGGTGTTTTGTTTTGTGCGGTTTTCTATTGTGGACAATTATATTTGTCGCTGTTTGAAGTGAGCAACCATCGAGCGTTGATTTCTTTTTTTTTTCGGTTTTTGTTCTTCTGTAAGAGCAGCGATGGGCACCGTTTGTGTTCTATGATGATTGTGTATCGTGCACTCATTGATGTGGAAACTAATTTGATTTATGCCTGAAATCAATGGCGTGGCATGGCGCGAATATCCTCACATCGAGGGTTTTTAGTGGCGTGCGCTAGAACCGAACAACACAGTGCACGTTTAAGCAGCTGCATTTAATGTTAGAACAGGGTCGTCACTTTTCTTAAAAAGTCACAATATTCATAATATTTTAATAAGATGTTGGTAAGTTATCTGACTACGGAGATGACAAATTCTTTTAAGGACATCAGTATCATAACATTTATGAAAAAGTGGAAATGAGATCTCGTTTAGCTCACAAAAATACTTTAAAGCGAATTTTTAAGTTCAAAAAGAAATTCATTGATTCGCTTTGGACACAGATGCAAATTTCAAACTTTCACCACATCGGCCGATAAGTTTCCTGTCTAATAATAATATTTTGGTCAAATTCGATTTTCTTCATTAACATAGACTGCTTCAAGAGCGATACAATCATTTTAGCACTTCTCTAACATTTCAAAACTTTTTTTGTAGAACGATTTATCTTTGACCTCAGAATAGGCCTTTGTTTCGGCGTATGCGAACAGATAAAAGTCGCTGAAAGTCAAATCTGGAGAATAGGGTAGGTGGGGAAGCAATTCAAAACGGAATTCTTTCATTTTCAAAATAGTTTTCATCGACTTTTGACACGGTGCGTTTTAACCGTTTAAAAATTTATTTCTCACTTAATTATGACCTGGCTTTAATTAATTTTTTCATGATAATGAGACCTGATAACATAAGAATTTTGATACTAGATCACATTTAATAAAACTATTAGGTATTTTTAGTAAATTTAAATTAATTCCGTTTTCTTCAATTTTATGGAGTAACTTCTAAACAGTAAATTGTATGTATATATATGTGGATTATCATTTATAGAGCTTACAATTCCCTGTAAACAGGTAGTTTTTTTTTGTACATCTCACCGTCCTAAGCTATCAAAAATTAGTAATGAGCAAAATTAGTCTTGGTCCTGAGCCTAGGTCTTGGTAATTTTTCGAGACTAAGACCAAGACGCTGATATTTTTGAAAGACCAAGACCAAGACTGCTATGGACCAAGACTGCTATGGTCTTGGTCTTGGTCACGATAATCGTCAAGACCTAGACTGCTTTTCACTCTTGACAATTTACAGTTATTAGGTGTTTCACTCTCGTTTCGGGAATAAAATCATCCCACAATTTGAAATTTGGCATATTAAAAACCTAACTGCTTTAAAAAAAAAGGTTTCGAAATTTTGAATACTCAATAATCTCTAGAATTATTTTCAAGACCAAGACCGAGATCAAGACTTAATGACCAAGTTCAAGACCAAAACTCAATATCAAAATCAAGGCCAAGAATCAATGTCCAAGCTTACGTTACCAAGCTTTGCCACTTTCTTATAAGGATATCTGCTAGTCGTTTTAAAACAGAAAACTAGAAACATTTTGATAGGAAATTTTATAAGCTACAAAATTTTCCAACAATTGTTTTCTCTTTAATTAACCGTTAGCAAGATATTTGCATTTACCATTTTTCCAATATGGCTGCGCGAGCGGCGAGGTGGCAAAGTTAAAATTCGGAAAGAGCACATCAAAATCTAAAAAATCACCACTGTTTAAAAACCCCACAAAACTTTCCAGGTAAAACTACCAAATGATTGTTCCAAAAGAAGAAAACAATTAATAAAATTGATTGTATATCATTCAGATTGCCTATTCCACGATTGTAGCACTATGCCCATAAATCTCAAAACAAAACTATGTATTGAGGCTGTTATCGTTGACCTGACCAAAAATTAAATGCCCTACACTGCAGCATTTTGAAAATTTTGCTTGTATCAGAGGTACCACGCACCCTTGTCTGAACTCGGCTAGCTTTTGCCCAGAGCTTGTATATACTATCCCAAGTACTTGTTTACATGTATTTTGGTTGCTTTATCGATTATAATGCTCTTAATATTGCGTTTTGAATATATTTTTAGTATGAGTGGTGGTCGTGTACGTTGACCGATTTCGCTCATTTTTAATCATACGAACTTACTTTGATGATAAAGCCAGTATATCAAATTTCATTGAGCAATCTTGCTTAAGTTTCTCGTAAAAAATATTTTCACAGACAGAAAAACCGCCAGTCAGCCAGATGGACAGACAAAAGGACATAGCTGATCAAGTATGTATAAACACTTTTCCGTCAGGCTTCCTTCTCTGCGTTACAAACGGATGGAGAAAGAAAGTATATGGTATAAAAATCGGAAATCTGATGGTATTCCACATTTCACACGAAACAAAACAAATTTTAAGAGTTTAATTAAGATTTGCGTGGGTCTGATACGTTTTGGGAATACTTTTATTGTCAAACTGATTTTTTAATAACAATTTTTGTAATTTATTTTTGCGTCTTTTAGAATTTGTTTACAAAATTTAAGAAAAACTGGATCAACTTGCGAAAATCATGACTTCGAGTTATGGAAATGACCATATGAGCCGTTTATTTTGAAAGTGGCCCAAGTCCATTTCGGGGCAAAAGTAATGTCATTCACATTATGTGCCGTAATAATCGGTTTTTTGCCCGATACTATTTTTTAAACATAACGCCATTAATTTGACACAATGTGATAAACTTTCTGTAAAGATAGAATTCAATTTTATTCGTTCTGAACAAAATGCCAGCTAATTCATACTATGACATTACTTTTGCTCCGAAATGGACTAAGGCCACTTTCAAAATAAACGGCTCATATGTTCTATTTTTTGTATATAGTATGAAGCGAGTCACCAAAGCTCGTGTTTTGGAAGCTTTACTACACTTTCTTGTTAGACCTCTTTCTTATTAAAAAAGCAATTCGACTAAAAAGTTGTATAAAACCAAATTTGTTTCATACAGTTTCGCGCTTTAGATTTCATTTAACAATTTCGATTGAAGTCCATATGTTTAATACATTAGGGTCTCGAAGTTGAATGCTTCATTAAGTGCATTTATTTCCAAATCTGACATACATACATACGTATGTATCTATTATCTTAAGACTTCAATATGCAATTATTTCTGAACATCACGTAATCACACGGATATACCATAAAATCTTCAGACTATTGATATAGATCTTCTTAATATCAAACATATGTAAGCGCTAGACAAAGTGTGATTACATATCACTTTTCCATGTGAGTTTAATTTAAATTACCTACTTACGACAAAGATAATATCCTTATATTCAAAGTATATAAAGTGTAGTCAGATAGATTTATGAATGAATGAAGTTTATGATACAATAGGCACCGGGTTAATTATTTTATTACTTCTTTTGTATCAACGCGCACATTTCGAGGCTTTACAACACATTTATACGATAGATGCGGCAACGCAATTAGTTTACAAGTATATTCGTGCAACAATATTCATGTACATATATTTTTTTGGGAAAACCCAAGCCTTTCGCATAGTCTGCATAAGGCTGCAATCATTAGTGCAAAACTAAGGAGTTTCCCAACATTAACACTAATCCTGCACGAGCCCTCAGTGCGCTTTTGTATTCAGTAAAGGATCGTTTTATGGTGGCACCTGAACTAACCAGGAATAACGGCACCAAACTGTAAAGGTAGGCAACTCAACTCAAGCATCTCAACAAAAACGGTCAAGGTGAACTTAACACTTATGAATGAAACTTACAATGAATGAAACTGAAATTTATGAAATGCATCAGTGCATCATTAACAAGTAGCAGCAGCGCACTTTAACTTTTTTCTTTTGTTTTGAAATTGACCAATCATTAGGTAAAAGTACTAATTTGTTAAGTATCTATCAGATGTAAACATGTAAGGGTCTCGTTAAGAGGAGGATGCATTATATACGATAGCAATTAAGACCAAGACGGCTTTTCAGTCTTGGTTTCATCTCTCTATTTGAAATTTGGCATCTTAAAAACCCAACTGCTTTGTAAAAATAAGGTTTGGAAATTTCGAATACTCAACAATCTTTAGAAATTTTTTCAAGACCAAGACCGAGACCAAGACTTAATGATCAAGAACAAAATTAAGAGTCAATATCAAAACCAATATCAATATCAACACCAAGACTGCTTTGGTCTTGGTTTGCTCATCAAATATTCAAAGCGATATACTAAAAGCATTATAACTAAGAGAAATCGATTAAGAGGACGTGACACCTCCTATACAAATAAAAACTATGCTTTTCCTTGCAAAAGATTGGTTAAATGTAACCAAGTTTCACACAAATACCAGAAATAGCTAGTTCAAGGCCAATAAAAATAATGTCAAATCTGCGTAAGGTTAGGTTAGGGTGGCGGCAATCGCGTAAGCAAAAACCTCACATAGACCAACTAGGTCCATAGCTTTACCACAAAACCCCCTTCAGTTAGGAGAATAGCAGTGTTCTGGCTTTATGATTTTCATCTATATCGAAGGTTCCAGTTTTTAAGGCGAAATTCATTTGTTTCGATAATGCTATTCCAGCTATCTCATTTATGGAGCCGAACATAGCCTGCCCAAGAGTTGCCATTCTGCGTCTGGTTAGCGCCGGGCAATATCTGCCCAAGGAAACGTAAAAATTTCTACACCAACAGGACCTTAACCAAACAAAATTCAATAACGGTGGGATAAGTACAACTTTTATCATAGAATAATGAAATAGGGGCTAAGCTTTAAGCAATTACTCACGAAAGTCTTTCAGTGTTTCAGTATTTCAATTTATAATATATTCAATAATTTATCTTCTTAATTGCCAAGCTTTGGGTGCAAGTTTTCAAATCTTTAAACCTAAAAATGTTCACCGTCATGAACTAAATAAATACCTTGAAATTAACTGAACCTATGTAAATTAAATATAGAAAAATATTTCCATTACTAAGTAATTTGAAAAAAAAAAATCCAATTTTGAAAAAGAATTTCAGTTGCTTAATTTAATTCCCTTTAATTTATGGTGTAACATTGTCTTTTATTTTTTTCCGAATCAATAAAATCCCCAAGTGCACATTCAATCTGAGAGAAATCAGAGAAACCATAACAAAGTCAATAAAGTGCCTCCTGCAGCCATTTTGTCATACAAATTTAATATATCAACCACATGCCCGTTATATCAGGGGCGCGTAAAAAGCTTCCCTGCTGTTGAATGGCAATCACAAAAGTAAAGTCCAAAACTCAGTTTTTCGGGGGGTGTTAGTGCTTGCGACTGATGCAAAAATATTATTGTAAATTGTGTACAAAAAAGAGGCTATGTCTATGGGTCAGCATAAAATTTCTAATCGCGAAGGTTTGAATTAAATGGTTTTTCATTAAGAAACAAAAATTTGATGTTTGTGATGCTGCGATACTCATGCAATGGTATAAGAAACATTTAACCCTCATGATATGGCTAACTAAAGTTCTCAAAAGTTACAATAGTATTCAGCACAAATGTAGCAAAATCACAAAAGAAATTTAGAAACAAAATAATGTATACTTTCATACATATGTATATAGGGGGATAATAAGGGTGTATTAAATAAATAACTTCCAATTGTCCAATTTCATTTTAATTTTTATATGAGGCTATATTTGGAACATCACACAGTGTCCTCTACTGCCAGATAAATAGTAGGGGAAGAGTGCCGCCTGCAGGCATGGTTCGAGTGTGGGCACCCTCCCGTAACTTTTGACAGAAAACAAATGTGGCTGTTCTGACAAATGTTAATCGCGTGTTATGACAGCACGAAGTTTTTGTGCATAAGTGAAAGTCAACAAAAAAATTTTTTTCAATAATTTTCCAAGTGCGATAAATCAAAGTGAATCAAGCGAAAAGCTGAATGCAATCTATATTTATGAAGTAAATTAATTATATTTTGTGATTCAAAACCGAATGCAACCTAAATGTTCACACAGCACGATTTGCTCATTGCTTCTCAAAGTGGTTGTCAAAGTCGAGTGTGGGCCCTGAATTGGTTCGGATGTGGGGATCCCTCTTTTTTTAATTAAAGCGTGTGTTTTACTGAAATATCGCCGTGGATGCCAACATTACTAATTTAAATTGTGTTCTAATGCATTTTTACGCCTTTTTAGTTTAATGGAAAGAACCAATTGGCCATTTAAAGATATCGCAGGAAAAAATATGTTTTCATTAAGTGTGGGTGGTAAGGTGACATACCACTTTGCAAAAAATCTCGGTGCTGAGTTTCCAGACAAGTCGACCGAGGAGCAGATGGCTGGTATGGATTGGTATAAAAAATTCATCCTTGTCAAAAGATCAATATCAACAAAGGCTAGAAATTACGTCACCTAGCTGGCTTAATCTGCAAAACAATTGATCTGGCATTGACGCCGAAGACAATCAAGTCTGATTTCAGGGCAAGAGGCATGATGCCATTCGATCCAGACGTTTTTAGTGACGCTGATTTTGTTTAAGCCGTTGAACAGAATTTGTTGAATTTTTGTGATTTAATGTTTCTAGAACAAATTAATTTTGCTTTTTTCTCCATTTAATTACGTTTTAATTCATATTTTTCCATTTTGAACCAATTTTCTAAGGGTGCCCACAACCTAACCAAACATTTCTTTTTTTATCAAAAACGATCACTTCACTATTTTTTGGATATAATTTTTCTAACTCACGGAATTGATTTACTTTCTTCACCAGTAGTTAGCTAAGGTCTCTAGCTTTCCATTGAAGCTTATATGTCTGCATAATATACATTTGGTCAAAATTTATGAGCCGAAAACAAAAGGGTGCCCACACCCGGTACTCTTCCCCTACTAGTTGAGACTAGCATCCATTATTTTTTAAAATTTTTTTTATTTAAACCTTTCAAGAGATATATTATTTTAAGAAAATTTTTTGTAAAAAATTCAAAAAATTTCGTAAAAATACTTTAATGTAGGGGAATGTCGTCAGGGTTGGGCCACTTTTTAACTTTCCTGTGTATCCTTTTTATATATTTGAATATTACCAAATTATTTGTCTTATTTAAAAGTTTGGACGCTTATCTGTAACGTACCTTTAGGAAAACACGCTGCGATTTCATGGTTGGGCCATTGTAGTCAGGGTTGGGCCACCACCAAATACACTGTGGAACAATTTCGAACTTTTTTTAAAACACATTAGAAAATCCCAAAAATTCTTAAAGAAGACGTTAAAAAAAAATACCCGTTTCTCGTGGTTTTTTTCCAGCTCGTCACATTTTTTTTAATCGATTTTTGAAGATTTTTTATCCACTGTATATGAAAAACCAAAAATACCGCATTCTTGTGTTAAATCGATGAATTTAACTATATGATCCCTACATCTGAGGTGTATTATGTGTTCAGCAAACTTATGCAAGATATTGCGGGAAATATTTTTGTAGAAAGTTTTAACCCTGTACAACCCCCATATATGAGTCATTTTTGCCCTTTTCTTAAAAAGATACAAAAATGACACCCAAAACAGGGAAATATTGAGTCAGTATGTACTACAGAAATATTTGCTATACAATTTCACTACTAGTTTTTTAACACGTAAAGGTCGAAATTTGAGCCCGAAACCAAAAAAATCGTTAAATTCGATTAGGACTTTTCACATTGGATATTAATTACATCCCTGAAGAATTTTTTGTCTTTGGTAACTCTGAGTGAATTGTGGCTCAATTTTAGAAAAAGGGGTCAAAAAGACCCATAAAAACAGGATATAATAGGTTAATGTTAACGAGTTTTGTCCAATATGTAGTTTTAGAGTTTTACAGTGGAGTGAAATTTGGAAAATATTTATTGTTAGAATTACTTACTGATTTTAACGATTTTTTTGCTTTCGGGATAAAATTTTGTTTTTTTAGTGTTCAGCAACTAACTAGTAGTGAAATTGTATAGCAAATATTTCCATAGTACATACTGACTCAGTATTCCCAGTATTAGGTGTCATTTTTGTACCTTTTTAAGAAAAGGGCAAACATGACCCACATGTGGGGGTTGTACAGAGTTAATATTTTCTATAAAAATATTCCCCGCAATATCCTGCATAAGTTTGCTGAACACATGATACACCTCAAATGTAAGTATCATATAGTTAAATTCATCGATTTAACACAAGAATGCGGTATTTTTGTTTCTTTCATGTACAGTGGATAAAAAAACTTCAAAAATCGATTAAAAAAAAAATGTGGCGTGCTGGGGAAAAACCACGAGACACGGATATTTTTTTTAACGTCAACTTTAAGAATTTTTTGGATTTTCTCTTGTGGTTTTTTTTGTGTCCAACAGTGATATCGATGAAATTTGTACTAAAATAGTGTGTAATGAAAATGTATGAAACTTTTTATTATTTTTCATTCGATTATACAAAACTTCGATGAGAAATCTCCAGTTTCGTGGGAAGAGGATTTTTTTGTGCTTTTTTCGGTGGGCGACCTCGTTTAGCAGGTGTTTTTTTTGCGTACGATTTCTTCGCGTCCGATTTCAGACGTTTTTTAGGCGTTTTTGAAGTATCGCGCATCTGTTGCTTTTTACGTAACTCTTCGCGGTTCTCTAGGGAGGTTAAGACAGTGCGCCCCCGATAAGATTTCACTGTTAGCGCGGCCGCTTGCAGAAGCCCGACCAATGACAAAATCGTAGTAAGGGTGGACTCATGAGACGAAGAAGTCGAAGGCCGAGAAGAAGTTGATAATTCCGCGTGTGTTTCACTCGCTACTTACTCGTGCATGCCGATAGAACTCGCTACTTTTCCGTTCGTGTCAATTCTGGGGGTATCCAAAACGGTAACGTTAATATCCTAGTTTCGAAGAACCGATTGAGTAATGTACTGACAATCCCGGTGACAGTCAATAGTTAAAAAAGTTTTCAGGCATCGTGAACAATAATTCGACGCTATAACACAGATGGCAGCATGTGTCACATACGAGAAATAGCAGTGGCCCAACCCTTACAGCGGCCCAGCCCTGACGACATTCCCCTACTTATTTGACAAATTTTAAGACTATTTTTAGGAATGGAATGATATCTATTTTTTTTCTAATACCAAAAAGTAAGTGAAATAGCAACATTTCTTTCGAACATACTACCCTTCTTTTTCCACCCCTTAAAAGGCCTCCCATAAAAAATTATTATTTCTATCTAAATTTTGCATCGAAGCCACATTAACGGGTGGAAAAATGGTGGTAGTATGTTCGAGAAATATGTTGGAGAGGAAAAATTAATGTGGGTCGGTGAACATTTTTTCCCTCTCCTGGCGATGAGGAATTGTTTTGATATTTATGTCAAAATTTTGTATCGGAGCTCCCTTTTTGGTTAGTTAAAAATTTAAAAAAATAATAGATCTCGTCGTTTGCCCATTCTAAAAATACATTAAAATTTTTTTCAAAATACTTTTAAAAAAATTTAAAAGTATTATCACTAAAGAAAAAAGCAATTTAGTTTTGAAAGTTAAAAATTTTATACAAAAATTATTTAAAAAAAATTTTTTGAATTTTAAATAAAATTGTTCTTAAAAAAAAACAAATTTTAAAAGAAAAATTGCATGGCAAAGTCATGAGCTTTTCGAGAAACTAATAAATGCAGTTTTTGCTGCTTTTTTAGTATCTAAAATTATTATGTCTCTTGTACGGCTTGATAAAAAAAAATTGAAAAAAAGCCAATTATTTACCGGTTGCATGTTACGCCGTTTATGTATTGTTCTATCTATAGACGTGCAACAAATTTTTAAACTCGCTAACTCAACAAGAAACTGTTTTTAAGCGTGTTTTAAAATTTTTAAGTTATTTTTACCAAATTAATTAGTTTTTTGTATAAAACTTTTTTAGGTAGAGCTAAATAAAATACGACTTGTCAAAAGCCCTAAATGCAAAAACTGCAATAGACATGGAAATAACACTTTCCTTTTTTTGCAACACCTTATGAAAATACAATATATACATACCTAGCTGGTTGATGCTGAGCAACTCAAAAGGGATTCAGTATATAATTTCCTTTTAAATACATAAACCAATGTGTATGAATGTATATGTATGACTGTTAGCCAGTAGCCATTGTGGAAAAAATCACCCCTAAGAAACACGAGACATACTTATAAATACGCACACAAGCATCATGCAGGCAGGATTCCTATTTAACATCTATGAATGAATCGGGATGAAATGGGATTTAAGGGTGGAGTGTGTATCTAGGTAAGAAAACAACGAAGAAAATTAGCTAGGTAGATAAATCCTGACAAAGAGATTTACTTGCTCTTTAAATTGTGTGTTACATACTCTCTGGACATCAGTTCGATTTGTGATCTCGAAGCGAGGACAGAAGACGCAGAGCAAAGTAGTGCAATCTGAGTTTATCTAAGTTTATTCATTTGATTTTCTTTAATTTATCGAGTTTTTTTCTTGAAATAAAAAAAAAAAAAACATTGTAATTTTGGTTAAAAACAAAAATTGTGTACAAACGCTGCGATATATTGCGCCAAACTTTATATATCAAAAAAAAAAACTTTTAACATTATGTCCGCCATTAACGTTCATCCACCGCAAACATACTCAAGACTCTTTCGTCCTTGGGATACCAACAGGAGTAGCTCCAGCGCCAGGCAACGCATAACAATTTTCAAGCGTGAATGCAGCAGCTCAGAAGCAGCGAATCCATTGCCGCTGGCTATTAAACCAGAAAACAATCACAATAGCAATAGCGATAGCGATCGCGATGAATCCTGTGCCTTAAGTAGTTGTAGTAAATCAAGCTATGACGATTCGAGCTTCAGCAATAACAAGACCAATAATAGTAGCATCATTATGGAACATCTTCCACCGAGTTTATTAGATAATAGAGAACAACGTCTTCCGGGCTTATCACCACTGCCGCATTCATCAACACCTTTATTATCGAATCAGCATCAGCAACATTACGCCAGCAGCACATTGGATCAACATCAACAACATAGTGTATATATGACAAATGCCGTCGCTGCTGCTGCTGCGGCGGCGGCGGTTGGTAGCACTAGCATGCCACCAACAACTAGTGAAATTTATTATGCAGCAGCGGCACATGCTGCCGTAGCGAATAGCATCGGTCCTAATATGGCGGCGGCGGCAACTGCAGCATTTGGTATGGATGCGTATACCTTGAATTTAATGGAACAAGAGTACGCACGCGTTATGGCCGAAGATGCCCATTTAAAAGCAATCAATGCTCGCAAGCAGCGTCCGAAGAAATTTAAATGTCCACACTGTGATGTAGCATTTTCCAATAATGGTCAGCTTAAGGGACATATCAGAATTCATACAGGTAGGATTTACTTTTTAAAAGTTTAAAGGCCATTTTCTCAATGTCTGGTTAAGTACTAAGTAGAACTTTATTTAAACAACAGTTTTCAGTGCAAAACTTTCGTCGGATTTTCAGTAAAAAACTCTTGGTTTAAGTCCTGATAAGTGCTTAACCAGAAATTGAAAAAACGAACCTTAGTCGTATAGTTCCAATCACTTTTGAAAGGTCTGTATATAATACTTTCTTATCCCGAAAAATATTTGGACAGTTCTGAGGTGCAACGTCTTGACTTTTTCTTTCTTTCTAGTATGTATGTTGTCAGTGTCTAGTCGCGTTATAGTTCGGTCCAAATTTTTCTGAAAGTTTTTTCATTGTTGGTAGCATTACTATACCTATTATCATGTGGTTTTTCTTGAACATAAATTATTTTTGCATATTCTGCTAACTATTACCAGCCTTTCCAGGAAAGGTTTCGTAACATACCGAGAAATATCTTTCTCCACATAACCATTAATCCTTAGTGTTCAAAGTACTCTTGATTTATAAAATGTTTTTTTTTTTTTACACCCAAATATACAGAGTGTAATCAATTAAGTTATGAAGCTTCTGGAAGGTGATAGAGGAGGCCTAGAATAACAAAAAATTGAGCCTGGGGGATCTAAAATATACTCCTGAGGATGGAACAAGATGATTTTCTGACTTGTTTTACAAAAAAATTTTCTTGGTTTCCTCTAACATTTTAGAGAAAACTTTTTTAGCGAAAACTTTTAGCTGGTTGTATAAGCTTTCGAAGAATGTATTTGGTTTATAGGGTCTAAATGATTTTACAATGTTCGGTACCTTCAAAGTTGAAAGTTTAAATTTTTTTTTTCTTACTTTTTGACTTTGGCGGCCACTTTAGTATGAAAAAGGTCCTATTAACATACTCTTTTATAATTTTTTTTCAAATTTTCGTAAAATTTCCTTTAATTCGGTAGTACATTTGTCACATCAATTTTTTGGATTTGAGGACAGAAAAATTCTTTTTCAAGAACAATTCGTTTGCAAAAAGCATCGCGCATCATATGCAGCGCAACGCATGCGAGTAACGCGTGTGTTACATAAAAGTATTTTTTCTGATCTCAAATCAAAAAATTGGTATTATAAATGTACCACTGACTTAAAGGAAATTTAATTTAATTCCAAAAAAAATTATAAAAAAGTATATTAATAAGACCTTTTTCATACTGAAATGGCCGCCAAAGTCAAAAAGTAGGGGCAAAAATTTAAAATATCTACTTTAAGGGTTCAGAACTTTGCAAAATCCTTTTAAACCCTACTTACCAAATATATTCCTAGAAAGCTCATATAATTGACCAAAAGTTTTTTGCAATAAAATTTTTTCTAAGACGTTAGGGTGATCCAAGAAAATTTTAATTTGTAAAACAAGTCAGAAAATCACTTTTTCCCTATAACTCCTCAGGTGTACATTTTAAGCCCTACAGAGTAAGTTAGTCTAGGACTCATTTATCACCTTTAAAAAGATTCGTAACCTTATCGTTTACACCCTGCATAAACATCTTTTGACTAAATTCAATTCCAGTATTTTTTATATCGAAATTTTTAAAATTCCATAGATAAACCTTTTATTCTGTACATAAATTAAAGAGAAAAACTAATCTTTTTAACATTTATCTATTTATCATTTTAGGCGAACGTCCTTTCAAGTGTGAGGTTGAAACTTGTGGTAAAACCTTTACACGCAACGAGGAATTAACCCGTCACAAACGCATACACACCGGTTTGCGTCCTTATCCTTGTACAGCGTGCGGCAAAAAATTCGGCAGACGTGATCATTTAAAGAAACATATGAAGACGCACATGCCACAAGAGCGTCAACTTGGACCTGCAATATTTGTGCCCATGTATCCTTATTTGTATGGATATTAAATCAAAATGGAAAAAAAAATGCATGGATCATAAATAACGCGCTTGCACGTTCAAAACCGCAACATCGCATGTCGTCGCGTAGACGAATGGACAGACGGACGGATGCACTCATCCTCAAATTCATCATAATACAAAGCCATGTACCTGGGACACTCGCACTAATTAAATATTTATTTTATACGAGTATTTACAAACGAGCGCTAAAAATTTAGATGCATACACTCGCACTCGTATCTAATGCGCCTAAAACTATTTGTTTTTTGAAAACATTTTTAAGATTCAAAACAAAAATAATGCAATGCAATGAAATATTGTCTGCAGTGTAAACAATTTTATACCTCATGTAAATAGTTTAAAGAAAATATTCGATTTTTTTTATCGGATAAAAGAGTATTTTTATAAATGTAAAAATATATTTTCGTAATAGAGAACACAATAGTTACAAATTTTAAAATATGTTTTATGTAATAAAATGACTAAAATTTAAATTTCCTGTTCTTTTTTCTTTTGATTTATGTACTACGAAATGAGTGTGATGGATATTTTCAAAAATTTGTATTAACAATTCACTTGCCCTTGATTGGAAGTGTTGCTTTTTGTGCCAACTACGATATTTGTTTGAGGGGATTGCGGAGATTTGGTTGGGTCAAATAAAATTTGGTAATCATATCATACAGTATGTATTACTTTTGCATGGGACAAAATGTGACATAGTGATCGACATTTTTTATATAGTCTGTTATATTAGAAAAACAAAAATCAAGTAGTCGAACTCAATATGACAAAGTATTTTATAAGTAGTTGAAATTTCAGAAATTTTTCCAAGTTTTCTCTTAAAGGTGCAAAATTTTCTTTAAATTTATTTTGTTTCAATTGAATTTTGTCTATAAGGTACTTGTGGAACTTGGCAAAAGTTGTAGACAAATATTTTAATGGAATTTTCTCCTCTACAGCATTATCACTGCAAGTGATATTTTTGACACAATAAAAAGTGATAGGGACGTATTGCTTTTAAAAGTTATCTAGCTCCATTAAGCACTTGCGATCGAAGACATTTAAGATGGTGCGTAAAAATTTGGGCATACGCAAGTTACTTTCAAAGTGGCTGCCGCGTTTGCTGATTTCCAAGACACAAATAGATGAAAAAGATAATAAAAATGTGTGAAGTCCGTTTTAAATTGCTTCCGCACTCACTCTTTTCTATAGACTAGAGTTCGCCTTGTGGCCGAAATTAGACCATTTCGATTTGACCATAAAATAAAGGAAAAAGTTTTTTACCCTTCCTTGGTCGATAAAACACAAAATGCTTTCAATATTCTTTCTTAGGGATCGGGTTATCTGCATCGGTGCAGCAGCTAAGTTGCAATATCGTATTTTCCATTTAGAGGCATGTAACTCCTACTGAAGAGCAAACAGTTTTTGATATCTTTCTATACCAAAATTCATAAAAATCAATCATGCTATATAGTGCTTACTCTATATCTATACCAATTTTCATAAAAATCGTATGCAGCTTTGTTCGCCGTGAGAGCGTTTTTTCCATTTAGGGCCGGGGCATTGCTCACTGAAAACATAATGGTCATGTTATCGTTCCTTAGTGCCAATCCTATCTCCATACCAAATTTCGTTGAAACCGATGAAGCGGTTTAGCCGTGAGAGCGTTTTTTACATTTAGCGGCGTGGTACCGCCCACTGAAAGACATATTGCTCATATTATCGTTCCCTATCTTCATACCAAATTTCGTTGAAATCGATGCAGCGGTTTAGCTGTGAGAGCGTTTTTTTTTTTTCATATAGGGGCGTGGCACCACCAACTGAAAAACAAAATGGTCATATTGTCGTTCCTTAGTGCTAACTCTAGCTCCATAACGAATTTCATTAAAATCGATTTAGCGGTTTAGCCGTAGGAGCATTTTTTGGATTTAGGGGCGTGGCACCGCTCATTGAAAAACATTATAGTCATATTATCGTTCCTTAGTGCTGACGCTATCTCCATACCAAATTTCGTTAAAATCGATGTAGCGGTTTAGCTGTGAGAGCGTTTTTTCCATTTAGGGGCGTGGCACAGCCCACTTTAAAAAAAAATATAGTCCTATGCACTGCTCTTCCTCACAACCTTTCCAACAAAAATAAATCAAGCAAATCGGTTGAGATTTAGGTATAGAAACAGGGACTGAACCGATTTCGTTTGCCTATTTATATAGTATAGATTTGCCTTCCTTATATTTTCTTCAAAGCAACACGAAGTTTTCAACCGAACTTTTACTGTATGTAAATTATACATATAAAATTTAATACTCATTTTTAGAATTATAAATAATTGGGTTCAGCTTTGAACATAGGTGACAGCACTAAATCTTCAGTTTGTATACTACTAGGGGAGCATGCGACCACATTGAAACGTCTCCATCGGAATCCTTTCAGCTGCCTCTTATTAGCTTTTTCTTTGGCATTGAGAACAGAGTTATTCTTCGATAGTTACGGCACTCACTAAGGACACCCGGTCATGTTTTTAGCTTGTAGTTCTTGTTAATTTTCCTCGTTTTAGCGTGGTTTCTAAATTTCACGTTTCCTCGCTAACTCAATAGTTACGCGGGTTGAAACCCATGTCTCTTATCAGTCTTGATCTTACTTTTAATACTGAGTCTATTTAGTCTTGATCTTGGGTATTAAGTCTTTGTATTGAAAAATTTCTAAAGATTGTTGAGTATTCAAAATTTCCAAACATTATTTTTTCCAAAGCGGTTGCATTTTTAAGAAGCCAAATTTCGCATTAAATTGCTAATGGTGTCGGAAGCAAGAGCGGTGTTTTATTAACATTTGCAAAAGTTTGATTTTTTGCGGAAGGACAAAGTAAATATACCCTAATTGTATAAAAACGACTTTTAATATGCGCCTTTGTCTCTGTAGCTCTGATAGAATAAGTCACTTTTTTTGGACGTTGTCCAGGGAATGCGTTGGGTGGAGTGATTTTGTGGGCATAAAGATATTTTAATTTGTTTGATTGGTTTTTGAAATTTAAGGCACAATGTGGTTGATTTTAGGAGAGGTTTTTGACCATATTAGAACACTTTGATCTAAGTGAGCAATGCGTTTAACCTTTAATTCCAACAGCTATACCTAAATTTGAGCGTTATTTAAGCGTCAGCGTTATTTAACCGTCTCTGTTTTGGCATGCTCCATATAAATTGCATGGACATGAAAAAGACAGATATGAAAAAATGGTTTATGTTGACTATATGAAAATTATAGTAATTTGAGTATAAAGACAGATATGGTTAAATAACGCTGACGCCGGAATAACGTTCCAATTTAGGTATAGCAGTTATGAATTAAAGTGACGACATTGAATCAGGCAGCAAGCACATCTTTTATCATTATTACAACAATTCCGACAAGACAAACTTTAATTGTTTATTGGTAAAAGGTTGACTCAATTACACTACAAAATTATTGAAGCCATAATGAAAAATATTTAAAACAATTGTCCAAATCTTGGGGAAAATATACAGTCATTTTCGCTGAGTATTAAAAATTACGTATGACAAATTTTGAAACACTCGTTCAGGCAAATAAATTTTAGTAAAAAATCGAAACAGTGCTCGTAACACCATAGCATATCATCTGTTCTCAAAATTGACCGACCTCCCGGTGTGAAAATCACAATTCCTAATACAATAACAAGTGGCAGACAAACAGTCTGGGAAAATTCTTGTGTAAGGAGAACAAAAAAAAGTGAAATAAAATCTAGAATTAAACTGAAACAGGTAGGTGCTATCACACGCCCCTATCAACCTAAGAGATCATCCTATTGTTGAGCAAGTACAACCAGACTGTTGGGCTATTCCTGTTCTGTTGTTGTTATTCATAAAGGCATACTGGCATTGGCATCTAGAGGACGAGTACAAGTAACAATTGCAAAAGTCAGTAATATATTATGAAACCTGTCTAGATATAAAAAACTAGACATTGTGACGTCCACAATATTGTTGGGCCTTTAAAAAGAATGAAAGAAATATGTATTTTGTTACATTTATCTATGAATTGGTAGCACCTTTAATGAATTAAATGAGTAATGACCAAAGGACATGTAGAAGAATTCTGGCATGTTACAGATCTGTGAGAAAAACAAATAATTACTTAGCTAACGAAAAAAGTATCGCAAGATTTGACACGGTTAATCAGTGTTTCAAATGACGATATTATTCGACTCGTGTTTCTATCGAAAACTCAAATAAAAGCAAAAAACAAAAAAATTATTCTCAACTAAAAATTGTAAAATATATATTGATAAATTGGGGTAACTAATTATATTTTAAAGGTGCGTATTAATCTTTTAAAAGATGGTGATCGACAACTACTGAATGATGTGTTTGTGTCGTGTCCATGATTGTGCATTTTCGAATATTTTGTGCATGTGTCCTGTCTACACCACAAACCTTCTACTGCGTATTAACTTATAATGAATCCTTTAAAGTCTGCCGAAATGCTTTATGCGTAAACCCTTTTTACATACATATATGTACACATTAGATGCCTTTGTCGGCTAAGTTGCATTTTTCTCATTACTATCCACAATATGTGCATTTTCAGAGGAATACATTTCATTTGGTGCAAAATAAATGCAAAATTTTTGCAAATAATGTTTCGGTCATTAACATCGCCCACTACAATAACACAAAAAAAAAATAAATTTCACAATTGAATCATGAAAACTTTATATGTACGTAGTTAATAGTTGAAAAATTATTTAAGGGATTTATCGCATTATAGCGCAATACATATGCCATTGTACATATTGCATGCATGTATGTATTCTCCTTTAACTCCTAGGAGGAGCATAGGGCCAATATGAAACATTTCCATTCGTCGCGATCCCTTGCGATGACTTTGATATCTTGCCACGACTTTCCCGATTCTTGGATTTCCTTTTCCAGCGACCTTTTCCAGTTGGTTTTGGGTCTACCACGTGCTCTATTGCCTTGTGGGTTCCGGAGAGTGCGACCAATCCATCTCCACTTGTGCAGTTTGACCTCGTTTGATGTAGCCCTCTGATTGCATTTTTTATGTAGCTCGGAATTTGATATAGTTCGAGGCCACCAAACCTTTAGTATTCGCCTTAAGCATTTGTTGACGAATACTTGTAGCTTGTTCGTTAGTTGTTCAATAACATGCAATGTTTCTCACCCATATAACAAAACCGATTCTACATTCGAATCAAAAATGCGCACTTTCGTTTTGGTGGATATAACGGAAGATGAACATATTTTATTCAGCTGAGCAAACGCGCCTTTTACTTTTGCTATTCTTGAGTTGATATCCTCTTTTGCTCCACCATCCATGGAGATAATGCTGGCTAAATACGTGAAGCTGTCGACGTTTTCGATGTCATCACTGCCAGCCTTAAACGTGATGTCACTTCTGTTTGCATTCAGCTTCATGCTTTTAGCCTTGGATGCGTTAATTTTAAGGCCGGCCTTCTGCGATTCCAAGACAAGGTCTTTAATCTTGCTCTGCATATCTGAGTGTTTGGACGATAGAAGGTAAATGTCGTCAGCTTAGTCGAGATATCTAGATGTTCGGTGAAGTTCTATTGGATATCCCTTTTGGCCTTATTAAGAGCTTTATCTAGGATATCGTCAGGAACGATAAGGAAGAGAGATGGTGATAGTAAACACCCCTGCCGTACGCCTGAATTAGTGTTGAATGTCGGTGACAACAACCCGTTGTGTAACACACTGCATTTAAAGCCATCTTATTGTGCACGTACAAAGTTTATGGCCTTTGCGGCAATACCTCTTCGCTGCAGTGAAACCCAAATGTTTTCTTGGGAGACACTGTCGAAGGCAGTGCTGTAGTCTACGAAGAAAAATTGAAGCGCAGCACGCCACTCGCATGATTGTTCGACAATTATTCTGAGGGTGTTGATTTGATCCACGCATGATCGGTTAAGAAGCAATTTTTTCAGTACTTCTGATAGTACTGAGAGCAAAGTTATTCCTCTATAATTTCGGCACTCGGTCACCTTTTTTCGGCATACCATGTAGGCAATCTTCTGGCAAACGCTCTTCGCTCCATATTCTGGAAATAAGAGAATGAAGAATCTTAGCTGCTGTAATGAGGCATGCTTTTAGCAGTTCAGCTGTTATTTGATCTATGCCGGCGGCCTTGTTGTTTTTCATGCTTTTGATAGCTTTCATTATTTCATCGATTGTAGGCGGTTGTGTTTGTATTCGACTAATACTGCGAGTCACTGTAGCATTTGTAGTTGGTGATTCTGGTTTCGGGAATGTTGTAGATATGGGATTCAGTATGTCACAAAAATACTCTTTCCATCTCCTTAGTTGATCTTCAGCAGATGTTAAGAGATTTCCGTTTTTACCTTTGATTGGGCGATTCTTTTGGTGCTTTCTGCCAGATAATCTGCGGGTGATATCGTAAAGCTGCCTGAGATTTTGAGCATTTGCAGCGCTTTCGGCTTCACTCGCGAGATCGTTATACATTCTTCTTTTGCACATATTGCTGGTATTTAAATTGTTAATATTGTTGTAATAAAACACTAAATAATGGTTCGGTTGATTCAGACTTCACTTCAACTTATCTGTAGAGAGAACTGCTAGACGATTTGATTGACTTGACTTAATCCATTGTCGATCTCAGCCTCACATTTACATATTTTTATGTTTGTAGAGAACTTTGGTGCTTCTCAACCTTCCTGTGATTTACAGGACTTTACGGGCCTCGATTTTTCGGGCTTTTGGAGATATTATATGCATTGAAGAAATTGTGACTGTTACTTATTCTTCGATATGAGCAAAACTGTGTGTACGAACGTAACGAAACCAACCGTGGCCGTCTCCAATTGTATTTAATCTAGTCATAACTCGTAAGCTATAGAAAGCATTTGAAATCTGGAAGGCGGCTACAGCTTATGCCTTGTATTAAACGAACGGCATCAACGAAGTTCCGCGGTTACCTTTTAACCAATATTCCTGGAAAACGGCTACAATAATGTTGATGCAAATTTAGGAAACAATCTTAGAAACAAGGATTAATATATGATATGTCGTATTGGAAAAACTTGTAGAAAGGCGTGTCCCAGAAAAATATAATACACTATAAAATCTGAAATTAACTTTAGGAGGTCTACTTCCTACTATAAACCTATGAACTAAAAGTGGGCGAAATATCGTCGGTCAGTGTGTTTAAAATATTTTGATGAAATTTGGTATAATCATGTCGATCAACAAAATGTACCTTGCAATGGGCTAAAATTAAAATTTTGACCCGGTAGAGTCAACATAAAAACTACATTTGCAGTTGGTCACCATGATAATACGAGGGTTGCCTTTTATATTTCGGGATTGGGCAACACTAATGTCAATAGCTAAAACCAGTTTTTCACAGTGCTATAGGATGGTGCTTCATTGCCATACAAAGGTTTAAGTTCATCGATGTGATAATCCACGTCGAAAGTTGTGAAAAATGATCGCACGAAAACGTTCACGAGTTAATTCCATTTTTTTGCCAAATTGATTTTTTCAAGTGACTGTAAGCAACACAAATGATGGTCGTACGTCAAAACGTTCTGAGTACGTTTATGCTAAAAGATGTCTTGCCAGATTTTAGCTATTGACATTAGTGTTGCCCCATCCCGAAATATAAATGGCAACCTACGTACGTGTATGGACGTTTGAGGTTTTGGCAAGAAAAAATGTGCTTTTTGATCTATAGTGCAATGGTGGAATTGTAGGCAAAAATTATTCCTTTGCTAATATCTCTGCAACGAAAAATTTGATTTTAAAGAAATTTCGAAACAGAATTAGTGTTTCGGTGGGTTTCCTTCGCCAAAAATACCTTTTACAATACTTCCTTACTCGCCAAATCTTTAGTAGACGTATCGTCTCACAAGATACAAGATGTTTCGTCCAAATAACAGCTAATAAATATAAATTGATTGCATATTGCTGTTTCTAAAATCAGTACATTAAAATAAAAATCTAGCAATCATGTCCCAAAAATGCATTCATTCAAGTAATATGTATATGTTGTAAGAAATTCCATATCTAAGCTTAAGTCCTTCAAAATTCTTGGGTAATTTTCATCTCTCTCTTTTTAAAAATTTTTAATCTTGTAGATTTAGGTAAATACCTACGCATAGGACATACCCTACGTTTAAAAGTGGGTATGTCCCAAAAACCGCTAAACGATGGCATTATCTCTATAAACATTCGTAATCAGTTGATTGTGTTTCTAATCGCAGATTATTCTATGGCCATACAATACATTCAAAGCATGCCTTCGAATAGGTGGTACATACAAATTATATCACTTTACGTTGAACAGAACATAAGAGGAAGAACAGACGTTGCATATTTATTTCGATGACCACATTTTCCACCTTCCAATTTTTAATCCTAACGCCGCGCCATGTTCACATATGACAACTTGCATAATTCAATGGATCTACATAAATGTGTACGGGTACAATACACTGTAAGATAAAGGTAATGGATTCAAACATGAACAAGATCTACGCGTAGACTATTGGCACTGTCATAAGTAAACCTCAGGTCTGATGTTTTCAAAAGAATGCATGACACATGCTTGCGTTGTATCTAGTCATTAGCACATTTATCTTTAAGAAAAACAAACAAATCCGTGAAATACCACAAATTAGAGAAAAATTTTGTTTTCTTCATTTTGAGCATATGATTTTTGACATATTTCCAAAGGAGCATATTTGCATTTGTCTAGTTTCATTTCAAATGTGCAAGTTGATCCTCGTTGCATTTTGACCTTTTATCAATTTTTCGACTATTTGGATACTTTTTTATTTTTATCGACTTTTTTCGGTTTTGGTTTCATACATGTTTCATTTAAAATATCAGCTTTAAAGGTCCAGAATTTTGGGAAAACTTTTTTAACCCTAAAAACCAAATACATTTTTTCACCAAAAAGTTTACTCTAAAACGTTAGGGTGACCCAAGAAAATTTTTTTTTAAAACATCAGAAAATCAGTTTTTTTCCTTATAATTCCTCAGGGATACATTTATGTCCCTCCAACACAGAAAAAAAAACTGACGGTAAAATTAACTATAAATTTTGTATTCTATAGTTTTTCTAATTTTCTATGGGAAACAAAAACAAAAATTCAAAATTTCAGAATCAGCTTTACTTTTCTACAGTTGAATTCAACTGTACATTTTGTATTCCATAATTTTTTTTTTCATATGAATAACATTTTGAATTGAGTTTTTAACAGGTTCATAAAATTCTCACATTGTTTAAGAATAAATCAACATAAGTTTGCTAGAGCTGTACTGATATTTTGCCATTTGAAATGGTGTCGCCGTAGAAGTTGTTTGCTACAATTTCTACGAGTTTTTGGAAACGGCTAGTTACAGCCCTTCTGGGGTGCTAACTATTAAACCGTTCCAAAACAGTTTTAACTGTTTGGAACAGTTTATATTGTTTACTGACCTTTTAAGAAGGTTATTTTTACTGTAACTGCGATTGATAGTTTCTAAACCGAGTATACTGTAAATTTACAGAGTTCTACGGTTAAAATATAAAAACTCCGGGTTGGTGCAATTTCTATCGAAAATCTAGGTTAAATTAACTGTTTTCACAGTACCTAAACATTTTAACAGCAACTGTACAGTACTATTTTTACAGTAATTTTACTGGACTGCACAGTCAATTTAACCTTTACTGCGGGTTGGTGCAATTTCTATCGTTGAAATCGGTTGGATTGACCGATATTTTTTTTCTGTGAAGTGCAATTTTTTGTTAGTCTTTACCACCTCTATCACCAATGAAAAGCTTCGTAAACTTATGCAGTACACCCTATATTATTTTTTTCGCAAATTTTTAACTACTGAGAAGTACAGATTAGAAAGTATAAAATCTTGCACACTTTATTAAATTCGGTACAAATACAATAAATTTAAAAAAATACAAATTTAGGTAGCTCGTAGAGTAACTTCCATAAAAATATACAAATAAAGTCAATTGCTTGCCTTTGGTTTGTACTCTAGGGGTTGAATCTGATCTACAGTGAGATACAATGCATTTTATGTAGTGCATTCAATTCCTTCCAATTGTAAATACAGTTATTTCAACATTGATATATGTAACTGCATCCTTTTATGATCCTTGTCAATTTCAATTCATTTCATACATTTGTAATTTATTGTTAATATTCCAGAACGATATATGTATCATAGAAAAAGAAACTGCATTTTTTTTTTTTTTTTTTTCTTTTTTTGAGACATTATGTTGTAAGAAAGAAATCGCCTTTGGATTTCCTCATACAAAATCGGATCACATCTTGTGTGGCAAGTGGCAATTAGTTGTTTGTTGCAAACTGCGGGTGGGACCACCCTGTTGTGATTGTTTAATTCATTGTGGTCATCAATAGAAGGTGAATGAATACCCAAATGAATGGAAAACTAAGATGTCAACAATTATTATAGTTGCTCTAAATGAAATGAAATGGGTAACTTTACTTATAAGGAATTGCGAAATTGGTTCGCTATTATGTTTGCTATAAAAAAATGGATTTATTATTTTTTAAAAAAGGTAATATTTCATGGAAAAACCAAATGAATAAAAAATAAGTTTTACAAGACTTGACTGATCAGTTGGTTGACTTTTGAATTTGAATTTGACCTAAGAAGTTATAAATCGTGACATCATTTGTGTCACGGTACTTTTCTGCCCATTTACTCAAATACTTAAATGACATCATCAAAGACCCTTCAGAAATTTTTTCAAATTATAAAAACATAGAGTAGAACGGGGCAATGTCGTGCACTCAACTTTGACATGCTCGTAAAGCCGTACATCTCAAGCGAATGCGACGAGTAAGCATCCGATCGAGAGATAATTTCGTTGGTTACATCCATGTGTAACAACATTTGCTTAGCGAGAAATTGTGTTTGTGTAAGTGAAGAAAAAAAAAATGTGCACGACATTACCCCCCTCAAAATTTGTGGGGTTATGTCGTGCATTGTTTTCCGAATATAGTAAAGGTACCAAAATGTGTGAGAAATGATAGGTAGTGGTTCTATTAGAGCAGATTTAGCATTATCATGTATTTATTCATTATTATACAAGTGTGAAGTACATAATATGTTGTGTAGAGTAGAACGGGGCAATGTCGTGCACTCAACTTTGACATGCTCGTAAAGCCGTACATCTCAAGCGAATGCAACGAGTAAGCATCCGATCGACAGATAATTTCATTGGTTACATCCATGTGTAACAACATTTGTGTAGCGAGAAATTGTGTTTTTATTAGTGAATGTGCACGACATTACCCCAATGGGCGTTTTAAAGGTCAACTTCGATAACTCGGTGAAGCCCAAAATTTTTTTGGAAATCAAATACTTCTTTTCTTTGGCAGGATATTTCGTTTCAGAAATCACTTACCTGGTATATTTTCCCGCAAGGAAAATAATTTTTCTGACCCGATGAAAAAATACTTTTATCGTCCCGAAAGCGTACTTTTTGAAAAAAAGGTTACTCTGTAGAGACGAACTGGTGAAAATTGCTAGTATTATATGCATAAGCTCAGTTGGTCAACAGGTCCCTACCTTAGGAACAGTTGGTAAATCATTCAATTCCTTGGGCTAAAACAGCCAGTGCACGACATTACCCCCTGCACGACATTACCCCGTTCTACTCTATTAAGTTCTTAATCAACTAGAAACGTACACCATTCAATCCGATGCAAGGCTATTAAGCATGAATATTTTTAAAGTTTTCGGTTAGCTGGAGACGAAAATGGCAATAAAAAATAATTTCACCAGTACAGTTACCCCCTAGCACCCCTGTGCAAGGGTGTTAAAGTTCCACATCTTATAAAAATTTAAGATGTATGTCAATTTCAAGATTTTTTTGGTGCTCATAAGCCGAAATTGACGTCGTGATAGACTTCCCACAAAATATTTTGACTCTGATGAAAACTTTAATTGCACTGTACAACAACTTTGGATTTTTCCCAAAATAACAAGGTTCTGACAATGGATTTTCGTAAACGGGACCAAAAATAAAAAAATACGGGTTTCGCCGTTTTGAAAGCTTACGTCAGAATTTCTTTATTGGGGGATCAAAGTATTCCCCTTTAAACACATTATTGTGTTAAATCAACATTGTCAAGACATTGATTTTAGAAACAGTGAGAAATCTCAAATTTCAAACATTTCACTAGTTTAAAATTTGGCCTAAAATTACTCTACGTTTTTGTCAAGTTTCAAACAATTTGGAGCGTGCACAAAACATATCACATAGCACAAAAGTAAACTTGAATGTTAAATATATAAAAAAACGTAGCATATTTTCAGGCAAACTGTTTGAAAAGGCAGGTTTGAAATTAGAGATTTATCACTATGTATTTTTAAAATCAATATCCTGAGACAGAGAGGAACTTTCCAAAAACATTTTTTGCAGAACTTGAAAACTTTTTCGAGTTATGTAGCCAAAAAATTTTTCATACAAATATTATGTTTTTGGTACACAAAAAAATTGTATCATCATTAAAGTTTTCACCAGAATTAAAATATTTTGTGGGAAGTCTTGGGATAACACATCGGTTGATAAGTTTGTGGTCTAATGAAGAAAAAAACTTTTTTGGGACCAAACCGATTTTATACATAAGCTTTGAGAGCAGTACAATCATTCCAGAGTTACTCTAACATTTCGATACCTTTCTTGTAGACCGATTTAAATTTGGCCTCAAAATAAAACAATCGTTTTTTCGGCGACCAACTCCTTTTTTGAGACAAATCTTTTTCCAGTGAACATTTTTTTTAGGGCTCCAAACAGGAAACAGTCGCTGGAAGGCAAATCTATAGAATAAAGTGGGTGGAGAAGTAATTTGAAACGGAATTAATCAATTTTTATCATCGTTTTCACCGATTTGTAAAACGGTGCATTGTCTTGAAAAATCAGTAAACGTGGATAACATTTTGAAAGTAACTTTCGGCGTGGTCAAATTTTTAATGTAAAATTGTAAACATACCACCTTTTGATATCTTTGAGTTGACAGCTATCTCATACAATTTAAATTTAAAACCTTCTAAAACTGTTTTATGGATGTTTTCTGGTACAACTGCCATGTCAGTCAATAATGTTCGATCTTCCAAACGCAGAGTCCGGACTATACTTATCAAGAAAAGCTTTTGTTCCAACGTAGGTGGTCATATCTATCGCAAGATATTGTGGTACATAAATTTACACAA
This sequence comes from Calliopum simillimum, assembly GCA_951812925.1. Taxonomy (NCBI): domain Eukaryota; kingdom Metazoa; phylum Arthropoda; class Insecta; order Diptera; family Lauxaniidae; genus Calliopum; species Calliopum simillimum. Next base: position 123,198,940 of record OX638368.1, read on the forward strand.
ACTGCAGAAAATATAAGTCTCAAGGGCTTTAAATCAGTTAGCACACGCTAAAGGAAAATGGATACGGTACATATGTTTGGGTATTTTCTGACATTCATTAGAAACTTGCATAAATGACTTCAAACATTTAACAAAAGAAAAACAAAATTCTTATTAAATCTTCATTTTAGTACCTACACAATATCTGTCAAAATATCAAACAAAAACCTTCTTCCAAGTATGCCTTTGGATTTTTTAATAACTAAAAAGAAAAGTTGTAATTGTTTCCTAATTGATCTATCATACTTGTAGTGACAAGCAAAAGATCGCACATGTGGAAGTTGAAGGAAAAAAAAATAATTTTTATAAAAAAGTACAAATTGGCAACAAATCAATTACTCTGCTATTATATTTTCATTTTTTCCTGTTTACGTTTATAACCTTTATTTCCGCATGTTACTTCCTTCGATTAGGACACAATCGCACAGAATGGATTCATACTACCCCCTCTGTTGTATTCTTTTATTTCTATTGCTACCTTTAACGGCTGGATGATGCACAAATTATGTCATCAGCAGTTTGCCAGCTCAGTATTACTGATGAGAATCTCTACAGGATATTAAAATCAAAAATGTAAAGTAATTGTTTGGCAGTACCTTCATGCGTACAAATTTGGGTTGGCATTGTTAACCGCAACGTAAATATATCACTTCCGAAAAGTATAATGTTTACTGACCACCTACTGGTTAGATTGATAAAAGCAAATAGGATCGACAAATACATATATGTATATTTGTATATGAATAATTTGTCTCATTTAATTGCTTTTATAAAATATTTAACAATGAGCTACTACTTACTAGATCATCACAGTGATACTTATCAGGTGTTCGATGCTTCGAAAAATATGTCCAAAGTGGCAACTGGCTAGAGTTATTTAACATGAAAAAAAAATCATTGGGTGGTGGTATATTCTGAATTATCCGCTTTATGAGATGTTTGAAAAATATAAAATTCTTAGAGAAAAAAATTAAATCGATGCCGTGATTAATAAGAAGAAGATTTTAAAGAGTTTAGAACATCGTTTCGTTGGGAAACATAATTTTTGCTAGACATGTCAGTTTCCAATTTATATCAATAGAAATTAAACATTAGACTGATTCAAAAAAAAAAAACTTTTTTGGAATATCCACTATTACGCCAAAAATCCGAAAGGGGGTGTCAAAGATGTGAGCTGAGTTTTTTTTTACATTTTTTGGAAGATCATTTAGAGGTGGCGCAACGTCGATTTATGCAAAATCTCGGTTTGATGCAGTTCTTATTTTATTACGATCTCAAAAATTATCAGAACGAGTTGTAAATATATCAAACTTTTTGCCTTGAATCAGGGTATATAAAAAAATAATAATTGAAACCGAAAATCAACCACATAAGTACAGTTTTTATAACTTAAGCTCCCACAAAAAACGTTTTTTCGAAATTTCACGCTACTGTAAAACTCTTAATGTTCACTTAGAATTAAAATGGTTGTTCCAAGTTCGCCATTAAATTACACAATAAACAAATTTTCAGAATATGTTACCCCATTATATATGGGTTTTTTGACCTAATTAAAAAAAAAAGTTTAAATCATTTTTTTGTCTTTGGTGACCCCTACTGAAATTTTCCACACAACACCTTAACTCATTATAACCCTTTTTTCAAAAAGACCCATATAACAGGATATAATGGGTTAAAATGCTGTAGAAAATTGTTTGATGTGTAATTTCATGGAACAACAATTTTTATCCCATATGAAGAAAATACGTTTTTTGTGAGTATTTTATATAAAAAAACAATATGTGGTTGATTTAAGGTTCCAGTTATTTTTTAGTATATGAAGACAAAAAATCTGATATACAGTTCAACTCATTCCGAGCATTTTTGAGATCGCAATAAAATCTGAACTACAAAGAAGACACAGATAACATTAGTAATAACTACACAGTTGCCTTAAAGTATTGAGCCAGTGTAGTAAACCGTGTTTTTCATGTTCGATGTTTTTGAATGTTTTTTATTTGTTTAATGTTGTTAATGTTTTAAATTAACGTAACACAAAAATTAAAGTAAATGCAGTAAATTATCTATTATTTGTAAGTTTTTTCAATGTGTTTCACAATATATTTTTCTTTTTCTTTTGTTGTTTTTTAAAAATGTTTTGCATTGTTAGTATTTATAAAAAAAAAAAAAAAAAAAAAAATTTTTGTATATTTTTTGTGTTTTTTAAGAAATAAAAACCCCTGAAAAAGTCGCCAAAAAAGTGACGAAACGTCGGGACAAAATTGACTATAAATGATTTTTTAGTGCAATTTAAAATAACTGGTCAAAAACCTCCAAAAACCATAAGTTTTAAATCAAAAAATTTACCCAACCATTCGAAGAAAATCTGTGGACTTTTGTCAAAACAACCTAACTCGAAGTTGGCAACTTTTCAGGAGAGCCTAAAAACTAATTAACTACTTTTCAATAATGTAGCTCAATTCCGTTGATGCAGCGTTAAATTTTAACTAATCTTAAAGTGTCAGCTGTCAAATTATTTTTTTCTTTTAGTACATAACACTTCGCCGCAAGAATGGCGCTAAGTTCAAATCTTGCGTGAACTATGGGACACCCTTATATCTCTGGAACAAGAAATCATAAAAACATGGCGATTATACCAATAGAAGCGTATTTAAATTTCCCATTTAGGTCTAAAATCCTGGAGAATTGTCTTATCTCGACTTAGGTTGTTTTGTCAAAAGTCCACAGAAATAAAAACCGCCTCAAGATGATATTTTGCATAAATTAACATTGCGCAACCTTCACAAAATTTAAACAAATCTCAGCTCACGTTTTTGACATACTCTTTCAAATTTTTGGGCGTAATCGTGGAAATTCCAAAAAAGTTTTCTTTTTTTGAATCAGTCAATTGAACATGTTACTTAGTTCGAAAAACTATTTTGCGATTTTATCATTGAATTTAGTTGCATAGCTTTACTTAACTCAAACATTTCCACATTTCACTGTTCTCACGAGAAATGGTTCTATTCATCAGTAGTACGTTTCCTGTTGATTTTCTCGCAGAAAAGTTGTCCCTTTTGAGTTTTCTCGTTGCAAAAATCATTACTTTTAAACGGTTGAATATATTTTAGAATTCTTTTCTGAGTTCGTTAGGTAATTTCTGGAGGTATAACATACATGTTCAAAGGTGTGATATGTTCGTTTTTAGAGAGCTTTTCAACGATTCCAATCTTGACCCCTCCGTCAATCCATTGGAAAATTTTAGTTGAATCGGACCCAACCCGCAGGAGCTGATGGAAGGTCGTTGGAAAGCGCTCTCTTAAAAATATTGGACAATTGTGTTTTTTGTTTAAAAGAATTTTTCACGCGACATGTTTGTTTAAATTTTTTTTTCTTATTCGGCATAGATGGCGGTTTAATCGCCAAAAACAGAGTGTTCGTTTACTAGTCTATAATTAAGGTTTTAATCCCAAAAGCTTTCGTGTACGTACGTTTTATGCGTCACAGCGAGCCTTAACCAAAATAAAGTTTTATATCAACCACGTCAAATTCGGCGTATGCAGGATTATTCTACTTAAAAACACTAATTAATAACTGCAAATAAAAGTTTCGTACCTGATCGTCTGAAGAAGATATTGCATTTTTACTAATTTTTTTTCTTTGAGTGCATTTATTTTCATATTGTTTTAAGTTTTAAGAAAAAGATAAAAAACTGAGTATGCACAAAATTTTCTGTATGTTTTTAAATTTAAAAACTGCAAACCAAAAAATCGTGACTGATTCCATTCAGGAGATATTGAATTTTAAACTATTTTTAATGCTTTTTTTAAAAAACCCGGTTTTTTCGTATTTAAGACAAACACAAACAAAAACCAGATATACTAATAGTCACTCCAGATGTGATTTTTGATGCTTAATCCGAATCCGGTCTTAGAATTGTTATATTACATCTCGGTTTTGAGATATCCTCACATAAAAGTTTAAAAAACACAATTTTTTCCTATTTTTGAAGTTATATAACAAGACAAGGTCATTTTAAGCTGAAAAATCTGGTATGACAACTAATAGCCCTAGTTTTTTTCTTCAAAATACAATTAAATTGATATCGAAATCTTTTTATTTGTCGGAGATATCTTAACCTAAAATGCTAAAAAAGTGCAAAAACATGATTTTTGGCTATATTGGATGTCATATGCAGGACGCACAAAATTTTTCTGTGAATTTCTATCACCGGAATCATTTGGTAATCTTTTTCGGCTTCAAATTGAGCTATCAAATGGGTATTTCTAATATTTCTCTGCAAAGTTATGATCATTTTAAAATCACATCATGAAACTCATAGTGAATACAGTACGGACGAAATTCGCCTGCCTTTTTTTACTGACCGGATCATATAGTACCATTTTTTATCTCCAAAATGAGCTATAAAGTGGTGTTCTATGATTATTTTTTACAAAGTTATGACTATTTCAAAATTACATTATGGAGTGCAAAACTCACAGGGGTGTCACTCACGAGTATTTATTATATTGCTGCAGCATGGAATCTTAAAATAGTCATAACTTTGTTGAAAATAATCATAGGACACTACTTTTTACCTAATTTTGGAGATAAAGAACGGTATTATATCCAGTCAGTAAAAAAAGGCAGACGAATTTCGTCCGTACTGTATACAACCTTAAATATAGCCAAAAACCGAGATTTTTCACTTTGAGTTTCATGATGTGATTTTAAAATGATCTTAACTTTGCAGAGAAATATTAGAAATACCCATTTGATAGCTCAACTTGAAGCTAAAAAAAATTACCAAATGATTCCGGTGATAGAAATTCACAGAAAAATTTTGTGCGTCCTGCATATGACATCCAATATAGCCAAAAATCATGTTTTTGCACTTTTTTAGCATTTTAGGTTAAGATATCTCCGACAAAAAAAAAGATTTCGATATCAATTTAATTGTGTTTTGAAGAAAAAAACTAGGGCTATTAGTTGTCATACCAGATTTTTCAGCTTAAAATGACCTTGTCTTGTTATATAACTTTAAAAATAGGAAAAAATTGTGTTTTTTAAACTTTTATGCGAGGATATCTCAAAACCGAGATGTAATATAACAATTCTAAGACCGGATTCGGATTAAGCATCAAAAATCACATCTAGAGTGACTATTAGTATATCTGGTTTTTGTTTGTGTTTGTCTTAAATACGAAAAAACTGGGTTTTTTAAAAAAAGCATAAAAAATAGTTTAAAATTCAATATCTCCTGAATGGAATCAGTCACGATTTTTTGATTTGCAGTTTTTAAATTTAAAAACATACAGAAAATTTTGTGCATACTCAGTTTTTTATCTTTTTCTTAAAACTTAAAACAATATGAAAATAAATGCACTCAAAGAAAAAAAATTAGTAAAAATGCAATATCTTCTTCAGACGATCAGGTACGAAACTTTTATTTGCAGTTATTAATTAGTGTTTTTAAGTAGAATAATCCTGCATACGCCGAATTTGACGTGGTTGATATAAAACTTTATTTTGGTTAAGGCTCGCTGTGGCGTAAACGGAAACTTAAACTTTAATTCTGGACTAGTAAACGAACACTCTGTTTGTTTTTGTTGATTACAGCGGCATCTATGCCGAATAACAAAAAAAATTTCAAACAAACATGTCGTATTTTGAGCGACGCACCCGAATCCGCAATAAAAACCCATTTAAAATTTTGAAGTTTCCACCACCGCACCCACGGGTAATGACGTCGTGGGGGATGTCATTGAATATCTCTCTAATATAATTGGACACAGAATTTTTTTGTTTGACCGTTTCCGGACTTTCACTACGCTCTGTACATTTAAAGTGTTCATAGGAACGAAGCGCTCTAAAGATGCAAGTAGGGCCTTCTAACGCCATAAAAGTGTTCATAGCATTATTGAGAATCAAAGAAAATTCGACGCTAGTAGCACTTTAGAAAAAAAAAAAAATTAATTTAACTCGTGAAGAAATTTCAACTTGAAATCTTGTGTTAATTGTATTTTAAAGCATTTGGTCGACTTGGTGTTTAAATTAACTTTATGCAGCCTAAAGTAGAGGGCCCTACAGAAAAGTATAAGTCGATAAAAGGCGACGAAGAAACCACCTCACTATGTCATTGATAAGATAGAACAGATAAGATAATGTAGCGTACATCATCATTGAATCATCAGAAAGAAGTATAATGATCAATTGATCAATAACTTAAGTTACTGTAAAGTGAAAACATACGAGTCTTCTGGTATACAAAACCATGGCAAACATTCAGTGGACAATTATTTTGACCACATTGGTTATTTCTTGTATATCACTTATCTGTTACATTACCAGCATTGCTACAGATAGTTGGGTAAGGTTTTACAGTCTTTATATGTGCATATTGAATGACTGACGTTTTAGTATTCCAACAATATTTAAACGCAGATAGTTGCAAATGCCATTTTGACAGATTTTGAGAGACTCAGAAGTGACGTAAACTATGGTTTGTTCTCTGGTAGTTTAGATCGTCAACAACTAGCGGCAACGCTTTCTTTTGACTTAAAGGGTATGTGTACTCAATATTAATGTTGTACTTATTTATTTTTAGTTAAATTCTTCAAAAAAAAAAAAAATATTGTATATAATTTTTCTACCTTCATATATAGTAACTTGTGACTTTTCGGAGGGTGCCTGTATTTATAGCTGTCAGAAAGATGAATATGGACGTCAAGATGAGTTACATCGCATTTTACGTGGCGAAGAGCTTATGCCCTGCGATCAAGTCAGAAGTTTAAAGTTTAATGAACTGAAATCAAATTTTTCACTTAAATTTGGTAAGTGAAAGTAACTTATCATTTAAAATATAAAGAGTGTTTTCTTTGAATCGCATATCGTCGGGTTAAAACTACAACGAGACATTTACATTTTTTGATATTTCGAGTTAAGAATACAGACACATGAAGAAGAAACAGCTCTATCTACCAGTCTAAACAGTTTTTTAAAATGTAGTCTTCATCCAACTTTATATAAAGTATAAGAAGCACCAACCTTAAAAACCCTATACAAAAAATTAACATTTTCTGAATTCATCAAGTTAAAGGCGCGAAAACTCAGAATTAGTATTATTTCTTGGTTTTCTGGTACTTAAAATATGTCTATCGAGATAATTTTACTTTAAATTTGTCGAAAAAATTATTACTTTTGACACAAAAATTTTCGGAATTATGACCGGCTTGCGCTCTCTTATAGACCACAAGACGGACATTGCGATATACCATACAGTTCGTGAAACAATCAAATTACTGCGTGAGACAGTGCCTGGTCGTGTACTCTCCCGTTTCGGTGATCAAAGTTGGCGTCCTAGATCATGTGATTTAACACTCTTGGACTTCTTTCTATAGGGTAATTTGAAATCAAAGATCTATATCAACAACCATACGACTACACGTGCTTTAAAGGAGGAGATTCAACGCTGCAACAGCGAAATTCAGCCACCTTTATGCAAAATGGTCATGGAAAATTTCGACAAAAGATTGCGTATATGCTGGCTTAGCCGTGGAGGTTATGTGCTATTCCTACCCTATGTACACGGCGCACAGTGGGGTATTTGATACCAAAACACGCTATTGAGGGTTATAATAACTTCTTTTTTTAGTTAATTATGCATAAAAAAGTAGAAAACTTATGCAGTTGCATATTATGTAGTGAAATTTTTTTTAATAGCAATAAAAAACGGAAATTGAAAATTGTCATCAAATTTTTTACGCATTATTCTGAAGTTTTAAGAATTTCTGTCTTTGGTGACCCCTAGTGAAATTTTTTGAAGAATTTTTTTGTAGAACATTTTAGCCCATTTTAACCAAGTTTTTGGAAAAAAGGGTCAAGAAGACCCATAAAAACAGGATATAATGGGTTAAGATGCAATAAAAAATTGTTTCTTGTATTATTTTATGATAAACTTATGAAAAACAGATTTTCCAAGTTGTTCTTAAATTACAGAAGGCCGAAATATCGAAAATATGTTTTCTTTCGGTTTTTTATCTAAAACAACAATATATGAATGATTTTAAATTCGAGATATAATATTTTTATATACCTTGACTCAAGACAAAAAATTTGATATATCGGATGACTCATTCCGAGCGTTTCTTAAATCGTAATAAAATAAAAACTGTACTAAGCCGAGATTTTGCATAAAACGGCGATGAGCGACCTCTTAATTACCTTCAAAAATTTTAAAAAACTCAGCGTACTTTATTGACACCCTCTTGCAGATTTTTGGGGATAATTGTCTGTCTATATGTCTGTATTTAACTTTTTATTTATTTTATGCTCCACTTTCATACATATTGGACATGTTTTTTCATAGAAAGTAACTTAAATGTCTACTCTTTATTAAAATAAAAACATTTTTGTTTGAGCTCACTTTTGTAATAACTATATGTCTATGTATATAGCCAAAATGCACTTAATTTTAAACTAACGAACAAAAAAAAAAAATTAAAATATAACAAAACACTTTTTCAAAACAAAAACCACTTTTGTATTACAAAAATACCTGAACTAAAAGGGTCCATCAAAATTTAAGAAAACAAACAAAACAAAAGGAAAAAAAATCATTGCATTGTTGGTGGCTGCACTTACTTCTTATGATTATAGCGACTGGACTTCTCTTACAAAAAATTTAATAATTCCGAAAGCGCACAAAATGGCACAACTAAATTTTTAACACTTATTATGGATAGCCTATAGTTAACGAAAATTACAATTAGATGAAAATCTTGCACACACTAAAACACTTTAACTCCATTTGAAAAATAAAAAACCATAATTTTTTAACACATATTTAATATATATAAAACAAAATTTTTAAACGTTAACTCAAAAAAAAAATTTTATGTAGTATGAACCACAATTACCTGAAGTTGAAGGTTCCATTAAAACTTTTTCCACAAAAAAACTTTTTTTTAATAAAAATGTACTTTAAAAAAGCCAAAAAATTCCAATTTTTCACAGCGCGCGAACGAAAGCAAAAAAAGTTAATCTTTAACCGCGTATAACTTTTCAACTAGTAATGTTTGGTCAACAATTTTTGTTGTTTGTGACGTAGAAGTTAATTATCTTTAAACCGGTATCAAAAAAAAAGCCGGTACTTCAAACATTTTTTTTTTTTTTTGCGTAAAAGCGCATACAATACCCCTTTGTGCGGCGAGCCTCAACCATTGGTAAGTATGGAAAAAGTGGATCAGCGATTTGTTAATTTTTTTAAAAAGAGGTCGAAAAACCTTAATTTGTTTTGTCAAATTTAAAATTTTTCGATGTATTTGTCCGTGCCGAATTCGAATACAGTCTCGGAATCACTCTATCACGCATGGTTTTTGAGATATTCTAATCTAAAACTTTAAAAACACGATTTTTGAGGCTAATAAAGGATATGGGCACGGCCACGTAAGACGAAGCTATACAACTTTTTTTTTTTCTTTAAATCTCCCACTCATTTGCCCATATTTCATAAGTTTACATCTAATGCTGTCCAAAAATACTATTTTCAAGTATATAAGTTGATTTAAGGGGTGCTTTTTTCATAAAAACTTACTCTTGCTTGTGAAAAGAAAAAAAAATGCCAAAAAAACAAGTTCCGAAAAGAAGGTAAAAATTTGCTTTATTTTTATTGTATCAATGCAATTTTGATATCCGCAGAAAGAAAATATTTGAAATTAAGGATTAACATTGATATTTTGAAGGAAAACCAGTTGCTTATGCATATTTGTTGGCGATGAATTCTACCGCAATAAAAAACGTGACGTTCCCAACGAAATATTTTAAGAAGTTTCTTGTAGCGGAAGTTAGTGGGTAAAATATTAAAATGCAATCACCTTTTTCGAGTATTTTCAGTCTAATTTCTGAATCCATTTTAAAATTACTTAAATAAAGTGTCTACCATGGTGAACATAGCCACTAAATATGTGTAACGTTCCCAACATTTTTTAATCAAAAATCATAAGTTATATTTTTCCACTAAAATTTCTTCTGAATCCACGCTGTGTTGAAAGGGATAGAAATTCGTTACAATAATTTTAATCAATTAATAAGAACTGTTGGATTGAAGATGAAGTTATGGACATAAATCACGTTAATTGCTATTTTGAGATCTATCCAAGTGCATAGTGTATCACAAATATTTCGTTCTTTACAGGCTTTTTGAAGCTTCCGAAACAACCTAGTAATATTCTTGTTACATGTACCAAATTTCATGCATCTAGCTTAATCCGTTCGGCCACATGTCAGGGCTCAACATAAAAATCTGAAAAAAACAGAAAAAAATTTATTTTCGATTTCATTTTTTTTGTTGAACCCAGACTGGTGGCCAAAAGAATTTAGCTAGATGCATGAAATTTGGTACAGATAACGACAATATTACTAAGCTGCCTGAGACTAAAATTGGACGTGATCGGTTAATCTCCACGCCTACTTCCCATACAACGTTTTAACTAGCATATATGGGAGGTAGGCGTGGACATTAACCGATCACGCTCAATTTTAATCCTGTTCAGAAAATGGCTCTCAGTATTATCTGTACCAAGTTTCATGTAGATAGCTTTATCCTTTTGGGAGAAATCGTAATTTCAAAAAAAATATGTATCTAGGTCTTGGAACAAAAAATTTGTAATGTAGTGTAAATGGAAACCTTCCAAGAATTGAAATATTCACATATTTTCATCTTTATGGATGTTTGGACTGTTTGGCTGTATTTGCCTACGCTTTATTTATAGAAATTCGTATGCGTAACGTTCCCAACGCTTTTGCGTGACGAAACCAACGTTGCTTTAATGTCTGTAAGTCCACCAATAACATTTTTTTCATCAAAATTACCATTCCAATCTTAGCTTTGATCCTTTATCTTGATATTATAAAAGATGTTCGGAAAAATACATTACTAGATTCGCAGACTTTTTAGAAAATGTGCACTGACCTCAAAAATTGTTGAAAAAAAAAATAACGTTCCCAACGGCACTTAAACTCTTATAACTTCTAAGCCATGAGCGATAGACAAAAACTTTGTTCCTACAAAGTATTGGCCTTAGGGAGCTTTATTACATGCATTTAAGATATCATGATGTTTGATTATTTTTCAAAGAGATATGGGCAAAAATGTGCGTGCGAACGTAACGTTCCCAACGGTGGCCGTGCCCATATACGAAATTTCTTTGCTATTTTTCATTAAATGCATCATTTAGTACTGTTCTTCGTCTTCTAAATGAGCTGTAAAGTGATCTTGTGTGATTTTTATTTAAAAAGTTTTGACCACTTTAAAATGATATGAGGAGTTATTTTTCAAAAGGGCGTAAAACCATGTTAAACAAATTTTCAGTAATGAGAAAAAACTGTTATAGGCTGTTTACAATAACATTTTTTTTTTTAATGTCTCCTATATTATAGTGAGTTGAACAAAGATTCTAATCCCCTTAACATTTTTGTTGTAACATATTTGCAGTAATTGCAAAAAGTAAAAAACATTTGGAAATAAGCCCTTTTGTTCTGAAATGCGACTTTTGATCACGATTTTACCTTAGGAAAATGCATTTTTTGTGATGAATATGGACTAGAGGATGCATTTTGGCATGGTAATGGCGATGGCATCCTTAGGTTTGTTCGAGGTTGGAAGTGGTTTTCGCCCTTTTGAAAAATCACTCCTCATATATGAAAGTTAAAAATAGTTTGTGGGTTCTCATATAATTTTTCACTCAATGGTGTTATTTTCATATAGTCATAACTTTTTAAATGAAAATCATTCAAGTCCACTTCATACCTCATTTTGAAGACGAAGAATTGTAGACAGCGATACAAAAAGCGTTTTTTTGAGCTTTTAGGTTAGAATACCTCAGCACCGACAAATACAATACAATACAAATGGCCATTCATAAGCAAAACACAAGCCATGCTCAAAACGCTGATCAACTTTTTTCATACTTTCGTTAAGGCCCGGCGTGTGTACTTTATAATTCAATAAAAAGAAATACAATTGAAAAAAAAAAAAAATTGTTGTTTTATATTGCGTGCTTTATGGGACACTCTTTACTTTAAACTTAAACATAATATTACTTTTGTCTTATGCATTTTCCTTGTCTCCTAGCAAAAGCTGATTATCCCTCCAGCCAATACATTCCTGCTGGGCTTTGGTTATGCACAGTACTATTTCTCGCACTAGGCATAGTTTTTACAACAGTTTCTGCAGCATTTGCATTAGTTAATTTAAATTTAAGTCCAGTGGAGCCTATTTTCAACGTTTTTGGACTTTACATATGGAATTGTGCGGCTGCAACGTGTGCTTTGTTAGCGCTATCACTTTGGGGAGGACTCTTTGATAACTATTTAAGACGGAATATCGCTATAACAGATACATTACGCAAAGAGCTAACATTTTCATCAGTTGATTTGGCAAATATTGGTTTTTCATTTCATATGCTCTTGGCAGCGTGTATACTTAATTTTATCAATTTAGTGCTATTGTTTATAAGGAAATATACAATACGACGTCAAAATCTACCAACTACACTAACAATTGCACAAAATGATGCGCCGCTGGAGTTTTACTAGCATTTAGCATGAGTTTATTTTAATAAAACATTTAATTTTCATATTATAAACATAATTTTTTATTTTTTAAATATTCGAATTCAATACTAAATTTTCAGTTAAATACAAAAAATAAAACCTATTTTTATTTCAAAAGTGGGTGTGGTTTCATTTATATAAAAGTTCAAAAAATATTTCATATTACAAAAGCTATTTCTTCTATATCTTATAGATTTAAGTAGTAGTGTTCGAGAATAATTTACACATTCAAAATGCAGATACTTTTTAACTTATGTGTGTTCTTATGGCAGTTTTATCGGCATTAATATGTGCTTATTTTATACATACATATGTAAATATATTTGTATTTCAGTTGTATACGTAAAACTATATTGTAATAATATTTATATAACTAGTTTAAATGAGATTGTTACTTTTTTGGGTTGATTAAAAATTGAGTACATACATATACAAATTTAATAGAGCATTATAGCGCTTTGATTTTTTTCATCATCGTGTGGCTCTAATCTGCGTTCTTCACGCTTTTCACAACGTTTGGCATATATCAATACCGTTATATTAATTAACACAACTATTGTGGATGCAATTACCATATAGAAACTATAACCAAGATTAGCAAGTCCTCGACTATACCACTGCATTGTGTGGTCTTCTACAGCCAATACATTATGTTGCAAATATTGAAAGAATTGAACAAGCCAACATACAAACGCCAACACTTGTGCACCTGCCGCTGATATATTTGATGCAAATAGTAACAGCATGGTGCCATGTTTCTTTGATGCTGAGGCTGATTTTAGTACAGAAGCTATAGCCGCAATTGCACAGCTTAACAACCCGAAGCCAGTGCCTAAAGCTGTTATCAGCCACAACCAAAAGTTCATTGTATCGGGTTCCTTTTGCATAAAATTATACACTATAAGAAAAGAAAAAAATTAACCAAAATTATTTTGGGAATTGATAAAGATCTTTAAGGAAAGGATGCTGCGACCGATTATTGTCTGAGAAAAACATGAAATTTTAAAAAGATTAAAAAAAAAATAAATTGAATGCCACAGTTAAGATACTGAAATACCAAAAAAATTCTGAATTTTTTCACAGTTCCTATCTTCTTACTATAAGGTAAGCCTGGGAGACGTGGCACCGCCAGTTGATATGGCATCCCTTTCAATGTCAATACTTGCTGATTTCGTAGCATTCAAAAATAGAAACAGTTTAATTCAGTTACACGGGAGACTTCGTGATATAGTTGCTAAAATCACTTGTGTGCGGGATTTTTTTAAAAATAATTGGGAATGCAAACGGCTAACTTTTTTGCATATATATTGAGAGTCAGCAGAGCGGTGAGTATTTAAAATAGTTATGCGTATGGTGCATATATCAAAATAAACAGAATTGAATATGGCTTCGTTTTCGAATGAATACGAGCGCGAGTGAACATGTTTATTTGTTTCGTGGCAGTTTTATTCGTTATATACTAAAGAGGAGAAATGACACCGAATATATAACGAATAAAAGTGCCACGAAACAAATAAACACCGAAACCAGATCACCTTCATTAGTTGGGTGCTATTTCTCCTTTTTGGTATATACCGAATAAAAGTCCAACGAAACAAATAAAAATGTTCACTCGCGCTCGTATTCATCCGAAAACGAAATCACTTTCAGTTCTGTTCATTCGGTATATACCAAAAGGAGCAATGGCACCGGAACCAGATCACTCTCAGTAACTGGGTGCCATTTATTCGTGGCACTTTTATACCAAAAAGGAGAAATGGCACCCAGTTACTGAGGGTTCCAGTGCCATATCTCCTTTTAGGTATATACGAAACGAATAAACTTGTTCACCGGAACCATATCACAATCACAAACTGGGTGTCATTTCTCCTTTTGCATGTTATAAGATATTTGAAAGTACAAATGTGAAGCGCTAGAACGTGCAGTCACTTCAGAATCGTCAGATAGGACATGATTAATTTGAGGTTTTCTCTAATATTGCAGAAAACCTTGTGGAAACTTTAAATGCAAGTGCAATGCCGCAGAAATGGTATTAAGTGAAATCTTACATGTACCAACGACTTCAAAAAACACAAGAAAATAAACGGTAAGAAATCTAACGTCTTCTGATAATATGGTTCAGCAGAAAAAGAAAAACTTGAAGCGGAAACCGCAACCAATGGTGGTTCCAAAGAAAAGAACTTATAAACGTGAAGTAATTACCAGTTATGCTTTCTTGCAATGAAGGTGAAGAAAATATTTTAATCCTAGATGAATCTGATGGGTGAGTTGGATGTGGAGAAGACTATGCACAAAACACTTATCCAGATGATTGTATCCAACGCGTAATGTGTCATATGTGGTCATATGAAACATGTACTTACACTTTTTACAAAAACATGTAACAAAAACCAAAAAGCCACCTAGGGCGTCAAATCACCCATAATATGCCACATCAGCTATACTCTCGGGAGATTTGGCATTTTATAGCATTTTTTAACATGGAATAAAAACATACTTGGAATAAATTAGTGCTTAGTTCTTTTAAGAATGTTTTTTAATTCTGGTTTTATAGCAGTTCAACCAAGAAAGGTGCCATATCTTCCAGGTTTACCCTATAAAATTGTTGGTTGTTCGTCATCGCTTTGCAATTAAACCACTAAATTTATTGAAATCATATTGACACAAAAAATTGATATATCATGCTTAACACGAGAAATGAATTTTAGCACGGATTAAATCAATATGGTTTCTGAAATAACCATTTTATTATTCAATGGCCAAACAAATTTTGTCGATTAATGATGGTAACCTCCATCATTTCGGCAATTTATTAAAAATACATATAAAAAGCTATGACTGAACCAAGTACTTTAAACACTTGAATTTAAGAATTTTCAAAAAAGTGCAGTTAATCGAATTGTGCAGAACGGCTTATATGTTAAAATCTAAGTGGGGACTAATATTTTTGAGTCATAAATTTACAAAGGATTAAACGTAATTTGGAAAGTCGTTCTAATACACTTGAATCTGGGTAAAATTAATTTTTCTTCACTACAAGTATGATACTAACAGTTTTTGAATATTTTTTTTTTTATATTGTTGCAATCAATAAGAAAATAATATTCTAAAACCTTACCATTTACTGGATGACTGCGCACACCAAAGCCAAGATTTAAATCCTTGTTACCATAGAAGAGACCATAGTTGACTTCACCCCTTGATTCCTATAAAAAAGAGAAAATCATATTTTTTTATTATGCAAACCTGAACTTGTAAGAGAAAACAGCACATTACCGTTGAATTTCCCCGGCGTGGATAGGCGCGAACCCAATGGTTTGTCGTCAGACTCACTAAAAGGAATCCAATTGCAATGCAACTCCCAAAAAAGGTAGAAAAGATGAGGGCGCGAGTCCGAATGCTCATTTTCAAGGTGTTGCGTATCCACACCGAAACTAGAGTTATAAAATGAAATTCATGGCATCAGTCAACAAGTGTAAAATTTTTGTTTTTTTGCATTTTCTAATTGCGAAAACGAAAAACTTAAGCTAGAAACTTGATTAGACAAATTGTCATTAGATGGATTATATTTGTTTTTCTTGTTTTATTTGGATAAATCTGCGAATCTTGGAAATTTCACTTTACTTACCCTGAAGCGATAACTTTGGGTTGTAATTTTTTTATCTCAATTGCTTCAGATTTGATGCACTCCAGTCGATTTGCGTTCTTCCAGCCGTTTTATATATCCAACAATTTTTATTGATTCAAAATGTTTTATTATAATTAAATTTAATATATGTTGTTACTGTTGTTACTGGAATAAATTATTTATTTTATTTATTTACTTCTTTTTCATTCGACGAATGGTCTTTGTTGCATTAAAAACTTCACTTTTTCTTTGTTTCTCAACTTTTCTTTGTCTTTTCATTTATGACAGGGCTCCCAAATGAAAATATCGTCACTTGACAAAATTAAATTTTCCCGAAATGCAATATACCAAAAAAAAACTTTTTTATTAAAATAAAACTTTTTTTGTTGAATAACGATCCAGTTGAAATTCGTTTTGGAACAATTTTACTTTAGCGACTGTTGTTTTTTTTTTTTTTGCCCAAATAGGGCTCTGGGAATTAATTACAGCAACAACAACTTCTGGTCGAACCTACTTTCGGAGACAGCCATCTGAAGATCAGGATATATCTTTTATGAAAATTGGTATAAGTTGGGAACCCTTGGATGACTAAATAGTCGGGCAACTATCTGATTCTCTATTGCGGCGTATGAGAGCGAATATACGAGAGATTTGCTATAACCTGTCATCCATATTCATAAACGTTGAATAGAGGAAACCATACTCTATGGAGGAAACGCTTAGAACGACCACATTGTTGAATTGGAGTTATGTCCTATTTCGAATACAAATTCCATTTTTTAAGAAAGCTTTTTGTTTTTTATTTTTCAAATTGTAAACAATTATGGTTTGGTGGCCTCGAACTATATAAAATGCCGAGCTACATCAAAAATACAATCAGAGGGCTATAGCAATCGAGGTCAAGCTGCGCAATTGGAGATGGATTGGTCACACTCTCCGGAAACCACACAGCGAAGTTTGTCGCCAAGCTCTTGAGTGGAATCCACAAGGTAGTAGAGCACGTGGTAGACCCAAAACCAACTGGAAGAGGTCGCTGGAAAAGGAAATCCAAGAATCGGGAAAGTCGTGGCAAGCGATTAAAGGCATCGCAAGGGATCGTGACAAATGGAGAGATTTCACATTGGCCATATGCTCCTCCTAGGAGTTAAAGGAGAATACAAACAATTATGACGGCTACTACAACCTTGTTTCTTACTCGAAATATCAAAATATTTGTACCAGTCATCCGCACAGTAAAACCAAAATACTTGCTTTGTTTTCCTGTTTCATTTAGCAAGAAAAATTTTTGATCTGAGAGTAAAATCTGAATTCCCCAATGGAAAACGACACTAATAAGACAAATATTAAATCAAAAAATTTGTTTTAACTTTTTTGGATTTATGAATAACATTAACAACAAAAAATACAACAACTATTTCGAAGCAGATAATCTATACTATTCATTATAAAAACTAAAAAAATATCATACATTTTTTAGAAAAATAAAGACTTTTTTTCAAAAAACAATGGTAGAACAATTGTAGAAAAAATTCAATATCATGTAAATAGTGGCCTTAATTAAGAAGTTTTTTATGCGATTATTGTAGCTTGTTAACCCTTAAACGACTAAGGGCAAGTATGTTTGCCAGAACCCCATTTGCTTGAATGAAAGTTTTATAAACCCCCATTACTTCGATTTTGTCGTATTTTTATTTTGAAACTCTTTCGCGTATTTAGACCTGGTCGTTAAAGGGTTAAAATATCATTCAGATAGCAGCAACATTTTTAAAATCCATCCAGAAGTTCCGAACTTATAATGGTTTCCATAAAAGTTATATGAGCAAATTACCTTTTTCAACTTATATAGATTTTTCGAAAAGCTATATCCGCAACTTCCGATGTCTATATCTCCGATACCAGATCCGAACGACACTTTTGGATTCCATATTTATTTTTAGATTTCAAAAAGCCCAAGTTGCTTTACCGTTTTGAGAAATACCTTCACTGAATGAACTCCCAATAATGATGTTTGAAAATCGCGTTATTAGCCGTTTTGGTGAACAACAAACGGACAGAACGATAGCGAATTTCCAAGTACCACAAATTGTGCAATAGCCCCCCCTCTTGCGAACAAATTCAAAGAATTTCTGAAATTAATTTCCTTGCGTACAAGCAAACAATGAACTATCGTACAACCCTTTAGTGCCAAGTGTAAGCCGACTCTAAATATTATCAAACGACGTACAACTGCAATTCTATTACAATAGAAACTGTCAAAATATTGACGTAATTTTTGCGTTCCGTTTCCACTTTTTTGATTCAACTCGTTTCCATAAATTCCGTAAATTATTGATAAATTTCATTTTCAGGTTTTCCCCATTAATTTGCAAAGACTATAAAATCAATACGAATTTTGATAGTTTTACGAGTTGCCTTACATGTTTTGAGAAATTTCTTCACTGAATAAACGCCACAGAATGATGTTTAAAAATCGCGTTATTAGTCGTTTTGGTGAATTGTGGTCAAAGGTCAACGAACGGACAGAACGAAAATGAATTTCTAAGTACCATAAACTGTGCAATAGCCCCTTGCAAACAAATTCAAAGAATTTCTGAAATTAATTTCCTTGCGTACAAGCAAACAATGAACTATCGTGCAACCCTTTAGTGGTAGGTGTAAGCCGACTCTAAATATTATCGAACGACTTACGACTGCAATTCTATTACAATTTAAACTGTCAAAATATTGACGTAATTTTTGCGTTCCGTTCCCACTTTTTTGATTCAACTCGTTTCCATAATTTCAATTGGACCAAACGTCAAAAGGTACACAACATGTAAATTTCATTAAAAAATAAAACAAAAAAATCAAAAATTATGAACAAATAAAAATTATAATTGGTAAAAACATAATTTATTTTCAAATTGTAAGACAGTGTTGCAATAGTAAATATAGGGAGCGAATTTTTCCCATCATTGTTGACTTTTCTGCGCCAGCGAAGTGCAGTGAAAGTTTTTGCTTTTTTCAGTAATATTTTTTTTTTTCTTCATTTGGGAATTGGAAAAACGATTACGAAAATATTTTGATACACTTTTTTTTTTCGTACATAAAACGCGTGTTTTTGCTGTTGTTTTGCAAATAAAGTGAAGAAAACATTTTATTTTGTTTTCCCAATAAAATTCTCTTGTCCTTAGTTTTTTAATAAAAATTTTTCCGATATAAAAACAAAGAAGTTAAAAAAGCTCACAAAGCAAAAAAAAAAAAGAAAAGAAAATTTGTTGAGAAGACAGCAAATTTTCTATTTTAGAGTGCGCGACGACGTGTTAAATTAAACAATTATTTACGCCTAAAAAAAATCTCGACGAACTGAAAAATTTCAGATAAAAGAATTCATTGTCGTCTTGGTACGTAGCATTAAATTAAAAACAAGAAAAAAAGAGATCGTGTAAATGAATCAATTTGGACTGTGATGTGCGTAACGACCATCATCATACGTAAATGGCTGGCTGCTGTTGTTCGTCAATTTAAGGTTCAAGCGCATCAGGAGGCATGTGCGCCATAAGAAACACAAAAAAAAAGTCAACAATGAATTGGCCATAAAATTGTGGTGCAACATATTGGGACTTGGCGCACTTTTCACTTTTTTATATGTTTGGCAATGTTATTCCTTCAAAATCAGGAATAGAGGATAAATTCATGCCTGTTTTTTTTTGGCGCGAATAGGGCTACTGTCGAAAAAAATAGAAATCAACCAAAAGTTGCAACAAATCTTTAAATAAATGACATACAAAGAATTGTTAAAGTTGGGAATCAATATCTAGTGACTAATGTTATGAAACTTGTTACATGATTGTACATTAGACATGATTTAGTGCACGATTTGGATACTCTACAACAAATTATTTTATGAGGTTTGATCAAATAATGCGTCAGACAGAAAATGGGGTGGATTGGATTGGTATAGTGGCGTCTTATCAAGTTTAAAGTTTAAGAAAATGTAAAGATGATTGACAAATAGTTCCGTAACTGCCCAGGTAACGCCCTTAGAGGAATAAAATGTAAGAATAACACCCATTATTTTCCCCATTAATATTTTTTCTTACACACTCCTTGTTGACAAATGGAGAGATTTCATATTGGTCCTATGCTCCTCCTAGGAGTTAAAGGAGAATACATACATACATACATACATACATACACAAACTCCTTGTGGGGGCACCCCTACAAAAATAATATTTTTATATAATTTTTTTCGCTGCTTCAAGGGCCTCCACAGTGAAGTAGAATTCAAGACCATCCTGCATTATTTTATTCCTCAACATATTCTCCGAACTTATAACCCCCTATATTTTACCCTTAGGGGCGCTCTCCTGAAAAAAAAAATTAATTTTGTATGAAATTGACTCTGCCAACTACCAGGGTGCTCAGGAATGTGGGACTAACCTACACTATTATTATTATTATTTTTTGCTCACCAAACATTTTCTCGCAACATAATTACCTCTATCTTGACACTTCCCGGGTGGCGCTGGTGCGAGGAAAATGTTTGACTGACCTTCATTATTTTTGACCCCTCAACATTTTTCACATGCATACTTACCCTC
The DNA here is from genome assembly GCA_951812925.1 of Calliopum simillimum. Lineage (NCBI taxonomy): Eukaryota > Metazoa > Arthropoda > Insecta > Diptera > Lauxaniidae > Calliopum > Calliopum simillimum. Next base: position 123,219,784 of record OX638368.1, read on the forward strand.
TAAGTCTAAGCTTTAGGGGGCTCTCGAAATGAGAAGGAAAAACCACTTAGGAAGTTGATTATGTTCGGGAAAGTGCTGAGGGGGCAAAAATAAAAGAGTCTGATCTTACATATTACTAACATTACGCCCATAAGGAGTCGAAATAGGGAGTCATAAACATTTATGAAGAAAATGTAAAAGAAAAAAAAATTAATGGAGGTTGGCCTTACGTTCTACCCCGCGAGAGAAACCGTGGAAGTAAAGGGAGTCAATTTCAGAAAAACGTAATTTTTGCAGGGGAACGCCCCCAATTAATGGAGTTAGGCGATGTTTATGTTCAGAGAAAATATTAAGGGGGAATAATAATGGGTGTTGGTCTTACGTTTTACCCCTTAAGGCACCACCTGGGCAGCTATGGGGTGTTTGTCGAAAATGCTCACATTTTCTTGAACTTTGACCCCGATGAGATGCCACATAATGTTATCCAACCCACCCTATTGTTTGGCTCACGTATTATTGATCAAACCCCACAAAATCAAAGGTAGTATGTCGAAATCCCATTATTAAGAACCTCTATACAACACTTAATCATGTTTAGTGTATATTAGGGGTCTTGCACAAGACGTCTTGTTGAAGTTTTAAGACATTTAATTTCAAGATACATTATGTATTCTTTTTCTTTATCAAACACTTCAGTTCATTGTCGCGTGTAAATGTCTTGACAGCACATGAATATGAAAAAAGAAAAAAACGAATACTGCATAGACCTGTCTTGTTTGGTTTGCTTCAGTTCAGTTCAGCATTTACTTAAACTATAGTGTACACCACAAAATGCTACTTTAGTAAGAAAAGTAGTTTTTCCCTCACTTGTTTATCTTTTTTTTTTTTGTTTACGCTCTCTTTCTCGAAAATGTTTGTTATACATAATTCTGTGTTACCAATGCGATGCAACTTGCAACTATAACCATATCATAAATTTTACTGTATTTTTTCTACTCGCACATTTGACGCTGTCCTGAAGTATTTGTTTGTATGAAATACAATACACTGAAAGATTTGTTAAAATCAGACTTTTTTTTTTGACACTGATAAAACAAGACAGTGTACTTCAGTGTCAAAATGAAGATTTGTATCTTGATTTTTATTGAATCACATATTTTAGTTCAATGTAAAATTTGCTAGTAAAGAAAAGAGCAATATATTTCAAGATACCTTGTGCAGATCCCTTGTGTATATAATATATGCCAAACACTTGGAAAAAGTAGGAGAATTGGACAGGAGAGATTTTATCTCCATACAAAGAACGCTTAAAATGCTATAACACTGCACCTTAACCAGCTGAAGTTATGAAACTTTAGAGGTGCGAGCGTTATCTCCCTTTTCCAATCTACTCCACTTTTTGCATGGTGTTTGGTAGACAAAGTGTACATTAAGATGGGTCAATTTTTATGCAAGGAAATTTTACTGGTCTGGCTTGGTAAAAATTGTAAAGTTTGGAAACTTTGTCGAAGAAATTATATAAGTGGATTTAGTGCAATTACAAAATAGACTTACTCCTACTGATAATTATTTAGCCTAGGAACATACATTCTGCGAAACAAATCCAAGTGAATTTTTTTTTTACCGGAATAATCTTTATGTATGAAAAATAAAGTGTGAAGAGTCCATTGCGAAATTGGGTTCACAAAGAAAGTTATTCAAGGTCAAAATTTGTGAAAATCAATTTTTTGCAAATCAAACTTTTATTTTTTGTAAACAAAATCGAGTGCCTTTCAATAACGTTGAAACTTGGTTTTATTACACTTTTGCTATGTATATTGAATCATCATTCTTATCTTATGGTCAAAGTCATACATGAAAAAAAATTAATTTATGAAACATTTATATTTAATAGATACACTACGGTTTGTTTCCCATAGTAAACACCCAGTGTACATACGAAATTTGTTGGAAGTTTGTTATCATATCGAAATTTCCCTTCAATTCACACAATACAATTTTTGGTTGTCCCGTATTAACCACATCCGTACAAATTAAACTTATCATCCCGTCAAAAGCCAGTAGACGACAGGAACACAAACTTTAAAGGCCGAGTGTGGAAAGGAGCAGAGATAGAAGCGCCTCTGCTGTAAGCCTACCGCTACCGCTGCTGCTGTTGTTGTATTGAAAAAAATGTGCGATCCATCATCGCAGGTGCAGAAATGGACTTGCGATTATTGCACCTATGAAAATTTTCAATCGTCCATAAAATGTACCATGTGCAAAGGTGCCAAGCCGCTGCTCAATGAGGATATTTTTCGGTTTGAATTTTCACTTGATTTTTGAATGGATTTTTGATATTTATCAATTTTATTATTTTCATATTTTTCAGGCTCAGTCCACCTCAAATCGCTTTTGATGAAAACGAAGAACATGGCGGCAGCGGCGGTGCCGATAGATACAGTAGTCACGCTGGAGCTATCTCCGAAGAAGTTGAGGCATCCAGCATTAACTTGTCACAGTCAAATTTAAATGCCTGTGGTACACAGCAGCATACACAGCATACAGCTGATTCTGCCGCCAGCAGTAGTGCCAAATGGCCATGTAAAAAGTGTACCTACATGAATTGGCCACGCAGTTTAAATTGTGTACAGTGTTATGCAAAACGCAACATTAACAGTGGTGGTGGAGGTGGCGGCAGCAGCACTTTAGATTCAGAAATGGTGAATTCTCCGGGCGATACTGCTGGTGCAGCTACTGCGCTCATCGATACAGGTGGCGCTACACTTAGTGATTTAGTTGGAGGTAAAATTTCAACCACTTCGATGGATGCTGAACGTAAGAAACAAATGCTGCGCAACAGTAATAATATACAAGAGAACCTCAAATATATGCGCATCAATTCTGGCTCAGATTCAGAACTAAATACTGCATCGAGTAAACACAGCTACAGCAGTAGCTCAGCAAGCAACTTAAAACATTCAAATTTTGTTTCTTCTGTGGGAGCAGCATCAAATCGACTCAGTCCTGTGGATCAAACAACAACAACTACAAATACTACGCAGCAAAATAATCTCGCTAACACATCGCAACCACAACAACAGTTGCAACATAATCAACAAAGGGGCTATGTAAATAAATGGGCTTGCAACGTAAGTTTCGCAAATCGAATGTAAATTCTTTCCTACAACAAAGTTGTTATCTTTATTCTTTTGAAATAGACTTGTACTTACGAAAATTGGCCGAAAAGTCTTAAATGTTCCATGTGTGGCAAACAAAAGGAGGCAAATACTATAAATAATGCAACATTTGGGGACAACATTGGTACATCAAGTATTTCAGGCAGTAATAAAGTGCTGAATGAGAATGATGAAAATGTCGATGCTGTAACGTCGAACAACTCGTTTAATAACAAAAAACACATATACCAACTTGGTGAGTAATATTTACTTGTAGCATTTGCTTGAGTTTTTATTGCACTGTCGAAGAGTGTGATTTTGACTTAAGAATTTTTCTAATTAGTTTTGTGTAATATGAAGAGTTGATTATTCACAGATTTCCTTCATCGAAATAAATATTTAAATACATATATTGAATAAATACCATAAGTTGTAAAATCACTCTACTGTTAAGTGCAAATAGACTGAATGAACATTTCCAATTAAAACTTCCTTATCTCTATTGAATCCAATAAGACTGAAATAAAAATACATAATTTTCAACATTGCTATATATTATTTTTTCCCAAACAGGTTCTTCAGAAACAATTAACAACTGTGATACAATGCAGGAAAGACAAGAGCGTCGGCAGCGACAAATAAGACGACAAGTCGATTGGCAGTGGCTTAATGCTTGTTTAGGTAAAATTTTATTTATTGAATTAGTTTTTATGTTGTAAGCTTACCCTATATTCGAAGTTCCCGTCACAGAGATATGTAAAATGTACCTAGAAAGCATTACACTACAAAAGTGTATTAACTTAAAATTTGTCATTTTCGAGTTAAAACTGCCCACTCGACTGATTAACAAAAAAAATCGATTTTTGAAAATTCTACGATTACCCACAGCAAAATGAAAGAATGTGTCAAGAAAGTGAAGTGAGAATTTTTAAAATATTTTGAAGGTCATTTAGAGCCTTTTTATGTGGTTTTTATTTTATTACGAACTCAAAAATGCTCGGAATGAGTTGTGCGATATCTGAAATTCTCTTGAACCAAGGTATATTGGTATATTGTTTAGCATTTATATCATTTCACAACACTAAACTTGAAGCACTTACTTAGCTTTATGTTATCGCAAGTATATTAGCCAGCTACTAGCGGGATAATATCGGACAGCTGTACAGGAAAGGTAGGACCTTATCCTCCGATAAAAATATAAAATCTTATAATTAATTGAGGTATCTATATTTTAATTCGCAAGAAAAATATTTGTCCTCCTTTTTTTACTATGTTAGAAATGGAGTACGACTTTGAATTATACACCATTAAAAATGTATTTGTGTTAAGATGTGCATACAGTTAAAATTATTTAAATATGTTGCCTTTCAGCCTACCAAAATTAAATATAAATTTTTCAATATTAACGACAACAAAATACGCGGTCACACAGAGCTAAAAAGAGGATAAAGCACAAAGAGAAAAACAAAAAGTATAGCACTGTTCGTGTTTTTTGTTTTGTTTACGTTCCACATTTCTCATTGTACCAGGGATGATAAATCAGCTTTTATATTTTGTACCGAATAGCAAAAAAGTACTAAGTGTCCAAAAAGTACCAAAATTATTTAATACATTTGTGGTCGAATTTTGACCATTGGGCGATTCTAGTATTATTTATTCTTCTTATGGATGAAAGTTTATTTCTTAAAAGTAACTTGAGAAATACATATATACTGAAATAAATTATTTTCGCCTTAGGTGTTGTTGAAAACAACTATGGTGCTGTAGAGGCTTATCTTTCATGTGGTGGCAATCCAGCTCGTTCACTCACAAGCAGCGAAATCGCTGCTCTCAATAGAAATTCGGCATTCGATGTAGGCCACACTTTAATACATTTGGCAATACGTTTCCATCGTGAAGAAATGTTACCTATGCTGTTAGCACAAATATCCGGATCGGGACCTGGTATTAAGCGAGTGCCTTCTTACGTAGCACCAGATTTAGCCGCCGATATACGTCGGCATTTTGCCAACACTTTGCGCTTGCGCAAATCAATGCTTAATTGCCATTATGTGCAAGAGCATGCCACATTTGCTTTGCCAGCTGAAATTGAAGAGCTACCAATTCCTATACAAGAGCAACTCTACGATGAATTATTGGATCGTGATGCACAAAAGCAATTGGAAAATCCACCGCCAGCATTAAATTGGTCACTTGAAATAACAGCAAGACTGGGTTCACGTTTGCTTGTGCTTTGGAATCGTAGTGCTGGTGATTGTCTATTGGATTCAGCAATGCAAGCTACTTGGGGAGTTTTTGATCGTGACAATATATTGCGCAGAGCGCTTGCTGATAGTTTACATCAATGTAGCGCAGTGTAAGTGGAAGTAGTTACTCTTAGAAAAACTAAACATTTGAAAAGTCAATGCAAAGTAATTTTATACAATTTTTTATTTTCATTACAATATGCTAAGTTAAGCTGTAAAAGCTAAACTACTATTTTCAATCTGAATAATCCTTTATTAATCTGGACTTCAAAATTATGTGGCTTTATGCTTTAATTTCTTTTTATTTAATGGTCTTTAGTTTTTATCCACGTTGGAAAGAGTATGAAATGTTTCAAGCTGCTATGCTAAACTTTACTTTGGAAGAAGCTCAGTGGGAGGAAGACTGGAGCACTTTGCTGTCGCTTGCTAGTCAGCCAGGATCTTCTCTTGAACAGTTGCATATATTTGCTTTGGCGCATATTTTACGCAGACCAATAATTGTGTACGGTGTAAAATATGTGAAGAGCTTTCGTGGTGAAGATATTGGTTACGCACGGTTTGAAGGTTCGTAAATATAGATTAATACGCTAAAATGTTGGCAGGCAAATTATTGTTTGTAAAAGATTTTATCAAAAACCAGTTAATATGATTAAAAAATTTCCAGGACTTTATTTACCGCTTTTATGGGATCAAAATTTTTGCATAAAATCGCCTATTGCACTTGGATACACACGCGGTCATTTCAGTGCTTTAGTGCCGATGGAGCCCTATGCCAGAATTGATGCTCGTCGCGACGAACCTGAGGATGTCACATATTTACCTCTGATGGATTGCGAATCCAAATTGTTACCAATACACTTTTTAACACAAGCAGAAGTAAGTTGAAATCACAAAATTTTTAAAGAGTATATACAGCACTTTTTCCATTTAGGTTAAAGTAACTATTTTTTTGAAAAGGAGGACTATGGATAACTTCCTAAATAAGCTTTCACGCAAAAAATTCTTAATATTAGTTTAAGAATAATGCATGATATGAGATTGAGAAATGGGCAACATTTTACAAATGTATTTTGTGTTGGCGATCGGAAACCTCTCTTTCAGATCATCTACCTACATAAAAATACGTGACCGATTTTCTTTGCTCATCTTTTACCAGCTAACTATTCCACCAATTTTCAATATCTTTATAAGGTATTGTGCTGTAAAATGCGGAAAATAAAAAAATATCCTCACAAGTTGCCATTAAGGTATTTAAAAACAGGATCGAAGTTTCCAAATAACAGAAGCACCCACAGTCTTGTTAAGAAAGTGCGAGTGGAGTGCGAAAAAATGTTTATTGTATTTTTCTCTTACTTGCAAGAAACCTGTTTCATTGCATTCTGTCGACATTCCGCACCGATAATTTAACTGTTTTTTGATACTTTTACCGATATTTTAGATTTTTTTTTGGTACTTTAAAACTTTTACCGATATTTTAAATAATATTCGATATTTTTGGACATTTACCGATCGATATATTAGATGTTTTTCGACACTTTTTGACTTTTACCAATATTTGGATCTTTCAATACTTTTGGACTTTCACCGACATTTTAGATGTTTTTCGATACTTTTCGGACTTTAACTGGATGTTTTTCGATACTTTTAGTTTTTTGCCGATATTTTGGATGTTTTTCGATACTTTTGGACTTATACCGATATTTTGGATCTATTCGATAGTTTCAGACTTTCACCGATTTTTAGTTTTTTTTCGATACTTTAGAGTTTTACCGACATTTTAGATGTTTTTCGATACTTTTGCACTTTTACCAATATTTGGATCTTTTCAATACTTTTGGACTTTCACCGATATTTTAGATGTTTTTCGATACTTTTCGAACTTTAATTTAATGTTTTTTCGATACTTACAGCTTTTTACCGATATTTTAGATGTTTTACGAAACTTTTAGACTTTTACCGATATTTTGGATGTTTTTCGATACTTTTGGACTTTCACCGATTTTTTAGATGTTTGTTTTTTAGTAGAAGGTGCCTCAAAAATAGTCCACCACGGCTAAAGCGGTACACCAATTTTTATGTTATTCGGTTGGAAAAACGCTACTGCGAGTGTTGAATTCTGTCAATACTCAATGTTCTGGCTTATTTTTTATACAAAATGGTACTCGGAAAAATGTGTTTCTATCTTAAGGCCGAAATTTGATTTCATTTCATTCAAAGATCGACAATATAAATAAAGGAAAACTTTAATATCCGTTCGATTCACAGCTGAAGGCTCTGTGAAATAACATCCACAAAAATAAAAAAATTAATGTTCAATGAAATGTTTCAGTTATTGTAATAAATTTGCAAATCAATCATTATATTTTTCTATTTTCAGATGGGACGTGAAGAATCAATAATGCGTCAATGGTTAGACGTTTGCGCCACCGAAGGTGGCCTATTAGTTGCACAGCAAAAATTGCGTAAAAGACCATTGCTAGTGGCACAAATGTTGGAAGAATGGCTTAATCACTATCGCAGAATAGCGTAATGTTTTTGCAATTTAATTGTGAATTGAACGAAAATCAAATATATGTAATGAGCATTTCTTTTTCCTTCTTCTAATTGAACAGTCAAGTTATATCAGCCCCCTTTGCCAGACGTCCACAGCAGACTGGTTACTCTAGTGATGGTGATACTGATGAAGAATAGTAGCACATGGCTGCAGAGCGTCAGCTACATTTTAGTGAAAAATCCGAATAATACGCTGTTAAAATGATTTTAGTATTTTTGTCTCTCTCTCAGTAGTTGAAAATATTCTGAAGTAGCATACAAAACAGTACATTACAAAAAGTTAAAGATAAAAGAATCAAAATCTTATATTTAATTAATATCATATCTGCCCGATTGATTATTCAAGGTTCAATTGTAAATTTTTCAAGTTTCCGTTTATCACAAATAACAATGAAACAAACAAACAAAAACAAATAAAAAAATTGTTTTCATCTAAAAGAAATTAATTATGTTAAATGTATAAAGAAAATTTTTGTTATATTTTCTTTTGCTTTTCCTTAGACATAATATATATATTATTTTAATTATTCAATAAACAGAATTAACATTTTAAATGGTAAAAATGAAGTTAACAAAGGTCTTTTGAACTTTCATAAACGCTATGGTTGTTGTTGGTCCTTTATAAATTTTTATTCACGAATGAATTATTTATGAGCAAACAAATCACTTCATAACGTCATTTTCGTAATCCTTTTATTTAAATTTTGCCTTTTAAATTGCTCAACTTCATACAAGGGGATAAGTCATATCTCTAGTAAAAGGAAAACACTGTTGCATACAGTGTAAAAAAAAAATACGCGTGCAACTCTGTACGGAAGTGAAACTTATATTTGAAAAGATGGCGTGGTGGCATAAAATATCTAATATGAATATCTAGATATTTTTCGTTTTGGCTATGAAGCCTTCGGGTGACCTTCGGCTGTACTAAGCAATTAATCAGTTAAAGCTTATTGATAGTCCCTCTATGATGTCTAGATATTCTTCGTTTTGACTATAAAACTTTCGGATGTACCAGGAAATGAATCAATTTTAGCTTATTGATAGTCAGCCATAAATCTTTTTCCTTTAGTATATCTAGATATTCTTCGTTTCTACTATGAATCCTTCGGGTGTCCCAGGAAATGAATCAATTTAAGTTATGATGGCCCGCCATAAATCGTTTTCCTTTAGTATATCTAGATATTCTGCGTTTTGACTATAAAGCCTTCGGGTGTACCAAGAAATGAATCAATTTTATCTTATTGATAGTCGGCCATAAATCTTTTCCCTCTAGTATATCTAGATATTCTTCGTTTCGAGTATGAATCCTTCGGGTGTCCCAGGAAATGAATCAATTTAAGCTTATTGATAGTTCGCCATAAATGTTTTTCCTCTAGTATATCTAGATATTCTTCGTTTTTACTATAAAGCTTTCGGATGTACCAGGAAATGAATCAATTAAAGTTTGTTGATAGTCTGCCATAGATATTTGTATATAAAGATATTTTTTGTTTTGACTATGAAGCCTTCGGGTGGCCTTTGGAAATCTTCGAGTGTCCCAAAAAACTATCAGTCCAGTTGATAGCCTGCAATGGATGTTTTTTTTTCCTCTAGTATATGTAGATATTCTTCGTTTCGTCTATGAAGCCTTCGGGTGTGCCAGAAAACTATTAGTTAAGGCTAGTTGATAGTCCGCCATGGATATGTTTCCTCTAGTATACTTGGATATTCTTCGTTTTAAGTATGAAGCCTTCGAGTAATTTCCGGAAACCTTCGGGCGACCCAGAAAACTATCAGTTAAGGCAAGTTGATAGTCCACCATGGATGTTTTTCCTCTAGTTATCCTAGATATTCTTCGTTTTAAGTATGAAGCCTTCGGGTGTCTCAAAAAACTATCAATATGGTATTTACATTGTACACCTACCGACCAAACTTTATCAAAATAGCTTCTATGTTTTGTGGGATATGTATAATGGGATGTAACGAAAAGTGTCGCAAAAAATGTATCGAGAAAAGTGTCGCAGCCAACACGGCCAAAGAAGTTTTACTCCAAAATTGTTCATGGTAAATAGTTGTTGAGCCATAATCTACTCCAAAAATAAAAAGTACTATTTCTCATGCAAAAGTTTGAGAGCACCTTAAATAAAAGGGGAAAGTCGTTCAGTGTGTGCGTGTGTTTTTCGAACACTTTACTTTACGAAATTCGATGAATCCATTGGATTCAATTTTTAGTGTTGTTTCGTATTTTCTGCCGTTGTGTTGTCTGTTGGTTTTGTGAAATTAGAAAAGAAAAATAAAAAAAAACCAAAAAAAAAAAATTTTCAATTCGATTTTTCGCTAAAATCTAAATCAAATATTGTAAAATTCTTTACTGTGTACACCATAATGCAATTGTGTTTTGTCGTTTAAATTCTCATCCATTTTTCATTAAAAGAAATTAAAATTAAAAATTACAAGTTAATAAATCTAAAAAAATTCAAAGTCGTCAAATAAAAGTAAAATATAAGGAAAAAGGTAAAAAAAAAATTGTGGAAATTGCAAATTGGAAGAGAAGCAGGAAAAGGTTCGATTAATACGCGAGTGTGTTGTTTGTGTGCCACAGTGTTTGCATTTGTAGTGGTGGTTCTGTTGCGTATACGAAAAGGCAGGTGTGAGCAGGATAAGCTGACGTAAACCGCAATGGGTAAGAGGAGCGATGACATAAATAACAAGCGTACGCAAACAGCGTTGCAAAAAAAAAAAAAAAAATACAAAAATAGTACTATTTAAAAGTAGTTGGTGCTAATATATTTTTCAATTTAAAAATTCTTGAAAGAAGTTTTCTCCGGTATTACCCTTAATTTATATGCCGAAAATTTGGTTTGAACTAAACTTTTTTTATTAAACTTATGATTCTAACAAAAAATCTGCAATCAAAAAGTGTAGAAAGTACCTAGTTTCGAAGATATAGCCTTCGGCATATCAGGATATAGCTTTTCTGAAAACCGGTATAAGTTCGGAACCCTTGATGATTCGAGCATTTTGTTTTTGGGTACTATTTTTTTAAAAAATGTCTTATAACCCATAGTTTAAGTAACACATTATTGAAGCCTATTCTATTTCCTTTCATTTAATCCGCAATTTGTTCCTGATGTGCTTCATTAGCACATTTTTTATAGGAAAAAAAAAAGTATACCCTGTACATGTCGTACATGAAATTGAGCAAAACATTAAAATAACACCAAAAACAACAACTTATGCCCAGTACTTTCTACCATAAACTTCAAATGATGAAATATTTTTGTTCTTTCTATCATAATTTTGTAAAAATGTCGGTTTTCTTTTGTTTTCTTTCCATTGTGAAAAATTGCTAGGATAACTAGGATTTAAAGCTTTTGAACACCGATCGTAGCCAGTTGTCGATATAAGTTTTTAAATCATGATGCCTATATAAAAAAGAAAGTCTAAATTTAATAATGAAACCATTTTTTTTACTTTGGTTCATATTTAAGCATTTGGATTTATATCATTCTAAATTTCAGTTTAAACTGAAAATCAGTACCTGGTAAAATTTGCGTGTGACACCTACACTAATAGTTTAAAATTATATTTTGGTGGTTAGTTGCAAGTTGCGACATCAGTTTTTTCATTCTTGAAAAAATATGTCAGTATTTGTTATTACTTTGTAAGCATTATTGACTACAAAACTTCAACATTTTAACTTGTTGCATCCGCGATAAAAAAGTATAAAAGTTGGGTTTCCTCAGAGGAATAAATTGCTATCGATTTGAAACTTTCTAAAACAAAGAGGAAATCATAGGGAATCCTAAACTAATTATAATTAGAAGTGTATTTTTAGTAGAATTAAAATAATCGTTGGCTTAAATTGGTTGCACCAGCTATCGTAATATTTCGACGGCGGGCGCAAAGTGATATTTTATTAATGTAACATGACTGCGCTTTTAATATATGCTGTTTTTCTGTTTATAAAACTAAAACTTATCCCTCTGGTTATTTCACACTTGTATGTTGAGCCGATTCTTGGCTTACCAATCCCTCGTTAAATGAAATAATTTAACAGTGGGACAATCAGGGCCAACCATTGCGCAACTTATTAATCTGAAAAAACCAAGGGCAAGTTTTGTAACATTTTAAGCCGTTTAACTAAGATCCATCATTAATATTCCCAAAAAAAAAAAGACATTTAATGGACATCCTAACGCATATACGCAATGTGCATTTGCATATTTTTATCATGTATAGTGATTGTAATGACGTAAATTATCACAAAACCCGATTATATAATAATGTAACACAATCAACAGACTTTTGTGTTGTTATGCTACGATCTAGAATAATGAGGCATATTTTGTTGCACCCGCTATAGCATTTAAAACTCTTCTAGTGGCTATTTTAGAATCTTTTTTGAGATTTATATAAGCTATTCATAAGGGAATAAGTCTTCAAATGTAGTCCTTCAAAGAATAATTTCATTAAAAATGTATTAAGTATTGTCAATAACAAGCTTTAAATTCTTAAAAATGTTGGACCCGCGATTATGGAATCGCCCTCCAGTTAAATTTATTCAAAACGGAAATTGTTATAAGCATTAGTTTTTTAAAAAATGTCATCAAATTGTTAAGCGTATGCATAAAATGCTAGTCAAAAATGCCTGAACACGTAAAATATTAACATATTTTGATAGCGTGCTTACAATATTAGCTGTGTTTTTGTGTACACTTTGCGTGGGCGTATGGAAATGCAACAACAAATGTGCTTAACTAAACCTAAATAAATAAATGTGCTCAAGACAAGCCCCGATAAAGTGTCCAAAACAACACAGCTATTGTTATGATTGAAAGCTATACGAAACAGCGTGTAATATTCTCAATCAAATCTGATCACTTTAATTTTGTACCAAAATTTCGCTACTACCCAATTTTGAGGGGAATTTGTTTTAATTTAGTTTTATTTGCAATACAACGACAACCCCTCTTGTTGTCATCGCAAACATACACACACACACTTGAAAAAGTCCACTCCCTGTTTTGTATTTCTCCACGTCTAGTTGCGCTAGTTCGAATCTAATTGGAATCGAAAATGAAATTGGAAAATTGTTCTTTGCTCGAATTTCGAAGTATGATATCACTCATATCATATTTTGTCAAATAAATTTCGTCAGGGATGCGTTGTGCAAATGTCAGTTTGTATGACTGATACGGAAGCGTTAACCCAAAAGAAAAAGAAGAAAAGAACTAACCTAATTAGATTTTCCGTTTGTTCATGAAAATGCAAAACACGTACTTACCAGGAATAGTCCTTTACAGACTTTACAATAGTCCCCTTAACAGGAGTTTTTACTTTCCAGCAAATGGTGTCGAGGGGAGTTGGGAATATGTGAGCCATAGCGATTGTTTTTATAACAAAAAACTAAAAAAAAATGGCAATTTACTTTATTTCTTAGTTGCAACGCTCCTTTTTTTCTCGTTTTAAAGAATAAAATTATTTGATTTATTCGTAAATGCAAGCATACATATCTGTGGACTTTTGACAAAACAACCTATCTAGAGATAAGACAATTCTCCAGAATTTCAGTCATAAATATAAAATTAAAATACGCTTCTTTTGGTATAATCTCCATATCTCTATGGTTTCTACTTCCAGAGATCTAAGGGTGTCCCATAATGCACGCAAGATTTTAACTTAGTGCCATTCGTGCGGTGATGTGTTGCTAACCAAAAGGCGAAAATAATTTGATAGCTGATAGTTGAAGATTAAGTGAAAATGTATTAAAAGTGAAGATTCAACGCTGGATCAAAGAAATTGAGCCACATTATTGAAAAGCAGTTAAACAGTTTTTTAGCTCTCCTGAAAAGTTGCCAATTTCGAGTTAGGTTGTTTTGTCAAAATGCCACAGATATGTAGGTCGATACTTAAAGCATTCCCATTTTAATATTTTTATTCTCTGTTTAGCAATTAAAATTTTAATTGAAAATGCACTTTTTAAAGCTTATTCCCGAAAGACAATAACAGATACATTAAATCATATTCCCTGATGTGACTATAGCAGTTTATTAGTGTCATGATCTTTAAAATAAAATACGAGCGTCTGAAAATATTTGTTTATGTACTTTGCGCTGTATGTTGAACAGTGAACTCGCAATAATATAAACAGCCCAACAAATGAACACCCCAAAATGAACACTTTCGCTAGCATTGTCCAAAATATAAACTTTGTGCAAAAGCTCTAAAATATGAACATAATTTTTCTTAAAATTGACCCAAAATATGATTTTATTTCTAAATCTTTTTGTTTATTATATGGGATCTATGCCACGAACAAAATGAATAAAAAACGTTTCGTTTGAGTTTTGAAATAAAAAATTTTTACTATTTTGAAACTAATGAAACTCGATTTTGTTTTTAATTCTTGCACCTTTCGTAAATATGAGCAATTAATTCATATTATCGCGATAGCACTGTACTATCAATTTATTTATTTATCAATTTTTATTTTTGCGTACAATTTAAGATAAGCAATTTTATTTCATGATTTGTAAAGTTTTATCAATTTTACATTTGATAAAACGAAAAGGTGAAGTCCAGCTATAGGTACCTACTATATCAGTCCAATTCTGAATATAAAATCCGCGAGAATTTTTTTACTTTTCCCATTTCTCCTATTCCAAATTAAAATTCTCGAGAATTTTTTTTCATTTACCTTTCCTCCTAATACAGGCTTGTTTAGCCTTTAACATTTTACAAATCTGTGAAAATAAGGGCCAAATTAATCATAAAAGCAGTTGGCAAATTTTACTTAAAAAGATTTCGTAAATTCGTAACTCTCGTTCCCAATATTGCTTTTCCCAGTGCCTTTAGAATAGGAGGATTTTTTTTGTCGAGAAAATAAAATCCACAGGGAAAAAAATCCGAGTGAATATTTAAAATTGCGCTGTATAGTATGTGAAATATCAGTTTTTGTAATTGTCGACAAAAAAAAAGAAAATAATACATTTTTTGAAGCTCAAGGGTATTTCTTTAAGAAAATGAAAGGGTTAGTTCATTTGGTAGAGATATATGCAAAATATCGCAACTTTGAATCAACACCTGCCATTAGGCTCTCCATATCACTTAGGGTGATCTGGGATGATACCTCGATCCATTTTTGTTTTACACGGAAAAAACTAAACCGTAAAAATTCATTGAAAATCCCTGTATTTTTTACTGATTTTTTCAGTAACTGTGCGCCTGTAAAGAAAAACAGTATTTTTTACTGATTACACACAGTAAATTTTTTAAAAAATATAAAAATATACAAAAAAATTTATGCTGATGGTGTCGAACTTAAGACCTTTGTGTTTCTAGGCGACGCTCTAACCACTGAGCTACTGTAGCACTTTCATTTCTATAGCTTATTGTTCAGTTTAAATTATTTTTCAATAAAATTTTTTACAATCTCAATCAGTAATGATTGAAATGTATTCTAAGCAAATATTGCTGAGCTCAGTGGCATTTTTTCATGCGACAAGTTTTTACTTCTCTATTCAATAGTTTTCACTGTTTAGCTCTGTACTTTTTGGAGTTTAAGCCGTATAGTTTACTTTCGTGCCATTAATTTTTCATGAGAATTCAGTAAAGTAATTGAATTACTGGAACAAACCGTAAGTTTTCATGATATTATTATCTTTTTGTGCTATTTGCTATTTGCTATTTCTTTTCATTTTTGACTACTTTCTTCGTTTTTTGCAATTTTCTCTTCATTATAGCCCAGTAATTTCCAATCGGCCGAAGCTCGGACATTTCGGAGGATTTGCATTTTTCGGTACAACATTGACCCCGTTCTTTTCATACCCATAGCGACAATTCGCCAAATCTGGCCAAAATAACACAGGATTTTCGTGAAGGCGTATCATATTCAGCAGACGTTTCTGTTAGCACTCTCTCACATAAAGTTCATGGTTAATTGTACCAGTTGTAACAAATACTGAGCTCTTCAAACCGCATTTACAAATTCCTTGCCAAACCAAATATTTTTTTGCAAACTTGTCCATTTTTTTGCTTTAAATTTGGCGCAACATCGCTTTTCTTCTTTGCGGTGTAAAAAGTTGACCTAGAAGCTGTTAAAGTCAGCTTTAAAGTAAGTTGCGTCGTCCATTAAAATGAATTCAAAATTCTGTACAAGGAGGTCGTAGAGCTCTCGTGAGCGAGTTTTAGTAGCTGTGTTTTGCTTATCGTTTCTATTTGGTGCCAGTAATACTTAATATGATTGAAAACCTTTATCTCTGCAAACTTTCTGTACGTTGCCTGGCGACATATGCACTTTTTTTAGCAACATCTCTAATGGAGAGTCCATGTTTTTTTCATAGGCACATAACACTTCTTTTGCTTTTTCCTCTGAGGTAAATCCTTTTTTTCGAACAATGCCAACTTTCCTTTCCGTAGTTAAGTTTTTGAAGTTTTTTCTTTTAAATTAATTTACAATTGATTCTCAAAAATATTTCCAAAGAAATATTCCGGCCTGCGAAAATTAAAAAAGCCACTTTCTAGAAAAAAGGCCATACATTTTTTTAAAAATTGGTATTTTTCTACAAAAATAGCAACAAATTGATTTTGTTTTTTGGAGGTTTTTGATCAGTTATTTTTAGTTGCACTAAAAAAAAACATTAATTAGTCATTTTTGTCCCAATTCAATTTTTGGATCATAACTTTTTAAGAAAATAATATTGGCCCAGTCATTCTCTACAGAAGTTGACTGAAAGACATCATCGAAAAAACCAATAGGCAGTTAAAGCGATTTCCTTTTTTTAAAACACCGATTCCAATTTTTTTTTAATTTTTTTTTTCTTTACCTCTATTTTATGAAAACGGAACTTTATACATTTCATATATAACGGTTTATTGACTTTGGTCCATATCACAAAAAGGCTTGGATTTTCGTGTTTTCGAGCCTAAAAAGAAAGGGTGCGGCAAAATCCTCATTCGGATCCTGTGTGCTAATTATGACAACTTTTTTTTTAAATATGCAGTTTTGGAGCCGTAAAGTCTATTTCATTATCTTGTATAGCATGTGAAAAATTCTGATAAAAGTAAAAAATTAAAAGTTCAAACTACATTTCAATATGTTTTACAGAACACTATAGTCCTTATAAGGACTACTGTTGGGTAAATATATGGAAAACCAACGAAAGTTGTTTTATATGTATGGAATATAGATTTTTCATAGCTTAAAAGTAGGTGTGAGACTATTTAGATCTCACCTAATTTCTATCTATTACAAGATATTGGTGATCGACATGCATACGGTATATCATTTTCAATAAAATGTCTTATACGGTTTCCTAGATATACGTTTTTTACTTGTATTGGAGGAGCCACGCCCATCGGTGATTTAGAGGTGCTTAACAGCAAGTAGAGTCTCAATAGTTAATTTGAAAAAAATTGCTTTATAAGTTTTCTTTTGTTGGCGATGACATGCCCGGGATTTTCGGAATTTTTTATCGAAATAAATTAAGTTATTTTGAATGGATTGGAAATCATTTTGTCCAGATTATTATGGGTAGAGTCTTAATCTGAAAGTGACGAATATGTCAACAGCAAACAAGTTACAGAAAAACCAAATAATTCAAAAGTAAAGTTGCAAAGAGTTTTTACCCAAAGTGCGAACAGAAAAACTTAACTATACTACATCTGAAGTTTAAACAAATTATTTTCTAATGGATGAGATCGAGGCTATCATCTCTAAAAAGCTTTGAATTTTTTTTACACTACTCAATCTATACGCGTTAAGGCTGAGGGGTGCTTTTTTTCACTCGGATATATTTGTAACAAATTTTGATCAAAATTGGTTGAAATTTTTTAGCGCGTTAATTTTTTTAAGATCTCATTTTAAGTAAAAAAATCTAAAAATTAAAGTTGCATTCTTTTTCATTTGAATTTAATTGAAGTCATTGAAAATTTTTCTTACAATTACATAATATGTGTGACATTATTTATTTTATGTTCGAATAATTTTCAAAATTTGACAACTCTATGTCTTAAAAACATTCCTTTCAAAATTCCGAAAATCCTGGGGTCAGTAAAAGCCCAAAAATTGATAGCTTATAGAAAATAACCCCAGAAAATTTTTTGGAAATAACGCCAGAAAAATCTCTATACAAAATTCCTAGTTAAGTTTTGGCTTTGTTTCCATAACAAAATGGAAATAGCACCTGAGTTTTGTATGTAGATTTTTCATCATATCCAAAAAATTTTCTGGCGTTATTTCCTATGGCATTATTTCCAGAAATTTCCTAATTAGTTTTTAACTTTGTAACCAAAAAAAAAATTATCTGGCGTTATTTCCGGGAGCCATAATTACATACAATTTCAGCTCGTATAAGCAGAAAAGAAAAAAATATTAAATTTTTTCTAAGTCCATGTGCTAACGTACTACCATCTTTATAATTATAATTTACTAGAATTTCCCGGTGTTCGTTGCTTCATCTTGTCTTGTACAGGGTAGTGACATCATCTATGTAAAGACTTGTGCTATCATGTACATATTTTGATTTCCGTAATCTAAATCGAAAATCCATTAGTGGGATGTTACTCGTAGCGGAGCGTGGCACCGCCAATTTTTTAGTCCGAGTCCATGAGGAACAAATATACAAACAAACAAAATCTCTTTTTTAAATGGTAAATAACAGCATTTAGATTGACACATACGATTTTTAGTTGGTCAAATATTTGGTCACAACCGGGTTTTTTTTTTTGTAAACAAAATTCTAAGTGAATTTTTAGTGGCGGGATTGTTCGCTAATTTTTGTTAATGTTGAAAATTGTGTTGTTTGGTTTTTTTTTTTTTTAGTTTTGTTGACAAACATTTTAAAATTAAAATAATAATAATCTTAAATCTACAAAATATGTTAGTGGCAGTTTATACTATGTTATTTTTAGAAGAAATTCGTTGAGTTTTTTTTTGCAAGCGATGGGAAACGAAAACGGAAATTGTTGTTTCTCGCACAAACTCAACGAATTTGGTTGAAAAATTTTACACAGTGTAAATGGCTAAGAATTTGAGAATTCTTTAATTTTCTAGATTTAACTTGAGTGCCATCAGAATTCTCAAGATCCCCGAGGCCCTTTTTTCACATTAGTTTCAAAATTGACCTATATTAATTCTTTAAAGTCAACTACTGCATAGCAAATCAATGACCGACTGTACAACTCTTTTTTTTTCAAATTAGATTTTGTGTTATTCGACTGCTATTTATAGAACTCAATTAAACGAATTGAAAGTGAAAGAGAATTTATTTAATCGTCTACTTTCTAGCACGCGAGCGTATGCACTATGCGAGAATGACTACGAGTAAATAACGAAATCAACTCGTGAATGAATGAATGGATTTACATTTAAATCCCCATTCTTGGCTTTTCGCTCTTGCATTAATTGCTTATTTTTTTCGTTTTTTAATTTTTTAATCTCCAAATACTTTCACTTTATTGAAATATTTGGAACAAGAAAAACCAGAACAAGTCCATTCGTAATGGAGCAGAATTATGTACAATGTACCTGTTTTGTTCTTTGCTGTTCTGTGACGTCTGCTTCGCTCCAATTCTAATCTACCGCCCGTATGTTGGTCTGCTTGTTAGTCATGCATATAAATAAAATGCCATAGAGCTAAACGTACCGTATAGTGGTAGGGTATAACGCCCTACGTTACGTTATGCCATTTTTTATTACTTTTTTTATCACATATCGAAAACAAAATTTGATTAAATTGAAAAACAACAAAAATACACATTTGTTGGTTGGTGTGAAGTTTCTTGAGCTCGTTATCAGACAAATTTATGAGAGGTAACACTTAAGACAGTGTTCTTTTTTGTTGTTTTCTTCTTCTTTGTACATACATACCCAAGGGGAAAAGAAGCGCTTCAGTAGTGCTTATTTTTCAACCATAACCGTTTCCGCTCCATAAGAAGTTTTCTTTCTTTTTAACATTGCATGTCCAAGGATGTAAGCGTTTTGAAGCTTTCCGCGGGCTTTTGAATCGTTTATTTGTAATGCGGAGGTAAGTGTTCTCTCAATTAAAAAAATAGAAATGAACAGACCGCACTAGGACTCGAACCGCGATCCGGCCGTGCGGTGTAGAAACATACACGGAGGAAAAAATATTACTTGCTACTTTATTTCTCATAAATTTTACCAGAATTTCAAGTCAGAATAGTGACAAATCCACACTGAACTAAATTTCACCTTACTGTTTTAGTCAATTCAGAATGTATGCTTGCTAGTAATTTTTTTGAAAAAATTAGGGTGATATTTACCTTACTGTAAAGTTCATACATCAAAAAAAAGAAGCAAAAAAACGAACTGACCGCACTAGGGTACGAACCCTGGTCCCTCCGTGTGATAGGCAGATACATATCTACCTACGCTACTGTCGCATATGATGAAATGATATGAAATTTGTATATAAAGCAAATGTCTGTCTAAAAATAGAAAGTGTTACTAAAATTATAAAAGTCAAAATAATTATATATTTTTATGATATTAAGCTTACTCGAGTGGAGTAAAAATTATGACACTCATTTTAATGCGTGAAAAAAATAAAATAATTTTTAACTAGAATTTTAAATTCAAAGCTGTCCCAAGTTTTTTTCTGAAAGTATAATTTACTCTATATCAAGGGCGTCAGCGTAGAATAAAAGTGAGCCAATTTTAGCTCGCCTACAAAAACGATAATATTTCAATATTTTGCAAATTTCCCAGAAGTACAACAATCAGAGAACTTATTTTTGTTGGTATTTTTTGAGCTTGTCAAAATTTCGCGGAATTAAAACATTTATGAAAAATTGTTTTTGTTGTTTCGCATAAAAAAAACAACAAACAATTTTTCGTGTGTGTTGTGGTCTTCAGAAATTTTAAAAATTATTGAAATATTGTTGTTGTGAACAAGCCACAAATAAAAACAACAAAAAACAGATTTTGTGATTGTTATCCTTCGAGAAATTTGAAGTTGTTGTAAAAGCGAAAATTTTGCGCTGACTGCGCTTGGCTCAGTGATTTGAAAACGCTGACACCCTTGCTATACATAAAGTCAAATGTAGGCAATTCGGAGTAAATATAACTTTATTATTTAACTACATTTTAATTCGTAAATATTACCTTACGGACCTATCAAATAGTTTATACGTAAGGTAAATTATGTTTGAAATTTAGTGTTGATTATTTTAATTTTTTGACTGCCCTAGTGGAGTAAAAAATATGATGCGGATTTTTCTCCGTGTATTTATAGTACCTATTCCTTAAAAATTAAAAGTCTTGAAAACCTCGCAAACTCGTAGAACTGTCTAAAGTTCGTATTAATTTTGACGATTATTACGAGTTTACGAGGTTTTCGAGGCATTTATACGCTTTAATGAATACCCTCATCATTTTTACTTACAATAACAAACTTGTTAGATCTCTAGTCCACTGACCTTCATATACTTATGATGAAGACATATAATATTTTTTTATTAACAACATCCATCGAAGACGAGTATACTCGACATAAACAGAGTAAAATGTTTCTGCCTATAAAATTATGGCAATTATGATCAAAAGTTGCGTGTTGGTTTTTTTAAAAATATATATTTTTATTCGATGTTAACAAACAAAATTTATTTCATTGTTAAAAAAATATCACATAAAATCGTTTTGTAACGGTACTTCCCCAGAATTTATTATTTCAGCTATTGTGAATTAAAATAAATAAGGTTGCCAGACTAACGAATATTCTAGAATGTACATTTTTTAAAAGAACTTTATTTACCCTTTTTCAGGGAAAAAAATTACAGTTGTTTCGTTTAATAATAATACGAATGCGATTTTTTTTATCTTCACGACGAGTATACTCGACATAAACAGTTAAAGGGTTAAAAATACATACTACTCAAATATTAAAACAAACATGTCTCTTCAAGCAGAATTTTATATTCGAATGATTACAAAAAATCATTATTTAAACGCTACTAAATTTCTATGGGAACATGCGCTTTAGAAGTGCTTTCCAAAGAAGCGCTTGATATTAATCCTCTTGGGCACATACATATGTATATACACAGTATATATGCTTATTGATGTGTCTATAAAAAGAGTGTGCAAAATTATATAACTTGCCGGGTTGCCCCTCATTTTAGTCAGACTTGTCGTTTATTAATTACTCTTCCTCTTCTTTTTCAATTGTTCGATGTTATAAAATGGTTTCCTAATTATGACTCTACATTTGTAAACTGAAAAAAAAAACGAAGATTTTAATGTACTTTGTAAATACAACTTCATTACATATACTAAATGTGTATTGAATGGTATGTATGCATGTTTATAAACTCCCCTTTTACTACACCGATCATCAAGTTGTTTAAGTTGGTCTGGTGTTTGTCGTTCACATAATTTGCCTCCGCCGTGCTGTAGTCAGTCGGTCGATTAGTTAGTTGTATTTTAAACAGAGTTCCTATGTCGAGGTTGTGTGACATCATCACGCGCGGCGATAAACAACAGAGTCGGAGTCAGTCAGAACATTGCTCTAACAAAGTAAACCATTACGATGACGACTTGAATAAACATTGTTGTTGCCACAGTTGTTTTTCAGGTTTGCTTGATGATGTGTATGATGAAGTTAGTTTTTTTTATGTAAAGATATTCTTTCGTTTTTTCCAAATGTACCTAGACATATCTGTGGCATTTTGACAAAACAACCTAACTCGAAATTGGCAACTTTTCAGGAGAGCTAAAAAATTGCTTAACTGCTTTTCAATATTGTGGCTGAATTTCGTTGTTGCAGCTTTGAATTTCCTCCTTCAAAACATTTTTACTAACCCTAAACTGTCAGCTGTCATACTTTTTTCTTTTTGGGCTGGCAACACTTTACCGCACAAATGGTGGCAAATTCTTGCGTGAATTATGGGACTTGAAGCTAAAATCATAGAGACATGACGATTACACCAAAAGAATCGTATTAAAATTTTATATTTTTGAATACGAAAATGTACTCAATATTCACTAAAAGAAAGCTTATGCATTAGTCTAGAGTACCATTAGTTACTAACACTTGTGTCGTTAGTGCCCATAGTACTATTAGTGTCATTAAAATAATTTTGCTCTGATTTGTGATAGTAAAATTTGAGGGAATTCACGTAATTACGCAAACTCGTAACATTTTAATTTATTTATTAAGAATTGGTATCCTAATTATTCGAAGCTGTTTATGCATCATATTCACGAAAGTTTTCGAGGCATGTTTAAAGGAATTCCGACATTTTTTTTTTTTTTTTAATTTAACAGCTTTTTTATACGACAGAAACTGTGTGTTATTGAAATTTGATCGCAATTAAGAAAAGGAACAGTTTGTAATTTTCTAAAGAATTGAGAAAAAAATTTCATAGATTTTTCTTTTAAAATTTTTGCCCCCCCCAGCATTACATTGCTGTCGCTACGAAGTGATATGATTCGACGTTAACCAGCAGTCAAAATTTTACTAAAAAGTACTTTGGGAAGACTGATTGGCTACAATTTGGAATCATAAGTGCTAAAAGTCGTCACCATTGGGCTCTAATGATATCTCTAAAATATCTTCTAAAATTTGATTCGCGCTCATTAGTGAGCATTAATAGCATATTCCCTGTACTTACAGTCATGTGTATTAATAAACATAAAATAAAGTTCCACTCACCCATTATTCACTCTAAATTCTTCTTAATTAAAATTATTATAGTGAGAATTATTGACTTCCCAGCAGAAAGTTTGATCATCCAAACATAGCTTTTTGGCACATTCCTATCGTTGTTCGAATCATTCCATTGCCAATACAGAAAATATTGTCCTTTTGTTCAGCGCTGGCCGCTCATCGTATCATTCTTTTGTTGCCTTCTACAAGAAGGTGCAGTCGGTGATCGGGTTTCTTCTTTATGGCTATGGAAAACCAATGTGTGTCTTCGAATTTCTTTGCGATAAAACATAATTTTATGCCTTCGATTGGAAGGAGCAATCTGAACAAAATATAATTTTATGACTTCGATTGAAAGTTGCAATCTGAACAGAAAATCATTTTATGCCTTCGATTGGAAGTCGTAACCTGAACAGAACATCATTTTATACCTTCGATTGGAAAAATTATGAAATGAAAATAAAAATACGAATGTAGTCGCACGGCGTGCCTTAACCCGTTTTAAATCGAACGTCGAAGCACATCAATTTTTTTTCCAGATTCTGTTTACTAATCGTTCAAATGATGTATAAAAAAAATTTTCACGGCTGAATTTAGAAGTAGTCGGTTCGTTGAACATGTTTAAAATGTGAAAGAAATTTTAATTTTGTTAAATCTGGTAAGCAACTTGAAAGTCCTAATCTTTGCCTTTAAAACTTAATTTAAATTATGTTGATATCTTTTTTTTCCTCAAAGATATTCTAACCTAAAAAGACACAAAAGTGCAAAAAACCCGTTTAGCCATAAACATACTTAATTTAAAGGTCTTAAAGAAAAATATCAGGACTTCCAAGTACTTAAACCACGTTTGACGAATAAATGATATGTTACATAGTTATATAGCTTCAAAAATGGCAAAAAACAACTTTTTTTGGTTTTTAGGTCAGAATATCTCAAAAACTATACACTATACACAAAACACATCGAACGTGAGTGATTACTTTGATTTTTGTTTAATGTTAATAAAGTTTAATAAAGTTAATTTATTAAAAAAAATTTTTTATTTTTTTTTGTATGGGAAAATGCCCCAATTGGAAAAAGGATTATCTCAAAATTTAGTCGAGGAGTCACGGGTGAAAATTTTTTTATACATCATTTGAACGATTAGTGAACAGAATCTGGAAAAAAAATTTTATGTGCTACGACGTTCGATTTAAAACGGGTTAAGGCACGCCGTGGTCGATTACTGAAATGAACCCGAAATCAAACGAAAACGTGTACATCGTTTTTGAGCTTCTTATTCAATCCGAAAAGGAGTAGTTCGTTTTTTCACAACTTTTCGGAACATCCAACGATTACTCCACTTCTGAAGGTGGACGTTTTATTTTCTGCTGGGTTACTGCATTAGGTGAGTATTGACAGCATTTTGGTTTACGTTAGGGACAAAAAATTGGCCTATAGAGATATGATTTTTATTAATAATATTTTTAAGTCAAAAATAAATTCCATATCTCTAAATGCGGCTGTTTAAGTGTTAAAGACTGTCAAAAGATTTTGTCGTAAGATTATCCTTGACCTTAACACGTACATATGTATCTCAGTACCCTGCACCTCAGGATTTTATATGAGAATCCACAGATGATTTTTCACTCCATTGTGTCATTTCTTTTTAAAGGAAAAACATGCAAGACAAATTCATAGCTTATTTTGAAGACGAAGGACAGAACTAAGCGATGCATTTATTTAAAAAGAGTAAACGAATTTCTTGCGTCTTTTATATAACTTCTAAAATCGTGTTTTTGAACTTTTAGGCCAGAATATCTTGGAAACCATACGAGATATAACGGCGCTATACTCGGATTCAGCAATGACAAATACATTGAAAATAACAATTTTTTATTTGATTTTTGATTTGGTAACCGAAATTCAATCCTGAAAATCGATCAGCTCGTTAACCGATTTAAGAAAAAAAAAAAACCCAGTGGAGTGGGAGGACCTCAAGTTATGGTCGTGTTGTTAGAAATAGCTTTAAAGTGTAAAAATTTCAAAGATTAATATAAGTAGTATTTGCGCTAAGAAACATTGTGAAACCACATAAGTAACTATGTGGTTTTTGTAATTTTTCTAATTCTTGATTATAGTTAGCATAAAATGTTTTAAAAAAATCTAGATTCGGGCTTAAGATCCTGGACGTGCAGAAATCTTATACCACGCACGCAAAGTCTAAATAAAATCTTTTTTTCCAATTTAAAAATTTTTAAGATCTTTACTTTTTTAACAAAAATCCAAAAAAAGCCTACTAAATAATAATCTCCCCTTAAAATGCACAAATTGAATTAATTTTTAAGGTTAAGGTCATCAATTTTTTTTTATTTGATTTGAAAATCAAGTTTTTGATTTTGTTATGGCTACGATGTGGTAAAGAAACCAATTTATATTCAAAGTAAAAGATTTTAAGTGAATTCTTATTAGTAAACGATATGTGTGTAAAATTTTGTCTGGAACTTATATTGAAGTTGTTTTTGTTTTTTGTGTCTGTGCATTGATTGTGTGTCTTTATTGATATTTAGTTAAAATTCAAGCTACACCTTCAGTATGCAAAAAAAAAAAACTATCATTGATATAATATTGAAACGATCGGATTAGCACTTAATGCACAAAAGTTCATATATGATATTCTAATTAGTAGCTGGCTTCTAATTGACTCTCATTATCGAATATTGTTATTTTGTGTAGGAATAGTTTAATGAAAGAATATTTGCATCATACGAAATTTTGAAAAGAACAATCGAAACACAAAAAACTGATTTTTAAATGATTTCTATTGCAGTTATTGAAACAACTAAAATTCCATTAACAATTTTATCCTAACAGTCCTTTCCGTAATCCGTGTGGTTTTAATTACTTTTCATTTAAGAGGGTTTTTGATGAAAATGGTCAGTCACACGATAAAAAGTATTAGAATCTTTTTTGTGAAGAATTACAGGTTCTACAAATCTTATTGATTTGTATTTTCGAAAAAGAAGCGGTTTAGGAAATATTCGATAAAATCGAATTTGTCGACTTTTTGCGGTATTTTAAGAATTTTTCCTAAACGGTTAGTTTTTATGTAAAGAAAATTAATATTTGTTGTAGATCCTGTAATTCTATACAAAAGAGATTCCGATACTTTTTATCGTACGACTCACAGTTTTCATCAAAAGCCTCCTAAATGAAAAGTAATTGAAATCACACAAATTTTGGAGCAGGCATGTATATGTTCCTCAATGTTAACGGACAATTTAATACAGTTGAGATCAGTGGCGGATCCAAGGGGGGACGAAGACAAGTGATTACATTTTTTTTTAAATTATATATAAAGATTTTAAAAACATCCTGTTATTATCTAGAAATGTAGTTAATCGGCCCCCCCTCTTGACAATGCTGGATCCGCCACTGGTTGAGATGATCAGCTTCAGTTCACTTGATGTCAGGCTTTACAAGCATTTAAAAGCTGATGTACGAATTTCAAAATATAGCATTTTTTATTTGTTCTCTACTTTTTTAAAAATGTCACTTGAAACGTTCATTCGGGTGTTACAAAATACCGAAGATGTCGGAATGATCGGGGCGCTCAACATAAATGATAAACTATATGATACAAATTTCAGACCTTAAAATAAAGATTTAGAGGTCGCAAGTTTTGTTTTAAGAAAAAAATTCCAAAAACAGTGATTTGGCCCAATTGCAACCTTATTTATGGCAATGAAAGTCTTAAAAGAAGATTTTCTTATATAACTTTCTTCAAATAATTTTATCCGAGGATTCGGATGGTGTCATCTTTTTTGATCTAAGAGCCTGCGTTTTTACGTCAAATGCCAAAATATGGTTGGGTATAAATTTCGTCTGTGACATAATGATATGTGTATGCTAACCTGAAATGCTAGAAAAGTGGAGAAAACCAATTTTAAAATCTCTGTCATGCTACGTTGTAAAAGAAAGATATCATTATAAAAATGGTTTTGAAAAAAAAAAAAAAAAAAACTAGTAACTACACAGCAGTATTTTGAAAATTTTGCTTATATGGGAGGTGCTACGCCCTCTTGTCCGAATTTACCCAGTTTTTTCTCAGAGTTTGCATATAGTTCTTAGTATTTGAGTGAAATTTGGTTGAATTATCTCAAAAAATGATTTCAGTATAGCGGTTTGAAGCTTTTGCTTATATGGGAGATGCCACGCCCTCTTGTCTGATTTTATCCAGTTTTTGCCTAAAGCTTGCATTTATAGTTCTTAGTGTCTGAGTCAAATTTATTTCGATTATCTCAAAAAACGCTTTCAATACAGCGTTTTGAAGCTTTTGCTTATATGAGAGGTGCCACGGCCTCTTGTCCGAATTCACCCAGTTTTTTCTTAGAGCTTGCGCTCACAATTCTTAGTATTTATGTGTATTTTGGTTGCATTATCGTGAAAAAACTCCAAAAGTGGCATTTTGAAGATATTTTTTTGTATGGGCGGTAGGAGTGTGCGTTGACCGATTTCGCTCATTTTCAATCCCCCGAGCTAACTTTGACGACGGAGGCTGTGTTCTGTGTATTGAATTATCTTGCTTAGTTTTCCCAAAAAATGTATTTCCACACAAAGCCAGCCACCCAGCCAGCCAGACAGACGGACATGGCTATATCGACTCAGGCGGTGACGCTGATCAAGAATATATATACATACTTTTCTATATCTGCCACGCCTCCTTCTCTGCGTTACAAACGGAAGGACAAAGTGAATATACCCTGGGTGTAAGGTATAAAAAGACTAGTGACTTCCTTTGTTAGTTATATCACTTCAAAAATAACGAAGACTGTTTTTTTTTTTATGTGTAGATCAAGATAACTCAAAACCAAAAATTCATCACTGCAAAATCCGTTGAGAACGACTACCTTCTTTTCTGTTTGTTGTTGTTTTTATTTTTAAGTTCAGTAAAAACTAATTTAGTTGACAAAAACCCCAATAAAAACTGTTCAAAATGCAAATCTTGTGAAGGAAATCAAGTAATCAAGAAAATCCGGTTTACATTTTTTAATCTACAAACATGGAGAAAACTTTCTGCATACTCAGTTTTTGTTTCGTTTTTTTTTTTTTTTTTTTCAAATATTAATTAAGGAAGGAATAGGAAATTATGTTTTTTTTTTTTAGATTGGTTTATTATAAAAATATCCTTATTCGAAATTCCTGAAAATATACAAATCGTTTAATTGATTCTTTTCTTTCAGGGAAACAAAAAATATACTGTGGCAAGTGCGACAAAAAATGTTCTGGTGAGGTGCTACGCGTTGCTGACAAACATTTTCACAAGAGTTGCTTTCAATGCTGCCAATGCAAGAAATCATTAGCTACTGGTGGATTCTTTACCAAAGATGGTGCTTACTATTGCATTCCTGACTATCAACGGCTATATGGCACCAAATGCGCTGCTTGTCAAAAGTATGTCGAAGGTGAAGTTGTCTCTACAATGGGTAACACCTACCATCAGAAATGCTTTACATGCTCTAAGTGCAGTCAACCCTTCAAATCAGGCAGCAAGGTAAGCAACATATCGTTACAAGTACTCGTATTTCTATAAAATCAAAAATAATTGAAATTTTTAACGGAAATTTATTTTTCATTTAAGGTTACCAACACGGGCAAGGAGGTGCTATGTGAGGCTTGTGTTGCTGGCAATACGACAGCCTCTCCAGTACGTCAGCAAGCTGGCAACGATCTACGTAAGGGCGGAGGTACAACATCCGTGTCACCACCACCACCAATAGCTGAAAGTCCAACTCGGGCTACTGCACATCAGCAAATGACGAGCGGTGTAATCTCGGATAAAGCACATTTTAAGGAAGGTTACGATCCAAACGATTGTGCTGGTTGTGGTGAACTTTTGAAAGAAGGTCAAGCGTTGGTTGCACTCGATCGTCAGTGGCACGTTTGGTGTTTTCGTTGCAAGACTTGCAATGCAGTACTCAATGGCGAGTATATGGGTAAAGATGGTGTGCCCTATTGTGAAAAATGTTATCAAAAATCGTATGGCGTCAAGTGTGCTTATTGCAATCGCTTCATAAGCGGCAAGGTGCTACAGGCCGGGGAAAATCATCACTTCCATCCAACTTGCGCACGTTGTACCAAATGTGGTGATCCATTCGGTGATGGCGAAGAAATGTATCTACAGGGTAGTGCTATTTGGCATCCCAGATGTGGACCTGGTCCATCAGAGTCTGGTATTATATTAAATGGTGGCGGAAGTGGAACTCCGATGGTTGATCATTACACTGATACAGAATGCGAACGCATCAGTTCGAGTGCATTAAGCGAAATGGTGAGTCTTGTATTTAGGTTTTTGTGTTTGGAAAACTTTTTTGCATGAACACAATGATCTAATAATGATGCACTCACTTTCTTGTACATACTGTCACAGTGACAAACAAAAATAAAAAAAAAATAAAATGCACTTATGTACTTATAAAAACATAAAACACCACCTGCTAGCAAAAAGCACACGCGAAGCAAATTACAACAACACTATTTTACTAATCCACTCAAGTGTTTCTCTATTAACGACCTAATATTTCCGAAATAATGCCGCAGTTTGAAAAATAAAACAAAGCTTTATGAATAGGCAGCGATTATGGAAAACCCTAAATGTATCGCTAACTGCCCCCAGTCACATAAGGTGCAAATCAAGTGCATGTTGGTAGAAAAAATTACAGCAAAAAGAAATGAAACCAAATAGCAGTAAATTAAACATCTATGTTCGTTATAAAATTTATTTTAAAAGAACTTTGTGTATCGATTGTGTCAGTGAAATTGTAACGTTATTGACCATACTTTGTCAAAGTTGTCGACTGTGAAGAAAAGCAAACGATATTGCATCGGTCTAATGACTTGCGCTGCGGGGAGAGACCCAGGTTCAAATCCTCCACTCGGTGATTTTCAATTCCAATTATTAAATTTCCATTGATTTGTACACAATTTGTCTAAAGAGTCTTCGGAGCGGAAAATGAAACATGTGTCCAATATAGCCGACGTATAAAATAATAAAAAAAAAATTTCATCCGCACTGAGAAAAATAAAAATTGGCCTTTTTCTGGTCCGAATGTAATACATAAGGAGACAATTGGTTACGTCCAATGACAAACAATACAAAACGTAAATAGAACTTTATATGTGTTGGGACCAGAATTTGCACTAGTCGGTTTCTCCCATGGAGTAGTTTGCAAACTAGTTTTGGAATAGTCCGTGGTCCTGTAGGGAATATCCAATTTCAGTACTATTTTAGACAACATAATATAATAATAAGAATGGTAGGCTTGGCATTGGGTGGAGTATTTTCATATGAGCTGTATTAGATGTTCTATCCCAAAACATTATTCCAAAATGTTTTTAACTCGAAGTCATATTTTCGTTTGGCTCGTACCCACAATTACGAACTGTTCAGTTTTAAATTCGCATAAATCAATATAAGTTACAACGACTTTAAATATTTAGGTGTTTTTTAATGCTCTGACATAAATTTTCTTGCTTTGGGATCTGGGAGTCGCGATGCCGCTGGCAAAAGAGAACTACACTTCTTTCTGGGTGTACGCCATATCTTTGAAAATATTTTTTTCTGCATCTTAAAGCAAGGATAACTTGGATCACAGACTTGATAAAGAAAAATGGTCGCTAGATTCATAACCGCAACCGCATATTAACCAAAACAAAGTTATCGAGATATTCAAAATATTTTTCTGTCAATGCAACAACATTTAGTCGAAAGACTGGAAATTTAAATTGGATTGCTCCAGACGAATAACTAAATAGAGACTTTGAGCAAGATGAAAGAAAATTATAATTTTATAATTTATCGTAATTATTGCTTAATTCAATTATCCAATCATATGACAATATGTGGAAATATCCGGTCAACAGTACGATAAACCCTACAATCACCCTTTGATATTTCTACTTTCAACGTTTTGTTGCTTGATTTTTTGTCTGTACTCTTTATTTATATTTCACATTTTTACGCAAAAATTTTAATTTTATTTTGCATTTTTAGTTGTTCACTTTTTTTTTAGCTTGCATTGGTATTTTTATTGTTTTCAGTATATGCGTTCCAGAACACCAAGTATTAATGGCTCGGTTTATTCTTCTAGCCGCAAGGTTTGTTTTCTAATTTTTTGCACATTTTATTTTACACTAACAATTTTTAATTTTTTATTTGCAATGCACATCCTTTTTTTCCAATTTTCTTATTAATCAAAAACTACCTAACGTTTTTATAAATTGATTCGACCTCATTGTAAAAAAAAGTCTGAAAAAGTACACGTGCTAATAATTTTTATTACTTTTCTCTCAAAAAATCATTCAACTAACAGCATTATCGAACCGTGAGTCCTGGTTTAATACTTCGTGAATATGGGCGCCCAGGATGTGAGGATATATCACGCATTTATACGTACAGTTATTTGACGGACCAACCACACTACTTGCGTAAACCAATTGATCCATATGATAAAACTCCTTTGTCACCACATTTCCATCGACCAGCATCATCTGCGTACGCTCACAGTACAGCTGGCTCTACAGCAGGCAGTCGCCCGCCTTCACGACCGCATTCACGTAGTCGTAGCGCTATGAAAGTTTTAGTTGATGCCATACGCTCTGAGACACCACGTCCAAAAAGTCCTGGCATGAATAATGAGGAACCAATAGAGCTTTCACATTATCCTGGTGCTAAGAAGCCACTACCAGGTGAAAAACCAAAAATAGAACGTGATGATTTTCCCGCTCCACCCTATCCATATACTGATCCGGAACGTAGGAGACGTTATAGTGAATCATATAAGGGAGTGCCTGTTTCAGATGATGAAGACGATGTTGACAATACAAAGAACGGCGCTGTAGAATTGTAAATTACGTTTGTATTTGAAAAGTTTAAAAACGTTAATGTTTTGTTTTTTATGGTAGGCGTCTACAAAAAGAGGCTGAAGAATTGGAAAAACTGAATTCTGGCATTGGCACGGCTATTGCAAGGGATTTGAAAGAGCATGCAAAGTATAGAAAATGGAAACAACAAAATATGGATCCAAGAAATGCATCACGTACACCATCGGCTTCTAAGGAGCCAATATATAAACTTAGGTAAGATTTAAGCATTTAAGTTTTAATTTTTCGGAATTATGCTAAATGTAAATGTGATTTTTAAGATATGAATCACCAATTGGTGCATCACCTTCTCGTAACGCTGACCACCAAAAACCATTTTATGAGGATGAAATGTTTGATAGATCTACCAGTTATCGTGGCTCGCTTGGAAAATCACTTGGTAATGCTCCCAGCTATAATGGTAAGCTCAAATTTATTTTTCTTTAACTTTTTTGTTAAGACGATTTTTTTTTTTTAAATATTTACTAAGGTTTATAGTAGTTAGGGCGCAAAAATATAATTTATTTAGTTTTTATTTAATTTTTCATCCTTTGAAACATTTATTCGTTTAAAAATCTTGTCGAAATTTGAGTTGCCCTTCGAATGATAAATAAAAGTGATGTATCGTTTTTTTATATTGAGTTTTGAGGTTCTTGGCATTTTTTAGGTGAGCAAAATTTCACACAAAGCTAAGGGGTAAATTCCGGCAAGAGGGTCTAAACTATCGAAAACTTCCAAATACATTACTGAAGATTTATTTGGACTTTCGCACCCAACTTGACTGTTAATACGGTTTAGGATTTTAAAGTTTGGGTCAGGCCAAAGATAATACCTCTCGCTCCAAAATAGGATGTCAAATTACTCGTTTATCGTTAACCTTTTGAAAAAGGTCTAAAAGGGTATTTTTGAAAAGAAAAAAACACAGCAAACCAAGACGAAAACAGTAATATTTGATGTATTCTAACCTTAAAATTCAAAAAAATGATTTTTGAGGTTATATGAGGCTATGAGCGCAATAGTGGCCTAACCCTCACTTTGTTAAAAAATCAAAAGCAAATAACTTTTGCTTTTATCGACTCAGGATATGTGCTTTTGCTTTATCAACGAAGTAAAGGTTAGGCCACTGTTGCGCTCGTAGCCTCATATAGAGGACAAACTAATTGGTTTTCTAATTTCTATTAAATCCATCATTCATTTAGTACTAAGTATTCTTCGCCTTCAAAATGAGCTTATAGCTGAGGTCCTGTATGACTTTTCTTCAGAAAGTTATAACCATTTTAAAATAATGTCATGAAAGCTAAAAATCGTAAGTATACTGGATTTCCGCTCCAAGTTAAACCTTTTCCACACCAAATTCATCTTGTTTCAATTCAATTTAATTCCAAATCAATTTAAACTTTTCCCAAATCAAATCAAACTTTGTAAAAAAACATTCCTAAAATGGTATATCTGTGCACCAACATATAGACACAATATAAATAACAGGTCATTCAATAAGTCCGTAGGATAAGTAAGAAAAAAACAAAATTTTGACAAAACTCGATTTTATTATTCAACACAGTTGCCTTCGAGGGCGACACAACGAATATAGCGATTTTCCAACTTTTCGATACCACTTTTATAGTTCGATTTCTCTTTCTCGTCGAAATAGGTCTCAGTTTCAGAGATTACTTCATCATTGGACTTACATTTCTTTCCAGCAAGCATTCTCTTGAGATCTTAAAACAGGATAAAGTCGCTGCGTGCTAAATCTGGAGAATACGGTGGGTGGGTAAGCAATTCGAAGCCCAATTCATTCAATATTGCCATAGTTTTCATCGATTTGTGACACGGTGCATTGTCTTGGTGAAACAACACTTTTTCTTTTGCAAATGTGGCCGTTTCTTTGCGATTTCAGCCTTCAATCGATCCAAAAGTGCACAGTAATAGTCGCTGTTGTTGGTGGTTCCTTTTTAATGATAGTCGATGAATATTATTCCCTTCGCATCCCAAAATACAGACGCCTTCACCTTACTGCCCAATTTTTTCGTCTTTGCCCGCTTTGGACTCGGTTCGTCGACTGCTGTCCACTCAACTGACTGTAAATATTTTGGATTTTGTTGTGTAATAGTGAAGCCATGTGTTATCCATTGTCACATATCGACGATAAAATTCGATTTTATTGCGGCTTAACAGCGCCAAACACTCCTATGAAGCATCAATTCGTTGTTGTTTTTGGTCTACTGTGAGCTCACGCGGCAGCCACTTTGCACATAGCTTTTGCATACCCAAATGTTCATGTAAAATGGTAAAAACACCACCATCTGATATCTTTGCGATCGTTCATAACCAATTTGTGGATTTTTTTTATGTTTTCTGGAATAACAGCCTCATTTGAGCGTCAACTGCGCTTTGCATCATTTGTGCTGATACAACCACGTTTAAATTCAGCAATCCACTTTTCTACCATTTGTCTCGATGGAGCAGGGTTCAGATAAGGTTTATCAAGCCATTGTTTGGTTTCCACTGTATTTTTTTTTCATCAAAAAGCAAAGCTCGAAATTTACTTTTTTCCATTTTTATTTCACTTACAAAAGTTGCTTTACACAAAATGCTATAACTCACGAACCAATATTCAGATTGCTGTCAAATATATACATGTATCGTTTGAAGGTTAGTACTAAATAAAAATGATATGGAAAAAATCCCACTAAAGCCATCTATGTGTCATCCTACGAACTTATTGAATGACCTGTTATATATATGCACCAAGTTTCATAACAATAACTTCGGTAGGTACAGAGGTATATCATTTTAAGCGTTTTTTTTTTTTTGCAAAGTTTAATTTGATTTGGAAAAAGTTTATTTTGATTTGGAAAAAGTTAAAATTGAATTGAGTAAAGATTAATTTGATGTGGAAATGGTTTAACTTGGAGTGGAAATCTTACATACACTATAGATATTGTTTTGTTACCATTTATATCATTTCAAAGAAAAGATAAGTCATGTATACCACTTGAAATTTTTGCATTTCTTACGCATTATTCTTTATAAGCTTTAAGTATTTCTTGTGACCCCCAGTGAAATTTTCCGTTGAATATTTTTGTAAAATACTTTAAGCCATTATTGTCTAGATTTCGGAAAAAAGGGGTCAAAAAGACCTATAAAAGCAGGAGATAAGATTATCGAGGAACTCCTAAAAATCGGTTTTTTTTTAATCAATCAAGATACTTGCTATATAGCAGCATAACACGAGGGTGTAGATTTATTTTAATGATTAAATTTATTATTGTTTTTTTTTTCTCTTAATTTGTTCTTATTTTGTTTGCATTATTTCTTAATTATAAAATTAAAATGTATAGCAATACATTCCTATCGATCGCCACCTAAGCCAGGATATGGATTTAAGACATCTACCTTGCCGCCGTCGATTAGAAATGGTTACAGCTCAGTAAGTAAAGTAAAGGAGCGGCAAATATGTAACATTGTCATGGTCATACGGTGGCTGCTAAAATTTTTGTACTTGGTTTTGGTTTTTTTTTTTTTGTTTCTAAAAGCTTCTGTTTCCTTATAAGTTTGTGACTAACAAGAGATGGCACCATTCTTTTAGCTTAGTTTAAGTCTTCTTTTTTTCTAAGCTTTATAAATATTATATTAAAATAAAATATGTATTGTAATTTTATCCTAATGCTGCTTCAAACTGGATCTTTATGTTCTGCGCTTATATTCGACAAATATACATTTAACAAATGGTTTGTGTTGGTGATTACAAACAATTTATTTATTCAACCGCATACATTGCATATTAAATTTTGCATTTTGTTTCAAACATTACCTCATACACTACTACTACTCTTTTCATAAAACAACACATCTGCGATTTGTTTTTTTAATTAATTTATTAATTAAACAATACATAGTTGTGAGTTCATTACGTCATGTTCCTAAACCTGGATACGGCTTGGCTCCACGTTCTCACACTTTCAGTTCTGCTATGACTACTGGTGCCACTTCTGCACGCGCTGCCACTGTAAGAGCTTTCAATGTTTATTTTAAAGATCTGCTTTGGTATTTTGTATTCAGGATACCTACTGCTTATGATGTTCTTTTTTTTTATTTAAATAATTAGAGTTGCTATTTAAGCATGAATTTTTTGGTTCTTTGAAAAATGAAGCGCATTTTTTTGTTTGTTGAATATCAAGCCAAAAAAGGAATTGATAGTGTGATGATGTATATGTAGTTCCAATCCTTATTTAAAATTTTAGCTTCACCTCTTTTCCAAAGAATGCTCTTTTTTCCAGTTATTGTCAATAGAAAAGATTACTCCAGTATGTTTTTATTTCTAATTTTTAATATAAAATTTTTTATTTTTTTTTTCTTTATACTTGAGTTCCAAAGAGTTTTTAACTCCTTAGTTTTTTGATTACAATCCATATAAAGCTTTAATATATTTGTGGTTAAAAGGAAGTCCACTTAAGCAATATATGTTTGAGCTCAATTTTTTATTAGTTCTGGGAAAAATTTTACTTTAGTTTTCAAGCTTTGTTTTTGTGCTTATTTGGATCTTTATAATGTCCAAAAATTGCTTTGCACTGCAACACTTTTTTCATAAAAAAGAGTTGCATAATTTTAGGAGCTTTTTTTTCTGCATTAAGTTTGAATTTTAGTACGCCGAACTATAAAATGGTGACAATGCATAGCAATCAGCGCATCAGTAAAAAAGTTAATGCTTTTTTAAACTTCGGCTCTTAATAAATAAATTATAAAGAATAAATAGTTAAAAAAAAATCCTAAAACCATGCAACATTTTGTGCATGAAAATGCTGTTGCACTACATTGAAAATGACGTTTAGGTAGCCGACCTAATTTTATCTAGTACTACTTACTCGTAAATTGAGCTCAAATCTATTTTGATTAAGTCGTCTTAAGCTGTTTTGACTTTGTGCTACAGATGTATAGAATATATGAGGCGGCGGCGGTTAAAAACAGAATGGGTTTTATTTTCAAAATTAACATTTAAAATTTTGCTTATCATCTAATTTTCATATGTTTTAAGCTGATATCCATTCATATAAAGTCCTGCTTTCTCTTGAAAATTAGCCGAGCAGTGTTTTAACGATTCTGGTCATAAAGAGTATATATTAGCCGTATTCACAATATTGTTGCGTCGTAGCAAATGCAAAATTATTTGAAATTACAAAAACAAATTCTATTGATTTTTCAAAAAACTTTTTAAATAATTTTGCATTTACTACGATGCAACAAGATCTTAAATACGGCTATTGACAAATCGATTCCAAACCCACTCTGGCATAAACCGCCTCATATAGAAGTTAACTTTTTTGTTTGTTTTTATATACATAGTGTTATCTTTTTTGTAGTGATGCACGTGTGTTAAAATTAGATTTGAAATTTGCACTCGTTAAAATAATTTTTCAGCTGAAAAAAGTGTACGAGGGAACTAACAAAACTTCGCTGAGTTGGTGCTAGTTTTTTTATGCATATGGAACAAATGCACCATATGATCAGACTGTTTCAAAGTGGTTTCTAAGGCTGCATACTGCACATTTTTCTGTAGAGAACGATCCACGAGAAGATCGACCAAAATCTTCATTCGATGAGAGAAATGTGGCCCTGGTAAAGGTTTAAGTTGAACTGAAGATCCACGATTGACACAAGAAATGATTGCTGGCAATTTGGGGTTAAATGTCATGACTGTGTAGTGAATATTGAATAAATGATCAAACCCAAACAGAAATAAATACTTTAGAAGTAAATGTTGGTGCTGAATCCGAATCCAGTCTCGGATTTGCTCTATCACGTAGGGTTTTTGAGATAT
The DNA here is from genome assembly GCA_951812925.1 of Calliopum simillimum. Lineage (NCBI taxonomy): Eukaryota > Metazoa > Arthropoda > Insecta > Diptera > Lauxaniidae > Calliopum > Calliopum simillimum. The sequence goes on from OX638368.1 coordinate 123,258,086, forward strand.
TCTAACCATAAACTTCAAAAACACGTTTTTGGAGGTTATACAGAAAACGCATGAAACTATTTTGCTTTTTTATATTAAATACATAACTTAGTATTATTTTCGTCTTCAAAATAAGCTATGAATTGGTCAAGCATGATTTTTCTATTTGGATTTTAATATGATTTCTCACTTACTGGAGTCATTTTTAAATGATCATAACTTTTTAAAGAAAAATCTTATAAAACTTATTCAAAGTTCTTCTGAAGACGAAGATTAGTACTTAATTAGTGATGCACAACAACAAATCAATTTCGTGCGTCTTCTGTATGATCTCAACAATTGTGTTGTTGCACTTTTGGGTTAGAATACCTCAAAAACCATACTTGATAGAGCAATTCCGAATTCGGATTCAGCACTGACAGATCATCGAAAATGAATTTTTTTTGTTTTGGCTTCTTTAATTTTTTTCCGGGGTTCCGTAATCAATTAAACCCCGTTCTGGAGAGCCGTGCTATCAATGATGATGACCTTTTAAAAATGATCAAATTCTCATAAAACTCCATAAATATTTCGTTTGTCAAACTATTTGCTACGGACCAGTTGCTGAAAGTGGCAACTATAGGGGCGACTGAAGATCCAATTGACTGTTTTAGTTGCCATTAGCAATATTAATCTTTCGATGCCAACCGAACTGCGAAATAAGTTGCCATACGCAATAAAGGCCTAAACTTTGTGTTGTGTTAATCATTGTTTACGATTTCGACTACAAACGTTTTCTTCCTTGAATATTCACAATAACTTTCGATTTTGTGGATTTCAAAGAGTTCGAAAACTGTTGCATACGCATCATTTCCGTTTCGTTTACGATTTTAATACTAAACTTGAAAGTTGTGCTGAAACAAAGATGTCTGTGATTTCATTTCGGTCAAAATCGTTTTAAACTTTCTATTGTCTATGTAGTATTATTAATTGGCTTATAATGATATGTTTAAATGATATGTGGAACTTGTTTAAATTTCTTTTTCTATTGTATTAATGCTTGCGTTAAGTACGTACACTGGCCGTATTCCAAGACACAGCCCCATTTTTTTGTGGTTATAACTGCTGGATGTTTTTTTTATTTTTATTTTGCATGTATGTAGTATGTGTATGGTTTTTTTTTTTTCGTTGGTATACAATTTTTACTTGTTACATTTTTTGCTTTATACAACAACAATCAACATCATTAAAACACGTACATAGACTTACAATAACCTCATTGAAATATGTTTGTCTTATCGTTTGGATGGAATTCTACTAATATTACACATTGTTAATAGGATTTTTCTTATGGAGGCTTGGGAGACAAAACACACAGCACAGATCTAAGTTGTGGCAAATCTGAGGGTAAGAATTCAATAACTACTAACCATAATAGTTTTTTTTTTTTTTTTGTATTTTAACTCATCCGTTGTTTTTCCCCTCTTTTTTTTTCAGCATCAGTGGATTCAATTACTGAAGGCGACAGACGTGTGCTGGTAAGTAAAGAAATCGACAAAATGTGATGTAACTTTAAAGAATAAGCAAAAATAATTTTTCATTTTTTTTTTTTTTTAGATGGGAGGAGAATTGCCTGCTTCTAGCACTTACTCTGGTGCACTATCTTATCATTATCCGCAAGCCGGTTTGATTCGTAGAAGTTTACCAAACATGGCACATTCAATGCTCGTTCATGAACCAGCTAAAATTTATCCTTATCATTTGCTTATCATTTCAAATTATCGTCTGCCATCAGATGTCGATCGCTGCAATTTAGAGGTAATGTAATTGAGTATATACCGAATTTAACTTTAAATGAATACTCTTTTTCTTTTTTAGCGACATTTATCTGATATAGAATTTGAACATGTCTTGCAATGTGCAAGATCAGAATTTTATCGACTTCCACAGTGGAGACGAAATGAGCTTAAGCGCCGTGCAAAATTATTCTAATTATCTGGTTATTGTAGAAGACGACGAATTGACGAAACCAAAACTATTTAAACAAAAAAAATTAAGAAAAAGTTACACAAAACATAAAATCAAATGCTAAATACACAGCCAACCTAAATACTTATTATATATATAAAAAAAGAATAAAACACAGATAAACATACACATTGAGCCAGTTAAGCCAGCTGCAGCTTTATTAAAAAAATAAAAAATGCTTGATTAAGATTAGTCGAAACTTAAAAAAAAGAAGAAAACTAGAGGAAAATTATAAAGAAAACAAATACGAAAGCCAAACGACAAAACATTTAAATGTCTGAAGGCATTATTTTATTAGCTTTTGAGTATATTTTCTTTACATTTTATTTATATAAATATATATTATTATTTTTTTTTTTTAAATTATAATATTTATTATTATGCAACAAAGAAAACAAACCATCTACCGTTCAAATGACAGAAAAGTGAACATGCTTTCACGCTGCTTTCAAAGACTATTTGATTGATGTATTGATATTCGGATAGTTTTAAATTCACAATTGTATTGTATTTGCTTAAAATTAAATAAAAAATATATAATTTTATCTAAATACTATGCTAGTTGTCATTTTATTTTTCCTCAATATTGCATTTATATAAGTTGTGGTATGCATGGAAGTGCCTTTGCCCTAATTTCCTCACAGAAAATTTTTTTCCTGAAGGGCGACTTTGTTGGCTTGAGTTGAAAAGGGACGGGTACAGTTGTTTTTGCAAAGGTGGTTGGCGAAATACAATTAAACATTTCAATCGAACAGTCAATCAAGCCAATATATTGGGTTTAAGGCAGTTAAGAAGGGGTAGACGCCTACTTAATTTGTAACCGTGCACAGGAAAAGGGAAATTATCTTCTCAAAGTCAAAAATCTGATTTTTTTGGCTTTTCTAAAAATACATAATTATTTTGAATAAAATGACCTCTAAATTCCACCTTAAACTGAAAACCGGTGAAATTGACCCTATAACTTATTTTTAGCTGTATTGTTAAATTTTGTCGGTAAAGATATGGTCCTAGTCCTGTGCCTGGTCACAATTATTTAAAATTCAAGTCTATAAAATTTAAATCTAAAGTAATAAACTATTTCCTGGAAAAAACTCTTTGTTGTGACTTTGTTCACTGTCAAACGATATACATAAGTAATTTCCGAATTGAAATTGGAATATTGATTGCCTACTGAGCTATATGCAACAATTATTACTATTTTGGCTCGCCTACAACAAACACAATATTTCAATGTTATCCAAACTTCTCGGAATTACAACACACTTGAAAAATTGTTTTTTTTTTTTCATACACACAAGAATCGAATTCAAAGTTGATGCGAAGTAGTGGATCATCAGCTGTTGTTGTTGTGATTTTGAATCGGTAACACCATTGCTTTCGCAATTTCATGTAAAAATTTGTGTTTTAATTTAAAATGTTTTTTTTTTTTACTTTATTGTTAAATTAAAATTTATTTGTTTTAAAATCCATAGGATTAAATTTAAAAGATTATAACTCTTTCATGTTAATATTTATTAATATAGATCAGGAGAAAGCTTGTGTGTGAATAAAATGGGCGATGCCATGCCTCTATGGGCGGTGTCACTTCACTTATCATATTTCTATTTGACGCAGATGAATTAGATTTCACATTTAAGTAAAGTAAACCGTGACTAATAATATTCACTGAAAAAAGTTTGCGGTGCCACTTCTATTAAAACGAAATTTGTCATATCTCTTAAACTATTTGACGCATATGAATAAGACTTGGTACAAATGTATTTGGAGCAGAGTGACACTTAACCCGCATTGAAAAATTGTGCGATGCCACGTCCCCACAAAACGAGATATATCATATCTCTGAAACTATTTGACGTATAGCTTCAAATAAGTCGATGGGACTATCGATATTATCGATGTTTTTTCCATTTTCGCTAAAATCGATCGTTTTTTTTTTTTTCAGTTCTGCTGAGGTCTGTTGGCACTTAAAAGTATATCTAAATAAAAATCAAGATGTGATAAATGATCTCATAAAATAAATTCTACTAGAATCGCCCAGTGCTCAAATTTTGACCACAAATGTATTAAAAATGTTGGTACTTTTTGGACAGTTTCAGTACTTTTTTGCCATTTGGTACAAAATATAAAAGCTCATTTATCATCCCTGGTACAGTGACAAATGTGAATCGAAAAGAAAACAAAAAACACGAAATCAGTGTCAGTCAACATTTTGTCTTTATCTTTGTGCTGTATCCTCTTTTCAGTTCTGTGTGACCGCGTATTTTGTCGTTGTTAGTATTAAAAAATTTGCATTTAATTTAACCTGGCTTAATGAACAAAATATTAAAATAATTTTAACTTTGCGCACATTTACACACAAATACAATTCTAATGGTGTACAATTCAAAGTTGTGCTCCATTTCTAACATTGTAAAAAAAGTAGGACAAATTTTTGTCTTGCCTATTGATATATAGATTACACGATTTATGAGATTGATTTGCGGGTGTTTTGAGATCTAGCTCTAAACCTCCACGTAAATCACGTGATTTACCATAGAAAAATAAATCTATTTCTGGCGAGATTTATTTTATATTTGCAAGTGGCTTTACATTTAATTTAAAATAATGCAAATGGATGATAAATATTTAGATATAATGGAAAAACAACTTTAATATTCTCACTTATGACATTTACTGTCAAAAATAAGTATTTTTCGGCCAGTGGAAACGGATAAGATTTAGCGACGAGATTGATAGATCTCATCAAAGTAGTATTACGTTGTCTTTATTTCAAATTTTTATTTTTCCGAAACCATCGATAGTAGATTCATGTTGTGTTTTAAAAATATCGAAAACATCGATGGTCGCGAACATCAATTTTTATTTTTTAAAGCTCTAATTTGAAGTGGATGGATGAGGTTCGATACATTTGTAAGGGCAAAGGAATAAATAACAATCATTCATTCACTGGAGAAGTTGGCGGTATCACACCCTTAAAATATATACATTTTAGATTTTATCTATTTTTTAAAATAAAGTTGATTTTGTGACCTTTTTAATTGTAAAATTTTTGTGGATGCTCGGGCAAAGTTTTTAATTTAAAATTGACCTTAAAGCCCGAGCAACCACAAAAATTTTTTAAAATGTTAAAATAGGAACTTAAAAAAAATATTCGAGCACTTTCTTAAAAATAAGATAGGGAATGAAGTCTTTACTTGTCTTTTAATATTGGAATGCATGAGTTCAATCACTGTAGCTAAATATTTTTTTTTTTTTGTTTTGTTTGCTTAGTTTTGTTTTTGAAGTGAATTATCGGTAAGTAAGTCATATGTCAGTTGAGATTTCATTACAGTAAGGCTGCTGCCAATAATTTGCTTATGATAAATCTGGCGTGTTGCAAATCTAAAAAGCAAAACAATTAAAGGTAAATTAACACAATTTTCAAAAATTGGCATTTTAAAAATACCCCAGACTATCGAAAAAATCTCTTTCATCCTCTTGCCATTCTGATATCGTGCACTCCAATGTGCTATAGCCATTAGCCATGCAATTCTTCGACACCAGGTTAATCATTGGTTCGGCTACTTTTTGAAAAGGATATTCCGGGTCAACTGCAAACCGATATAGCCAAGCTGCATTATAAAGTGAGTTATGATTTTTAACACTTACAGCCGCGATTATCTAAAATTTATTTATTATTTTAAATGAAATTATTTGATATTTTGTTTTTACTTTTCTCCGAAATTTGTTTTTAAACGATTTCTCATATGGTGCATCATCCATGAAAATCTGATAAGAAGTTTCACGGGGTCTACAGCGAACTATAAATGGTTCATAGCACTCGGCGACCATTGATTCGTTTGGTTTTGTCTGAAAAAAAAGCAATGAATACGTAAGCTAACAAAATAACACTGAAAATATAACTAATAGGCAAACCTGCATTAATTCAACTGCTTTGGCATAAAATGAGAAATATGTTCCTGAAAAAAGAAAAAATATGCAACCTGGAATAGTTAGCGCACAGAATGTGAGCGGGACTCCTAAGAATATAAATAGAATGGCCCATGTTATCACAATGAATTGAAGTGTAATCTGAAATGTAACAAAATCCAAAGATGCGATGAATTGATAAAGCATGTTAGTTTAATTCAAGTGCCGCTCAAGTTTACCTCGCGAAAGCAAAAACAATAAAAGGATTTCTTTGCGAAGGACATTATGTAATCACGCACTAATTCTTGACATTTTAATTCATCATCTTCACGGTAATTTCTTATAACGATAAATGGCTGCATTGGACAGTAAAACTAAATTGCAATAAAATAAAAATTAAGAAAATACCAATAACAAACTGTGACAGTTCTGATATAATGAAGATGGACTATAACAGGGCTGCCTGAAGATTTATTAAAAAGGTGTAAATAGGGGGATTCAAGCAACTAGCGGAAAGTTTCGCACTTCGTGCTTTTCGGCAGCGGTGTGGAAACGAAAAGCAAAACAAAAGGAGTGAAATAAAACAAGAAGAAGATAGCACAAAGTCATTTTAGAAGAACTCTAACTTCTGGTTTCTATAAAAGGTATATCAGCAACTTCTGATGCCTATCTCTCCAAAAATAAATCTAAGCAATGAAGTATATTTTTTTATTTATTTTAACTAAAGTACAATAAGACAAGATATCTTTTATAGTACACTATAACTAAACCTAATAAATAAAAATTTTGAACACTTATTAAACAATTTTGAATTAACAATAATAGAAGCAAGATAAATAATTCTCGAAACTAGATCACAATAAAGCATAATGCAGATATACAGAGACTAGATTTATTTTTACTAAGAAAAAAATAATAAAAAAGTTGTGAAAAATAACTTTCTCGCCATAAGACAAAACCTCTCTTATGCGAGCCTTGAAAACCTCGTAAGCTCGCAATACTGGTAAAATCCGGATTGGCAGGTTGTATAATTTTAGAGCTAGTTCACATGACAGAAAGGATAGTTGCGCAGCTATCTTGCCTGAACCATCTTTGTATAGCAAACACACAATCAATGTATATCAAACACAAATTCGGCATTGTGCTTACAACACGGAGGTCCCTGACTCGAGTCCCGGTTCGGGCATGGTAATACACTTTCCCTATTTCCTAATTTTCCTTTGTTACTAATTATTTTCCATATCCTTTCCTTAATTTTATGGAGGTTTTAACAAACAATGTCCAAATTAGCGCCACATTGCCAGCCATACAGACGGACATGACAATATTGATTCAGGAGGTGACGCTGATCAAGAATATATACTTCTCCATACCTGCCACGCCTCCTTCTCTGCGGTACAAACGGAAGAACAAAGTAAATATACCCTGGGTGTAGGGTACAAAAAAATAGCTCGTGTGGGCACTCTCATATGCCGCAATGAAGAATCAGATAGTTGCGCAATTTTTTTCTCTATTGTGTAAACCAGCCCTTACACAGATTTTTGTTTGTCGGCCAAAAACAAGATTTTTAAACCTAATTGAAAACTAATAGCTTGTTTCCACCAGAGATTTATGAAGTGATTTAGCAGTAATTCACCTCATTCATCATGTATTAAACGTCAATTAAATTTGAAAACAGCCGTAAATCACTAAATTAATCTCCGGCTGAAACAATCCATTAGAGCAATACGACATGTTACAATACCTTGTAAATTACCTTAATATTTTATACCCTATTCTCACTTGCCTGGTTAGTGCGAACTCACACGACGCGCACGGGCACGTCAAATTTCTAGGCAAGCGGAGGGAAGTGGGCACGTCAAATTTGTAGGCAAACGGAGGGTAATGAAAGCACCACTTCTCTCCGCTTGCCTAGAAATTTGACGTGCCCTACGTGCCCGTGCCCGTCGTGTGAGTTCGCCCTTACTGCCATACCTAAATTGGAGCATCAGGCGTTGCGTTATTTAACTACCATACCTAAATTAGAGCGCTAGCGTTATTTTACTGTCAAAAAATTCTCATGTACGTACATTTTGTATGGCACATACCGAAATTGCCAACGCTCAACGCTGAGCTATTCGAATTTCCAATTTTGATAAAGCGTTATGGAGTGAAGTTAGCTACAGAAAAGTAAAAAAGGAAACAACAATATGATTTTGACAAACAAATGACTTTAACGCAACGCTCTTTATTTCGGTATGGCGCTTGATGCTTTTGTGTAACGTTAAATAACGCAACGCCTGACGCTCCAATTTAGGTATGGCAGTTACGTTACACAAAAACGTCAAGCGCCATACCGAAATAAAGAGCGTTGCGTCAAAGTCATTTGTTTGTCAAAATCATATTGTTGTTTCCTATTTTACTTTTCTGTAGCTAACTTCACTCCATAACGCTTTGTCAAAATTGGAAATTCGAATAGCTCAGCGTTGAGCGTTCGCAATTTCGGCATGCGCCATACAAATTGTATGTGCATGAGAAGTTTTTGACAGTAAAATAACGCTGACGCTCCAATTTAGGTATGGCAGTTAGCGAGGTCAATGCTGATTTGTATGGAAAGTAATAGCTAGTTTTCAAAACATTAGATAGTTTAACCCAAAAAAAGGCAAATGGAATCTCCAAATTCAAAAAATCCCAGAGAAATTTTGAATTTTTTTGACAAATGTTAAAAGTAAACAAATAAAAAATTTATAATAAAAAGCAAATTAAAGCCAAAATCAAAAATGTATCCGTCTCAAATGTTTTCAAAAAAATTTATACAATGAATTGTTCAAAAACATAAGTGAAAATAGTGTTGTGATTTAATGAACTTCATGCTAAGTGTCATTCAAATCATAAAGCCATCGAGCATGGTAAAAGTATGAACGATGATGATTAATTTTCTTATTTCATCTGGTTGACCAGGCAGTGTGAATGTGGTACATGTCTTTCATTGGGGTATACTCAATTGTTTTTTAGGCGGAAAATGTTTTCGAGTGGCACCCCTGGATATTGATATTACACGGCTGCCATCGTGTAGCATCTCTGTAGAAGGCGTCATTTTGAAGCAGCATTTTTTTGTGAAAAGTGTTTTTTATATCTATTATTTACTGAGAAAACTACAATTTTGTTTGAAAATGTTTAACAGAAAACGTCGCGCTAGCTCTATGTCCAGCCGACAAGATGAAGATCCATTGCAAATGGATGATTCGACACCAGAGCAGTCACCGGTCCAACTGGCATCGGCCAGAAAAAAGAAGCGCCTTGACCCGTCAGAATTATGCCAGCAACTTTACGACTCCATTCGCATGTTAAAGAAAGAAGATGGTGCAATGCTTTGTGATACATTCATACGTGCGCCTAAACGACGACAGGAACCATCCTACTATGATGTTGTAGCAAATCCGATTGATTTACTTAAAATACAACAAAAGCTTAAAACGGACTCTTACGACGATTTGGATGACCTTACGGATGACTTTGAGTTGCTTATTAACAATGCTAAGGCATTTTACAAACCCGACACGGTAGAACACAAAGACGCTATTGCCCTTTGGCAATACGTTTTAACTAATAAAAGTAGAATCTTGGAATCCATTGGTATTGTTGACGAGGAGCCTAGGGCAAAACGTACGCCACGTAGTGCACGCCGCTTGACAACTAATACTGATGGTACAGCAGACGTCGAAATTAAGTCTGAAGAAATGGATTTTAATCAGTATGAGGAATTATTTGCCTCTGTAATGTTGGCAACGGATCCCACAATGAATGATCGTCCACTTCATCGCATGTTTCAGTTATTACCATCAAAAAAGGTTTATCCAGATTACTATGATGTGATTGAACATCCAATTGATTTACGTTTGATTGCAACTAAAATACAAATGAATGCATATTCAAACTTAATTGAAATGGAACGCGATTTGTTGCAGATGACCAAGAATGCTTGTCAGTTTAATGAGCCGGGTTCCCAAATATATAAGGACGCGAAAAACTTGAAGCGTATTTTTACACAAAAGCGATTGGAGATCGAAAGTGGAAAAATAAAGTTGTTGCGCAAGGTACGTGGGCTAGGCAGTGCGGCAGTAGCAGGTAAGTGCCTCAATTTTATTTTGCATTTTGTTTTTAACTCTGTTTTAGCAGAAGAAACTCTTACCTTTACTCAAGTATCGAATGCAAGAAGAATATTTTAGTTAATTTTTAAAATTTCCCTTTCGTAGGCTTAAAAGAAGAAATTGATAGCTCCGATGACGAAGAAACAAGCAAAAAAGGTGAAGGGCCAATGTGGGCGTTGTTTGACCATCTCTATAATGCTCCCGGATCGTCAGAGCATCCAGGAGCAACAGGTCCACCGCTGGGTACATCTCTATGGAAGTTGCCAGTGCGACGCTTTCATCCCGAATATTTTGAACTTATAAAGCGACCCATCTCAATGTGTCAGATACATACTAAACTTAAAAAGGGTGATTACGCAAATATAAGTGATTTGACTGGAGATCTCTATCTTATGCTCGATAATGCAAAAAAGGCATTTGCGCCCACACATCGTGCGCATAAAGATGCCGTCAAAATGTTAAAAATAATGAATACAAAACTTGTTGAGGAATCGTTAGATCAAGAGACTAGCGATATGGAAGAGGAAGTAAATGAAGAGGTACAACCAAGTAATCCACAAGGAGAGAAAAGAAAAAAAGGTAGACCACGCATTAATTCAATTTCGAACCAAAATGCACCAAGTACACCCTCTGGAAATTCTGGTTCACCCAAAAGCAATCGTATACCCATAAATGCTACAATCAAAAAGAAGATTTTGAGTATTCAAAAGAATTTAGTTGATTTTACAGTTGGAAATCGAAGACCGATCGAATTGTTTATGGAAAAACCTCCAAAAAAATTTTACCCCGATTACTATGATGTCATACAGAATCCTATGGACATGAATACTATTGACCACAACATACGCACAGATAAATATACCACTGTGGAGGACGTTGTTTCAGATTATCGTCTTATGTTCTCCAATTGTCGGCAGTATAATGAAGAAGGTTCAACTATTTATGAAGATGCTAATAATTTAGAGCGTGCTTTAAATGAAAAACTTAAGGAGTTTCCTGGTTTGGGAGACATCAAAAAACCATTGCAGAAACTGCCAAAGATAGGGCGTAAAAAGAATAGTGGCATTATAGAAAAAATGTGTCAGTTTTATGAGACCATTAGAGAGTATCAAGAACCGAAAGGACGCCGTCAGCTTTCGCTTATTTTCACAAAGTTACCATCTCGAAATGAATATCCAGACTATTATGATATTATTAAAGAACCAATTGATATGGAACGAATAGGGCAGAAACTTAAGCAAAACGTGTACGAAAGTGTCGATGATATTGCTGCAGACTTTTTGCTTATGTTGGAGAATGCTTGTAAATATAATGAACCAGATTCACAAATTTACAAAGATGCACTTGTATTGCAACAGCTAACATTACAAACGAAGCAGAGCCTGCGAAGCGAACGAGAGACAATACCAGATATATCACTTGCCGTGCAAGAGGTGCTGCTTACGCTTTTTACCTCACTTTATAATCACCAAGACGAAGAAGGCCGTTGTTATTCAGATTCACTTTCAGAATCGCCAGAGTATGACGAAATAATTGATGAAAATGGCCAAACGTCAAAAGTACGTGGAATATCGTTGGATCTAATTAAGAGACGTTTGGACAAAGGTGTTTACAAACGCCTCGATGTTTATCAAGAAGACGTTTTTGAATGTCTGGAGCGTGCGCGTAGATTGGCTCGTACAGATTCTGATGTTTTTCAAGATTCAATAGAACTACAAACTTTTTTCATAAAAAAACGTGATGAAATTTGCAAAGATACGCTGAGCTCAGCCGCATTGTCGTACAGTGTAGAAAAGTTACTAGCTGAAGTAGAAGCAACACGTCAGCAAAAGTTGGCACAAGAAGAACAAGATCAAGAGGATAAAGAAGAAGATGATGCTACTGTGACGCAAGGTGAAAGCATGACTATTGATCAGAAAGTGTTCTCTCCTGGGGATTTCGTGTACTTTCAACTGCCAGAAAACAAAATTCCTAGTATTGCATACATTGAACGTTTATGGACTACGGGTGATAACGTAAAAATGATGCATGGAGCAGTATTTCTGCGCCCACATGAGACATATCATGTGACTACTCGTAAATTTCTTGAGAAGGAAGTATTTAAAAGTAGTGTTTCACAAACTATTCCTATGGATAAAGTGTCAACTAAATGCTATGTAATGCACATTAAGGATTACATGAAAATGAAACCAGAAGGATTTGCAGAAAAGGATGTTTTTGTTTGTGAATCGCGTTATAATGTAAGAGGCCGTTGTTTTAAGAAGTTTAAGAACTGGCCATTTTTAAGAGAAAATGATCCAATAAAATTTGTAACACGCGAAGAACCATTAGAGTTAAAGCGTGTTATGTCAGTATTTAAGGAACGCATAGAGAAGCACAAAGGTGAGCTGGAGGAGCTTAAACTTCAGGAAGCACTTGTGGAGAAGGAAAAGGCAAACGTACTCTCTGAGCCACCACCGAATGCAGAACCTAGTAGTGTATATTACCAACAGTATAACACTATTTGCAGTGGTGTTGTAAAGACGGGCGATTTTGTATATGTTGCGACACAAACTGGAAAACAGTCAATTGCTCATATCCACTATATATGGGAAAATGGAAATAAGTCGTATTTTAAAGGGCCATGGCTTTTGACACCTAGTGAAATATCGCCAACTGTTAGTAAACAATTTTATCGGCAGGAGCTGTTGCTCTCTTCTGTTGAAGAAGTAAGCCCTATTATTGCAATAGTTGGTAGATGTCATGTGCTTGAATATACTGAATATATCAGCTGTAGACCAACAGAGTTTCCAGAAAGCGACATTTATATTTGTGACTCTATTTATGATGAAGTAAAGAAGTCTCTGCGAAAGCTAAATACTGCTGGTGGCTTAAGAAAATTTATGCACAGTCCAGAAGTTACTCAAGATGAAATATACTACTTTAAGTTGTCATTTAAATCCCTTAAAGACTTGAAAGCTATAGATCTCAATGACAGTCTTGGTATACTTGAGGATTCTCTCGATGGTAATCCACCATCGGTTAATTCGGACGTTGCAGCAACATCATCACCTGCACCATCTGTTTCATCAACACCGTTATCATCAAAAATCAAAATTAAATCGACTAAAAAGAGCCTCACTGGTTATATATTGTATTCCAGTGAAGTACGCAAAGGTAAGTTTACTACGGCTGATTTTTACTTTAATTTATAAAAAATCAAAATTCAAAAACTTTAAACATTTTCCTTATACACGTCCCTTTGTCTTATTCATAGGAATTTGTCAAAGCAATCCAGAAGCTTCTTTTGGCGATATATCACGTATGGTTGGCAATGAATGGAAAAACTTGCCAGCTAGTGTTAAACAAAGTTGGGAAGATAAAGCCTCCAAATTGAATGAAGAATCGGCAGCTGCACGACGTGAGCTTGATGAAAGTATGATAAACTGTTCTAGCCCAGGACCAAATGATCACCAACCGGGCTATACCTTTGAATGCTTGTGGGATAAATGTGACTATCAATTTGAAGATGCAGTTGATTGTATGGAACATTGTATACAAGATGTAAACGGCCACATCCAACGTACCTTTGCCACACTAGGAGCGGATGCAGAATTTGTTTGCCATTGGCGCAATTGTATTCGTATGAAAAAGAATATGCAACCATTCCCATCGCTTTTGCGTTTGATTAAGCATGTGCGTGAAGTTCATTTAAGTAAGGGTGGTAAAGTGATTGCACTAAGCGATAGAAGTAAAAATTATACAGCTCGAAAGCATAAACTAACACAACAGATGCAGGGCAATAATCAAACAATGGCAGCATCCTCAAATCAGTTATCGCCAAGAGGAGCTTTGAATTATCAAGATAATCATCATGGACAATATCAAGCACAATTGTTAGCAATGCCAGTGGAGCCAATATTTGTTACGGTACCACCAAGACCACAACGAGTATTGCATTCGGAAGCGTATATAAAATATATTGAAGGATTGCAAAATAATTCACCACATGTTGTATCTTGGCAGAAAACTCTGAAGCCACTGACTCCGGCTAATGTTGGCAATAAAGTGAATATGCCTATGCATTGGCTGGGCGATATAGCTAATACTAACTCAGAACATGTCGTCAAAGCATTATGTCATTTGAGGAATTTTATGGTTAATGATGTACTACAACTTCATCACAGCCAATTTTAAAATTTTAATTAAGTTTACCGCTTTTACAATAACATAATTAATGCTAATCTTCTTTACGATTATGTAGTTTCGAAAAAACTAAATAAATAAATAAAGTCTAAAGAGAGAAGCAAAAGAAAAGAAAACATTGAATACTCTTTGCGTCAATAAGAATGTGGAAAGGTAGGGGAGTTGTGGCAAGAGTAATCTACAAACGTAAAAACAATTAGAAATTTTAAAACTAAGTTGTTTGTTTAATGACGCTCTAACATTTTATTTTATTGATAATCATCATCTTGACAAAATCTACTTTACGCTAACAAAATATTGCTAAAAAATATAGCAGGTAAAAAGTAAAAAAAAAAACTGAAACCAAATGTGCCGATTTTTTCTGAATTCGGACTTTCGGAACAAATTCGAAACTGTTCAGAGTTTTCGTAACGAATTCATTACTACGAATTCGAAACTTTATCTACCAACAATCCCGAACTTACTCTTCTCGGTGAAGTGAGAAAATGGGAATAAGAAAAACATCGGAAGTACGGTAAACAATGCAATTGTTTCATCATTGTTTGGGGCTGTTTCCCAGTATGTGGAGTAGGAGAAATATACGTAATTGAATTTATTTTAAAGGTAAAAAACAAAAATATTCAGCATAGCATAGCTAAATTAGAATTGCGACGTTGAATCTTCCAGTAAGACACTGATCCGAACAAAACAACTAGATTAGCAAGAGAATGGTTGCTAATTGAGCATCCTCTCGGTATTATTCCAAACGAATGTTAATGAGATTATTTGGAGTCCAAAATGAAGATAACCACGACTAAGGAAACTAAAAACAGCCCTTTTGGAGGATTGGACGCAAATTTGATCAAAATTCCTAAATAAAGAAAGTATAATAAAAGACGAAGGGAGACAAATAAAATTTAAATTAATAATTTTAAGCATGGTACAGTTATATGTTAATTGTATCATGATTTTAAGTTTAAATTTTTTTAGCTACTTGATGAACTTTTTTCGTTATATTAATAATAAAAGTTCAGGTGTTAGTTTTCGTTTTTTTTTTTGGTTATAATTTTGCAAAGGATAAATTAAAGTTTTTGTTAGGTACCTCAATAAAATAATAAAATTAAAAAATAAAAAAAAAAAGTATTATTTAGGAAGAACAAGAAACAAAAGTTACGATTTTAATCTGTCATTTCCGATTTCAAGAAATTTCGTTACGAATTCGTGTCAACCCTCATACAAAATTCTTAACAAATTCATAACGATTTTGGTACCGAATTCGGAAAGATTTTTCGACTTTTCGAAACGAATTCGTAACGCATTTGGAACATTTGGTTTGCTGGGTAATATCAAAGTAAATAATGTAGCAACAACTTTTATTAAAAACTTCAAAGGAGAAAAATTCAATTAAAACGGATATAGTCGCGTATGTATAGTATGGCTCCATATATCACTGAAGATCTTAACAATACAATGAAAAAACTAAAACCGTCCTGATTTTGTAGGAGGTTCTTTTAAAGATATTAACCGTTTCCAGAAATGTAGTACTTACATATAACGGCGAACTTTCTTCTGATACCGATTTTTTTCAACAAATTGTTGGTATTTCTTGGGAAAAATAGTACGAATATACAATAAGTAGATCTTATGCTTCCTAAAGACTTGTTGTCTACACTTAAACCTTTTGAAAATCTTTATTATATCTAAATCGTAATAATGTTGGAAAGTAAAAGAACTGAAATTTAACAAAAATAGCGTTAAATATAATGAAAACCTTCAGCAAAACTGTATTTCACACAAAGTGTAGGGTATTTATTCAATATACGATTTGCTAGTATAGTATGATATCACTTATCGGTTGTTCTTATTTCAATTCATAATTTAAGTGTAAACAAATTTTGTTTTAATCTCTCTCTCTTTGCGCATATGAAGAGCATATTGCTGAGTAGTTTTGTATGACATCATGTTTAAAATATACAAATTATCTAATATTGATTTGCAGTGGCGTTATCGTACATTCGCAATGGGGAGAGTTGTTCACTCTTACTTTCGTAGTCATATTCCCACTTAAACGATTACGTAGTTTTATTATTCGTCTCGCCTTATTACTATGATATGAATGCAAATCCGACAGGCGCACACTGATTCAAAATCCCTAAAAGCTGGCCAAAAGTCGAAATCACTAAAGTTTCGAGACAAAATTTTTTATCTGGGGGTTTTAGAAGTCGCTGATTACGAATTTGAAGTTAGATTTTTAAAAAAGAAAATGGTGGATTCAAAATGGCGGACGAATTGCATAAATATTCAACCAAATCCAATAAAAAAATTTACTCGGGGGTTTTTGGGGTCACTGACTACGAATCTGTCGTTAGACTTATAAAAAACAAAATGGCGGATTCGAAATGTAAAAAAAACAACACTTGCACAATTTTTATATCTAATTTAAAAATTTATTTCAAAACTTTAACTTTGATAGAGTTGTGTGCAACGGTAAATTGATCTGCATAAAAATGGGTTTTAGATTCCTTTATCATGCAGTATAAGCTGTATAATAATATGAAAGTTTTTCCAGTTCAGGCGAGCAGCACATATTGACACTTGGTAAGCAATATGAGTTAAATTTTCTTATGAGTTCTTCAGAAAAAATCACGTCAAACAAAAGAGGCAAAAAAAGGCGCCTACATTTTTTTTGTATGTGTTGGAAAAGGTTTCAATCTTAAATCCAAAAACTCTTGGTGGTATGACGTGGTATAAATTAGTTCTAGGCTTTTTTCATAACCATTGTATATTGATTTTGTGAAATAATTTGATTTTAAGTTAATCGTAATTACCGTAAAAGTATAAATTATTGTAAGTTTTGAATATAAAGGTTCGATAGTATTTTCTTTTACAAAGAGATTCCATATTCAAACATTAAAATCGTTTCAGTTTTACAGTAACCATACAATTTTTACAGTGAACACTTAAGTTTTACTTTCAACTCATAGAATTTTGCGTCTGAGAAGCGTACTTTTGGAGAGATCCTAGGTGCATTGTAGGAATACCTAGATCTTTCTTACAAATTTTTTGAGGTCTATGAATATCTGTCAGACAATACGGTTCATAAAAAGTTAGTCTAAAAAAACTTTTTTTTTCGACTTTTGGCCAGCTTTTAAGGATTTTGAACCAGTGTGAGGCGATATAATCGTAATACAATAGCGATAAAAAGAGTGAAATAAAAAGAGCAAAAAAGAGCCTTTTCTGACTCCATTTTCCAATAGAAAACCAATATGAAAACTAAAAAAGTTACACGTCAAGGTGTCAAAAGCTCAATTTAAATCAATTTTTATGTAATCTGATTTTTTATTGTATACAGGGTGGTCGAAAATCGGTAGAACACCGAAAAATTTAAGATTCCTGGCACTATTCTGAACGACATAGCTCGAAACTCGCAAAACCAATGGAATTATTGGAGTAAGTACATAAAAGGACAAAAGTAATATCATAATATGAATTGCTAGACATTTTTTTAGATGTGAATAAAATTGGGCTTTGTTTTCGCAAAAAGTTTACACGACAGTGTGAAATTGTTGGCATTAAATTGAAAAAATGTTATCTGTTAAATAACCGATTTTAATGGGCACAAAATGTGTATGACGTTACTTTTGCCTCTTTACGGAATTATTCCACTTAAAAAACAAAACAATTCTTTTGGGCAAAGGTAATGTACCATTTTAATCGGTTATTTGACCGATATCATTTTTTCAACTTAATGCTGTGTAAACTTTTTGTGAAAACAGATCAGAATTTTATTCATATCAAACAAAATGTCTGAGAATTCATATTATGATATTACTTTTGTTCGGTTACCGGACATAATCCCAACGGACATAGTCCCCATTTCGTAAATGGGGATTATGTCCGAAAATTTTTCTTTCATAATCCCCATTTTGGCCATGGGGGTTATGTCCGCAAATTTTTCGGACATAATCCCAATGGGGGTTATGTCCGAAAAATTTAATTAAGATTGAACAAAATTTTTGCAATAATCCATTTAAAAAATTTATATAGTGTTGGATGTAATAGGCTAATCAGCGGCCGAAGGCCGCCGCGAAGCCGGTGTTGGCTTTTTGTGAGTTTTAAATTTTGAGCTGCGGCCGCAGGCCGCCCACTTACCCCTACCCTTATGTAAAATTACTGTGGCTAGCAAACTAAGTGTTGGATATATTATAGACCAATCAGCGGCTGAAGGCCCCCGCGGAAACGGTATTGGAATTTTTGGGAGTTGTAAGTCCTGAGTTGCTTCTGTTGTCAATAACAAAATATCGTTATGGGGACTATGTCCGTTTTTTCCTTGGGATTATGTCCGAAACACTTGCGCAAGTTATTCGGACATAATCCCCATATCGTGAATGGGGATTATGTCCGTGGGGATTATGTCACGGCACCCTTTTGTTCCTTTATGTATTTATTCCAATAACTTTGTTGTTCAGAATCTTAAATTTTTCGGTGTTCCCCGTACCCGAATTAGGTGAGAACGACCTATTTTCCGTCAGACCATATTTTGAACTAGTACAGTGTAATTAAAGCTTTCACCAGAGTTATATTTTGTGGGAAGTTCGACAATAAGCCAAGGAATATATTTCAATGGTTTTTTGGCGACCCACCTTAATGTACATACATAACTAGATATCGCTGTCTATTAGGGGAAACAACATTTTTTTTTTATCATTCTGAAATGATTGGGGTGACTTGAAGTATACTTGTTTCCTTTTATATACGCCACTGTTTGGCTATTGCCATTCTCTACGTGTGGAATCAACCGGCTTGTAAAGCTTTCGTATTTGAAGGCATAAGCATATTGTATACTCTTTTGTAGTACATACGTAGAAATGTGTTAGATAAATTTAAAAATTTCGGTGATTTCTGTGCTGCTTAAGAGAATGCCGAATAATTTGATTCAGTAGAGTTTTGCTGTTTATGCGTTGAGGACGTAAAGTTTGTGCAAAATAAAAAATATAAAATTTTTCAAAATGAGTGACTCCAAAAATGGTGAATCAAAATTTGGATTTAAGGACAAAGAAAAGGCTGAAGAGACACTGCAGCTGTTGGAATCACATGATATGCAATATCGTAAATTGACTGTGCGTGGTCTTTTGGGTAGAGCTAAGCGTGTGCTTACCAGTAAGTTTTATTCAATATAAATATGTACCTATAGTACAGTAAAATCATTAGTATTTTCTTTGAAATTAATATACATATATTTCTTTTATAAAAACCAGTGACAAAAGCGGAAGATAAATTGAAAAACATAAATGCGGCAATTCATGTATTTGAGGAATGGCTGGAGGAAAACGGTGGTGGTGCTGCAAATAAAAATGTTGCTACCAATAAAGATGACAAAGTCGAGACAGTACCAGGATTGGGCTTCAAAGACAAGGATGCTGCTGAGGCAACACTTAGGTAAGCGATTTAATTAATGACCTTGATGTTGTTGTTATTGCTTTTTAATCATTATACCCACAATATGTACTTAAATGATCTAAGTTTGAGTTCAGGCGGTTTGATTTTTGTATTTGGCGCATGATGTCACATCACGCATTTAGCATTCTAATAGTTTTTCTTCTTCTCTTCTGCATAGCGTTCATATTCGTTAGGTATTTATAGTTTTTTTTTTTTATATTGAAAGGAAAAACAACAAAAACAATTCGTTATAGGTACAAAATAAAATTTTGCTTTTGCATTCCGCACTGACGAACTGACTGACTGAACGAATGAGCTAATGTTTAACAAAAAACTATGTCACATTAACTATTAAATATTCAAAAGCATTAATAAATATTGTGTATCCATAGTGTTTTCGGAAGATAAGCCCAAATGGCAGGTATTTTTGATTTAGATATAATATTTTGTAAGTACAGTAAATAAGTATGTCAACTAGCTTTAGTTACTTACATATGCCATGAATGAGTAGTAACGCATTTACATAGTATTAGCTAAGTAAATCTCATTTCACACGCATTGTTTGCGAACATTTCTTATTTTGCTTCAAATTTATCGATTAACTCTTTTCTATAGACTACTTTATAGTACAGTCTTTTGGTAGTTTTACCTGGAGGGTTTTCCGGGATTTTAAAAGTCAGTTATTTTATAGATTTCGATGTGCTCTTACCGAATTTGAACTCTGCCAAATCGTATCTTGTCTGCTCGCGCCGCCATATTGGAAAAGTGGCGCCTAAAATCAGTTTTTTGCAAATATCTCGCTAACTCACACATACGCCGCATATTTCTTTGTTTTGCCATTTTTATATAAAACAACGTAGTTGGCGTTGGAAACGACAATTACAAAAGAAATAGAAAAAGAAAAAATTTAAGAGACATGCGGCGTATGAGTGTTCATAAAAATATGTTGATTTTCAAATCGCGATATCTTATGAACGGTAAGTCGGACGAAAAAAGTGATCGTAGGGATCTTCATAGGGAATTGCATGTTCTACAAAATGCATTTAAAACAATTTTTCGAGGGCTCATCGTTTCCCATATATTTATTTTGCAAAAAATGTTTTTTTCAAAAATTTTCGAATTTTTAAAAAATATCTCCTAAACTTTTAGTTCTACAAAAGAGAGAATGTATATAGTTTGTAGGACAATCAATTCTCTGTCAAAAACTATTTTTACTTTTTAGCTGCGACTCTTCGTTCATTAGTTATCGCAATTTAAAAATCAAAACATGATTATGAGCTCTCATACGCTGAGCTGAATGCATACTTGACCGATTTTTGACACTTTGTAAATTAGGATATCTCCTAAATATTTTTATAGAAAACATGCAATATTGTCGAATAATATTTTTCTCAAGAAGTTAACGTTAGCGAGCACTTTGCAAAAAACTTAAATACGAGTTGGCAGATTCGAAATTCGGAAAGAGCACATCGGAATCTATAAAATAACTCATTTTCGAAAATCCCATTAAAACACTGCAGGTAATCCCATTTTTAACCCCAAATGACTGAACTATTATGTTTACTAATTTTATTAGAAGCCGAACATATAATACGTTCGCAGCAGGGGGATATATTTGCAAATCAAATTTGTAGAATTCAGAGAAAAGAAACTAACTCGAGATAAGACATTTTTTCATGTCTTCAGTCATAAATATAAAATTTATAACCGTTTTTGACTTGGTTTTCACGAAAAGTTTACTTGATAGCTTAGAATCGATGGTATTAGGTTGAAAAATGTGTATGACATTACTTTTTCCCCTTAATGGACTTATTTCACTTTCAAAAATAACCATTCATATCTCTATGACTTCTTTATATAGAAATATATCAAACCACAATTCAATCTTTCTAGTTTTTCCAAATTCCATTTACAAAACAGCTTACCATAAATAGGTTGAATAAACTTATGCAAAAATGATGACAAAAAGTCGTAAATCTTCGTCACAAAATAAAAAATTACTTTTTACATGAAAACTTATGAAGGTTGAGATAAGAAACAAGTTTTTTTTTTCTTATTATATTGCAAAAGTAAACTTGACAAAAAAAAAAAAAAATTTTCATTTTTATTAAATATGTACTATAGTACAATCATTTGGGAGAATAAAATTATGTTACCTGGAATTTTTTGTGGGAGTTAATAGATTTCGATGTGTTCTTTCAGAATTTCAACTTCGCTACCTCGAGTCGTGTTCGCTCTCGCCGCCATATTGGAAAAATGGCGTCCAAAATCAGTTTTTTACAAATATCTCTTTAACGATTACATTAAGAGAAAAATATTGTGGCACAATATTGTAAATTATAAAATTTTCTATAAAAATTACCTCTTAATTGTTTTCGTACGACTTATAACTCAGGAGATATCCTAATTCAAAATTTTAAAAAAATTAGTAAATTGTGCATGCCGTTTATGAGTAAGCACAGTGATGTGTTGAGCTTAAAATTACGATAACTCATGAACGCTGAGTCACACATTCAAAGCAAAAACACCTATTTATAGGAAATTCTTTTCACTATAAGCTTCATTCAATTTTTTTTTTCACATGACCTATAGTTTACGAGATATTTTATCAACAAACCTAAAATTTAGAAAAAAACCGTTTTTACAAGATAGCTCCAAAGCTTATAGTGAAAGTAATTTCCTATAAATAAGTGTTTTTACTTTGAACGTGTGACTCACCGTTCATGAGTTATTGTAATTTTAAGCTCAACACATCACTGTGCCTACTCATAAGCGGCATGCACAATTTACTAATTTTTTTAAAATTTTGAATTAGGATATCTCCTGAGTTATAGGTCGTACGAAAACATTTAAGAGGGAAATTTTATAGAAAATTTTATAAGCTACAATATTGTGCCACAATATTTTTCTCTAAATGTAATCGTTAAAGTGATATTTGTAAAAAACTGATTTTGGACGCCATTTTTTCCAATATGGCGCGAGCGAACACGACTCGAGGTAGCAAAGTTGAAATTCTGAAAGAGTACATCGAAATCTATAAAATAACTCATTTGCAAAAATCCCGCAAAACTTTCAATGTAAAATTACCAAATGACTGTACTACTATTGAAGTTGAAGAAAAAAAAAAAATAGTGGAAAATATTTCGTCGGCTGAGTTCTCTCTTGTCCCACCAACACATTTTGACTTAAAACTTTTTCCATACGTTTTGATATATGGTATTTCTAATGCTGTTGTCAGAATGCATCTATCTCTTTTAGATTATGAGATAAGTTGAATTTTTTTACATGTAATCCTTTCCCTTATCGATACTAACACACTTCATAGAAATCGGCCGACCACACACACTTTCTATACATGAAAAAAAAAAAAAAAAAAAAAACAGTTTCTCACTGATAAAATATCAAATATCTCTACTTTTTTTAGTCTAATTTTTGAAATTTAGCCAATTGTTTAAATTTCGATGGTACTTTTTGGACCAATTTTGTTTTATTAAGGTTCAATTCCTATTCGATTTTTTCGAAATACATCAACATGAGTATGGGGCACTGAACATTGTAAAATGTTATATCTTGCAAGATGTACAATAGATGGTATCATCCCCATACAATATAAAATTTTGCTGCAAACCGCTCAAAAAAAATTTTTTCGACCTCTACATTAGTAGCCATTTAGTTTTTTCCCTAGAACTAGAATTAAAGCCCGTAAAAATAATAAAGTTCATCTCTACAAAGTTTCCTCAAATTGTTGAAATTGAACATAGTCCATCAATGAAATGATCTTCATATACGAAAATCAATTTTTATTGCTATGCTCGGAAATATTCGGAAAGGAATAACGCCTTCTTACATATTTTTGTTACTTACTGGGTTGACAATTACTTTTTAAATCGATAATAACTTGATAGCGCAGTTAACAACAGTGTCAGACCACGACAGAGACAGATGAGTAATATTTTAAGTCGATTTTTTAATTTTGAATAGCCTACATATAATATTGCCATAAATAGATTTTCGGAAAACTTAAAATATTTCTGTATGAAATGTGTCAGAGTGCTAATTATAATTAATTAGTTATTTATATCTCTTTGTTTCTCAAAGAGCTCAAAGACAAAAACAACATACAGGTGCTTAAATGTTTTTATTTAATTGATTATTTCTAAAATAATATATGCAAAACAAATATAATACTTAATGATACTTGTAAATGTAAATTCCATATATTTATTTCTGTTCTTTTCTTTTCGTAGAATACTCGAAGATCGTGATCCGGAATATCAAAAACTAGCTATCAGAGGTCTTATTGGCAGTTCAAAACGTGTTTTGTCTGGTACAAAGAATGAGGATAAAATTCAAGCCATCAAAGATGGTGTTAAGGTTTTAGAAGATTTTCTAGAGAAATTTGAAACAGACAATTTGATGCGTAACAATAGAGCTTATCTGGCACATTCCATAATAGCGCAATTGCCAAAGCCCGAAAATGCATTAGCTGCAGAGTTTCTAACAGCATATGGAGGATCAAAAGCGAAGGGTAACTACAAGCATTTACGTACAATGTATCCTGAAGATGATGGTAGTACCTCTTGGGATATAATTCGTAATAGAAATATTGCAAAGTTACTGGACAAATTGAAAAGTGAAGATGCAAAACTTTTTGATACCGACAGTGGCAAACCAACAGCTATACATTTGGAGTTAATACATTGGGCCTATAGTCCACAACCGGATAAGGTGAAGGCATATGTTGAAAAGTCCAGCAAGAAAAGCGCTCCTAAAAGAAAGAGTGAAAAGAGTGCCAGCAGTAGCAGCAGTGCTGAAAGCAGTAGTGATGGTAGCGATGATGAAACTCCACAAAAAAAGAAAAAATCTGATTAATAAAATTTCTATTGTAACTACATACCTATGTACCTACGAGTATGAACAAAAGTACTTATTATCATATCTATTAAGGATACTTACTTTTAAATTAGGGTTTCATGCTGAAATAAAGCACAGTAAAGAAAATAAAAATTGGAAAAAATAAAAAATAAACGGATTTATTCAACAAACAAGTTCTTTTTATTTTAAATAAACATATAAACAAGTCTTACACAATTAAAAACAATATTTTGTAGTAAAAATAACATTGGAATTGCAATTATGTTTTCATTTCAGTGTTATTGGAAAAGTTTGTTTGTTTCGACCTCAAATCAGTTGTAAAATGTTCAGAACATGTCTAAGCACTGAATTTAGCTTTAAACTGAAAACCGGTAAAATTTACCCTATCTCTTATTTTTAGCTGTACTGCTAAATTTTGTGAATGAAGGTAAGGACCTTTTCCACTTGACGGTCACATATGTTTTTCGGGGCAAGTGTTTCCGTAAGCCAATAAGGTATGTACGTGTATTGTATTCTCGCCGCTGACTTCAGTTATAAACCAGGAACCAGAGAATTCTCTTTTAGGGGGGAAATGTGACTAAAATGTCAAAGATTACCTTGCACTTGTCCTTGGAAAAAATCTACTAATCAGGAGTTGCTGTGTATGCCTTTCTCCAGTTTAACACCTTGCCGGTACTTTGCTTGACATAAATTCCTCAACAGAGAATTGCTGGACCGCACCGCTTAGCAACGGGGTGTAAAACAGGAAAAAACTCACACTGGGTAGCGCCTACACGAAATAAAACACAAAGCTGTTTTGCTGTATAAATTTTATGATGAGACTCTTATTGATTGATTAAAGTGATTTTACAATTTAACTTTATTCAGTATGAAAATTGAAACTTTTAATTTATTGGTGCAGCCAATGGTGCTTCAAAGGTGGTTAAAATACAAATGATAAAATAAGAAAAGAGTTTGACATGAGCAGTGGGGCATTGTTTGTTAAGCAATGGAATTGCGTTGCCAACTACGGGGAATTTATCCCTACTTTTGGGGATTATGCGTGTTCGCATGAACATGATGTATGTATGCATTCTCCTGTAACTCCTAAGAGGAGCATAGGGCCATATACATTAAAGTGGGTTGACCCCCATTAAAAAAAAAAAAAAAAAAATTGTTTTCTGGTAACCATTAAAATATGTTCCTTGCCTAGACTCCTCCATAGACTTGGTGAAAGCTTTAATAATGTTAGACTTTTTTTGCACCAAAGCACAAAATTTATATGGAAAACTATTTTGTTTGGCTACATGACGCAAAAAAACCACATAAAAAATGCTTAAGTTCTGCATCAAAAGTTTTTGGAAATTGCTCTCCGACTCAGGCCATTGCTTTTAGAAAGAGTGACAAATCTCAAATTTCGGGCGTTTTATCCGTTTAACGAAAAGCTTAAAAATATGTAACGTTTTTGTATAATTTCAAACATGCTGCCTTTTAAAATACCTGCACACTTTCATGCGCTAATCAATGTTAAGCGATATGCTTTGTCGTATAAATTTCGCATACTTTCATGCTCTACGTTGTTTGAATCTTCACAAAGATCAGGTCTTGGTACCCAATCATGTGCAAAAAAAAAAAAAAGGAATAAAGAAGGGAAAACAGCAGGGCTACTGGCACTCAAAGATGGTCTAATATCATACCTATGCGACCGCTCTTTCTCCTATTCGGATGATATATTCAAAACCAATTCAGCATTTTCCATGATAACTTTTTATTTTTTGATTATGACTCCATTTGATCGCCCAACAATAATCCTACACTATATACATTTTATACGTATTTCTGTACCAAAAACTCTTCATTAATTCATTAATGCATTACTACTTGTACTCTTCGATGCCGATAGTGATGCAGATGCAGTTGCAGATATATAATGGTTATGTTCTGCTTTGGTTGTATTTGCGGCATTATTCAAATGTCCATAGGCCATATTAAATAGAGCATCGGGATCACAGACAAAGCGATAAACGTAACGTTCTCCGTTCACCTTTTGCATGATGCCTTTTTCATAGTAGTATCGTAGACTACGCGAAAGTTTATCGTAATTCATTGCGGGACGATTTTTCTGCATACCCCAACGTCGTGCAACTTCCTCGGGTTCAATTAATTTGAACTCCATTCCTCTGCCAGTCCATGCTATACAACTTGAGCTAAATTATCTTGGTATTAATAAATGATTTTAATTTCCATGTGACATGCAACAACTGATGAATTGCAACTTACCTTGTTGTTGGTTCATCCAAAAGCGCCACTAAAAACTGCCACAGCTGCAGCGATCCCCGTCGATGTGATACTGTTTGGCTGGTTGATATCGGTCCATTGCTATTATAGGGATTTTCAAATTTTAGCTCTGCATCCGTTGATGTTACCGTCGTAGAGTCTACCAGATTTGGTCGTAACGCATATGAGGATGATATAACTGGATTGAATGGACTTTCGTATTTTATATCCGTTTCGGATGATGTCGTTATTTCACTTGATGGACGTATACTATAACCGGCGCTATTCGTTGATGTGTTGTAATGATGATAAACTGCTGCTACTGTCGCCGCATCAGTGCAAGATGTTATTGTTGTTGGAAGTGGACTTGATGGACTGAGCTTCAATGATGTTGTATGATGTGGACTGTGAATATGTTGTTGTGGTTGTTGTTGGTGGTGGGGATTATGATTATGGTGCAGTTGACCTTGCTGATGGGTGTGGTGCGGTGGATGATGATGATGTTGATGATGATGGTGGTGGCTCAAGTGAGTTGTGGAGTCAGGATGTTCCATTATTCGAGCATTATGAAAATGATGTGATATTTGTAGTGCAGCAGAGGCGGCATTGTTGTTGCAGAATGATGATTCTAAATAGATACACAGATGTAAATAATTAAATGCAAATGTTCATTAATACATGTGGTATGATTGAAAGTTAAATAAAAAGGCTCATGCTCTACAGGAAATTTAAAAATAACTAGTTAGAGTTATAAATGGTTTTATATAATAAGTATATATCCCCCTGAGGGTACTCACTTTTGTGACAAAATATGACAGGGGGCCCGAGGGCCTTGAAAATTGTAATGTCACAAAAGTTATATAAGGTGTCCCAAAAAAATGGCAGGTAGACTCTTGGATGGCTGCCATTTCGTGATGAATATTGTCTTTGACACTTTCGCCACTTAAGTGAAGCACTAAGCATAACCCTCATTCGAAAATGGGTGAAGAAGTTTGAAGAGACTGGTACAGCATTGGAAGAACTAAAGACGGGGCGACCAAGATTATCAAGAACGTGGGCGTTAGGAAATACGCTAAAAAAAATTTTCAAATAAATTGGGGTGGTAATTATTTTGGAAATATCGCCTAAAATTTTGATTTTATTTTGTTTTTTTGCGCGTTATTACGATAAAAAATAACCAAATAATGCTCAAAAACTAAAACGAAATAACGCCCAAATTATTTTGATATAAATTTGAGCTATAATCATTTTGGAAATAACGCCCAAAATTTATTTAATTTTTTTTTTATTTATTTTTGGGCATTATTTCAAATATTTTTGGGCGTTTTTCCTTTTTATTTTGGGCGTTATTTCGTTTTTTAAACTTATTGGACCTTATTTGGTTTTTTTTTTTGAGGCGTTATTTCGTTAAAAAAACGGGCGTTATTTCCAAAATTATTACCGCCCTAATTTATATGAACATATTTTCTTTATATGAAATAATACGTAATAACGCCCAAAATAAAATCGGATAGAGACAAAATTTTTAGCGTTGTTTCCAAAATGATTATCGCCTAAAATTATACGAACAAATAAAATTTGGAAGCTTATTTCGATTTTGTTTTTGGGCGTCATCTCATATTGTTTGGGCATTATTTTGTTTTGATTTTGGGCCTTATGACGTATTTTTATTTTTAGGCGTTGTTTCCTAACGCTGAAAACGTGGCAGTCGCCGAATCACCGTTTTTGAAAAACTATCGCAAACACAATTTTTATCAAAAAGCCACCTAAATGAAAAGTAATTGAAACCACACGGATTACGGAATAGGCCTGTTGGTACATATATGAATAATACTTGACTAATTAGAATCCATTAAAAAAATGGGCAGCGCCACACCCGAAATTTGTCATATCTCTGAAAATATTTGACTCAATTAAATGAGATTTGGTACATATCTAATTGTCACTGGGAAAAATTTTTCAATAAAAATGGACGAGGCCACACCCTCTCATTCTTAAAAACTTATATCTATTTTTCTGAATTCAAATCTCATCCACCTGTACTAAATAGTTTCAGAGATATGACAAATTTGTTTTTTTTCGAGCATGGAGAATTCAGTGGTGTTAACCATTTTGCTGGATTGTTTCATCGCCCCATACAAAAAGTTCAAATTAAAATTTCGTATAGGAAGTAGTTTTCATAAAGAATCTCTTATTAAATTGTGATGAATCAATGATTTTTCATCAAAAGTATTCTTTCCTGTTCAGGATGTAATAATTTGGAGTTGGTAATTTTTTTATCAATTTATCGGATGCTTCTTGACTTTAACGTTAACTTTTACCGAAATTTCTTATAGAGTGGGCGCTAGACGGACTTGAGTATGCAAAATAAGTATGAGTACCGAAAACTGAGCTGAGATTCTCATAAGTCTAACTACAAGTAACGAGAAAGTGGATGCTGTGGTCTATGTTTTTAAGCCCCTACCCCGGTCCAGTCCAAACATGATTTTCCGTTCTCAGTTTTTATCTTCTCTTCTTATACGAGATAAAATTGTATGTATGTTTATATGTTTATAAATATGTGCCCAAATTTTTCTCGAGAACGGATGCAGCGATTTTAATGAAACTTGGAATAGAGTTAGATATTAGCATACAATGAAGAATAAGGTAAGTTTGAACTTTGTAGATGCTCACCAGGGGGCGTGGCGCTGCCCTAAATTTTAAAATTGATTTAGTTATAACTCGCAAACCATTCAAGCTATTTGAATAAAATTTAGTGAGCGGGTATGACTTAATAATACCTTGTAAAGGACAAAAAGTGGGCGGGATCGAATAAGTGCCACGCCCACTTTTTGGCCCTTGAAAATTTTAATTCAATATTACTCGAAAACGACTCCAACAATTTTAATGAAAATTTAGGAGGTGTTACCTCTACAAACAAGAGTTATTATGTAATACACCGTTATATTGGGAAAACTCGTTGAAGGGCGTGGCACCACCCACAAAAATATAAAACGGTATAAAAGAAAACTAATAAAGCAAACATTCTGAAATTAACTGTGAGGAGCCTAATTGCTATAGGACATCTCTGATCTGAAAGTGGGCAAAATATCGCCGTTGCGCGTGGAACCTCCCATACAAGTAAAATACGTAAAATGCTATATCTCGCAAATGTTACTAGATATTTTAATGAAATTTGGTATGTAGGTACTGCTTATCAATTCCTTTTAATAACCGAAAAGTGGGCGGTATCGAAGAAGTGCCACGCCCTCTTTTTAACCATTGAAAATTTAAATTCAGTATTACTCGAAAACGACTCCAACAATTTTAATGATAATTTAGGAGATGTTACCACTGCAAACAAGGATAAATATGTGATATAACGTTATATTAGGAAAATACGTTGAAAGGCGTGGCACCGGCCACAAAAAATATAATTCGCTAAAAAAAGAAAACTAATAAAGCAAACATTCTGAAATTAACTGTAGGGAGTCTACTTGCTATTAGGCACCTATGACCTGAAAGTGGGCAAAATATCGCCGGTGTGCGTGGAACCTCCCATACAAGTAAAACACATTAAATGCTATTTCTCACAAATGGTACAACATATTTTGATGAAATTTAGTATGCGGATCTGTATCATGAGTATCTAAATCATAACGAAAAGTAGGCTTTGTTCAATAATTGCCACGCCCACTTTTTATCAAAAGAATAATTTTGGTTAATAACTCAGGTACAAAAGAAACAATGGAATGAACTTTTTAATTCTTATATTTCATTCTTCTTCTCTTATGTACTTTTCGACGCTGAATCCGTCTCCATTGCAGAACTTTCATTACACCTGCAGGATTTTGAAATATCCTTGCTTGAATTTGAAGAAAACGCTGTACAGCATAGCTACAAGAAAAGGTAAAATTCTTTTCTATTAATAGCATCGAATAGCCACAATCTTCCTTATCAAAATATCGTTTCGGATTTTTACAATAGGACTCTTATAAGATATTTCAGCTCCCATACAAATGACGAAATATTTTGAGTTTGTGGTATATCCCATTTATTTATTTTAGGTCATTCTATTTCACCAAAAAAAAATTTGAGTTTTTTAAATTTTTCTATACCATTCGATATTTTCCGAGTTTTTTCTTATTATTATTCTCATCGGTTTATTTATCATTTTGAAAGCATGATCATTAGAGGTGAAAAGGTATAAGTTTCATAAAAAAAAAATAGCAATGAATAAAAACATCGACTAAAATAATAAAATCAGATTGTTGACCGAGCAGGGGTCGGTCTCCAGGTACTAGCTATTTATGATGGATCAAAGGTTCCCCGTACCCGAATAAGATAAGAATGACATATTTCCCGCCAGACCAAAAAAAGTTCACAAAAACTAGTACGGTGTAATTTTTGTCAGTAGGTATTTTATGTAAAAAATTGAAAAACTAAAAAATTTCCTAATTATTACTTTTATCCAAGCACCCCACAGGAAAATAAACCGATGAATAAAAAATTTCTTCACATTTCTAAAAACCTGAAAGTCTGTTACGATTGCCAAAAAGACGCTTCATATCGTTTACGTAATAGGATTCGCAATAAAAGCCACTGAAAATTAGTTACAAAAAACACACAATTTTTTGGATTTGGGACGACCCTGTGAGGTCCCGAGGATATAAAGCTCCAATTTTCTGACACATTTAAAAACCTATATCTATTCTCTATCGACAAATACCTGTCTGGCTCCAAACTATAAGAAAATTTGGGTTCGAGAGTAAACAATTCAAATGGTACATACTTATATGTCCCGTTCGTCATGAATGAGTTAAACTTTATAAATAAATCGGGACTCCAATTTTTAATACTATAATTCACAGTATAAAAAAAAAGATTCCGTTATTGTATTTACTACCGATGTCTATATTCCCTTGGGGATTGATGGAAGCCTTTTTTTAGATTTTCGGCAAAGCTATAAAGAAATTGCTTATTAATGACGTGTTAATGCCAAAACATACTCGTACTCATGCATACCTACATATAATTGAAATTTACCCACACCCAACAAAACGCAAATGGACACAATATGTTACAATTTATCAGCAGCCCATAAGTTCACCTTTAATTTAGCTGATATTCACTCAGGGAAAACAAAGGCAAATGGAGCTTTTAAGTAGCGGCACTGCACTGATTCGAATTTTTTTCCCTTCGTCAATTAAAAATTGAAGAGATACCTTGCATAATCTATGAACAAGTGCCAAACTGTAAGATACCCGTATAATAAGTACCTTCAACAACAATGCATTAAACCTGTTGGAATGAAAGCCATTTCAACAAGGGAGTCAGTCACACAGTCACAAAAGAGGAGTGGTGGTGGGTGATAGACAAAAAAAAGTTGTTTTGTAGGGTTGTAAAATCAAATTTTGTTTGTTTAGGTATTAGTAAGGATTTTTAAAGTCAAAGGTTGTATCCTGCGGCTTTTGCTTTACCCAACCAACTCACTCCAGCAAATAACTGCAGGATATGAATATCGTTTTATTATAACAAATGATTGCTACCGATTTTTTTTTTTAAATAAAATTATAATTTTTTTTCTTATTGAGCATTGAAAATTTCGCGGTTTTCAATAAGTTACTTTTTGGATTATTTGCATGAAAATGCTGACAAGTGGATTAGTGCGAGATAAATCGTGAGCTGTATATTAAACAAGAACGAATTTCTTTTCAAAAGAATAACTAGGTAAAATATAAGTAAATCATAAGCTAAAAAATTAAGTTAAATTCATTCCATATTGTACGACTATATAGGAAAAAACGTGTTCAAGAATGTTTGCATATTGATAAGTGAATTCGCGGTTTATAGACCCCAACATCCCACACTAAAGTGTATGTATTTAACTTACCTTCATCGTTCTTTTTTAAAATCCCAGCAGGTGGCGATGGTGGAAATCTTAATGGATGGGGGAGAAAAATCAAAAAAGAAAACAGGATTTTTAGCTTAAAATAATCAAAAATATATTGCATTTTCGTTTGATCTTAAGAGAAAACAACAACATGGTGAGATAGTGAGATGAGAAATGAAAAGAATACTTTGAGAAAAGCAACCTTAACATAGCGATTAAATACTTTCATAAGTTTGATGTGATATTGTTACATACAAATAAGTACATATATTGAAACTTTTGACGGAAACTTACCTATAGCAATA
The DNA here is from genome assembly GCA_951812925.1 of Calliopum simillimum. Classification (NCBI taxonomy): domain Eukaryota; kingdom Metazoa; phylum Arthropoda; class Insecta; order Diptera; family Lauxaniidae; genus Calliopum; species Calliopum simillimum. The sequence goes on from OX638368.1 coordinate 123,291,022, forward strand.
TGGATGTGTCACAGCAGGTATGTCGAAAAAAGATGACGCTCTTTCAGTGCGAACTCCTTTAACTGCAATGTAATTTTGTATTTTTATTTTATAAAAAAGAAACTGATTTTTTGCTTTTGTTCAGTTAATGCTAAAATATTAATTCTCAACGGGAAGCATAAATAAATTATGCCATCCCATCATCATCATCATCATCATGTGTTTTTTTACCAAGCAGCTTTGTTAATACGTATGTACAAGTTTGTTTGTGGTATTGACAAGTTCTATTATTGACAAATTTTATCAAATATCCCTGATTGTTATAATGTCAATCTAAGAAAAGTGAAATGTTTTGCAAAATGTGCGGAGATCAATTCTGTGCAAGCTTAGGAAAAAAAAAATCAAAGTAAAATCTGAAGTTGGATTCAACAAAATGTTTATCACTTTTAGTGAAAACTTCAGTAAAAACCAAATTTTAATCAGTAGTACAGCTAGTTTCACCTGGAAAGTCTCCCGGGATTTTTGAAAATTTATAGATTTCGTAGTGCTCTGTCCATATTTTTACTTTGCCACCTCGTATCTTGTCCGCGCTCGCGTCGCTATATTGAAAAAATAACGCTTAAATTCAGCTTTTTTACAAATATCTCGCTAACGATTAGTTGTGGAGAAAAATATATCTTGACAATATTGTAGCTTATACAATTTCCTATGTTTTCATACGACTCATAGCTTAGGATATATCCTAATATAATGCACTGTGGTTCCTGCCATAGGCCGAAAATTAAAAATCGAAGTCAAAAGTTTGGAATGATGAGCATTTACACGATCGCTACTATGATGAACAAGCTTTTTAATGAATATTTTAATTTTTTACTTTAACGGTACTTCTTAAAAAAAGTATCCAAAGTAAGAGCACGTGTGCTGATAGTAAGTGCAGTGTGAGTACGATGAGAATAAACTTATTTTTTTCTGTTCTAAAAACTAATTAAAAAGTTTTCAAATTCAAACTAAAGGTATTAACTTTGTATTTAACTAAAAAAATTCTTATAGCTTATGGCGTACTTTTTATAAAATCATACTATTTTCCATGAACTTTTTTTTGTATTTTTCGTCCGTCTTTTAGAATTTTACTTAAACTTTTAGTTATTTACCCTCGCAAGTCCACAATTGATTCTTATATACAAATATTAGTCCATATTTCTAGATTATAAAAGTGTTTATTGTAGCTGCCGCAAAGTGCCCCGCGCTGTGTAATCTCATAAAGGCCTACGCTCCCTCGTTGTTTTCGCTAAGTTTTCTGTTACATAGTTGTTGAAATAAATTTAGTAAATTTATTGAAGTAAATACTGTAATTTTATATATATTTGAGTATATAACGCAAGAAAATTTGTTTTCATCCATAAATTTGGCTTGTTTCAATTTTAACTGCTTACTTCAATTTTTATTACTTAAATTTCGTGTTATTATGAAATTTTTGTTTTTTTTTTGTAATTTCTTGAAAACTATGCAGGAAAGCGCAAAATTTTCAAAATTTTTGAGTTCAGCGTTGGCAAATTAACGGAAATTGACACTTTTTTGAAAAAAAATTTCGACCACGACCCAACTTTGTCCGTGGAGGTTACTGGACATAATCCCAACGGACATAATCCCCATGGGGGTTATGTCCGCAAATTTTTCGGACATAATGCCAATGGGGGTTATGTCCGAAAAATTTAATTAAGATTGAACAAAAGTTTTGCAATAATCCATTTTAAAAATTTATATAGTGTTGGATGTTATAGACTGATCCGCGGCCGAAGGCCGTCGCGAAGCCGGTGTTGGATTTTTGGGAGTTTTAAATCCTGACCTGCGGCCGCAGGCCGCCCACTTACCCCTACTCTTATGAAAAATTACTGTGGCTAGCAAACTAGGTGATGGATATATTATAGACTGATTCGCGGCCGAAGGCCGCTGCGAAGCCAGTGTTGGATTTTTGGGAGTTTTAAATCCTGAGCTGCGGCCGCAGGCCGCCCACTTACCCCTACTCTTATGTAAAATTACTGTGGCTAGCAAACTAGGTGTTGGATATATTATAGACTGATCAGCGGCTGAAGGCCGCCGCGGAAACGGTATTGGAATTTTTGTGAGTTGTAAATCCTGAGCTACTTCTGTTGTCAATAACAAAATATCGTTATGGGGACTATGTCCGTTTTTTCATGGGGATTATGTCCGAAACACTTGCGGACATAATCCCCATTGAAAAAATGGGGATTATGTCCGAATAACTTGCGGACATAATCCCCATATCGTGAATGGGGATTATGTCCGTGGGGATTATGTCACGGCACCGTCCGTGGATCGATTTTATTCAAAATCACGAATTTTTATTGTGTCCACCATAGAACCACTTGTACTTAATTTCAAGAGCCTAGCTCTATTGTTACTATTTATGGCCACAGTTCGCATACAAACGGTACACTGTGCAATGTGGCGAAAATCAGTCAAGTATGCATTCGGCGTTTGAATGAGTCTGAGTCGCAGCTATAAAGTAAAATCACCAATTTTGTACAACTTATTGTTCAGGAGATATTTTTTGAAAATCCTATAATTAGAAAAAAACAGTTTTTTCTTGCATTTTGTAGAACATGCGATTTGAAGGTCCCTGAAAACACTTTTTTCGTCCGATTTACTGTTTATGAGATATCGCGATTTCAATATCAACTTATTTTAATGAGGTGCTAAAGTTGAAATTAGGAAAGAGCACATCGAAATCTATAAAATAACTGTCCTCAGACAGCACTTGGAGCGAAAAAACTTTAAATTTTATTTTTAAAGCTTTTACGATCATTTAAGTGCAATAAAGCTTTACCGTGTTACGCCTTTTCCGCGGGATATTTTGAAATTTGGTAGGGCAAATAACATGGAAAATTAAAATATAATTTCCAGATGATTAAGTCGTATCATTTAATTACGTTTATTACACGTATGACGACTTTAATCTATTTCAACTATTTGCGGCCTAAGAAAAAGTTTTTTTTTCGTTTTTTTTTTTTTTATCAAAAATGCGTTTTTGTTTCTTGAATCATCCACAAAAGTAATAAGTAAGTCAAAATCAGTCAAAATCTAAGAATTTAAGCTGTACATGCCTTGGCAGTGCTTAAATTGAAGCGATATTGGAGCTTCAGAGTTATTGAACCACATAGATGGTGCTTCGTGTAGGTACACGAACGTGGGCTGCTATATATATTTCTGGCCTAGGCAACACTAATGCCAATAGCTAAAATCTGGCAACACCATAATAAAGTTTGACATTTTTTACCATAAACGTACTCAGAACGAATGAATTCAATCGTGGCCGACGCTCGCTCAAAGACAAATTCCGTGAAGGTCGTCCAAAAACGGCCGTTGTGCCAGAGAACATTGATGCCGTGCGTGAACAGATAATGCAAGATCGTCATGTGACATACCGTGAGATACAGGCATCTTTAGGCATTAGTTCCACTTCAATACATTCGATTTTGCATGAACACTTTGTTGTAAAAAATGTCTGTTATCGTTGAAAACGCCATAATTCATCAATCACTTAAATTATTAATGGAAAAATTAATTTTCTTAACTCACTGTAAACAAAACAAATAGCACTTGTATATCAAAACGTTATGAGTACGTTTATGCTAAAAAATGTCAAACTTTATTATGGTGTTGCCAGATTTTAGCTATTGATATTAGTGTTGCCTAGGCCAGAAATATATGTACTATATAGCAGCCCACGTACAACAATTTATATGAAGCATACCGAAACAGAGATGCTGATGCTCCAATTTAGGTATGGCTGTGAATAAGCCATGCCCGTGGAGTCGAGTTGAACTAATGAGTTAATCATTCATTATACTTATTTCCTTTAAAATTTAAAAAGAATTTTTTTATTGTACACTAGGGCCTTCCATATTCGAACTACTGAAAAAATCCTTAACAACAAAGAATATACGTATGTACTGATTCTGCGATTGTTCGATGGATTAGCAATACTCGTATACTAAGAAGCATGGTGATTTTTGAAGAAGAAGGAATACAAAAATATAATAAAATAAGCTCTCCAGTGAGGTGTTATTTAATAACAGCTTAAGCCTTTGTAATTCTTCTCTTCCTAGAAAGGAGTGCAAAAAGATGGTAACCTACGCCTATGATTTCGATCGCATGGAATATCTGTTAAAGAAACCGGTCAAGATTGGCGCAATTGAACATTTGATGTCTTAACGTAGCTAACATGTTTTTAGTCCTCCAAACTGATGGACGCCAGATTAAAGCGTTTGAAAACATCTTGAATTTTACATCTTTCACATAAGATTTCAGAACAATCCAGCCACGATCTAGCAAATGGATTGTTTTTAAACATTTGTAATGAAACCGTACATCGTGTATTCAATGAAAATAAAGATATGAAAAGTAATGGCCAATATCTCTACAATTATAGAACCTACGGATAAATAAATTGCAGATTAAAATTTATCGGCTCGAAATCAATATTTAAAGTTGAACAGTTTAAATTTTGAAATAATTTTTTTTTCCATGTTTAGGAGCACTTTTCGGTTGGTTTGAAATCCATCAAATGTTCCCTGAAATGTACCAAATTTTACATTCAAAGGAAACTTTTGGTGCTCTGGGAACGAAATTCCGTGCAGCTTTAATGTTTTCCATACTAAAATTTGTGTGATGACTTAAAAAAAAAGGAAATATGTATTAGGAGATATTTACATCGCAATCTCAGAATTCCAGCAATCTTTCTCTGTCTGATCTGTCTGAATCTAATAATAAACCAAATTCTTGAAAATTAATAATGCCTTAAACATCCTAGTCTGGCCGTATCATTGTGAAACCGGGGGTCGAATCGACGCATCCGTGAACGTATAACTCTTGACGTAAAATCATGAGTTAGTTTCACATGTGTTTTGCATTACTAAACACATGATATTATGCCACGAATTGTACGTTCACTGATGCGGCGATTCAACCCCTGATTGCTCGACTGCATATCAAATTTAGAAGTCTTAGGCCAAATTCTGTTACAGAAATCTGTTTTCAAATTTAATTAAACTGACGAAGTGTTACATGTTTTTATGTTTTTAAAAAAATTTTCAAAAATAATAAAAACACGCCGACTAAAGTCAATAGCCTACAACAAAAATCATAAGCGTTTATTGCAAATTCTTCAAACAAACAGACAGACGGACATAGGCAGTGCGTTCATAACTCATTCCACAGCCATCAAAGTTCATAAAAACAAACTCAAATATTTGAAGTGTTCATTTTGTTTACAATGATTCCGCTGTAGGTTTTTTATTTGTCATTTTTTGTAACTAAAAGTATGTTGTTTTTATTTATTACAGATAAACAATATTTTGTTATATAATTACGTTTTTACACATACGCGCTTACCATTGTACCTTGAGTTCAGATATCCTTCGGCGGTGCTATCAAATCCAAATTTACTAATCTGTGCTGTTGATGGGGTTGAATAGACGGCAAGTTCCTCAACAAGTTGTTGATGATGCGGATGGGGATGCGAGTGCGGATGTGTATGGTGGTGGGTGTGATGTGGATGTGAATACCAATGTTCTCTGGTAAGTTCTTGAAAATAATAATAGAATATTGTCGGAATAATTATAAAACGTTTATTTACAAGTCTTATATAACGAGTTTTGTACGAAGAGAAATATTATAAAGAGCTAGATTTGATCCGAAAAACTGTTCTTAAGAATAAGCTACAAGCCGATGATAAAATAAAAATTGAGACTTAGCTATAATGAGATGAAACCCAAGTAAAGTTTTGATATCATGTCAAAGAATTCGGGTTCGACCAGGCTATTCTTTATAAAACAACCTATCCATAATTGCTAATCCAATATTTCTTTTAAAATTTTTTTTTTTTTTAATAAATCTGTAAAAAGATGGCAAAGTATGATGTGTCCATTTTTATAAATTTTTTATGAGACAAAATTTAAACTTTCATTTGACTGGAAAAACCAAACAAAATCTATCATACCATATTCTGTAATGTATTTTATCTTGGAAACCAGAAGGTTTAGAGATATAAGATATAAGCTTCTAGATCTTACTAAAAACAGTCCAGATGAAGAAAAAACTCATTATGAGAAATTCGGACATATCACCATATGTGCCATCTTGACACAGAAATATTACGCTACAAATTCTGAAAATTTCATGAAAATGTCTTAACCGGTCTTTGTGTAATAAATTTTATGATTATGAGTTCGATACTCAATGTTCATTTCGAGAATAATGGTCCTTATGCACTTTATATCAAACTGTGTGTAAAAAGTTAGCCACACAATACTCTGTAAAACATTTCACTGAACAATGTGTCAAATTTTCTCACAAACGTAGAAATAGTGTGAGAATTTTATTCAAAAATATAGAAGACTTTGTCACATTGCAAATTAGTGTGTAGCTCCAATTTTACACAGCATGTGTGAAATTTTACACAGTTTTATTTAGATAATATATTAAGATAGGAGTTAACCTTCCACTGTGAGATTGAACATATTTAAATGCTTTGAAATTACGATTTTCACCAAAAATCTATTTAAAAAATGGAAACTTAATCTCAGACCTAATAGAAAACTAGTAAGGGTGTTAGCTTTGGGATGGCCAAACATTAAATACCCTACACTGCAGTATTTTGAAAATTTTGCTTGTATGGAAGGTGCCACGCCCTCTTGTTCGAGTTCATCCAGTTTTTCCTCAGAGCTTTCGTTTATAGTTCTTAGTGTCTGAGTGAAATTTAGTTGGATTATCTCAAAAAACTCTTTCAGTATGACATTGTGAAACTTTTGCTTATATGGGAGGTGCCACGCCCTCTTGTCCGAATTCGCCTAGTTTTGACCCAGAGCTTGCGCTAATCATTTCTAGTTTTTATGTGTATTGTGGTTGCATTTTCGTGAAAAATACTCTTAAAGTTGCATTTTGAATATATTTTTTGTACGGGCGGTAGGCGTGTCCGTTGACCGATTTCGCTCATTTTCAATCCCTCGAGCTAACTTTTAAAACGTAATTTTCCCGTAAAAAATATTTCCACACACGGACAGCCAGCCAGCCAACCATCCAGCCAGACAGACAACCATGGCTATATCAACTCAGGAAGTGACGCTGATCAAGAATATATATACTTTTCTATACCTGCCACGCCTCCTTCTTTGCGTTATAAACGTATGGACAAAGTGAATATACCCTGGGTGTAGGGTATAAAAACCAGATACCAGATTTAGAATAAAAGACCCTTAATTACTCAGAAAAAGTTATCGAGATCTCATTTAGATAGAAGTTAAATTATACTGGTCAAGTTCTAAAATATTTTCACCTAAAGAAATTTAAATTTTTATTGCAAAATTTTTTTTTTTTCTTAAATCACATTTCTATATTTGCTTAAAATCACTTCACCTTACAGGGAATTATGGTATCATCACATTAAATCAATAGTACAAATAACAAGATATACTATTATATTAATGGTATTATCACATTATTTCAATGGTCTAGCGACAGTCAAAAAACTATTGGAATAATAGTGTCCCCCACATTAATTTAAAGGTTCAAACTATTAACGTGTTTATAACACGTGCTATTGGATCAATACTCTCATACTATTGAATCGATAGTAAAAACATACGATTAATATAAGTTTCGAAATTATTGTTTTTAAGCTATGTGTCTCATTGACTAATTTTAATAGTAAAACCTGTTAGATTTAATACAAAAACCATAATTTCAATAGTTTTTTTTTTTTTGAGTGTATATGGTTCAAATCTTCAGTAACCCTAACTAACCATACATAATATCTTATTGGGAACATTTTTCTGCGAATGACCATGATAGTTTTCTGGGCCGTTTACATACTATGGCCAAATTCTCAAAAAAGGGCTTATAAAATACTCAAAAAAGGCAATACTTTAGGAAAAAATTTCTTAGTTCAATGTGCCCAACTTTTTCTCAATCATCAAGCATGTAGGAATTGATTTTAAAAAACTTTTGGGCACATCAAAATCACTCCAAAAAAGGGGCAAGACACCCAATTTTCGGCAATCTCAGACCTGATTTGGAATCGGCGACCCGAAATTAGTCAAAAAAACTATCGAGATCTTATTCAGATTTTTGTGTTGCAGAGTGTTATCAATATCTGCAGGACAATTAGTTTTTCCCCCAACCCTTGCCAACTGTAGCAAAGGCCACTTTCATGCCTCCCGCTAATAATTGCCAACACAATATCGATCTTTAATGCCACTCTACAAAAAAATCCACCATATGTATAACTGGATATAATCCGGGCCTAAATTTAACTTAGATTTCTCTTCGCGTACATCTCAATAAAGTCGAAATACAAACCACTGGATAATAACGCAGTTGTGGACGATGGCGTTGGTGTCGTTGTTGATGAAGTTGCCAATGTTGGTATTATGACACAGCAGGAAAACTTTTGTGGCTGCGTTGTTGTGGTTGATGGACATGGACGAATGGATGATGCTGGTACTTCACTGGTTTCAACTGTGCTGTTGCTCTTTTTTCCACTATGCTGGCTGCTGTTGGCCGATTGCGATACTGACGAAGATGAGGACGATAATGTCGTTGATGTGCTGGCAGAAGCTGTGTTATGACTACTGACTGCTACGGAATCAGCCGCCGTGGAATGAAACGACGGCTCATTTTCTGCTTGCAGTTGGCGTGTATTTAAATTTTCAACAACATTTATCGATGCATAGTCAAGCTGCAAGGAAATAAAATATAAAAAAATTATGAAATAAACTAAGAACGATATGCGATAAGTAACTGCTGCAATCAATTACGAAATTCTAATAAACCACTCAGATATTATCAGTGTCGTAGCTTTGTGCAAGAAGTGTGCAAATATTTGTGTCTTCTTTGCTAATATCTAAAGGAAATGAAACAATCCCAAACAGGAAATAAAGGTGAAAAAGTAAGCAGTGTAGATGATGAGGATGTAATTTTCAAGCGGGATAAGAAATATGTTTTTATTTTCTGATTTTTTTCTTCTTGAATATTAAACGGGAAGTGTTTGTGGTAAAGTCAAATTAAGTTGCAAGAGTATCTATTGGATTTTTTTAATGTACGCGTACGGAAAAATTGTTTATAAAGATTAAATTCAATTGATAAAGTCTAAATGTTTAATATTCGATATGATCCGCTGGGCCGCAGATGCAGAGAAAGGCTCAGAGGCTTTGTTGGAAGTTCTTAGCAGAAATCAGATGAATTCGAACAAGAGGGTGTGACACCTCCTATATAAGCAACATCTTCAGAATGACATACTGAGAGTGTTGTTTTAGATAACACTGCTCAACAAATTCCAAACTTTTGATTTTATCTGAGATTGGACTATAGAATTATTATTCCTTATAGGAATGCGTTTATGAATTTTTTTCATCAAATTTCAGTTTTCAGATAAAAAGGCAAAGCAAGGAACACAATTTTCTAGGAAATTAAAGTGCTCACTTAGACTTTTATTGATATTTTGATTGAAAATGTTAAAGTAATGTATAAATAATATATAAGTAATTACTTCGTTCGTCAATCAAAAAACGATTATCGAGTTTTTTAACACCCCGACTCGACGAGTAATATTTATGTTATAATTTATATTATAATTTTTTTTAAGTCAAAAAATTTTATTTCATAACATTTCAAATAAAAGTAGAGTAGAACGGGGTAATGTCGTGCAGGGGGTAATGTCGTGCACTGGCTGTTTTAGCCCAAAGAATTGAATGATTTACCAACTGTTCGTAAGGTAGGGACCTGCTGACCTACTGAGCTTATGCATATAATACTAGCAATTTTCACCAGTTCGTCTCTACAGAGTAACCTTTTTTTCAAAACGCACGCTTTCGGGACGATAAAAGTGTTTTTTTATCGGGTCAGAAAAATAATTTTCCTTCCGGGAAAATATACCAGGTAAGTGTTTTCTGAAACGAAATATCCTGCCAAAGAAAAGAAGTATTTGGTTTTGGAAAAAAATTTTGGGCTTCACCGAGTTATCGAAGTTGACCTTTAAAACGACCATTGGGGTAATGTCGTGCACATTCACTTACACAAACACAATTTCTCGCTACACAAATGTTGTTACACATGGATGTAACCAATGAAATTATCTTTCGATCGGATGCTTACTCGTTGCACTCGCTTGAGATGTACGGCTTCACGAGCATGTCAAAGTTGAGTGCACGACATTGCCCCGTTCTACTCTACTATATTATATTATGCAATTGAAAAATCAAAAAGTATAATCAAATACAATCCACATATCACGGATTCTTACTATATGTATACGAGCTGAAACATAAAAATATTTTCGGTAAATTTCTCATATTTGTTTTGTAAGAAATACAACACTTCTACTTAAAATGTACTAAAGAAGAACGATTTCTTTGGATAAAGCTACTAAAGAGTATAACCCCCATGGTGTTAAAACTACACTGATTATGACCTGTGGTTGAACTACACAGCAGGAAATGTTGAAGTGAAAATTTTCTCTTCTTTACTCAATTAACTAAAAAGCCAGGGAACGTGGTCAATTAACTAATGTGTAACAGATATGGCATTGTTCGCACTTAAACAACCACAACTGACCATCATTAAAACAAATAGCAATGTCTCTATAAGAGACCAGCCAACAACTTCAGAAAAGTGTCACAGTCGTTTCGTCATTGCGATGTGTCAATTAGCTGAAAGATACTTTCATTGTTATCACCTTTAAACTTTTAGAATTTTGCAGAACCTGTATTGTTTCCTTTGTTGTTGAATTGCATTACATTGTTGCTTTTTAAAATGTTACACTCGTAAAAGAATAGAGGTATTCACGATCTAGAGTAACGTCCTGAGTAACAGAGTAACAGGGTAACTGTGCACAACCACAACAACAAAATATACGTAAGTTACTCTGTTACTCTTTTACCCTTTTAGTCAAGCTATTTTCTAGTGTAAAATAATCTTACACTTTTGCCTTTTTTTTACTATTTCTATTTCTATAGAAACGTTTGAATTTGTTTATGATTGAGAGGCAATTTTCGTTCATCAAAAATAAAAATTTGAATGGGAGAAAAATATTCATTTAAAAATTTTTTTTTTTGTTGTCAGCTAAGATTATTTTGAGAAACAAAAAGCAAATATACGTGCAAAGTATTGAGTATGCTCACTATTCAGAGTAACTGAGTGCACTTTTACCCTGTTACTCAGCTCGTTACTCTAGATCGTGAATAACTCTATTGTATTTTTTTTTTTGTAGTTTAAACTTTAAAGTGAATCTATTTTGTTAGATAAATCAAACAACTGCCCAGTAGGAAATGTTATAGAGATGTCATCAGTGTCAAATTGTACAGGTATTGCAATAGTTTTGAAGATATATTCGGGAAGAACAAAATTTGTATGCTTTTTTTTAAATGTATCGCTTAGTAGTTATTGTTCCTCTTTAAAATGAGCTACCGAATGATCATCTGCAAGTTGACGTTGTAAAGATATGGCTATTTTAATTTGGCTAAAGCTTGCATGGGGGAAAAAACTCGCTTATTTCTTCCGGAATACCATCTAGAAATGTGATGTCTTCCAAAACAAATCATTAAATAAGAATTTTAAAGGTAAAATATTCCTTAGAAAGATGTTAGCATCGTATACGTCGATTTAACACAAGAATGCGTTATTTTGTTATTTTTTGAACTTTAAAAATCGAGAATAATATTATTTTATTTACGAGTAGCATCTATTTTAAGAATATGTTAGAACTCTTCATGGGTGCGAGACTGTGTCGGACCGTTTTATCATGAAGCTTCCTTTGGGTTGGAATTTGAATAAGGTTTAAGTTAAGCTAGCATTCTAGCCCTACTATGTAGCTTTTTCTAGTGACGAGCAAACTATGACCATAGAAGCCTTGGTCTTGATCAGGGTCATTTAATCTTGGTTTTGAAATTGAGTCTGGGGAAAAATTTCTAAAGATTGTTGAGTACCTATTCAAAATTTTCAAATCTTATTTTTACAAAGCAGTTGGGGTTTTAAGAAGCCAAATTTCGAATTGAGAGATGAATTTATGCTTGAAAGGGGCGTGACACATCTTTTAAATATAAATTACCAAAACTGCAAAGCAGTTAGAACATTCATTTTCCAAATGTTCCAAATAATAAACAGCTCTTTCTAGTACCTCGATCTATTGATGACTCACTTGGATTCCACTCGTTTATATTTCTGGTTTGATTTACTGTCATGCGAATAGCGACAATATATGAGCTATTTTGCTTAAACTGGATTGTCATGTTGGTACCTGGTGTCGTTGAATCCAACACTAGGATTGCAGATATAGCAGCATGTAGGAAAAGCTCTCTATCCTTATTTTATTATAGGGGTATTAAGGGAAACAAGATTGTGAACGTACTTGGAAACATTTAGTACACCTCTTATAGGAACAGAACCTTTTAATGAAATAGAAGCCATGCCAAAAGATTCATTAATCTTTCCTTGCACCTAAGAACGTTTTTGGAATCTGAGTATATAGTATTTTCCTGAGGCATCATCTCATGAAAATAAGCTCTTCTAATAAATCCGAGTATGATTTATCACAAATTTTTTATACCCCACACTTTGTTTTTCCATTTGCAACGTGGAGAAAGAGGCGTGTCAGGTATGGAAAAGTATATGTATATATTCATGATCTGACTCGATGTAGCCATGTCAGTCTGTTTGCCCGTGGAAATATTTTTTATGGGAAAACGAAGGAAAATAATTATATGAAATTTTATCGTAAAAGTTCGCTCGTGGAATTGATAAAGCATGGGCATGGAACGAGACCGCCCCATATAAGCAAAAGTTTCGAGACGTTATATCGAAAGCATTTTTAGAGATAATCCCACCAAATTTCATTCAAATGCTAAGGATAGTAAATGCAAGCTCTGATCAAAATCTTGGTTGATTCGGATAAGAGAGCGTGGCACCGCCTATAAATCGAAAGTTTTCAAAATGCTGTAGTGCAAGCGTTATTTGGATAATGTAACAAAGTTTCGCATAGTTAATAGGAACAGTTTGGAACCAGGCGAACTCAGACTATAGGACGGGGCAGCTTCTACAAAAGCAAAATATTTATAATGTTGCGGTGTACGGTGTACAATTTTTGATCAGGCCAAAGGTAACACCCTTACTAGTTTTAAGTTAGTGACACACGTAAAATTTTCAATTGATATTTGTGATTTCAGGATGCACTACCATGATTTCGCATAGGGTGTCAGTGCTGCAACGTCGACGCTGCTTGTTAACGAATAAGTTTTCACTTGGTTATATGTTAAGTCAAATATCTTTAGCCCATCGTTTTCATCATTACATATGCATCCAACTTGTACTCATTTGTGGCAAAGTTCAACTGTCACCATTGTGATTATATCGTCGTCGTCAAGAGTTGAATGAATTCATGAACTCATTGTGTTGATGCAGATTGGTGCTCTTTTTTTTAGTATTTCGGCCGCGCTATTTACCAAATGATCGTATATTCATGCTTTCTTTTTGTTAGTGAAAAGTGTTGACACAGTTTGTATTTAATGGTTATATCTAAACGCTTAAGTTGATATTCCATTTGTCAAGAGTTGTGTTTGAACCAGGGCATTGCACGCAAACCATGTAGATATGTCTGTCTACGAGTACGTACTTAGATATCAACACCTGAATTGGTGCTCGTCGCACCATGCGAAAAGAAACGTTTTGTTTTGATGCAATAAGATATAATTTTGCTAAATTAGCCTTTACAAAACTTTGACTAATTTCAGTTTAATTCACTGACATTTTTATATCTATGTATGAAAGTATAATATGAAGTTACATACAGGTGGTATGTTTATGCACTTGTCTCTCTGATGTACATCTTTCGAAACGAAAATGCGAAAAACATTTATATCTACAATTGTTAAAATATCAAAGTGAAGTTTGCACTAAAAACTGATATTAACACGTGAGAAAATCGTTCTCTTCAGAGGGCTAATTTAGCTTTTTTTGCAACATAAACTCTTTCATTTTGGGAGCATTCATAACTCCATAACCCTCATGACGCTGAAATTTGCAAAAAAATGTTGTGGCAAGATAAAGTGTTTGATGTGTTAAATGTTAATGGTGGAGTGGGCCAACCACATGTTTTTGAAGATTTGGTTTAGTATTGAAGACAATTTGTCAATCTATCCTATTTACAACCAGAATGGTCCAAACACTGTTCTGCTACTTTAAATTTTTAATATTTTTAAAAAACATTTTTCAAAAAATAACAAAATTTATCATGTGCTTAGCAAACTTATTTTTACTTTTTTCTTAAGAATGTACTAAAATAACACCTGAAACAGGAGAATATTGAGTCATTATGTAATAGAGAAATATTTGCCATAAGATTTCACCACAAGTTGTTGAACTATAATAAGTCGAAATTTCATTCCGAAAGGCAAAAAAAAAAAAAATCGTCAAAATCAATTTTGGACGCACTTTTTGTCTTTGGCGATATCAAGTGAAATTTTAATCTATTGTAGCAAAGGAAAATGTTTCTTGTGTGATTTTGCCATGATCCAAATGTTATTTCAAAAATACTTATTTTTTGGGGATTTTAGCTAAAAAGCAATACAGGGTGTATCGCTAAGGTTACGAAGCTTCTGGGAGGTGAAAGATGAGGCCTAGACTAACAAAAACTTGCACATGGGGGGGTCTAAAATGTATTTGTTTTACAAAAAAATTTCTTGGATCGCCCTAACGTTTAAGAGAAAACGTTTCTATGGCAAAGATTTAGCTAATTATATGAGCTTTCAAATAGTGTATATGGTTTAGAGAGTTTTGAAAGGATTTCTCAAAGTTCTGGACCTTTAAAGTTGATATTTAAATTTCCTATTTTTTGACTTTGGCGGCTATGTTTATATGAAAAAAGTCCTATTAACATATCCTTTTATAATTTTTTTTAGTCCTCGTTCAATTTTCTTTAATTTGGTAGTCGACTTGTCTTACCAATTTGTTAGTTTGAGGTCTAGAAAATACTTTTCAAGAACAATCCATTTGAAGGCTCCGCTAGATAAAGAGGAGCGCATGCATTGCGGGCTTCATATGTAGCGCAACGCATGTGTGCAACATGTGAGTTGTTATATAAAACTATTTTTTCTGATCTCAAACCAAAAAATTAGTATTATAATTGTAGCACCGACTTAAAGGAAATTTAACGAGAATATCAAAAAAAATTATAAAAAGATATTTTAATAGCACCTTTTTCATACAAAAATGGCCGCCAAAGTCAAAAAATAGGAAACAAAATTATATATCAACTTTAAAGGTCCAGAACTTTCGTAATTCTTTTAAACCCTATAAACCATATACACTACCTGAAAGCTCATATAATTAGTCAAAACTTTGCCATAAGAATATTTTCTCTAAAACGATAGGGTGATCCAAGAAATTTTTTTTTGTAAAACAGGTCAGAAAATCAGTTTTAACCCTAAACTCCTCTGGGGTATATTTTAGACCTCCTCTGGTGCAGTTTTTGTAAGTCTAGGCCTCCTCTATTACCTCCCTCTTCATAACCTTATGCGAAACGTCCTAAATATGGTTGATGACAAGTTTGAGATATTATTTTTTTACATATGCCTTAATTCAAGGCACAAAATTTGAGATATATCTAGCACGACTCATTCCGAGCATTTTTGAAATCGTGTTTAAAAATAAAAACCATAGCCGCTTTCTTCAAAATCTCGACTTGATATGGTCAAAAAATGCTCGGAAATAATAGTTTAATATCTATATATTTATTTTTTCTTGAATCAAGGTATATCAAAAATAATTATATCTCAAACTTAACATCAACCTCATATTGCTTTTCATCCAAAATCCACAAAAATAACGTATTTTCGAAATTTCACCCCACTATAAGCCTCTTAAACTACAACTGGATAAAACTCGTTGTCCCAAGGTCAAGACGAAGTCACACAAACAAGGAACATCTTCCTAGGTATTTTTGACCTTTTTTTTTTCGAAAAACTGACTATAATGTGTTACAAAATTTTACATAAATATTCTACGAAAATGTTCACTAGGAGTCACCAAAAGCGAAAATCGATTAAAAAAAAATCTGTGGTGCAGGAGAAAAACGATGGAAAACATGAAATCGACCGATATTTCCTCACAAAACTTACAAAAATGGTCCATAGCCTGGGACAAATCTTAACCGATTTTCATGTTCTGACCTATTTTGGAAAGGTATTGAATCAGACTGCTAGCATAAGGTAAATTCTCTATTATTTGTAAAAACAAAAAGTAAAAGTATTGTGAAGTGAAAAGTATTGTTTTATTTATAAATTTTTAGTGCTAAGATAAATTAAAACAACCCATGACATATTTTTAAGATTTTTAAAATATTTTTTAATTCAATACCTTTTCAAAAATAGCCTGAACATGAAAATCGGTTACGAATTATCCAAGTTATGGAATTGTTTGAAGGAGTGTTTGCCATAATTTACCGATTTTTTCACTTTTGGCATGAAACGAAACCATGTATCAAATTTTAGCAAAATCCGATATGGTTTGATCAACTCTTATTACGCTGGCTGTATTATGATCAAATTGATTAATAAACTACACATATAATTTTAAGAAAACTCAGAAAGACTAACCTTTGAATATAACTTTGATACTTCACATACTTAGTAAATTAGGCCGTAGGAGGTTATTAAGCTCGTTGGTAAGAGTACATTTGAGTCTATTTGCGTGCCTACCACGATAAGTATTAGTTTTGGCAAATTTGGCAAAATCATACGTTAAATAAGGGTATTATGGTGTTATATGTAAGAAAACTAAGCTAAACAAAATTTTTTCTTTTCAAAGTTTGTAATATTTTTGTTATACATACATTAGACTTAAAGCTTAAAATTTAAAGTTAACTGAAGCGTATCCAAATTTTTGTTTTCGCTGGTATCTTTAATTCAATGCATTGATATGTTCAAACCATGATATTTACGTACATTGTATATACAAATAATTACTAAAATTATTCCAACTTTTTACTTTTGTGGAAAAAAGTAATTTATTATTAAGTCACTTAATGCTTAGTTCTTTTAAATAAAACCAGATGCTAAGTATTTATATATTGCTATGGGCACGCACTATCTTAAAGTAGCGTACATAGATGCCGTTGAATTCGCATTTGATTTTCCTTTTCAACACATGTATCTACTAAATATCAAAAGCATTCATATAAATGATATGTGTACGTGTAGGTGTTTTTTGTGGAAATGCCTTAAGAAACACTTTCACTGTGCACTGTCTTTGCTCCGTTGAAGACACAACGGTTTATTCACTGTTCGTTGCTTCGCCAAACTGGCAGATTGTGTTCCTCAGTATGCAAGGCCAGAACGTAATTTCAAAATACAAGTACGCACGGTGTATACACATTTGACGCATATACGGATATTAATTGTTCTATACTTAAAAGAAATGCAAGGACGTCTTCCGATATTTCCGCGTTTATTCTTTGGGAGCAGTATTCTATTCTTTGTGTTCTACAATATCATCATTATTGAAGGTATAAAATTGTTCCAATTTTTAAAAGTTTACTGAAAAATGCTAAAACAAATCAAGTGAAAAAAGAAAAAATATAAAAATTTATTACGCTTAAACCTTAATTTTGTAAAGCAAATTTTGGAATTCGTTAAATTAATCTGAGCTGATTCACGATTTCTTCCACCGAACAATATTTTTGAAAGTTCAAGTTTTTTGTGTATTTTCCAGTGCTTTGTTCTTAAAGACTTATTTAAATTCATACATAGTAGCAACTTATATAAATTATATTTGGGAGACAGTGAATTGTAGTAAATATAGTGCTATCCCCGATTAAACATCTAAATATGTATGAGAATTATCAAAAATTTTTGGGATAATTAAGTTTGGTTCGATTGAAAAATAAACTCAGATTTGAAAAGAGTAAGGTATATTCAAAACAATTTTAATTATTTTTTATAAAAGTCTGTTATCCTTTTATGTAAGTACATATTTACTTATAAGCCTCCCAGTGGTATAATATTAGAACGAAAAATTCTCAACCAAGAAACCTTTAAACTCGTTTACTCAAAATTGGATTCAAATTGCTCACAACAAACTTAATAGTTTTTAGTTTTCTAGTGAAGCACAGCCCAGACGAAAATAAATTTTTCGAGGAATAGATTCATCAAAAAAATTTTGATAATAAATATTTATCACAAGACATTTTTAGGTAATCTTCACCGAACTCAAATTATGATCACAGTGAGGAGGGACGTATTGATATAATTCAAATCGTATTCTGCCTAGTTTTTGAAATATTGCGTTAAAAATTTTAGTTTTTCCACCGGCCTTGTGGCGAAGTGGTAGTGTACAATGCTTACAACCCAGTGGTCCCGGGTTCGATTCCCGGTTCGGGAAAGGTTGTATAATTTCCCAATTTTTCCTTTGTTCCTTATTATTTCCATATCCTCTCCTTTATTATCTGGAGGTTTTAACGAACTATATTCAAATTAGCGCCACATTGAGCTTTCCAGCTCTGGGAAGAAAATACGCTATTTGTGCTAAACCATGATTATTGAAGTGCTATGAAGTTCAAAGACATAACACTTGCTTCAGACCACTATCAATATCATTATAACGTCAACATACTCTTAAGTAATTAACCAATGTTCAAGAAATACGCAGTTCAATAGTTCGACCTCATTCCCACCCTTTTGTCAAAGGATTATCCCCTTAAGCATCAGCTTAAAAAATAAGAAATAAATGAGAAATAAATGGAGAAATGAATGAGAAATCCTGTTACAGTCCGTATACCATTTCTGTTCAGCATAAGTTAATGTTTTGTTCTTTGTTCGAAAACTCTTGGCATGAATATGTTTTGATTATCTGTGGCCCAGGGTGTCTTCCCAATCTTCTTAAACTTTCCTGTCCAGCCAATTGAGGAGTGGCCGTACCAAAGGGCCTAAGTACCATTTCGAGGCAAAAGTAATGTCATACTTTTTATGTGCCTAATAGTCTGTTATTTGACTATTATAATTTTTTCAACATAATGACATCAATTTCACACTATCAAAAAAATTTTTAGTCAAAACAAAAAACAAATTTTATTAATTTCTAACAAAATGCCACCCGTTTCATATTATGACACTACTTTTGCCTCGAAATGGTACTTAGGCCCTTTGGTACGGCCACTCCTCAATTGTTTAGGTTTAATTTAATAAAATTCCAAAGCCGCAGAATGGAGTGGGTCCTACAAATTGTGTTGATGAACTTTTCCTAGCGAGCTATAGTATACCCCACACAAAAGTTTCAAATGAAAGTTTTCTCATTAAATTTCTTAAAAATCGAAGGTTTTGCCATATATTGCATAAGATTACGGGCTTCTGAAGGGTGATATAGGAGGCCTAGACTAACAAAAAATGAACTCTGGATGAGAGGTCTAAATTGTACGCCTGAGAATTATAGGGTTAGAACTGATTTTCTGACTTGTTTTACAAAAAATATTTTGTTTGGGTCACTCTAGTGTTTTAGAGAAAAGTTTTTTTGTAGGAAACTGTTTGCTTTCTAAGAGTGTATTTGGCTTATAGGTTTTAAAAGGATTTCGCAAAGTTCTGGACCTTTATTTTCAATCAATTGCCAATAATTTAAATTTATACGTATTTTTTGATTTTAGCGGCTATTTTAGTACGAAAAAGGTCCTATTAATATACCCTTTTGCCTCGTCTGTCAGTGAAAATGCTTCTTGAAACTTAAAATTTTAAGATGAAAATAATATAAGACTTGAGGAGTGATTTTTCAAAATGTCTTAATAAGAAGTTTTTGAACAATTTCATATTAATAATGTTTCAAACCCACAGGTATTCATGCGGATTCCTATCGCCATCATCGATGTTCAAATCGTCTGGAAAATGCTCTAAAGAATATGCGTCACCGCAGTATGCACGTTAAAACATCAAGACAACTAAGTGATGATCGTTCACCATATAGTATTTATCAATCGTTATATGGCCCACAAAATGATGATGACACCACCGACTACGATAGAGGTTACTATGCGAAGCATCTGAAACGCGGTAATTCAAGACCTACATCAAGCGATATACGGCAAGACACCAACAACGCTTATCACAATAGAAGGCAGCCACATAAAATATCAATTCCACGAGTCGATGTTGAGGATTTACGCGTCAAAGTACCACAAAGTTCAACAGTTCGTTGGGTTGAAGTCGAGAAATGTAAATTTAGCACAGAGAATTCGACACTTGATACACGTCTTATATTTCCTGATCTCACGATAAGCGGAAAAGTTATAATGCAACCAAATGGTGGTAAATGCAGTATGATCTTGAGATTGCGACGTGCTGGCATAGAATTTCGTACAACGCCTATTGGTTTTGAAAACTACAACAATGAAGAATCACGACGAATTGGATCGGCATCGGTGCGTACAGATTCGCATTTTTCTGAACCAGGTTTTATATCAGTGTTCGCACATAATTGTGATTTAACAGCCGGAAATAGCTATCGAAGAAATTCGAAGCGTCGCTTTGGGTTTGTTAATCCAACAACTAACGGCCATCGGCAACAACATTCTGCAGCAGCGGCGTCGGCTAATGTGCATCTATCAGAACCTGAAATTTATCTTGGTGGTGAGAAATTTCATCGTTGGGGAAAATATTATGATCAGCATAAGCCAGATTATGATATACGCACTGAAGGCATAAGGCAATATGCCAATTTACGTGGCTATGCGGTAGGTGGCGGCAGCAATAAGGATTCAGCAGATTCATCTGAATTTATTGATCCAAATGCGGACAATTTTTATAGACGACAATTTCGATATCGACGCAGTGTACAAAATGAGCCGATTTCAAATAATAATGAAGATCAAATGAGCTTTAACGATGATATACTTAATGTTGATGAAGATTTTCAACATCTGGTAGAACCAGATGCTAGAGCATTTGCTGATATTTTTGAAGGTGATCACACAAGTGACGATCCGGTTGAAAGTAAGGAAATGGAAAATTTATTTTCCCTGGGAGTACGAGGTTTATTAACGACATATATGCAAAGAGCTCTACAGCCGGCTATTAAGGAAACTCTTATGGAAAATATGGGGTATACTTTAAGTTATGGATAAGCTATTAATTATGTATTTTTTTATTTCTTTTAATAAGAAAGTAAATAAACAAAATATTTTTATAAATTGATAATCTGATTAAATTGGCTTATATAAATAGAAACATGGAAACTTTTCCGAAATTAACTTGCTTTACTAAGTATCTCGATCGAGAAAAAAAGCTTTAAAATTAAAAACTTCAAAATAGTTTTCATTTAGGTTCTACCTTGGATAAAAAGAACTGAAGCAAAGACTAAATTTTCCAGGATTAAGGTTTATGCCTTTTTTTACAAAGCAAAATCTTAATTTTTCATCTCGAATGGATTATATCTTCAAAACTGCGAAACTTACGGAGAAATAAATTGCATATTCGGATTAAACGGCTCGAAATCCATATTAAACGTTGAACAATTTAAGTTTTAAGAACAAACAATTTTTCTATTTCTAGGATTATTTTTCGGTTTTCAAAATGGTTCTGAGTTCATCAAATGTTCCTTGAAATTAGCCGAAATTTACATGCTTACTTGATAGTATCACAAAAAAAAAAGATCGTTGTAAGCACCCATTTTGAAAGCTTATCGGTTTTGATTTTTAAGGAAAAAAATGTTTTTTGTTCGACCTCTAAATAATACGCTATTTGATTTTTTCCCATAAAAAATCATAAAATTCATCTCTACAAAGTTTCCTCAGATTGTTGAAATTGAAGAAGTTATAGCGAATCTAAAATCTCAGTACAAAATATAAAAAACAGGATGATCAAAAACAATAATCGCCCCCTAAAACTATGTCATATTCTTTTTTTTACCATTTGACATTTCAAACAGTATGCAAATAAACAAAAAAAAAAGAATCTTGCATAGTTTTAGGGGGCGATTTTCGTTTTTGAACATCCTGTTTTTCATATTTTCAATTTCAACAATTTGAGGAAACTTTGAAGAGATGAATTTTATGATTTTTTATGGCAAAAAATCAAATAGCGTATTATTTAGAGGTTGAAAAAAATTTTTTTTTCTTAAAAATCAAAACAGATAATCTTTCAAAATGGGAGGCTCACAGTGAACTTTTTTTTTGTATGGGGATCGATTCTATCTAGTGCTTACTAACAACATAATGAAACTGTTTTTGGGAACGAAATTCCAAGTAATTTAAATTTTTTCCATGTAAATCTGATCCAGCTTAATGTACACATTTTTTTATTATTATTTGAAGGCTCTGGATTGCACTGCAACCTTAAAGGTATCTTGTACAGCCTCTTTCCCTATCAGAACCGTTTTAGACTATCTATAAATCTTGTCACTGCCGTGGTATTAATATTACCTATGTCAGTAGGATCTAAAATTTCGGCACCTATGTAGGTACTTAGTGCTGCGTCTCACCGCAGCGAGGCAAATACTTAACAATGCTTTTCTGTTTCCAAGTCGCCTTTATAGAGTCTACAGGAATCGTTGTCTACCGGATCATTGAGTTTACAGTGACCTGGTATTATTTCACTTTAAGTTTTTATATCTTTTCTGTTGAAATTTAAAACAGCTTCAACTTTAACACGTTTTGGATTGATTAACCTATTCGCTTGCCGCATGCACTCTTGGGCTCTCCAGTGGTCGGTCAGGCTATTTTATTCCTATTCCCGAATTAAGTTATTTTTACAGCTGTTATTCACTCCGAGAAGTGTTCTGGGTCTATGAAAGTATTGAGTGCGCCTCTCTTGGCCAAGCAATCTGCCTTTTCATTTCCATCATGCCTTGGAATCCAGATTAGAGTAATATCATTCCTCCTGGATAAGACTTGAAAAAGTTCAAAACACTGACATTCAAGTTTTGAGTGTATTGAAAAAGTCATTAAAGATTTTAGAGTCGCTTGACTGTCCGAATAAATGCAAATGTCGGTGCCGGAAGTGCCCATTTGCAGAAATTCTCAGGCGCACAACTCTTAAGCACACATTTCCAGAAACAAGTGCTGAAGTGGAATTTTCATGATAACAGGAAATACGACCTAAGTCATCGCAAGAAAAATAAGTACATGAATTGAGGAAGGAAGTGAGAGAATTGAGTTCATTCGCGCGGGATGAAAGTGTTCATATAGAGGAACTATACTTCGTGAAATGATAAGAAAACAAAAAGAAAATATCAAAAGTATATTTTTAGAACAAGCGAACGGGGAAGTTCCTAATAATGAGGAATATAGGTTAGTAAATGTATTTCTTATAAATCCCAATGAAGTATAATAAAAAAACACAACATAAAATTTGTGTTTAAGGTAGAAGGGAATAGTCATTTCTTATAGATTTTGCGACGCTAAATTCGAATCTGCCCACAGAGTTTCACGATATCATCAGTTTTTCTAACTATTCTAACCTAAAAGTGCAAAAAACTCGATGAACAATCGCGACTATTTTTTTTTTTTTTTTAAACTATTCATAAGCATCTTATTTTTTTCTTTCGAGTGACGTTGAGTTCGCTCAGATATCTTTTTTCCGTCGAGATATTCTATTTTGAAATTTTTCTGAAATGCGTAATTTTTCAAAGGCTATAGCATAGGTAACAATACTATGTAGTAGTATGTATGATTAATGATACGAGCTCAAGCACCTAAAATCTACAAGAAATGACTAAACCCATCAGACACAGATTTTGCGTATAATCTTAAGATGTTCTGCCTAAAAAATCTCACAAGGATTTATGAGAATATAGACAAAAAAAGTAAAATTACTGATACAAGGTTAGTAGAAATCCCACTAAAAACACAGCACGAAAGCAATTTGTCATCCTCTATGAATTTGGAAGAAAAATCATCCAGAATGTCAAAATGCATATTTAAAATGGTTTCAAAGATTTCGGACCAGATGTGTGCTCATGAAGCTCTTCCGAAATCTTTGTAGGACGATAAAAATGTGGGTCTGATGAAGAAACAATTGCTGATGAATTGGATTTCTGCCGTAAAAATATATAAGGCCGCAACTTAAGTTACGGCCTTTTTAACTTTATTTCCCCATCGGATTAAGCAATTTTTTATCTATATTTTAGTCCAATCGCCAATTTTTTACGTTTTCCACTTCTCTTGCAAATTGCAAATAAAGAAATGTAAGCATTACACCCTGTTTTCATTTTTTTCATAATTAAAATCATAAAAGGCAGTAACTTCATACAAAAAAGATGAAAAATGAAGTAGATTTCATAACAAAGAGAAGTTGCTGCCTTTTCTGAATAAAAATAAAATTTCGATTTTCTCAAAACTATGAAAAACGAGTTGCGTCTTTTTATAATTTTACGGCAGATTTGATTGCCAAAGCTCTGACGTGAAAGTTACAAAATCATTTCAAGGGTACGAATCAATTTTTAGCTAGTCAAAGAATGCAGATATTTGTTTTGCCCGGTACTTCCACTTCTAGAACGTTTAGGCGTCAAAGATGATTTTAAAGAATTTTTTTAAAAATAAATTTATTGAATTATGTAAGTAATTAATATGTTATGACACATATTTCATTCATTTGGAAAGTGGTGTGAGTCCATTTTGATTCTAAACTCAAATCTAGGCTCGGAATTGCTCTATCACGTATGGTTTTTGAGATATTCTATTTTAAAAGTTCAAAAACTCGATTTTTAAGGTTATATTCAAACGCACGCATGTGATATTAGTGATATTCTTCGTCTTCAAAATAAGTTGTTGTATAATTTCTACTTGAAAAGTCATGGTTTTGAACTTCTGGTTAGAATATCTCAAAAAACCATACATGATGGAGCAATTCAGAGAATGGATTCTGATTCAGCACTGACAAATGCATCGAAAATGATTAGTTTGATTTTAGTTTGTTGTTTTTTTTTTTTTCAAATGTATCGTTTTTCGACCTCATTTTAAAAAACAATCAGTTAGAGAATAGATTACGAACTTATGGAATAACTGGAATAAGATGCCGTAAACCATTTCATTATGCATTTTCATGAAACTTCTTTTTTGATTGAGGATTGGTGCGACGAGTACACACACTTTACGTAATGCTTACCATTTTTGTTGCTTCAACCGCAGAAGTTTGCAGTTCCTGATTGCTTAGAATATTATGTGATAATGAATGATGTAAGTTTAAGTGATGTATCTCCATTTGGTAATCCTTTGGTTCAATATCCATTACAATAAGACACACAACAAAAATTAACCGATAGTATTTTTCGAAATTCACCGTACAACTTATGCGAAGGACACTCAAATGATAACTGATTTAAGGATATACTAATAAATCATCTTTAAGGATGTTATTCTTCGTGGCAGCAACACCAATAGCGAATCGAATATGTGGCAGAATTTAAATGGGCGGAGTTTATCAAAGAAACAGCTACTGCGCATGTTTGTTGCAGCCCACTTTTTGTGTGTAATATTTGTAAATATATGATCTTTTAAAATTTTTCAATAGGAATATATGTATAAGTGTGAGACTATTACGTACATATATATTTAAAAATACTATAAAATTGTAACAACATCCTTTAATTGTTTAGTTATTTAAAACTAAAACAAACATAGAGATTAAAGAGCCTGTGAATATGAACGCAATGGATATGCGCCTAAAGTTGTGCTTCGCAAGGCGTTGTTTGTATTTGTACGAGTATTCTCATAAAACATTTCAACTTATTAATTTTAATAAATTTCCATTAAAGAAGAAACCATCTATACGATTGTACATATGTTTGCAAAGAGCTTCAAATAATTAAATATGCAGTGCAAGCTCAAAAAGGGACTATGTACCAGTATAAAGAAAGGGTACATTCAAAATAGTCATAACCAAATGATAAGCAACCTCTTTAAAATATGAGTTCATCTATCCTATGTATAAAACAATATTTAATACTTAAGTTATTGATTTTCTAGAAAAATGCATAATGCATTTTTGTTCCTACTTAAACACTAATAAGTTGTGGACTACATACATACGGGTATTTTGGCATACAATTTCAAAACTTTTTGCAAAAATTTTGTAGAAGAAAATTTTTCAAAATCCCCTTTGCGTTGGACCAAATTTTTTTTATACACCTGTCTTTTTTTATTTTGGACTCTTTCATATAATACCTCAATTTTGACTTGTAGGCATAAATTCTGAGTTTCTAATGGAGTATATTTATCTTATAATCATACGAAAAAATAGGTATATGGGCATATCCGAAAAAAGGTCAACCAAGAGAAAAATTATGAAGTTGCCGTAAAAGCGCATTTTGCCACTAGGTGAGTGGTATTGCCCACTAAATAACTAAAGGTTTTTAATATGCTTTCTAAGGGCTCAATCCCCATTCTGAGTTTCCCAAAAATTGGTCCACCGGTTTAGCCGCGGAAATGCATTTCGCCTTTGGGGGTGTCGCACCGGCAGCTACATAACAAAAAGTCTTTAATAACGTTGCATTCCAAATTTCATAAAAATCGATGCAGTGGTTGAGTTTACTTTTGTGTGCACTGCACTTCTTTACAACCTTTTCCACAAATAAATCAAGCGAATATAATGTGCTTAACTTAGTTGGAAAGGAGCTACATCAAATTTCGATAGCCTATGTATATATATAAAATAAAAATTGTAACGTTCGCAACGTAGCGTGCGTGTACGAACGAAGGACTCTTTGATTCCCTCAAAAGCAGTTTCGATATGTTCAAATATTCTTCTTTCTCTGGAGGATTTTGCTTTTTTCGTTTATACTGGAAACTTCGCAAAAAATTTTGAAAATGTACATTGAGCTTCACAACGACTTCTGTTTTTTGTAACGTGTGAACAGCACTTTATGCACGATTATATTGTAACTGATACAAGCTAGGAAATATTTTTAAATGCCTTCTGAAAGTACTCTCAAAGGGTAACATACCACTGCAGGTAAATTAAGAATTTAACATTCAGAGCGCCTTCAGGATTAAAAAATATGCCTACAAATGTAACGTTCGCAACGCAGGATTAGCCCATATATGTTATTGAGGGCTAACTAGTTGGAGGACTAATAAGTTGGTGATATAAGATGTAATCTTATATCTAATATCCCTACCTATGTAGACGCAAATTAACCACAAAATGCACCATGGTGGGCAAATATAGGTTTTTATTAGAATTCTATAATATGTGTTTAGATGTATGTATGTACTGAAGTACTTCCTTTTCACCAATAAGCGTTTCTGCTCAGTAAGAACTATTCTTTCTTTTTAACATTGCATGTCCCAGGATGTAAGCGTAAAAAGATCTTTTGAAGTACTTATTTGCAATGCGCCGGTAAGCGTTCTTGCAATAAAATGAAAAAAAAAGTAAGGGTGTAACCTTTGGCCTGGCCAAACATTAAATACTCTATACTGCAGTATTTTGAAAATTTTGCTTATATCGGAGGTGCCACACCCTTTTTTCGGAATTCGTCCAGTTTTTTCTCAGAGCTTGCGCTTATAATTCGTAGTATTTACTTTTATTTTGGTTGCATTGTCGTGAAAAATACTCCTAAAGTTGCATTTTGAATATATTTTGTGTATGGGCGGTAGGCGTGTCCGTTGTCTGATTTTGCTCATTTTCATTCCCACGAGCTAACTTTTATGACGAAGCCAATGTATCAAATTTCATTGAATTATCTTGCTTAGTTTTTCCGTGAAAAATATTTTCACACACAGCTAGCCAGCCAGCCAGACTGACGGACATAGCTATATCGACTGAGGAGGTGACGCTGATCAAGAACATATATACTTTTCTATATCTGCCACGCCTCCTTCCTTGAGTAACAAACGGAAGGACAAAGTGAATATACCCTGGGAGTAAGTTATAAAAAAAAAAAATCTGGCAGATCAATCAAAATGACGATGTTATGACATATGATAAAATTTTTTTTTTACTTTCTAAGGGCCGTTTTCACAATGTCCAGTTAACGTTTAACTGAAACTTTAACTGGAAGTTTGAATAAAATTGATTTCTCAATGTGAAGTTATTCATTAACTGACGGAAAATAAACTCTAACGTTCAGTTAACTTTAACTGGCACAATTTTTTCAGTTAAAATTTAACTGGCAGATTGAAATAAATTCAAATATTTTTTGAAATTCATATGAAAAAATTTGAAATGTTTACATTTTTTGATAACATTTGAAGGGGAAATTTGTTATTTATTCACAATATATATTTAACCATAAGTTAAAAAATGGAATTTATTGAAATCCAAATAATTTAACGGATAGTTTATACCCATAGCTTCCATTAGTAAACTTTAGTTTAAAAATATCTTAACTGTACATTGTGAAACCGGCCCTAATCGACTAAAAAAAATATCAGCTTTCTGAACGTTTATCGTCTCGAAACTATTTTTTATTAGCAATAACTCTAATGCAATACATCAATGACAGACGCGATGACATGACATATGGTAGCATATTCTTTTTGCAGCATTAAAAAAAAATACTTAAATCGAACCAATGGTTCCCGAGTTATTAAGATTTCCCGGACTAAGCCGAGGGAATTTTGAAAAATAAATTTCACATAATTCCACCTGATAACATTTCTACCCATAAAAAAATCATTCAAATCGGGTTAATGGTTCCGGAGTTATTAAGATTTTTACCATCCCGGACATAGCCGAGAGAAGTTTGAAAAAATAAGTTTCATAAGACCTCAATGGGCAACGTATCTACCAATTAAAAAAAAAAAAAAAAAATACAATAATCGAATGAATGGTTCTCGAGTTGTAGACTTTTATAAGTTTTGCGTTTTCGATTTTTCGAGTTTGAGCCCCAAGAAAGGTGGTCAAATCGATTTGCTCTTTAAAAAGCGGTAGCTTATTTTATTCCATGTTTAATTACCTATAAGCCCCCATCACTGAAATCTTTCTACAATGCGTCGTCAAGCGATCAAAAAATTTTGATGTAAGAAACACACATTGGGACCACTGTGCGACGATGTTATCACATATTGAAATGGCCACCAGTTCCCTAACTATGAGGCAAACTCTACTGATTATGCTAGCATTGCGAAGTCTACGCGAAAAAGCGGTCTAAAAGTTAATTTCTGAATGCAAGGAACAAACATCCAATCGCGGATTCCTTCAATAAACATAAGTATGTATGTATGTACATTTCTGATTTCCTACAAATTTATTCTAACTAAATCATTTCCATTGGCCCTATGCTCCTCCTAGGATACAAATGTGTATTTGAGCAAATAAAACGAGTTTGACCAAAAAATGTCAACCTTGATATAGTGAACAATTCGGATACTGTGAACAGGCCTTGCAAAAATTAGTTCACTACATCCAGACACGACTGTAAAATATTATTATTACAGTAAAATTTCGCCAAAAACCTTTCTGTGGATAATTAATGAAATTGAGATGCACAAGGTTCTATCTACACATATTCAAATTAAAATTAATTCCACAAAGTTCTAACTGCCAGATAGAACTTTGTGCTTCTGTAAGAGAGCAGGCAAATCAGATAAAATCGTGTAATTTTGTTGAACAAGCCCCAATTTCGAGCCGACATGGCTCATTTTGTTAGTAATTGAACTTAGAAAAAACCAACACTTAAGGCTTATGCAATTTTTGAAAAACGGTTTTGGAAAATTGAAGAATTCGAATCAAAAATAGTCGTTTTCGATAAACTCGCCAACGCTGAATCCGAATCTTGCTATATCTTATATGGTTTCCGAGATATCCTACCCCAAATGTTCAAAAATTATCAAAAACACGATTTTTGAGGTTGTGTAGGAGACATATAAGATCGTTTTACTCTTTTCTATTGAATGCAACATTTTAGTGCAGTTCTTTGTCTTCAAAATGAGCTACAAACTGGTCTTGTGTGATTTTTCTTTAAAAAGTTATACTCGCTTTGAATGATACATAAAAGTAAGTAAATTTTTCAAAAACCCTTTTTCGACCTTTTTTCAAAAACTGGATAAATCTTAAGTATTGGTTTTTTGTAAGTTCATTTACTAACTAAGCCATGTCGGCTCTAAATCGGGGCTTGTTTAACAAAATTACATGATTTTAACACAAAGTTGTATCTGAAAAAAAAAAAAAAAAAAAAAAACTTACAGAAACACAAAGTTCTATCTGGCAGTTAGAACCTTGTTTGCCAATTTCAAGTACCTTATTGTTTAGCAACAAAGTTCTATCGATTTTTTTAAACTTAAATTCCTTATTAATAAGACAACGTATTTTAATTATTTTAGTATCAATGAAATCCTCGCGACAATCAAATGCTTGTAATATAAATAACATTGTGATTAAAATCCATTCATGAAAGTGATGTGAATGTAGATAGAACCCTGTTATTCTAAGGTCGCGAACTATTACCGACATGAGTAATTTTAACCGCACCAATACGGCTCAGGTCTTTTGTTTCAATGGGTCTTCTACAACATCATATTGAACTAAAAAGTAAAACCTCACTTTGATAAATGTAAAATTCAACAACTAAATACATACTGTCATTAAAACGTACCAAAAGTCACTTTTGTTTGGAATGAATTGTTGTAATGTCGGTAATGCAGTATAATCAAAAAGGTGGCTACTCCAATTTTACCATATGTTAAGCTGTCAAAAGTGCAATGATTTTTCACTGACATTTCTTTTGCGAAAGTTTCATTCATATTCTAAATATTTTCACAAGTATGGATTTAGAATAGAGATACAGCGCTAGAATGGTAAGTTAAATAAATGAAAAAACAACGTGAGCTATTGTTGACGAGCTTTGACAAATGTTAATAAGATCACAAATATGCGAGCGAGTTTAACGAAGTTGTAACATACGATGTTTTCACAATGAACTTTCTTCATATGCCTCTGCGCTCTTGCAGAGTTATATAATTACTACAGCATGAAGGATAAATGTAATGAAAATAAAATATTTCTAAAAGTGTAAATTTCTTTTTGTCCAGTCATTTCGACTCCTGATTTTACGATCGGTCAAGAGGTACGCAAACTGAACTCCACACGATAGCGGAATCAATTTCAAGGTCAATTGTAATCGTGAGTATTAATGATGAAATGTCAACATAGCGAGGTTTTCCTAAAAAAACAAACTGGAAATAAAATAAAAAACAGCGCTATTTTTCGAATAATGAATTTATTTCCTGGTTTCATTTCAGAAATAAGAAAAAAACACCATTTTGCATAAACGATTTTATTCAGCTACATATATTGGATGGAAAAAAGTTACAAATAATTTTTAGTATGACCTAACATTAGGATAAAAAGATCAAAGAAACCACCGCGTAACGAACGCACCATTCAGTTTTTTGTTAAATCATCATACTTATTTGTGGTAAGGCTGCAGCTTAAGTTCGTCGGTATCGTTGGAATTTTAAAAGTACAAAACTTATTGTTACTTTCGTTCGAATGATTTTTTTGGTATCACCGACGCCGCCCTCATTGTCATCGTTGTCATCGCCATCCAAAAGCTAACAATGAATCGTGTTTCTGTAGCTACAGGCGCCGCAACGGCATCTGGTGGTCCTATTGACCCTAATGCCTACATCAAAACCATCGAATGGGACATGATGAATAAAACAAAATTTTTTCCATTGTCCATGTTGAGCTCTTTTTCGGTGCGTTGTTGTCTGTTTCCATTGACAGTGATTAAGACACAGCTGCAGGTACAGCATAAAAGCGACGTTTACAAGGGCATGATAGATTGTGCCATTAAAATTTATCGATCGGAAGGCGTACCCGGTTTATATCGTGGTTTTTGGATATCATCAGTACAAATTGTTTCTGGTGTTTTTTACATTAGCACCTATGAGGGTGTGCGGCATATTTTAAATGATATGGGTGCTAGTCATGGTGTTAAGTCTCTGGTAGGTGGCGGTTGTGCATCGTTAGTAGGTCAGACCATCATTGTTCCTTTTGATGTGATATCACAACATGCTATGGTCCTTGGTATGGTCGCACATGCTGGCAGTAAAGGTGACATCAATCCATTGGGCATTAAAACTGGCCCTGGTCGTAGTCGTATAGATATTTCTATAGATATTGCTCGTGAGATAATGAAACGTGATGGATTTCGTGGCTTCTATCGGGGCTATACCGCAAGTCTAATGGCTTATGTGCCTAATTCTGCTATGTGGTGGGCATTCTATCATTTTTATCAGGGTAAGTTGTGTTTTTTTTTATTATTGTATATAATATTTATCAGTAATCATATTCTTTTCCTATAGATGAATTATGCCGGATATGTCCACCTTACTTTTCACATCTCTTAATTCAATGCATTGCTGGGAGTTTAGGAGGTTTCACAACAACTATTTTAACAAATCCATTGGATATTGTGCGAGCTCGCCTGCAGGTGTGTAAAAAAATTGTCTAATTATTAATTTTAATATTCAATCACATATCCTATACTTATGCTACGTATTTTTTTCGGAAAGTTGAACGGATAGACTACTGGCTATATTAGTCATACCATTATTGAATGTAATGCGTAATGATGCAAGACCATTTGCTTAAGAACGTGAACATAGCTATTGGGGTTTTTGTATCCACTTAAACGATTTAAAAATTATATATTATCTGATTTGATGTACGATCTTTAATGAATGGCTTGGATAATTGCACTCGTTAAATGGCAAGTCTCAATTGTAAAGAGCTGGAACCTCAAGATTTAATAGTAACGAAACCAAAATTCATTTTGTAACGCAATAGGGGCCATAACAAATTTTTCGCCGAATTTCTGACCGAATAAATATAAAAAAGTCTAATTAATTTTGTGCCAATATTCGATAGCTTTTTATTAATAACTCAACTTTCCCATATACTTACAACTTCAGGTTACAAATTTAAATTTTTATAATGCACTTCCAATATTTTTATTTTGTAGGTTCAACGATTAGATTCCATGAAAGTGGCTTTCCAGGAACTCTGGCGAGAGGAAAAAATGCATTGTTTCGTAAAAGGATTGTCAGCGCGGCTGGTACAATCAGCTGCATTTTCATTTAGTATCATTTTAGGCTATGAGACCATAAAGCGAATAGCAATCGACGAGCAGTATAAAAGTCAAATACGTTGGTAACTTGAAATACGTAGGACAATATTTGCACAAATTAAACAACAATTGGACAAATAAAAGAAAACCGGAAGAGAAAAACAAAAACTTAACCAACAACTGCATTTACGATATGAAACAATAATATTTATATTATCTTAAACCTCAGCAAAAATTAAGATGATTAATTAGAAAGACCTGTTGCTTTGTTAGTTACCGCAAGTCGGTAAATTACCATATGGATACAAAAAAAAAAGAATAAAACACAAAATCTACCAAAGATTCTCTTGCAATTTGTCAAACTGCATCCTGTAACTTAATCGATTTACGATTTATTTTCATTACAGGATCTAGTTACACGACAAATTTTCTTCTTGAGTCATTTTGTAAACAAAATATTTGGCATTCCATGTGCAAAATGTTACCAGTATGTAAGAAAATAAGTCGTGCTTAAATAAACTACTGTGAAACTTTAAATATAATAACATTATTTGTATATATAAAATATTTAAATGTTATGACAAAACAAAAAACTAGTTTTTACAGTAATTAAATAATATAGTTTAGTCAATTTTTTAAAGGATATTTATTTTTTAATTAATTAATACGTATAGTATATTGAATGTTTGTTATGATTTATTTTTAAACAAAACCAAATTAATTTTTATGCAAGTTAAACTTAAACATATGTAGATAATTGCCAGGGACCCACTGTCATCAAAACCTGCAAAAATTTCCGAATAAGTATAAAAAATGTTTTTATTGATGTAATGAAAAAAAAAAAAAAACTTTTAATAAGTGTAAAAAATCTTGAAACAAATAATGTGTAAAAAATATGTTGGTGCCAATAAAGCGCAATCAAGAAGAAAAATTGCTTTTGTGTTTTATCTTGTTACAAATTTATGTTCCTAAACTATTGTGTTCGCTTTTGACCTCTGAATTGTGATGATGATTTCAAATCCACAAATAACTCATCGCTTTAAAAGTATTTAGTTCACATTATAATATGTAATTCACTTTTTTAAAAAATTCACTTGTCAAACAACAATTCACTATTGCCTTTACAATATGCAAACTTAATTTTTTCACTTTATAGCAAAGATTTCAGTTAAGTTTTAATCATATCTCGACTTTAGAGACCCCTAATAAAATTTTCCGCAGAAGATTTTTGTAGAACACTTTAACACATTTTAACCCAGTATTTTATTGATAAGGGGGTCAAAAAGTCCAATAAAAACAGGATAAGATGCTCTATAAAATTGTTTCTTGCGAGATTTCGTGATGATTTGAACAACAAGTTTTATTCAAAAGACTCAATAAATTCAATTCATGTTTTATTCATAATGAAGATTTATAGTTTTACTGTAAGGTGAAATTTCGAAAAAACGTTTTTTGAGCGTATTTTAGCAAAAAAAAAAAAAACAATATGTCGTTGATTTTAGACTCCAATTTTTATTTTATTTTTATATAACCTGATTTAAGGCGAAAAATTTGATGTGTCCTTCGACTCATTCTGAGCTTTTTCTAGATCGTAACAAAATAAAAACCGCATCAAGCCGAGATTTTTCATAAATCGACGTTTTGCCACCTCTAAATGACCTTCAAAAAACTTAAAAAAAATCTCAGCTCACTTTTTTGACACTCTCTTTCAGATTTTTGGGCGTATTCGTGCAAATTCCAATGACGATTTTTTCTTTTTGAATTAGGCCCGCGTACAAAAAAAAAAATTCATAAACACACTGCTGAGGCTTATTGTTTTTTGATGGGAAAGAACACCGTTAAAATAAAAACTTGGCTATATAAGGGTTATCCAGACTCTACACCAGGAAAATCGATCATTATTGACTGGTATGCTGAATTAAAGTGCGGTCATACAGACACTGATAATGGTAAACACTCTGTTTGCCCAAAATCTGCAGTTGTTCTGGAAAACATAAAAAAAGTCTACAAAATAGTTTAAGCAGACCTTGAATGAAAAGTTGATCGCCGAAACAAACGCCTATTTTGAAACCAAACATAAATTATTTTGCAAGACTGGTTTTGAAATGTTATCGCTCTGGAATAAGACTATGTTTATGAATAAATCGACTAAAATGTTTTTTTTGTTTTTATCATTAGATCGGGATCTTCTCAGCCGATGTGTTAGTATGCATGTTATTTTGTACCTCACATGTTTTGCCGTAGTCGAAAATGAGACAAAATATTTCGTGTTTTCAACTTAATACCTGTTGTTTAGCTCTTTTAATGAATGTTAAAATAACATTAGTTTCAAGTAAGAAAATTTTTCCTATCGACATGATCTGAAAATTGCTGAAAAGTAAGTATTTGGCATACATAAAAGAAAGTTCGATCCTACATTTGAATATTTAAAAATGCTTAGCTTCTGTTCTTTTCATCCGATTTTGATTAAAATTTCAGGTTTAATGTAGAAAAGTATGAGCTTTTGAACAAAAAATGAGGACGAAAAACATTTTTGAAATTTAAGTGGAAAAAATGTTATTTGAGCCGTTTTGGGGCTTAGTACACCCTTTTGGTTTTTTGAAAATATTCGACCTGAGGGTATGGTTATATCTTTTACCGTTATCAAGTTATGCATTTTTGAAGTTGTTCTTGTCACACCATATTGAGCCGCCATGAGTATGAGCAACCATGGGGAAAAGAAGTGCTTCAAAAACCCTTCCAAAGTGTTTCTTTTCACCAATAAGCGCTTCCGCGGTAAACGTTTTTTCAATAAAATTAAAAAAAAAGTACCAGCACAAGGATTTGAATCCACGACCGTCCGTGTGATAGATAGAAACATATTCATGCCTGTTCCGAAATCCGGGTGATTTCAATTACTTTTCATTTGGGAGGCTTTTTGATGAAAACGTTGAGTCGTACGATAAAAAGTGTGAGAATCTCTTTGTGTAGAATTACAGGATCTACAACAAATATTGATTTTCATTA
This sequence comes from Calliopum simillimum, assembly GCA_951812925.1. Taxonomy (NCBI): domain Eukaryota; kingdom Metazoa; phylum Arthropoda; class Insecta; order Diptera; family Lauxaniidae; genus Calliopum; species Calliopum simillimum. The sequence goes on from OX638368.1 coordinate 123,327,064, forward strand.
CCAAAAAAGTAACCGTTTTGGGAAAATTCTTAAAATACTGCAAAAAGTCGAAAAATTCAATTTTATCGAATATTTCCTAAACGGCTTCTTTTTCGAATCATTGTGTAATCAGTTTCAATTCAATTAAACAAAAGTAAATAAATAAGAGAAAGGAAAATAGAAAAAAGAAATAAAATAATGTTGAATGAAAAAAATTAAGCAAAAAATGGATCAAAAAAAAAATAAAAAGCATTAAAAAAAAATCACCCGAGCTGGGTTCAAACTCATGTTGTTCTTACTAACAGTGTGTAAGTGCTTCTAAATTTTAATGGGGACAATGGCTTTGAAAGTGTTTGGCTCAGAAGCGCTTGAAATTTTTCCTCTTGGGTATGTACAGAAAGGTGGCCGTTAAATTGCTCTTTGTCGACTTTCAATGATGAATGGTGTTCAATCGATTTCAAATAATGAAATTTTTTTACAAATTCTTTCTACAACCCCTTACCTAACCTGAATGGCCCTTTTGAGGCCAAATTGCTCCTTTGGTAAAATTTCGATTACGGCAAAACGGATTAAGCTAAATGCATTAAATTAGGCTCAGATCATACTTAGAGTTGTGATAGGAATGGGATAATGGGAATAAGAGTGATCGGTTAATGTTCACGCCTACCTCACATACAATAAAGGTATTCCTTAAACATGTAAAAGCCTCGTAAAATCGTAAAACTGTCGAAGTTCATATTGATTTTGACAACTAATACGAGGTTTTCGAGGATTTTAAACGTTTTCAGTAATACCCTTAATGTTTTAAAAGTCATAGATATGTGATAACTGTTTCAAACTGACATTTACAATAATAAAATTAAATTCATAAATAATTTATTGTATTTTTTATTTGTCTTTTTTTTTTCTTTTTGTTTTTTATATGATTAGTAGGATCTTGATTAGAATTTTAACTTTAATTTATTTATTGTTACTTTTTTTAATTTCGAGACTTTGATGGATGTCTACCTCCATGTCGCATGTTGAAAAAGTAAATGATATTTCACATCCTTCTTATGTATACTATATACTATACTAGTTGCGACATTTCTTGATTTATGTTATTGTTTTGGTTTGAATTTAATAAAAAATAATGACAATAGTAATCGTATAATCGGTAAAGCTCAACATTTTAATCATTTTAACAGTTTTCGGCATAAAATTATTCAAAATTATGTTTTTAAATTTCTTGAATTTTTTATTTTTTTTTTTTTGGGTTTTTTTATTTTTATATATGTGTTGTTTTTTATTTGCATTAATGAGTATATAATATATAATGTATGTAGTTAATATATTTATATACGTGTGTGTATATACTATAATTTTGTATGATAGTATTGAAAATTGTTTTTTTTTTGTTTTTTTTTTTACATAAATTTTGTTTAACAGTACAATACAGACTAGCCGTCAATTAATGTGCATATTCTGAACTTATAAATTAAAATAAAGAAAAAAATGTTTCAAAATAAATGCAATGAGATTCTTGTGCAGCGAAAAGTTTTTTAGTATAAATTTACGGAATGAAAAAAAAAAAAAAAAAATTATTAAAAAAAAAAACACTTATATTAGGAATCAGTATTAAGTATGTACGAGTATATAAAACTTCTGAAAAAATTCAGTGATGTGTATATTCAAGCTAAAGTCATTTTATAAATATTTTTTGTGTTTTCTTTTTTGCCTCATATTTTTATTAAAATTTTTGGTATAAAGAAATGCAATACATACATATATGTATGTATGTATGTATATTGTAAATTACTTATAATACAGTATAGAGAGGAGAGGAGGGCAAAGTTAGCAATAAAAATAATACATTAATGTTTTAAATAGTGTATTTTAAGTCCATTATTTCACATACATTTCGACGCTGCTATACTCTCCACGATTTGATTTTGCATTATGAATGCTCAAAGTTCTAAATTGTAAATGGTCAATATTTTTCAGAGGAACTTGGTAATATTATTATGTTAAAATGTTGATAAAGATCAAAATCTAGTTCCAAGCATTTGTATTGCGATATGTGAAGAAATGTGTCTACATATCTCCAAAAAATTTCCGTGTTGGTTGTCATGTTATTGCACGAGTATAACAATATGATGATGCATCTCGGGATCCCGCCTTATATTTAGCACCGAAAATTTAGGTGGAAAGGTTAAATCAACGTCATGCAATTTGTTTCGATCTTGTTGCATTGTATAAGTGTACGAAAAAAGGTATATATCTGTGAAAAACGACCTGTCTAAGTGCTATTCTCAAAGCATATAAAGTTTGTTAAATACAGAGGTCCTTCGAACCAATAGAACGGAATGGTATATCCACAGATTTGTTTTGATTTTTTATGTTATCTCGAAAATTTAATTGTTTTTAAATTCAATCAATAGAAAAAAGAAAAATTTTAATGACTTTGCATACTCTTCTATCGAAAATGTTTGAAGATTAGTAATTTTTTATGTAAAAATGGTGTATTCAGATAGATATGTAAGTATATACAAAATTGAATGATTGCGGCTTTATTTAACAATTTAACTTTTCTAAAAATATGGAATCTATATTGAAATACGTTTTGAAAACAAATTTGCATTTTTTGGTTTTTAATTTTGAAAAAATTTCTGTCGTAGTTTTTGAAATAAGTAAAATTGAAAGAAAAAAATTTACTTAGTGAAACAAAAAAAGCAAAAAATTTCACTTAGCTATGTTGAGGACAGAACAGTAAAAACCTTTGATAAATTATTATTTTATAAAATTGCTATTTCGTAAGATGAAATGCTGGGAATTCATAAAATTTACCCTGATCTGGTGAAAATTGTTCCGAACCAATTAAGATTGCACCCGGTGTTTCTTACGGAAGTCACCTTCAGGTGCAATAACCCTGTGTGATTTTGAGATATTTTGATCTACTTAATAGTGCAAGAAATACCGTATTCTTTAGGATATCTCAAAAACCAGATAAGCTAGCGTAATTCTGGTGCCTGATACGGATTCAACATCGGAAAATACATTAAAAATTACTCTGTTTGTTGGTTTTAGTTTTTCTGGTTTTTTCGTTTAATATGGAAAATTTATGGAAAATGGAGTATTGTACCTAAAGGTTCCCAGATACCAATTCAGAAGAAAACGCGTGGGTGATATCCCTAAAAATTAAAATCGGCTCCACCTAGCCGTGTTAGGTCATTTACTCTATAACTTATTCACTAATGATGTAAAGATCTTTTTAGAGTTAAAGACTGTACAGACTGTGTCAAACTTCACAATGATATTTCATCTCTATTGCTATCGTTTGTTTATTCACCAGCTCAATTTTAATTTTGAAAAATGTTAGGTTCTTACTTTTGCTCGAAAAGTGGCTCTTATTGCTTATGAGTAAAAGTACTATATTGCGCTTGTGATAGTTTTTTCAGGTTTAGTCAATTTAAAGATCTTAGTGATTAATTTGATCAAAAGTTATCTTTGATATGCATTTGGAAAATATTACCGCGGAAGCGAGCTTCCAATTTGGGTTTCTGAAACGTAATTCCAAAGAATTTTTTGATCCTTAACATTTAGGACTATCTCTTGTAGCCTGGTTATATCTCTACTAGAGTATGCGTCGGCTATATGGGAACCATTTTACGAGGTGTCGATTACACGAATTGAAAATATCCAAAAAAGCTTCATAAGATTTGCTTTGAGAAGACTGTACTATTGGGAAACTATGCCTATTTATTAGGTGCGTTGCCATTTGTTAGGCCTCCGTAGTTTATCTGATGGACGAATCTTTAAAAATATAATTTTTAGACATAATTGTTGGTAAATTTTATTCCGCCGAATTACTAGCATTAATTCTATTTAATGGTTCGGCACGTTATCTGAAGAAGTTAAATTTATTTTATATTTCTTACCATAGAACTAATTATGATTCCAATGAGCCATAGACATTTTTTCATATGACTCTCTAAGTTAAGAAACTTTGTTAATATAGTTTAAGGCATCGTTTTGTAATCTGTGAGGGTTTAAGCTGAGTAGATGGTATAAATAAATATCAGCCCAAAATCATAAAAAAGTATCAAGTACATTAGTACATGTTGGATATTAAAATCACTGTAAAAATTTATTATGACCATTAAATATGTTATAACAAAAAACTCACAAATTCCACAAATATCGGATGATGAGTTCAATGGCCAGTAGTATATCAAGATAAATAAGCCTGACTTCTGGTTTGAAAGTACAAGACCTGATTGACATTTGAATTACATACTTATAAATGGCATTCTGAAGAAAAATGTCTACTAATTTGAAAAAAAGTTTCAGTATTTTATCGCCATACTTCGAGGGGCACTACTTACATATATTTCGGGAACTGGCAACACTAATGTCAATAGCTTAAGTCTGGCAACACCATAATAAAGTTTGACTTTTTTAGCATAAGCGTACTCACAACGTTTTGATGTACAAGTGCTATTTGTTTTGTTTCCAGTGAGTTAAGAAAATCAATTTGGCCAAAAAATGGAACTTTCAAGAAAAGGTTTTCGTTGGATTATTTTTCACAACTTTCGACGTGGGTTATGCCAACAAGAATGTATCCATGGATTCAGTTCTTTGTATGGCAATAAAGCACCATCAAAAACCACAGTAAATGGTTGGTATAGTGAATTCAATATTGGTCGGAGTTCGGTCACCGGCGAATTCCGTGAAGGTCGTCTAAAGTCAGCTGTTGTGCCACAAAACATCGATGCAGTGCATGAACTGATAATGAAAGATCGTCATGTTGCATATTGTGAGATAGAGGCATCCTTGCACATTAGTTCTACTCCAATACATTCGATTTTGCATGAACACTTAGTTGTAAAAAACATTTGATCTCGTTGGAAACCCCATAATTTATCAATCGCTCAAAAGAAGGCTCGCATCGTTTGGTGTTAGGAAATGATTAAAAAATTCAACCGTGGTGCTTCAAAAGACGTGTATAAGATCGTGTACGGTGAGGAATCATGGATATATGCGTATGAGTCGGGAACAAAGCAGCACCCAATGACTTCTTTTTGTTCCCGAACATCAAAGGTAAACTGCGTGGTCAACGATTTACGTGCGCCGAAGAAACATTTGAAGCGCTCAAAAACCATGTTTTGGAGGTGTCTCAAGAGGAATTGGAAAACTGCTATGACAAATGGTTTGAACGAGTGCAAAAGTATGTATATTGATCATCAAGGGGAATATTTTGAAAAACAATAAAGCCATTTTTAATTCAAAATGTTTTTTATTATTTGCTATTCCCGAAACATAAGTAGTGCCCTACGTATAGTTGCTCATACATTAGTCAAAGGTAAAGCTCAAGTTATTATAATATATCGGCCTATCGCTTACGAGTTGCTATCAAATGTTCTGACAACTGTAACTAGATGGATTTGTTGAAATTCCCAAATTAATTGGTTGTTATGTTCTGTAGAAACCAGTGTCTATTTTCATAAAACTGTAAAGCTTTTTTTATTTGCTGTCATGTTCTATTTCTGAGAATCCAGAAGAGTTTCGAGCATACATTTTTCTATTACTTACAGTCTTTGGTATAGTTTATTGACTGCGAATGTATAAAATTTGGAAAATACTTAATTTATTCAAAATAACTTTAAAAAAATTTATAATGATAATAATAATGATGTACCGGAACTATTTAAATATTTTTAAGAATTTTAGTGAAAACCAACCAATGGGAATAAAAAAAAGATTTGTTTTAATAATGCAAAAAAAAAGAAGAACAAAATATATAAAAAGAGTGAATAAGAAAAAAACATCTCCAAATGGATGATGGTTTTTTGTTTTGTGTAAACTAAGTTTACTAAACTTCTAAGTTACATATCGTGAATACCCTTGAACAGTATGTGAAAAGTTAGAGTTAACATGTTAAATTGCCTTACTTCCTTTGTGAATCATTCATGGACTTTTTTTGTTAATTAAATGAAAGCGATGCTTGCAGTGCTATGTTGTTGCTGTTGATATGTTTAAATTTTCCATCTTCAATTCAATTCATTTTTTTTTAACTTTTTGCCTACGAAATACGAGTAGTCTTGAAATTTTCATATTTGCAACGAGCTTAACTATAGATTTTTCTTTTTTGTTATTTAATAAAAAGTACATACATATACATGGTTAATTAGAAAAGTTATACAATGTAAAAATGAATACTGTTTGTATTTGTTTTTATTCTAAACCGTAAGTTTTAAAAAAAAAGAAAAAAGAAATATAAAAATTAAATCATAAGTACATGCATATGTAAATATATTCATAAGTAGAAGGGACTAGCAAACAATGATGTTCCGCATAAATACATAATACATCATTATTCGAATATCTCTCCTAAACTTGCTCAAATTAAAGCATTTTCATTTAGCTGCATTTGCAATTATAATCTCTTAATAATTTGTTAATACATACGAATTTATACTAATTTTCTCATTACATCTATTTTATACATTTCTAAAATTACATTTAATTAATTTAATTATTGATTTATAGTATTATTTGTTTAAAATGTTTTTGTTTCTTATTTTGGACTAATATACAGCACCACTTTATATCCTTATATGCTTGCAAATTTTTCTATTATTCATATATATATTTTATGTATATATAGTATATTTGTTAATAATATACCATAAAATACTTGTATGTCTATATATGGCAACTATATCATTCAATTCATTTACTTATTCGTTTCATTCACTAAAATACAATACAATATATTTGTCTTAATTTTAACTGAACAATTTTTTTTTTACAATTTTAATAGTAGGTATTATTGTATTATTTCATATATGCAACTAGTTTAGGCATTTAATGAAAAATTTTCGAGGAAAAATAAAAAAAAAACCATCTAGAGAGAATAGTTAATGCAATGTGAATGATTTAAATGAAAAATAATATTTTATAATTCCAAAGTAATATTTAAGAAAAAGCTAACAAAAAAAAAAAAAGTTAAGCATTTAGAAATTGGAATTGGGACTTTTATTTGCTAAATATTGTCTTTTTCTTTAACTAAGGGCTGATTTCACAATGTTCAGTTAAGCCTTAACTAGAACTTGAACTGGCACTTTGACATTAAATTTCACATAGAATTTTAATTTATCTGAAAGTTAAATCTTAACTAGATATTGTGAAAACGGACGCAAGTCGGTTGAAATATAACTGGCTGAAACTTATATTATTATTAGAAGAATTTTTGCTCTTTTGAATCCACTGAAAGTGTTTGTGCTTGACCCAACAAGCCTTTTTGATTTCATTGAAAAATCGGCATATCTTCGGTTTTTGTTCACTAATCTGAAAAAATCTAAGAAAAAAAAAAATGTCGATTATGGACCATATATTAGGGACCATGAACCGTATAGGACAGACTATAGACTATATATTTTGGACCATATATCATAAAGAGCAGATCATAGGTTATTAACCATAGACCATAAAGTACTGATCATAGACCTTATGTTTTGAACCATATACCATAAAAGACAGATCAAAGATCATGTATCATGGACTATAGACTATAAAGGATAAATCATAGACCATATATTTTGAATTATTACTTTTTGCCACAGCTTTTAAATAATTTTTCCTATCCCGGATTGGGCTATCAAGAAAATGGTCAGCCAATTTTACGTGCTCTTAGCTCTATAGGATTTATAAATTTCATAAAATTTTTTAAAATGTTTTTTATTAAACTCATTTATAATATTCGTAATATGGGAACTCTTCTATAATCGGAATGAGCATAGTTCAACGAAATCATTAATAAAAGGTGTTCCAACAGTAAGTATGGTACTTTGTTATCGATTAAAATCTGCATTATCGAACCTTGTCCGCCATATTTTGTATCATTTTCATCGTGGCAGTATAGGATTTTTGCTATGGATCGCTACACGAAAGAACAACGCATTAAAATCGTTGAGTTTTATATCTTAAATTCCAAGTCAATTCCAAAAAATGCAAAAGCCTTATTTTCGGATGAGGCACATCTCCACCCCTCGGCGGCTATATTAACAAGCAAAACTGCCGTATTTGGGGCTCAGAAAATCAACAAGTGAACGTGGAGAGGCCAATGCATCCACAGCGACTCACTGTTTGGTGCGGTTTATGGGTCGGGCCGGTTTTCTTCGAAGATGAGGACAGAAACACCAAAAATTTAATCTCTGAGCGGTACCACACTATGTCGGAGAACAATTTTGTGCCAGAGGTTGAATCTCAGGGTCTGGACGATATGTGGTTTCAACAGGGCGACGCTACACCACACATAACTCGCCTTAATTCGGACTTTTTGCGTCGGCAATTCCCGAACCGTGTAATGTCTCGTCACGGTGATGTGAATTGTCTGCCCAGATCGAGCGATTTGACGCCGTTTGACATTTTTCTGTGTGGTTACATGCAAAATGTCTTTGAAAATATGTCTGAAAGTGTGAGATATCTAATGAATAGTCGCGTTGAACATATCTGCGAAACAATTTTCCACAATAACGAACGCAATAAAATATTTGAAAAAATTCCAAACCGTTTGTCTTTTATTCCAAATCAATAGAAAATAAGTTTCATGAAAATGCCTAATGAAACGATTTACTACATCTTATTCCAGCTTTTCTATAGTCTCGAAATCTGTTCCGAAAGCAAAACCAAGCTGCTCGTTTTTTAAAATGAGGTCAAAAACCGGTTTATTTGAAAAAACACAACAAACTATTGTATAACAAAAAAAAAAAAAAAAATGTGGTTTTATATATTAGTGCTTCATCCGAAACCAGTCCCGAATACCTCTATCATGTATGGTTTTTGAGATATTCTTACCTAAAAGTTCAAAAACGCAATTTTTTAGGTTATATAGAGGACGCACGAAATTGTTTTGCTATTTTCTATTGAGTGTATCGGTTAGTACTAATACTCGTCTTCAAAATAAGCTGTGAAATAGTGATGTATGATTTTTTCTTAAAAAGTTATGACTACTTTAAAATGACTCATGAAAGCTAAAAATCTCCATGGACCATGGTGTATAACTTTTTAAGAAGAAATCATACAAGACTAACACATAGCATATTTTGAAGACAAAGTATAGTACTAGGCGATGTATTTAATAGAAAAGAGCTAAACAATGTCGAGCGTCATCTATACAACCTCAAAAATCGTGTTTTTGAGCTTTCAGGTAAGAATATCTCAAAAACCATAAGTGATTGAGGTATTTCGAGACTTGTATCGGATTAAAAACAAATAAAAAAGACTATTTTGGTTATGATTTGTTATTTTTTCATGAAATGTACCGTTTTTCTACCAGATTTCAAAACTTTGAAAGAGCTGGAATATAATGCCGTGAATTGTTTCATTAGGCATTTTCATGAAACTTATTTTTATTAAAAGGTAGGTGTGCCTATGATCGATAGAAAAAGAAGCTCCAAGAAAGTTTTGGAAATTTTTCATAAAGTTGGATACACGTATCACATACATTTCAAATTAAGATATATTTTTCGAATAAATTGACTATAAACGAATTTCGGATCGAGCGTCATGGCTTATTTCGAATAGTAAAAAATTTTTCAGAGCGCTAAGTTTCAGAGGGATGCATGTAAACGTAATGACCTTAAATATAAATTTAAAGTGCTATTATGATAGTTTGATAACAGGCAAACTTTTCTCTCCTTTACGCCTTTGCAAATTAATAGTGAAAAAAAGATATATACAAATTCAAAACAGAAGAAAGTACCATTGTAAAAATGAGCATGTCTGATTAAGCAGTTAACATTTACAAAAAACTGTTGTACTTTGTTTATTGAAAGATGTGGCGGGAATGTACTACATCGGAGAGGAAAATATTTTTTACAACATAAGAACAAGACAATTTTGACTAAATATAATGGGTTTTCACACAAACTCTTCAAACCATAATGCGTATTCTCGTATTTAACATTCGCGACTTAATACCTTACTTAATGTTACACCTGTTGTGTGAAAACCCATGTTAAGTAAATTTTATAGTTACAATACTTCTGTTTACTAACTTTGTGTATTTATTGTATTTTGTTGTTGTTTGTTTTTGTTTTTATGTGTTATGTGTAAGTATCTATGTATATATGTATGTATATTATAATATTTGTACATTATATATATTTTATTCATTTGGTTTTTTTTTATTATTTCTTAATCGAGTATTGTTTCATTTTCAGTTAAATTTATTGCTAATTTGACATTCTTTTGTGTTATTTCATTTTGTTTTTATTTTTTGCATTTATTCCACTACTTTAATCATTTACACGTACCATTCTTTGACATCCTTCGAGTCTCTTTTCTTTGGTTTCGGTTGCACTAAGCCAGCCATTTGTGGACGTCCATCTGCACCGATTCCACCACTACTCATCGAACCGGCCATGCCAGTGCCGCCGATACCACCGTAACTAATAGCGGCACCACTGCCACTGCCGCCAGACATTAAACCACTATTGCCACCAACTGCGCCGGCGGCATTATGACCATTGGACAAGCCACCATGCTGCGATTGCTGCTGATGACGCTGATGATACGAACCGTTTGTGCTGCTATTGCCCAATAACGCTGCATTTGGATTATGACTACCGTAACCAGTTACTTTTTCCGAATCTGTCTTATAGTCACGATCACCGTTTGATTTTAACCATAGCACTAGCAATATAACCAAAATGACTGCTATTAAGATGCCAGCAACAATACCGATTATCATGGCTGTGCGTTCCTCCTCAATGGAATTGATGCGGCCACTTTTGCCTTTTGGACGATAAGCATTACTGCCACCATAAGGCGGTGGCGGTGGTGGAACCGGAAAGTATACTCCTGATTCTGGCTCATGTAAAGGTGGTACATTTGGTGGTGGTTCGACTTTTTCCTCATCGGGTGATGTAGTATGTTCGCCATTCGGCGATATATAATTATCTTCGTCCGTCGTTTCTCCTCCAACACCACCAAGTCCATGATCCTTGCCACGACCAGCGCCGCTTTCGATGGGTACATGAATGACATCAAACATTGTAGTGTCGTGCTCCGTTTGGGTTGTACGTATATCGGCGGTTGTGCTTGAAGTTGTCGCTGTTGTCGCTTGTTGGGTTGTACTTCGATTAATGATGTATGTCGTTGGTGTTTGCTTCTGTAGTGTTCCAGAACCAGTACCAGAACCGGATGCTGTTGTTGTTGTTGTTACAAACACTGTCGTTTCTTGTGGTGTATTCGTCATTGGTTCCGGTTCACCGCGATTCGTTGAGCTACTGGTGGGCTGTTGTTGTTCTGTGGTAGCAACTACTTCGGACGGAGGTTTCCGCGGTGTTCCAGCTGCTGCTGTTGTTGTTGTGAATTGTTCAAAGTTCGTTTCTGAAAGTGAGGGGGTGGGTTGAGAAAAGAAAACAAACATAAATCAGTGGGGGGATGCAGTGTTGGCAGTGTTGTCAGAGTGCACTTGTAATAATTCATAACAAAATTCATTGCATACTTTTTTGGTTTTATTTTTATTTACAGTTTTTTGCCATTTTGTCTCACTGTGTGACACTACTAAAGAGAAATATCCAAAATTATTGTGATTATATCGATGTTTTTTCTGTAGGTATGTTTAAGCCCAATAACGGTATACATATATATTTTATTTGATTTTTTGTTTTTTTTTTCTCGTAAGGATATTATTTTGTTGTAGGTACTTAACTGGGGTTTGTAAACAATTTATACAATTAAATTCTTATGTATTGTATATGATATATATTCAACATATGGTACATCATTTTGCATTTGCATATTTGCTATATGTATGTTTGTGTTGTACGCAGGAGGACGCTTCAGTAATGTATTGTATTACATATACGGAATGGAGAATATTAACATCCATTGCGCGATCACAGTCAGAAATATGAGAAGTTCATTTTCTGAAAAAAATAATTTCAACTGAATTTATATCGGAAACTAAGGACGACGTGCAAATGATGATGCAAGTACGAGAATATGCTGTGATGAGAAAAAGAATGTTGGCATATATCTGTACGAGTATATACCTATATCTGTTCTATTATCGAATGAATGCAAAATTACATACATGAGTTACTGCCAATGCGGTATGTAATGCAAAACAAGAGAAATCAAAGTTATCACTCTTACGGTATTGTTTTTTGACGAAATAATAAAGTTAGAATAAATTTGAGGTAAGCAACCATATTAAGGTTAAAAAAACTTTGACTGAGAAAAGTTTAATGATTGGGAAAAATTGCATTATTCGAAGTTAAATGCATATGGTCCTTATGGCAGTTTAAATAAATCGAACATCTTTTAGTTTGATTCTTAACCGAAAAAAATTATTTTGTGCTCTAAAAGTTGGATCTTCCAAAAACTGTCTTCTTTGCTTAGCATTTAGAAACTACCTCCATTCGTTCAATTTTGGTACCTCACTGTATCTGGAAACATAAATTAGGGAAAACGAAAAACCACTAAATAAAATTATTGCAGAATTATAGGAATTGACAATTGTCTAGCCACTCTAATATAATCTTTATATTAATCACCAAGCAATCGTAGATAATGCCGAGAAAGCAACATTTTCCTAGAAACCCTTTATTTACTTTTGTGAAGGTAGGTCATTAGTAATTGTTTCTTCCTCATTTACTTAAATCACCGCAAATTCTACAATGAGTATTTAAGGGAAAACGAAGTTTCTCTTCAAGAGTATCAAACTCCTTTTTTTTTTTTTAAAAGCTAATACTTTTCTACAGAAACCCTGAAAATTTCATTAAAATTAAATTAAATTAAATTTTCATAGAAATCGAAGATGTCAAGTCGAATCTTGGTCGATAACTCAATGAAAGTCTCAAATGATAAATTTGTTATATTACACAGTGCAACATTTTTCAAGTCATTGACGGTGAACTAAAATCGAAAAATCGCTCAAAATCGCTCAAAGTTGCAATTTTCAGCTGGATAATTATAATTATAATGCTGAAAATTGCAACTTTTTGCCCCAAATTGGATTTTGAGCGATTTTTCGATTTTTTCATATGGCTATATCTCGGTAACGAGCCGAGATATTGTTTTGATGACTTCAGCAATATTGTAGCTATTGTATAGAAGAAAAAAAAAAAAAAAAATGCCGAGCAAATTTAACCGAAAAAATGCATCTAGTGCCTTAAAAACGTAAAAATGACCATAAAATCCTTATATGAGTCAACTTTGCAAAACGCTCTGGCAGAATTACTTGTTTCGGCGAGTACTTCGACGCCATATAACGGATTTTAGTTCACTTTTTATGTGTCGCACTGTGTTATTATACAGCTAATACTCCAAGATAAAGGAATCTAATGTTCTCTTTTATGAATTTTTTGAATTTTCAAAAAACGTGGGGGCATTGGGATGTTGTGAGACAGCGCCATCTCTGTCATATTCCTAAAGGTTGACGTTCGGTTGTAAGTGTCGAAATTGTTTCTCAATGCAACCTCTATTTAAAGTTAAAGTTCATTAAGATAATACACTTTCTGAGCTCCACTTCCGGTTGGTTCCAAAGGCAACCTATTGAAGTACGTAGAGAAAAACAGTCTCGCATTTCCTTGTACTCGGTTCCAATTGCCGGAAACTCAGATGAGAGTCAAATCGTGCATAGAATCTATAATAAAATCAACTTGGAATGAGTCGAAATAAGAATTTTGTTTTTATTTAAACCGAATCATTCCTTTTCTAAACTTCAAGTGGTTTTTCAATCTACATAATTCAATATTCACGTTTTCTTTTGCTTTTATATTAAAAATAATATTACTCGGTTAAGATTAACTAATCTGATTCTTGTACCCATTTGGCTATACCACGATAGAAATTTTTTAAAACCCATGCATATGTACCAAAGTTTAAGAATTTATCTTGATCCACTTTTAAATTCTAAGCGAGTGAGGTAGGTTTGTGGGAACCTCAGTAAAGAAAAGAAAGATGTTTGATTTATTTGAACCAATATTTTTAATATTTTTAAAACCAATAACATTGTACTAGTTGAAAATTTGGTCTGACGCAAAATAGGTCATTCTTACCTAATGCGGGCATAGAAAATTCAGTGGTGTTTACCGTTTTGCTGGATTGATTCATCGCCCCATACAAAAAGTTCAAATCAAAATTTTGTCCAGAAAGTGGTGTTTGTGATAAAGAATCTCTAATTAAATTGTGATGAATCAATGATTTTTCATCAAAAGTATATTTTCCTGTTCAGTATGTACATATTAATTTGCAATGGAGTTGCTAATTTTTTTATCAATTTATCGAATACCTTAACTTTATCTTTAATTTTTACCGAATTTCTTTATAGAGTGAGCGCTAGACGGAATTGAGTATGCAAAATATGAGCACCGAAAACTGAGTTGAGATTCTCATAAGTCTGACTACAAGTAACAAGAAAGTGGATGCTGTCAGGATCTGCGGTGGTCCATGTTTTTATACCCCTACCCCGATCCAGCCTAAACATGGTTTTCCGTTTTCAGTTTTTATAGCAATTTATGATAAACCGGGACCTTCTTACTACGAATATGATCTGGGTTTTTTCTATCACGTCAGTATCCTTAATTATCCTTGCACAAAAGTGAAAAAAATCACTGTTTTGAGGTCTACTAAAAACTATATAACAAAAACAGCAAATAGTAAAATTAATTTTCGTTAATGACTACGGATAGCAAAAATTATCCTTAACAAGCCGTAGTTTAACTATTTTTCAATTGGATCAATACATCCCAAGTTATAAGCCTTTAAAAAAAGGATATCTCGCAATAACATACAAAGGCTTTTTCCGGACCGAAAAACTAAAAACATAAAATTTTATAATTCTTACCAATTACAATATTTAATTGTAAAAATTTCAAGCTTTTGCAGAACAAGATTATATGACAAATGACAGTTCTATTCTAGATTTAGTGAATAAACCCATAAAAGACTGAACATAAAATAAAATTGTAAGTTAATTCGGAAGAAATTAACGTAAAAGTAAAAAAATATTCAATAAATTGATTAAAAAGTTAGCAATTCGAACACCCATTCATTCATCACGAACTGGAAAATATACTTTTGATGAAAAATTATTGGTTTATCAGAAGTTACTAAGAGTTTCTTTATGATAAACACCTCCTTCGTGACGAAAATTTTGATTCGAACTTTTTGTATGGGGTGATGAACCAATCCAACAAAACGGTTAGCACCACTGAATTCCCCGTATCCGAATTAGGTAAGAGTGACCTATCTCCCACCAGACCAAAAAAAAAAAAAAAAAGTCCAAAAAACTATTGTAGTACAGTGTAATCAGTAAAGATTGAAAATTAAAAAATAAAACATTAAACTTTTGTTAGTCCCCCCTATGTTTATGTAACATAGTACTTAGACGTACGAGAAAATATTGTCTTTTGCTATAAAACATTTTCAATGATCTTCCATTTCTAAGGCATTGTAGCACTTGCTTTGAATAAATGCAATAGTTCCAATACAATAGCTTAAGATGAATAGTTTGGAATTATCTCTCCTTACCTACTATCCGTACCGAAATTGTTATCTTAAGAAAATTAAACGCTAAATGATAATTATAAATATATAAACTAAAGAGAACTAACTAACTCTAAAGCATATTTTTTTAAATAAGAAACTAACTAAAAACTAATTCTACAAGTGTTATTCCTCAGAAATCTAGTTTTCCAAATATGTATTGAATTTAATGCATTAGAATTTGTGTAAGTATATATACTATATCAGTCGAAGTATTCGGGGTGTAGTATTTGCAAGTGAATGTTATGATACGAGTATATACCATTTTTTTTGAGGACAAAAAAAAAATCAATATGTGTTGGTAGGTAAATTATCCAAAATGATATCCGAAGCATTACAAAAATGGATAAATGCCAATGAATGACAACACTGTTAAAATCCAAAAGCAATATTACTTACCTGAACCCTTTGATATGCTGGTAGATGTGAATTGTTCCGTAGTTTCACCATAATCACCGGAACCATGCAAACAGTCTTCATCATCACACGCACGTTCAGTGCCATTCGTTTTCGTTTCGCTGCCACCACCAGCACCACCTCCACCACTGGCATTTTGTTGAGATGATGTTGCTGTTTGTTTAGTAGGTGGGACATAAACTGGAGTTATGAGATCATCACCACTGCCAGATTCAAATGGTGGAGTGCATTCGTCTTCGTCATCACCACGACAACCAGAACCGGCACCAGAGAAAATAAGATCATCGATTGCACCAGGATAACCACTTGCTGGCGTCTGTCGGAAGATATGACCAAGAAATATATGGAATTTATTTTCTGTTTCTTTTCGCTTTTGTTTTTTCAGAGAGATTCATTATTAAAAAAATATTTACATGCAAATGTTTTAATGACTTGTGAAAATGGTGATAGTCAGACAAGACAATATACCAATAGATTATTTGAAAATTCAACATTGAAGGAATTATGAAAGATATTACAAAAAATGCACAACTTAATTAAAATTGAAATTGTTTGGTTTTTTCTTTTCTTAATGATTTAATTTTAAGTTATGGCAAATAGAAACTAGTTAATATTATGAAGGTACTTATTAAGCAAAAAATAAAATATATCAAATGAAATTATAACAAAAAAAGGCGCGTCATTTTATGCCAAAAGTTTTATACATTAAACCAAACTCAACATTTACAAGTCACATGAAATTCCGGAAATTTGTTCTTAGTGCCAGAATATTCAGAAAACTATAGTCAAAGGGGGTTATGTTTGGTAACGTTGAATAGCTCCCTTAAAAATATTAGATACGTAATTTTTGCGGCATTTTTGGGACACCCAGTACCTATGTGCAAAATATTTGAAACAGAAAAACTGGAAAGCCCATAGCATAGAGAGTCATACTTGTTGTATCAGGAAGACGGAGGTAATGAGATTGAAAATAACAAAATTACACAAATCTTCATAACTTTATGCGTAGAGCTATATAAAAATATTAATCAAGAATTTCATTTAGTAGTGATCAAAATCCGCCTTGGCCTTGAATCTTGGTCTTGGTAATATTTCGAGACAACAATAATTTCACGGCTTAGACCAACTCTTAATGCTTAAGGCCGAGAGCAAAGCTCAAAATCAAAACTTAAACACAAGGTCGGGAGCAGGTTTTGATTTTGATTGTAGGTGGAATTTTTTCATAAAAAAAACGAAAGAACTATATAGAGGATACTCTCAACAAATGGATGTACATAAAGTGTGAAAAAGTTGTACGAAAACAATTCTCACCTGATTTCGTAGGAAACTTTCTCAGCTATAAAATTGGAGACCAAAATTTTTCTATAGAAGTCAGCTCAAGCAAGATTTTTGCAAAAAACTGATTTCGCGACCTATGAGCCTGAATAACTTTTTAAACGCTCACGATTTCGCAATAGATAAGCAAACCAAGACCAAGACCATGACCCTAGCAGTATTGCTCTTGGTCTTGGACATTGAGACTTGGTCTTTGTTTTGGTATTAAGTCTAGGTCCTTGTCGTAGTCTTGAGCATTAAATTTTGGTCACGGCCTTGGTCTTAAAAAAATTTCTGAAGATTATTGAGTATTTATAATTTCCAAACCTTATTTTTCGAAAGGAGTTGGATTTTTAAGTTGCCAAATTTCGAATTGAGAGATGATTTTATGCATCTAACTTTAAATTACTAAGACTGAAAAGCAGTCTTGGTCTTGATTATCATCGTGACTAAGACCATAGCAGTAATAGTCTTGGGCTTGAAATTACATATATTAGCGTCTTGGCCTTGGTCTCGAAAACTTACCATGACCATGACTAAGACTCACGACCAAGACTAATTTTGCTCATCACTAATGGACTTTTCAAACTTAGGTTTTCATGCATAAATAAAGATTATTCTGGTGAAAAAGTTCTTTTGAAATTATTTAAAATTCATATTATAAGACTCTATGTCTTTTAAGCTCACACACGGGGCAGTGATTAAAGTTTGGAAAAATGAATTCTAAAGAGGCATCACAGAGGCATTACCTATAGTTGTTTTTTTGGCCCTTCCTACACTTTAAAAATGTAAAAGCCCGGCATTAATACGGGAGGTAACCATGTAGATTTCTTTAGATTTCTTCGAAATTTTTCGATAGTAATCTTTTTTTTTCAATACTTTCCTCTATGTTATCTATCGGCTACTATAAAATTTTTAGAGGCTATACTTTTTACATCTGATTCCATTCAAATTTCACAGACTTTTTCGATAATTTTCGACAATTTGACTCAGTGATTTTTCGATGTTCTTTGGTTGATCTTGAAAATTTTTAACACTTTTTCGTTGTTTACTGATACGTTCTGATTGCCAGTAACTTTTTAGATGACATTTAATACTTTCCAATTTTTTTGACATTTCGGCTTTTAGAGTTTTTCTTACGTTTTTTGATTTTTACACAATTGACATCGACGATACTAATTAATTATTTTTAACTTATTTCTGACACTTCTTGATTTTTTCAATACTTAGTGGGTGCGTTCACGATTCAGTGCAAATGGCCTTCATATTTGCATTGGAAGGTAAGTGCTGCAGCATTTGTAACGTTTTTGCAAAACTTCAATATCTAAAGCCTATAGCATAAAAATGCTATGCATATGCAACACTGATTTTCTAAGTAAAAATAAACATACTAGTCATGTTTACGATCCGGTGCAGAAGGTCTTTCACCATACATAGGGTTTGAAAATAAGTGTTGAAAAATTTTACTATAAAGTACAACAACAAAATATTTAGGATTGAATTTATCATGCTTTTATACATTTTCTATACTAAAAACCTAAAGCAAAAAAATATCATAGCACATATCATTTTCCAAATAAAATTTTTTTGTTTATTCTCTCGTTCTCTTTGCTCATACGATTTTCTCAGAGAAATAAATTTTTTCGTAACTTGCAATGTTTATACTTTTAGTGCTGCTCACAATCAAGTGGAAATTATTGCTATTTTGCTACTTTGCAAGTCTAAATGCTCCGGATCGTGAACGCGGCTATTGTATACAAAGTTGTTTTCTTTGTTCATTAATAAATGAAATAAATAAAATAAAGTAAATAAATATTATAGTACTTGCAATATTTATACTTTTAAGACTGTTCACGATTGCTATTTTGTAACATTGCAATCCCAAATGTTCAAGATAGTAAAGACGGCAATTATTGATATTCATTAACTTTTACGACAGCTTTTGATGCTATGAGTACAGTAAGATAATATTAGTTTAGTATCGACTTGTAGAAAGTTTTTCGATATAAGTACTTAGAATCTTATCAACATTTCTGATGTATGTTATATATCTCGTTAGGTACTTCTTTTTCTGTACTATTTTATGGACTTTTTCTGTATTTTTTGATACTTTCGACTTTCCGAGATAATTAGATTTTTATGTTTTACGATACTCCTTGCGATACTCTTTGTTTTTTTTTTTAATATTATTCGTCGCTTTCTGCCTTGGTCTCTTTTTATAGTTCTATAGACAGTTTAAAAACAACAAAAATTTAGTCCTTTTCCTGTTTGTAAGCCATAACTTAAAATTATTTCAAATACATATATGATAGATAAAATATTACAAAATAGAAAAATTGTAAAAATATTTAATAAACTGAAACTGATTAATGGATTTTAAAAGAAATGATCGTTGAAATCTAAAAACTAATTTCAGATTCCAAAGATCTTTGCTTTGTGTTTAAATAGGGCCTAATTATTTAATGCGTATAAATACATGTAGATAGTAAATTACTGAACACGCAAATATGAGAATTTTTTTTTTTGTTCATTGCATACTCGTACTTTCGTCGTATCTTAGTTTTGTACATATGAATCAATACTGATTAAAAAGTGCATTTTTGATTTAATTTAAAAAAAATTCCCTAACCTGCTGCATTCTTTGCAGATCATTTCTATCTAATACTCCAGTTACCAATTGAACATCTCCTCTTATTGTGATATGTGGATCGCGTTCAACGGCCAAATCCAGTATGCGCAATTTGTTAACAGATAATCCAGCTATGACACCAGCAAATGGTCGTTCAATGCGCGAACGTCCGGATCGACTGTATTTTCCGCCCACTTGAATATTGGCCATGGTATTGAAAACAGTAGATTGATGTCCTGCAAGAAAACATTATTTAACGCATGAGAAATGATCATGAGCATTCATGCCTTTGTGTAAATACCTTGCGGATTCAGTGCCTGTACATTGTAATCATCAAGTTGTAAACTTGCATTTCCGCCAATTCGATTAAAGCGTACTACGTGATAAGTGTTATCATTGACTTTGGTACCTATCTCACCCAGCGGCAAATCTCTGGTACCAATATTATAACACATAAATATGTTACCCTCAACTATTTCCAATTCCATATAATCTTGTGTCGTTGAACTTTCTATACGCAAGAGTACAGCATCGGATTTGGTTGTTATAAAACCTAAAGCGATGTTATCTTCCTCGGTATCTGCTTGTAAATTAGTTGGAAATGTGTACTGTATGATGCCCTTGTTATTACCAAATTCATAGGAAATTGATTCTAAATATAGTAAAGAGGAAAAACCAAAAAGTTCATTAGCAGTACTGATAAGCTAAGTAAAATGAGAAGCAATTTCTCAAGACAATTCTTAATAAACAATAGTAAATATATAGGGTGTATACCATAAGGTTACGAAGCTTTCGAGAGATGATAGACGCCAAGGCTAACAAAAACTTGCACTTGAGTTGGTCTTTAATATATCTACCCCTGAGCAGTTGTAGGGAAATATTGATTTTCAGACATGTTTCACAAAAAAAAAAAAAAAAAAATTTCTTGGGTCACCCTAACGTTTTAGAGAAAGCTAATTTATAAGAAACTTATAGCTAATTATATAGACTTTTTAAGAATATATTCGATTTATAAGGTTTAAAAGGATTTCGCAAAGTTCTAGAACTTTAAAGTTGATATTTTCCATTTTTTTCCCACTTTTTGATTTTAACAGCCATGTAGTATGATAGCACATTTACCATAACAATTTTATAATT
Organism: Calliopum simillimum; assembly: GCA_951812925.1. Lineage (NCBI taxonomy): Eukaryota > Metazoa > Arthropoda > Insecta > Diptera > Lauxaniidae > Calliopum > Calliopum simillimum. Next base: position 123,348,083 of record OX638368.1, read on the forward strand.
TAAGGTCAGAAAAAATCCTTTTCAAAAACAATCCGTTTGAAGGCTCCGGTTGATAAAGAGCACCGCGAACAGCACGTGCAGCGTATAATGCGTGTGTTGTAACATAATTAGGGTATTGCTTGAAACGTGTAAAATCCTCGAAAATTTCGTTAATTCGTAAAACTGTCAAAGTTCGTATTGATTTTGACAACTTTTACGAGTTTACGATGTTTTTGAGGCTTTTACACGTTTTAACACTTGACATTTCAAACAGCATGCAAATAAATAAAAAAATATTGCATAGTCTTAGAGGGCGATATTCGTTTTTGCAACATCCTGTTTTTATACCCTACACCCAGCGTATATTAACTTTGTCCTTCCATTTGTAACGCTGAGAAGGAGGCGTGGCAGATATAAAAAAGTATATAGCCATGTCCGTCTGTCTGGCTGGGTGGCTGGGTGGCTGGCTGGCTGGCTGTGTGTTGAAATACACTTTTTGGGAAAACTGAGCAAGATAATTCAATGAAATTTGGTACACTGCCTCCGTCGTCGAAGTTAGCTCGGGGGATTGAAAATGAGCGAAATCGGTCAACGGACACGCCTACCGCCCATACAAAAAATATATTTCAAATGCAACTTTTGGAGTATTTTTCACAATAATGAAACCAAAATACACATAAATACTAGGAATTGTAAGCTCAAGCTCTGAGAAAAAACTTGGCAAATTCAGACAAGAGGGCGTGGCACCTCCCATATAAGCAAAAGGTTCAAAACGCTATACTGAAAACATTTTACGAGATAATCAAACCAAATTTCGCTCAAATATTAAGAACTATAAGTTCAAACTCTGAGAAAAAAACTGGGTGAATTCGGACAAGAGGGAGTAGCACCTCCCATATAAGCAAAATTTTCAAAATACAGCTGTGTAGGATATTTAATGTTTGGCCAGGCCTGACTGATTTTTTAGATTCGCTCTAACTTCTTCAACTTCAACAATTTGAGGAAACTTTGTAGAGATAAATTTTATGATTTCTTGTAGGCTTCAATTTTATAAGGTGTCATTGGCACCTTAGCGTGGTAGAAACTAAAATAATGAGTATAACTAATCGAAAAAAAAAAATCTGAGATAAATGACTTTTAGAAATGAAATGTAGCCCATGTTGAGACATTTACAACAATATACTATACAAATGGCGGAGATATAAGAAAAAACCAAAACCGCATCGAATTTAGAGGCCGAAAACAACATTTTTTTTTTCCTTAAAATTCTTCTTTCAAACTGGAGGCGCACAGTGGTCCCAAAGTGGGTTTTTTATATCAAAATTTTTTACCCGCTTGGGGACGTACTGTAGAAAGATTTCAATGATGGGGGCTTATAGGTAATTGAACAAGGAACAAATTAAGCCACCGCTTTTTGGAAAACAAATCGTTTCGACCTCTTTTCTGTGGGCTCAAACTCGAAAAATCGAAAACGGAAAATTTTCAGAGTTCTACTATTCGAAAACCAATCATCTGATTTTTATGATTTTTTTGTAATGGGCAGATACGTTGCTCGTTGAGGTTTTTCAAAATTCTCTCGGCTTCGTCCGGTATACTAAAAACCTTAATAACTCGAGAACTATTGTTCCGATTTGAGTGATTTTTTTTTGTGGATGGGTATGTTGCCTAATAAAGTCCTGTTATAAAATTTTCTCAAAAGTCTTTCGGCAACGTCCGGGATATTAAAAATCTTAATAACTCGGGAAACACTGAACTGATTTGGGTGATTTTTTTATTAGTGGTAGATATGTTGCCCGGTAAGGTTTTGTAAAATTTATTTTGTTTAAATTCTTTCAACTTCGTCCAGGATACTAAAAATCTTAATAACTCGTGAAATATTGAACCGATTTGGGTGCATTTTTTTTTTGGTGGGTACATATGTTTTCTAGTGAAGTTTTATAATGTATCCTTTTCAAAAATTCTTTCGGCAACGTTTGGGATATCAAAAAACTAAACAAGTTTTTATGATTTTTTTTTTATTATTCAAATATCGTATTCTATTGAATTCTTTATCGTATTCTATTGAATTCTTTCCTTTATTCAAACCGTTGTTACCTCGGAATGTACCGAAAGTTAGGTAACGAGGTCTAATTTATTTTATTTTTTAATATCGTGTAAGTCACCGAAGGAATTTTGGAAAAGTGCATATGGCATGACTTTACTAGAAAATATATCTACCTATCCAAAAACAAAAATCATTCAAATGGAAATAATTGTTCACGATTTATAAAAATTTTTCAATTTACCGGTCGAAGCCGAAGGAATTTTGAAAAAAATAAATTTTACAAAACCGGACAACGTACATACACATTAAAAAAAATTCACCCAAATCCACAAAAAAAAAAAAAAAATCACTCAAATCGGAACAATAGTTCTTGAGTTATTAAGGTTTTTAATATACCGGACGAAGCCGAGGGAATTTTGAAAAAATAAGCTTAAAAAAACCTCAACGGGCAACGTATCTACCCATTAAAAAAAAAAAATCATAAGAATCAGATGATTGGTTTTCGAATAGTGGAATTCTGAAAATTTTCCGTTTTCGATTTTTCGAGTTTGAGCCCACAGAAAAGAGGTCTAATCGATTTTTTCTCCAAAAAAGCGATGGCTTAACTTGTTCCTTGTTCAATTACCTATAAGCTCCCATCATTGAAATCATTTTACAGTACGTCCCCAAGCGGGCAAAAAATTTTGATATAAAAAACGCACTTTGGGACCACTGTCGGGCGGTCATTCAAATTTTTTTTTGTGATACTATCTAATGTACAGCAAGAAATTTATCCAGTGAAGCAAGGGTAAACATTGAACGTAAGTATTGACACATAAGTTGATTTTAAAAGATACCACCCACTCATCTCTCTACAATAATATCTTACAGCTGCCATTCAAGTGCATCCCGATTGCATTGACAACCCCTACTATGCTGCTTGCGATCTGATTGTAAAGGGTCAATACTGCAAGTTTCAGTACTATGCTAAATTCTGTTTTAGATCATATACACTTGCCGGACAAATGGGTGGACTTGATCCAAATGCTGTATACAAACAATAAAAGAAAACTAAAATAAAACAAAAAAAAAAAAAAAAAAAAACCATCAGCTGCAAAGCTCAACATCAAAATAAAATAAATTTTATATTCCAAATTTGTTAAATGAAGCGTAATTTAAGTATTTCACACAAATGTTATGAGATTTTATGACGATTTCACATTTTTTTGTACACAAAATTTTAATTTTTCTGGCCGAATTTTTAGTTTTTACGGGCATTTTTATTTTGAGAATTTTCTTTGAATATATCTTACATTTTTTTGGTATATTTTTTCATACATATTCCCTACACAACACACAAATTCCCCGCACTTCGGGAAATTCCCAATCAATCGGAAACGCTGTCTGTGTCATTAAAAAAAATCAAAAAGAAAAACCCTAAAAGCTCAATATCTGTTGAAGGGGAGCATATGGAATATCAAAAAACACCAAATTTCTGAGATTTTGGTCTTATATATAGGCATAACTTCTGAAAATGATCATAAGTTCCTTACTGCTCGGTGTGCACTAGTATAAGCGCTCGAAAATTTGATTTGTTTCATAAAAGAATTTTGTTTGAAGAATTGGTTTTGAAATTAATTAAAAAGTTTAAATCAAAAAAATTATCTACACAAAACATTAGCTTTTTTTTAAAGAAATAAGCGTTGGACACACTCAACTTTTAATAATCTAAAGGTTGTGCCGAAGGAGAAGAAGTTAAGAAGTATTAAATGTCGCGCGTACTTAGTTTTGTCCTGATTATATTTAAAGTAATTTTAGTCACCGTCAAAGGTATGTATGCACCTCGTGCTCAATTAAAATAAAAGTCTCTATCTTTACTTTATTTTAAGTCAGAATAGTGACAACTCTCCACTCAAGTAAATTTTAGACAATTCAGAATTTTCGAAAGACCTTCCAGTCCAATTTTTTTGATAAAATTGAAGTGGTAATTACCTTACTGTAAAGTTCAAATAACAAAAGAAAAAAAAAAAAAAAAAAATAAATATTGAATCATACAAGAACTGTTAAGTTATATATATAAAAAAAAAACAAATAAAAAACGAACTGACCACACTAGGATTTGAACCGTGGTCTGCCCGTGTGATAGATAAAAACATATCCTCTGCACTACTGGCTCATATGATGAAAATATATAAAATTTGTATATGATTTATGAATTTAAGTTGTTTCGTTTGATTTTAACAAGAAATGCTACATTAACAATTCAAAACTAAAAAGTTACCTTACACATTTCAGCCAAACAAGGCTATGGACCTGGCGAACAAGATTGGGGATATGTTGATGTACGCGAGGGTGCTCATATGTTCTATTGGTTGTACTATACAACTGCAATGCCGAAATATATCGAACGTCCATTAGCAATCTGGTTACAAGGTGGTCCTGGATCTTCATCAACTGGCTATGGGAATTTTGCAGAATTGGGCCCACTCGACATCTATGGAAACTATCGTAATCATACATGGGTCAAAGATATGAATGTGCTCTTCATTGACAATCCTGTGGGAACTGGATTCAGTTATGTTGATAACAACAAATACTATACAACCAATAACACAGAAATTGCCTGGGACTTGGTATCTTTTATGAAAGGTTTCTATCGAAATCATCTGGATTTCGAACAGGTACCTTTGCATATTTTCAGCGAAAGTTATGGTGGTAAGATGGCACCAGAATTTGCACTTGAATTGTATTATGCAATTCAAAGGGGAGATGTGAAGAGTAATTTAAAATCAGTCGCCTTAGGTGATCCATGGACTTCACCTATTGACTCAGTGCTAGCATGGGCACCTTTACTGTTAAATACTGTAAGAAAAATTTGATTGCTTTTTATTGCGACATACAGAATGTGTGCGTTATTTGTTCTAGGTTGATCTTTCTCAATATCATTAGAATGAAATACAATATTTTAAAAATTTCAAGGATTAAAAGTTTCATTCAAACCAAAATGGCCGGCAAACAAAGTCGACTTTTAACATAAAACGCATTCTGTAAAAACTTTTTTTTCAAAACCATTTTAACATTATTTCAAGGGTATTGTTGACGTCAGTGGATACCATAACATCATGGCAGCTGCTTATGAGACCGAAAAGCTTGTGAAGGCAAAAAAATGGTACAGTGCCACCGTTCAATGGGGTAAAACCGACAGATTAGTTTTGATTGAATCGAAAGGTGTTGACATCTATAATATTGAGAAGCCGACAAAAGATCTTATGACTCGTCGTAGAGAATTTATGTCTGATGATGATCAGATTTTGACCGAACTTATGTTGGGGCCTGTAAGTATGAACCTTTCAATACCATCCAATGTACTCTGGGACATTGAAGATTACCGTACATTCTATAAACTCGAGAATGACTTTATGAAGCCAGTTATACATATAGGTAAGTAATAAAATAAATATTACTTAAGTATATACTTATTTTTGGGCTAGAATAAGATTATTTTTTTTTTTGTTTTTAGTTGAGGAGCTTCTTGATAAAACTGACGTTGAAGTTGCTGTATACTCTGGACAATTTGATCTAATATGCGCTACAGCTGGAACAGTGAATTGGATTAACAAAATGAAGTGGAGCTACAAGAGTGATTATGAAGCAGCACCACGATCTGGTATATTTGTAGATGATATCTTAGAAGGTTATGAAAAAAGTGCGAGAAAATTCACAATGTTTTGGATTAATCGTGCCGGACATATGGTTCCAGCTGATAATCCAAAAGGAATGGGACACATTTTACGAAAATTAACAAAATATGGTTAAGATTAGGTGGTATATTGTATTCCAGTAAATGTTTATAAAATTGCAAATTGTGTGCATATAGAAACATATCTTAATTTGGATTCAAAATAAATGCATCATAACGCATTAGACCAATAAACGATAATTATTTTAACTTTGTCAATGGCCATTATTCAAATTTGTAAGCAAACTCAGACTTTAACATCCAGATTGAGACTAACTTTAGTTTGTGATATAAAACTTGTAATATAAGTGGTTTAACTGTGTCAGAAGTTCAAACTCTTTGCAAAGAATACATTATTTGATCATCGAAATGAATTGAATCGGTCATTTTTAAAAGGGCATATGTGACAAAATTTAATCTTGTAGCAAATTTAAGAAAAACTCTCATGAGTTCGGTAAATCTTACTTTATTGCAATTTTAGTGATTTCATTGATATTAAGTAGTAATCTGTGTACTTGGAAAAAAGATAGACCAACCAGCGCCATTACCACAACATAAAAACAATTTTCGACCGAGCGACACATTGAAAAATGAGAGATTCAATTGTAAAATAACAGTTTTTATTGATATCGAATATTAAATAGTTAGTTGGCTATGAACTTCTAAGTTGAATTAATAAAAAAATTCCATGGTAGATTCAATAAATGGAAGGAAACAGTCCTCGCAAACGTACTCATCTTGAAAATTTCAATTTTAAACTAGTAAGAGTACATCACCCGTGCAAAATTTTTAAAATACTGCAGTGTAGGGTATTTAATGTTTGGCAATGTCGAAGGTAATACGAGGGTTGCCTTTTATATTTCGGGATTGGGCAACACTAATGTCAATAGCTAAAATCTGGCAACACCATAATAAAGTTTGACATTTTTTAGCATAAACGTACTCAGAACGTTTTGACGTACGACCATCATTTGTGTTGCTTACAGTGACTTGAAAAAATCAATTTGGCAAAAAAATGGAATTAACTCGTGAACGTTTTCGTGCGATCATTTTTAACAACTTTCGACGTGGATTATCACGATAAGAGTGCATCGATGAACTTAAACCTTTGTATGGCGATAAAGCACCATCCTATAGCACTGTGAAAAACTGGTTTAATGAATTCAATCGTGGCCGTCGCTCACTCCAAGACGAGTTTCGTGAAGGTCGTCCAAAATCAGTTGTTGTTCCGGAAACCATTGATGCTGTGCGCCAACTGATATTGCAAGATCGTCATGTGACCTATCGTGAGATTGAGACAACCTTAGGCAGCATACATTCAATATTGCATGAACACTTGGCCGTAAAAAAGGAAAAATTGATTTTCTTAACTCACTGTAAACAAAACAAATAGCACTTGTACATCAAAACGTTGTGAGTACGTTAATGCTAAAAAATGTCAAACTTTATTATGGTGTTGCCAGATTTTAGCTATTGACATTAGTGTTGCCCAATCTCGAAACATAAAAGGCAACCCTCGTATTACCTTCGACACTGCCAAACATTAAATACCCTACACTGCAGTATTTTGCACGGGTGATGTACCCTTACTACCACGACAGTTCTACGAATTCTCATACCTTTGGTTCAGATCTTGCAGAGTTCTTAGTGTTTGATTGAAATTTAGTACCATTATCTCAAAAAACGTGTTGCCACGCCCTCTTGTCTGTATTCGCTTAGTTTATGATCAGAACTAGCAGGTACTGTTCTTAGTGTCTGAGTGAAATTTTGTTGGCTTATATTGAAAAACGTTTTTAGTATAACATTTTGAAACTTTTACTTATATAGGAGGTGCCACGCCCTTTTGTTCGAGCTTATTTAGTTTTTTCTCAGAGCTTGCACTTACTGTACTTAGTGTTTGAGTGAAAATTGGTTCGATTATCTCAAAAAACACTTTCAGTTTAGCATTTTGAAAGTTTTGCTTATATGGGTGGTGCCACGCCCTTTTGTCCGAGTTTGCCTAGTTTTTGCTCAGAGCTTGAGCTTACCATCTCTAGAATTTAGGAGTATTTTTGTTGCATTGTCGTGGAAAATACGCATAAAGTTACATTTTGAACATATTTTTTGTAAGGGCGGTAGGCGTGTCCGTTGGCCGATTTAGCTCATTTTCAATCCCGCGAGCTAACTTTTACGACGAAGCAACTGTGCTTAATTTCATCGAATTATCTTGGTTAGTTTTCGCGTGTAAAATATTTTCACGCACTGACAGACACCCAGCCAGACAGACAGACGGACATGGCTATATCGACTCAGGAGGTGAAGCTGATCAAGAATATATATACTTTTCCATACCTGCCACTCTTCCTTCTCCGCGTTACAAACGGAAGGACAAAGTATATATACCCTGAGTGTAGGGTATAAAAAGAGAGTTTATTTTTGAGAGAAGATATATCTTCTCTTCTTATACGAGATAAAATTGTATGTTTGTTTTTTTTTTTTTTTTTGTTTCTTTGTACTTATTTCTGTGCCAATATTTTTTCTCGAAAACGGCTACAGCGATTTTAATGAAACTTGGAGTAGTGTTAGATATTAGCTTACAATGAAGAAGAAGCTAGGTTTGAACTTTGTAAATGCTCACCAGAGGGCGTGGCACAGCCTTAAATTTTAAATTTGATTTAGTAATAACTCGCAATTTATACAAGGTATTTGGATGAAATTAGGTGAGCGGGTACGGGTTAATAATACCTCGTAACGGACAAAAAGTGAACGGGATCGAAGAAGTGCCACGCCCACTTTTCAGCCCTTGAAAATTTTGATTCAATATTACTCGAAAACGACTTCAACAATTTTGATGAAAATTTAGGAGATGTTACCTCTGCAAACAAGGATTAATATGTGATATGCCGTTATATTGGAAAACTCGTTGAAGGGCGTGGCACCGCCCACAAAAATATAAAACGGTATAAAAAGAAACTAATAAAGCAAACATTCTGAAATTAACTGTGAGGTGTGTAATTGCAAAAAGGCATCTCTGTTCTGAAAGTGGGCGAAATATTGCCATTGCGCGTGGGACCTCCCATACAAGCCAAATACGTTAAATGCTATTTTTCGCAAATGTTACAAGATATTTTAATGAAATTTGGTATGTAGGTACTGCTAATTAATGCCTTATAATAACCGAAAAGTGGGCGGTATCGAAGAAGTACCACGCCCCCTTTTTAGCCGTTGAAAATTTTGATTTAATATTACTCAAAAACGACTCCAACAATTTTAATGAAAATTTAAGAGATTGTACCCTTGAAAACAAGTGTTAATATGTGATATGCTGTTATATTGGAAAAACTCGATGAAGGGCGTGGCACCGCCCACAGAAATATAATACGCTTTAAAAAGAAAACTACTAAAGCAATCTTTCTGAATTTAACGTAAGGTAGTCTACTTGCTATTAGGCACCATTACAAACTGAAAGTAGAGAAAATATCGCCTATGGGCGTGGAATCTCCCATACAAGTAAAACACGTTAAATGTTATCTCACGCAAATGGTACAACATATTTTGATGGAATTTGGTACACAGCTATTGCTGGCAAATGCCTTTTATATAAACAAAAGTGGGTGATACCGAGAAAGTGCCAGGCCCACTTTTTAACCATTCAAAATTTTGATTCGATATTATTCGAAAACGACTCCATTAATTTTAATGAAAATTTAAGAGATGTTACCCTTAAAAACAAGGAATAATATGCGATATGCCGTTTTATTGGAAAAACTCACTGAAAGGCGTGGCACCGCCTACAAAAATATAATACGCTACAAAAAAAAAATACTAAAGCAATCTTCGTAAATTTAACTGTAGGGAGTCTCCTTTTTATTAGGCACCTACGACCTGAAAATGGGCAATATATCGCCGGTGCGCGTGGAACCTCCCATACAAGTAAAACAAATAAAATGCTATTTCTCGGAAATGCTACAACGTATTTTGATGAAATTAGCAAACGAGATCAAGCTGCGCAAATGGGGATGGATTGGTCACACTCTCCGGAAACCACACAGCGAAGTTTGTCGCCAGGCCCTTGAGTGGAATCCACAAGGCAGTAGAGGACGTGGTAGACCCAAAACCAACTGGAAAAGGTCGTTGGAAAAGGAAATCCAAGAATCGGGAAAATCGTGGCAAGAGATCAAAGTCATCGCAAGGGATCGTGACAAATGGAGAGATTTTATATTGGCCCTATGCTCCTCCTAGGAGTTAAAGGAGAATACATACATACATACATACATACATTTTGATGAAATTTGGTATGCGGATCTGGATCATGAGTATCTTAAGCATAACGAAAAGTGGGATTCGTTCAACAATTGCCACGACCACTTTTTACCAAAATAAAAATTTTAGTTATAGTAGTAACTCAGGCACAAAAAAAGAATGGAATGAACTTCTTATTTTTAATATGCAGTCTTATGTACTTTTTGACGCTGAATCCGTCTTCATCAGCAGAACTGTCATTATACCTGCAGGGTTTTGAAATATCTTTGCTTGAAGTTGAAGAAAACGCTGTGTTCAGTCTTAACTGCGTATCTACAAGAAAAGGTGAAATCCTTTTTTATTAATGGCGTTGAATAGCCACACTCTTCCTTATCAAAACTTTTCCAATAGGTCTTTTACTTTCCGAGGTAAGATCTTTTGAAGATATGATATTTCAGCCCCCATACAATAGACGAAATATTTTGGATGCCTGCCATATGGGTGATTCTTAGATAACTGTGCTTTTTCGAGTTGTAAAATTGGCAGATCATTTTTTTGGATTTTTGCAAGTTTCTTCATGCTATCTTATGTAAACACACTCTTAAAACTCAGCTTTTAAGTAGATCAACTACAAGTGTAAATTTACGTCTTTGAGGTCGAAATTAAGAAATTTTTCTGCCACGTTTGTGACCAAATTGCCACGTTTGTGACATTTTAGCCATAGTATGAAAAAATTATGGTTTTGAAGCGTTTTGATGAGGGATATATTGCATATTATGACAAATTTACACTTCAAGACTAATTTTGCAACAGTGTCATGTCTCCAGTGGTCCATTTTTTTTAAACCCTATCGCCCTAAAGATCAACAATGGTTTCCTGTTCTCTGTTTTTATAGCCGTTTATGGTGGATTAGGATCTCCTAATTACGAATCTGATCTTGATTTTTTTCTATTACATCAGTATCCTTAGTTATCCTTGCTGAAAAGTGAAAAAATCACAGTTTTGACATCTACTTAATAAGAACAGCAACAAGTAAAATTAATTTTTGTCAATGGATTCGGACAGCCGTATTTATTATCAACAAGACAAAATTTACCTTTTTTCAATTGGACTCCTAGTTTCCGGTAAATTATGTCTTGTTGACAATAAATTTGGCTGTCTGAATCCATTGACAAAAATTAATTTTACTTGTTGTTGTTTTTGTTCTATAGCTTTAAGTAGATGTCAAAACAGTGATTTTTTCACTTTTGAGCAAGGATAACTCAGGATTCTGATGGTGTAGAAAAATGTTTGTATTAAAAACATAATTAACAGCCTTCAACTTAACATCTGTATACTTTATATCGAAATATGTTTTTTGCAGACTGATAAAAAGTGCCACGTTTGTGACATTTTTGATGCGCCACGTTTGTGACATTTTTGTAGTTTATCGCTCATTGTAAAGCACGCTTTTGAGTTCAAGATTTTTCCGAAAGAATTTGGGGTCATGTATGCAAATCCTACAAAAAAATTGTTTCATACATAAATTAAAATGTACTACCTGGGAGTGCCGAGTGCCACGTTTGTGACCATAATTTAAAAAAAAACTGCTTTTGTTTATAAACTGCCCTATAAAACGCAAACAGATTTCTTTTTGGACTTGTCTTGACATGATGACCTTTGGGTGATGGATAGTGATCAGAACTAATGCATATGTAATCTATTGACTGAAACAGTAGTACCATGCAGTAGTAGCATAATGCTTTCAAGAATTTTTTTTTTCCAAAACTAGGGGACAGTTTTCAATTCGAAATTGTGCCCTCTAAAAATTATTTAAAACTGCAGATGAGCTCAGAATATTGTAGCCTTAAGTATTTACTTAATATGTGTAGTAACTTGTTTTCTGTTTTATTTCCGTTTTTTGGTCGTTTTTCATCGTTTTGTGTATAAAAAGTAGGGGTAGGACATGCCACGTTTGTGACATTTGGGGTATATTTGCAAACTTTCAAAGTAGACCAATAAATATTTGGTGGTAAAATTGATACGCTCTATTAGAAAAACATAGTTTCTAACTTATAGCGTAAATTTTTGTGAAAAAAAAGCCTACTGTATAGGTGAAATCGCCAGAGGACACAAAAAGTACAGTTATCTGAGAATCACCCATATCCCATTTATTTAATTTTTTGATATTCTTCTATACCATTCCACACTTTCCAAATATTTTCTTATTATTATTCTCATCGGTTAATTTATAATTTTGAAAGCATGAACATTGGAGGTGAAAAGGTACGAATTCCATAACAAAAAGTAGCTATGAATAATATCATCAACTAAAGTAATAAGATTAGATTGTTGACCGAGCAGGGATCGGTCTCCAGGTTCTACGAAATAGGAGAAGATAGACAGAGATAGACATAAGATAGAGAGCGCAATTGAGCAATAGGTTGCCGACCAGAGCAGTGGTTACCGTGTTATATTTTATACAGTTTTTGTACAGTGGCGTATTTATTTACAACTCGGGCCAAACTCTTTGTGAGATAAAAAAAAATAATATGTTCTAATGGTTTTGCCTTCTGAAGAAGAAATTATAGAGTTACAGACTTTAAAAAATATCACGCTATATTTTTTGTTGTAAAAGTTTAAAATTTTAATTAAATATTATTTAAATTCAAAGTTTTTCATTTCCCGAAGGACTTATCTACTCTTGCTCGCAATTCGATCATCTTGGGGGTATGGGATACACGGGCTATCACAAAATTTATGAATTCGCATACCCTAGTAAATTAGTTCTACTCAAATTCATGATGACGAAATGTTAAGAAACCATTGTGAATATTAAATCCTAATCACTATATTCTTCACTACTTACCATCATAGCATGTTGGCCCAGTATAAGAGGTCATATCACATTCACAGGCATAAGCATTCCACTGTTGTACACAAACTCCGCGATTTGCACAAGCATTTTGGCTACACTTTGTTGGACCCTCACAGCCGGTAACAACAAGCGAACTTGGAACAACAGCATCATTTGTTAACGATGGCGAAGCATCACCCAAGTCAAGCGAAGCTAAGCAACCTTCGAAACCAGAACGCGATGATATTGATGCTGGCAATTTAGCGTACATATCTTTGAATACGCCGCCAATATATAAAATGCCCGATAGTTCCAAATGCATGCTATTGCCAGTTAATGTTATGATCTCAAAAGAATCATCGACTGCTAGGGTGTGTGTCTTAGGGCCAGGACGACGTATGCTTATATGATGCCATCTATTATCATTCATGTGTATACGTGATTTATCACGCATCGTAATCGGCCCATCACCCAAGTCAAAAGTGTAATGTATATGACCATTCACCAGTTCCACTGCAACAAAATCATTGCGTCGTCCCCCATTGTAAAGCAATAATCCATTAGCTTCAACGGTCTTAAAGCGCAAATCAATTGATATGCTGGAATATGCCTTTAACATGGGTAGTCCCACGTAAGAGTGTTTCGAACGGAAAGTGGCTGCATGATAAGGATTTCCTATTGGTGAATTTACAAAACGTGCAGTCAGCTTAAAAGTTGCACTCGGTAGCGCTGATAATTCTGGGCCAAGATTTCGCACGATATCAATATATCTAAATGAAGTATAATTAGAGATTAAACGAAGTTTTTACTTAGAACATCATCATCTTAATCATCTATTTACCTTTCTCCATTGAATACAAATTCTTGTATTTGTCCGATAAAATTGGGCATTGTCGATGTCATTTGGATTTCTTCCTCAGCGTGAAATAAGCCACCCATATGTATGGAACGTATTTCCATGGTACTATGACGTCCCAGTATTGTCTCAGCTGTTGAAGAAACATGCAAAGGTAAAGAACTCAGAAAGGCATCTTGCCAGCTACGTTTGGTCAAGCTAAATGCAGATTGTGTGAGAACCGTTCATATAGAAGTGGCTGGCTTATATATTTAGTAGTAGTAGTAGTACGTAATAAAGGTGAGTTATACAATATATATCACGAATGGATTATATAAGATTAAGTTTGTTATATTTAAATACACATAATTTACGATACAAACTATATAGTATTAGTAGTATATATATATTGTAGAATCAGGCATTAAGTCTTTGATAGAAAGATTAGTAGTAGTAGTAGTAGTAAGTAAGATTAAGAATATTTTGCGAGAGAAACTGAAATAAATATGGGCAAAATTGAAGGAAAAAATCTGATGATTTTTAGAGAAAAGGGTCGCATCGGTATTGATAATTTTTTTTTCTTTCTGAAATTGGCTGTCATATTCCACAAAGTTAAAACTTTTTTTTTTCAAAGTTTGCGAATTTGATTTATGATTTACGAGTATGTTGAAAGAAAAAAGAAAGAAAAAGATAAATTGCTTAAATTGATGGTAAAATCGAAAAAATCGGCGTGTACATGTTAAAGGTGTAAGATTTTTGACTTTAGAAAAAGGTACCTGTACTGATGTACCCAAGGTGTAGGCATAAAACTTTTGTGAAGGTGATTGATATTGGCGTGTTGTTGGTGCTGTTGGATGGATTTAATGATCGCGTACACTTTTCCTGAGTTCTTCCTTGGAAGCTTTTGATGTTTTAATTTTGGGGGAGAACTTATGTTTAATGCAAGCGTGAATCAAGGGTTTTTCAAAGTATTTATTCAAAAAAATATGGTGATATGAGTTAACAATTTCTTTCTCTTTTTAACCTGGGATCACGTTGAAAAGTATTTAAGAAAAATTTTCTATCCGCTTACTCTCCCGAGAAAAGCTGAAAACACCTTTGCCAGAACTTGATAGACCCATAAGTCACGCTTTTGCGGGAAAATGTAAGGGTGTACTGAAACTAGTGAACCAAAACCATTTCTTTGTAAAAATTGTCCAATATCCCATACCTTAATACTCGTATAAGGCCGATTATCAAATGCTTTAATACGTGGTTTGCCTTTAAAGTTTCTGGAATATAGCACGCCTAGGTTTTTGCATTGCAACTTTTTATGACAGTTGAAAAGCTTGTAATTTTTTAGGATATGTTACTTCAGACATTATCAGCTATCTTCATTTGTCGAAGCAATTTGACCAGTCCAAAGATGATAGCTCTAAGGCAGTGATATCCAAACTCAATACTAGCGTATTTTGTCAATGAATAAAAGCTCATTGAAAGCTTTTATAGTTTGCATAAACTGCACTGTGAGTGAATACGCATACGGAAAGCTTTTAAGTACAAAAGCTCAAATCCCCGCGGGTATAAGCGTTGGATTTCACTGCTCTAAAGCATGGGTTTTAAATCCCTCAATCGCTTCTTCGGGTGATGTAAATCGTTGTCCATGCTTCTGATCTTTGATTCTTGAAAACAAAAACAACACATTGGATCCCAAGTCAAGACTGTAAGGCGGATGACCTATCAATTCGAAATTTGAGTTCTCAAATACTCCCTTGTTTTAGCCGATTTGTGAAAACTTACTTTGCCTTAGCGCAAATTGATTTGTCTTTTTGGTTTGGTTTTTTTAAATTTATCGAGAACTTCTGGCAAACAAATAGTCGTATACCATGCTGAATTAACGGTCTATTGGTTTTCAAGAGCGACAGTAGTCACATGACCGGTTTTCGTGTAAGCACGCCACCATTTGCTTCGTATCGCTCCAACGTCGATCAACTATTGTTTGATTATCTTCGAATGGAAAGACCCAACCAGTTAATTGAATTTTTGTTTCGAGATCAGATGCAAAAATCCATCAGCTGAGGCAACGGTGTAGTCGTTTTTGAATGATTTATTAAGCGTTTGACGGCTCCATTCTACACGACTCTTTTTTTGGGCTTCTGATAATTTATGCCGAGTCGCGCACATAGCTTTCGTATCACTAAATGTTCATGCAATATTGTTTGTTTACTAGTCATGCTAATAGCGAGACATTCTTAATTTTTTCGAAAGGTCACATGACGATCTTCTTGAATTTGTTTTCGCACAGCACCGACGTTTTCCGGGACAACAACTGTTTTTGGACGACCTTCGAGTGGTTCGGCTTTAACTCACCACTCTTACATACTGGTCTTGAAGATGCTTCGTCGTCAAAACCTCTTTTCAGTCGATCGATATACCCTTGTATAGACAAACCTACTCGAAAATCATAAAAAAACCTTGAATGGAAATTTTCAAGAGATACTTTCATTATTTCTACACAGTAAAAATTTTAGTTTAATTTTAAAACCAAAAGGTATTTATATAAAACAATGCCAAAAAAAAAAAAAAAATATTAATTTTAAACTATTTTGGCATAAAATTCATACTTTTCTGGTATAAATTCCAAACTTTTTTTGGAAAAAATTCGGAATTTTATGCCAAAAAAGTTTAAAATCAATCCGAACTGAAAGATGAGGCCTAAAGAAACGTACCCTAAAAAATGTCAAACTTTTCAACTGTTATAAAAGTCTGCATCGGAAAAACTGTTATAAAAGTCTGCATCGAAAAACACTACGGGTGATATATTCCAGAAAATTAAAAGTCAACCTACGTATAACTTTGATTTACATTATGATTTAAACATTTATTTGGTAACTAAAGTGAAAAGATTTTTAAAGCCTCGTGTAACTTTTAGCTAGAGACCCTGAATATTCCAACCCGACTTGGGACTGTTATAGCTCGATTGAATTAAGAATAACTCAATAATAATTTTCCGCAATACATTATTTCCCAACAACTCTTGGTGTGAATTATATTTACGAAAATTTTCTCTCTGGTCAAGAAAAATTCTGGGAACAAGTCTGTTCATAAAATTAGTGAAATGTTAACAAAAAGGACATTTTGTTGCCCTTTATTGAATGTTTTTGTATTATGGTTAGAATTTGGTACTTAATTACACAATACAATTTATCTTCCTGTTTTATCTTTCGATTTGCATTTATTTTGAGATTTCAAAAATAAGTCTCCATCTTACAAGGCTGTAGTTTTTAAAGTTTTAGTTATAGAAATTCTTAGATCAATCGATAATTTATAGAGTTTTCTGATTTTTATAATCTATAGCTGTGGCTGAACAACTAACTTCTTGCAGTTTTCTATGCTGATCAAAGGTATAATACCAAAATTGAATTCGACTTGACACAAAATATGAGCATATGTCTAATTGAAAGCTGATATCAATATATTAATACGAAGACAAAAATTTGTCCTACCTTTTTTACTATGTTAAAAATGGAGCACGACTTTGAATAATACACCATTAGAAAGATATTTGTGTGTAAATGTGCGCAAAGCTAAAATTATTTTAACATTTTGCCATTAAGCCAGGTAAAATTAAATGCAAACTTTTCAATATTAACAACGACAAAATACGCGGTCACACAGAGCTGAAAAGTGGATACAGCAAAAGATAAAGACAAAAAGCTGACAGACACTGATTTCATATTTTTGTTTTCTTTTTGATTCACATTTGTCATTGTATCAGGGATGATAAATGAGCTTTTCTATTTTGTGCCAAATAGCAAAAAAAGTACTAAAACTGTCCAAAAAGTACCAAAATTATTTAATACATTTGAGATCAAATTTTGACCATTGGGCAATTCTAGTATTTATTTCAGACAAATCATTTTGATTTAAATGTTTAACAGAAAACCTTTAATATCCATCGCGATAGTTAAAATTCTCGGCTTGCTATCTTTATTTTTCTCATGACACTATCGCTAACTAATTCCTGCGTAGTCTAACTAAATACTAAGGGATGTTGTGGTATGTAGAATCTTTAATCTCAAAGTATTCGCATGATATCTTCCAAACCATGGAATTGGAAGATTGTGTAGTGCATTCCTCATGCAGTGATACTTGTTGAATGCGTATTAGAAAGCAGTTTTATTAAAGTTGTATGCCCTACATATTGAAACATGCAATTGCAGATTTTCATGCTGTGGTGAGTGATCTAAATTAAATTAAATAATTAAGTAGTTTTTTTTTCTGTAGAATTTTCGTAAGACTACATTTACGTACGTTAAATTAAAATTTTCTATGCAAGACAACTAAAAAAAAAAATATATATTCTAATTATGAAAATGGTGCAAAATACAGCCCTGGCACTAGTAACATTTTTTCGCAATTATTTAAATATAATTTCATTTAAACAGATTTGCAAAAAAATGTTCACTGATCTTACGTGTCGATTTTTGTTATTTGTAAAAATTTTGTTTTATTGTTTTATTTTTGCAAAACCCTTCCAAAAGTTTTGAGTAAAATGAATGCCAAAATCAAAATAAGAAAAATTTTTATAATTTCCTTTTTTTTTTTTTTTTATTAGCACTGTCGAACATTGATAAGAAGCATTTACAGAGATAAAAAAAGAAATCTCTCTAGATTGCAATACGCTTTAGCTAGCTTTGAGCTAAATTGAAATGCTACTTATCCAGGCTCGACTGTACATATGTAGTTCTAAAATAACCCTCTTTGCACGAAAATTAGAGTGAAACTTTAGAATTGATAGATAAATTTATATTAAATCAAATTAACAAAAAAAAAAAAGTGAATCTAATGAGTTGAATATTCGATACTTCTCGTTCGAAATTGAGTTTCCATTTGAAGTGAATTGAACCTCATCTGCATTGTAAATGTAATTTCAGCGAAAAAATTTCAAATATTTATCAGTTTGTGTGTTTAGATTAGGGTTACCAACTGAACCGGTTTTTGCTGGGCAGTCCTGGATTTTGCACTCTCGTCCCTGATTAAGAAACGTTCAGGAAATATTCCGGATTTTCATGTATATCTCAGAAGTCTCACGAATTAAAGATGTGTAATTCATCTTATTCTACAACATTTTTAGCTTATGGACAATAGACCATATAGGAAAGATAATAGACCAATGCTTATGAGACCATATATTATTGACAAAAGACTATGGACCAAAGACTATAAAGGACATACCATAAAATTTGAAATATAGACCATAGTCCATAATAGACAGAACATATACCAAAGATTATAGTCCATAGACCAAAAACGACAGATCATAAATCATATATTATGGACAAAAAGCCATAGATTATGAACCATATACCATAGATAACGGACCATAGGCCATAAATAATAGATCGCAGACCATATATTATGGACCATCTACCATAAAGGACAGATCATAGACCATACATTATGGACAGTGAACCATAAAGGGCAGAGTATAGAACCATAAAGAACAGATCATACACCACGGAACTACTGATTTTGGTATTCATTTGGAAATACGGAGCGCCAAAAGAGGGTTGTACACTGCTTCGGCAGAAAATTTCTAACAAAATGTCACCCATTTCATATTATGACATTACTTTTGCCTTGAAATGGCCCGAGGCCACTCCTCAAATGTTTAATGAGCTAAGTATAAAAAAACTCTTTTTCTGAATTATTCACCTCTTTCAAAAAAAGAAAAAAAAAATAAAAAAATAAAAAAATTGGGGGTTCTATAGAATATGACAAGTTATCTCACAGTGAGATTGCCATCAGACAGTTGGTTCTAGAGTTTCTTCCATATAGCATTTTCAACAAAATGGATCATATCCATTTTGAAAAACTACCTCTGGTGCGTTCATTAAAATTTAAAATTAAAACTCTTGGTTCTTTGATTATTCGGGTTTCCCCTGAATTGTAGGTTTACACGGGTATGACCCGAGTACATACTTCAAGTTATTTGGGGCTAAAATGAGAAAAAAAATTTTGATTCGCCTTTGGGTATAGGTTATGTTGGCGTTAACTTCACATAGTTGGGTTTGCTGCACAGAAAAAACAATTTGTTTATTTGTACCAAATTTGGTAATATTTAATAAATGGTATAGATATATGCTATTAATTACCAAATTTTGCATTATCATAAATACCACAATATCAAATTTACTTTAGTAGTGGTTAAATTATTGTAAAAAATATATTGAGAATCTGCCTACCAAATTTAATTTGAACTAACCATATTTTCTCAATATCCTAAAACTATTATTATAATTAGTCCAATAAGCAACGCTTTAACTTCCATACTTCCTGGGCATATTTATGTATAATATACATTGTATATATACCAAAATTTGTAAGTGATTTATATACATTCAATATATTTATTTGAGGGATTCTGAAGATACCATCAAAGCATTGAACGCTGCGGTTTGTGACGTCTTCGTATTTTTCTTAAAACACTTAAAGTTCTAGTATTATATTCTCGAAAAAATGAGGAGTATAAAAACAAAGTCAGTTATCTCCACTTTTTTGGATTTTGTAAAAACTTTGCTATTGTTCTTGTGGGTTTTAGAAAGTGGAAAAATCAGTAAATTGTGAAAAATACTCCATTCAATAATTGTCCATAACGTTTCTTAACCGGTTTTCATGCTCAGGCCATTTTTGGGAAGGGTTTTGAATCAGGCACATGGTTTACTTATTCGTATTTGCGAAAATACTAAATTTAGTACTATTTTAGTACTTAATTGCAAAAAACCTTCCATGACCTACTTTTTCTACCTTTCAAAATATATTTTTTGGAATTGAAAAGAAATAACCTTTCATATCAAAGCAAAAGTATGTACAATCTCCAATAGACATTGCAGTCTCTGTTTTGATTGACAATTTTTGACTATTGATATATTTATATTGGATAGAGAGGAATTTGGTATTGCTTATTTGACTTATCGCAAGCTTTCTTCAAATGCAACTAAATAGCATTATCAGACTCATTCATGGAAAAAGTGGAGATTGCTAGCTTTGTTTCTATGCCTCTCAAATAAAAGTTTTTTTAGTAGGCGAGAGTGGGTGTTGTGCGACAAGTTTGGTTTCTGAAAAAAAAAAAAATTATGAAATTAATTTTTTAAAGCATGTCAATACATACAATCTCTCTCACAACTGCTGGCTGAAGAATTCAGTTGAAATTTAAAAAAATCTAAAAGTTATCCTTGTTGGCGCAAAAGACGCGTTTTGCAAAACAGCTTTAAATTGAAGAAATTTGCATATTTTGATGAATATTCTTTATTTTTGACGGCCTTTTCCTTTCTCATCTTTTTAGCGTAAAATGCCCACAGATTCAAGCAAGGTCAAAATGGTATTTTCTATTGCCTTTTGGCCTCGTTTGGATTTCTTGAGCAGAGTATCATGCTATAGAGGACCCACATCTAGATGCACCTGATGTGCTGGATATTTCAGAAGCTGAAGTTGCTTGTACAAGCACAGCTTTTCCAGTGGCATAACCACTAACAATCAAAACGCGAGGATAATCATCGTTATCGTTGGAGTCTTAGTTTTGCCCACTCAGCTCTCTCAACCGCTGGTTTGCTGGTCGAACGATACTTATGAGGTGGCATGATGACTACCAACAAAAATCACGAAAAGTCACGAATAAAATTAAGAAATATACTAAATTAAGTGAAGAAATCCATGAAATCGCATGAAACATACGAATTATTCAGAAATAATGCTATATACGCATGAAAAATGCAAACTTGGCGAGTTTACTTTCATGCGTCGAAAGGATATTCGCAAAGGAATGTTATGTATATATTTACCTTTATGATCAGCTTCATTGAGTGACTGAAAACACCACAAACACAAGAGGCCAATGAAACTTTCCGACTATGAGGAGAAACACGAAGAATACGTCTTGACGCGACGAGTGCTTGTGAAAATGTGAGATCGTCTTGGTCATGGTCTTGGTCTTAATTTGCTCATCACTACATCATATGCAGCGCAACGCATGCGAGTAACCCGTGTGTTACATAGAAAAGTATTGTTGTCTAACCTCAATCAAAACAATTGGTATGACAAATGTGTTATCGGATTAAAGGAAATTTAACGAAGATTTCAAAAAAATTACAAAAAGCTTTTTCATACTAAAATGGACATCAAAGTCAAAAAATGGGGAAAAAAATTAAAATATCAATTTTAAAGGTCCAGAACTTTGCGAAATCCTTTTATACCCTATAAACCATATACACTATCTGAAAGCTCTTACAATTAGCTTAAACTTTGCAATAGAAATGTTTTCCCTAAAACGTTGGGGTGATCCAAGAAAAATTTTTTTTTCTGAAAAGAGGCAGAAAATCAGTTTTAACCATATAACTCCTTAGGGGTACATTTTAGACCCCCCCGGGTGCATTTTTTTGTAAGCCTAGGCCTCCCCTATTACCTCCCAGAAGCTTCGTAACCTTATGCAAATGTAACAACATATTTTTAATTGAAGAATTCCTAAAATACTTATTAAAAGGTATTTTTAGGATAACTTTTAAACGGGATCTGATAGGATTTCGCTAAAAACAGATTCTGAATCAGCAAAAAAAAAACAAATTTTTTCATCGAAACCGATTTTAGCGACACTTTTATACGTAAATAATTTTCTTCCGTATCACCGTGAGTAGTTAGTTCCATGACAACTACTGTCATTTGACATTCATCGACGTGTTGCACAACTCTCCACTCTCCTCTACATATAAAAAATATGTTCTTTCCATATTTTTTTTTTTTATAAATTCTTCTGTGAAAGTACCGTTTTGATACCTCAAATACTTTTAATAAACTTTAGTTACATGCTATACTTCCTGAAGAATTTAAGAGCTTCATCAATCCAAAATATTTACTATCATGAAAGATCTTAATTAACCCAATTCTTATACATAGGATACTTGTAAACTCTTTCCCGAAAGCATATTCGTATGTACATTGTTTTTATTTACAAATCTTTTTTTTTAAACTTTAGAAATTTTTACAGAACCGCATTAAAATGAAACGAAGAGGAAACACGACATTTAGATTTTTTAAAAAAGGTTGGAAAACTTTTAATAAAATTAAAAAAAAATTGTAAAAACAAAATCAGAACGCAAAAGAGAAAATAAAATGCTTGACAATATGTTCATCATGAAGTCGGAAGACAACACTTAAAGTTTATGGGATATGAGAAATTTCATAACGTGTTACGATTCAATGCTCTAATATTGAGTTTTGGTTTTTTTTTTTTTTTTTTTTTTTTTGTAAATTTCATTATGCAACATGAACAATATAAACAAAAATGATCTCAGAATAAGAGGTATACAAAAAAGCTGAAAAATGCTTATGCATGAAAATTATTAGGTTAATTTTAATTCAAATTTTAATTGTAATAAAAAATGGTAAAAAAAACACAGAAATAAATATTGGATATTCTAATGGTATGTAGAAAATCCCGTGAGCATGAACATTATGATTGTTAACATGTGGAATCATTTTTTTATTTTTTTTTTTTTTTTGAGTAAATTTTCAACAAAAGGAAGACTTTGATATCACTGATAGGAGGATTGCTATTATCAATAAATTAATTTGATATCTTTTAGCATACTCGTAATGTAAAAAAAGGCTCATTTGACAGAGACGAAGAGAGAGAAAGAGAGTATAGAGTTAATATATTTACACTTTGACAGGATCAAATGGGTCGAAAATTTCGCTTTGTTTGTTAAAGATTTTTTTTACGTTGCGATATTTTCATTTTATTTTTTTTAACTTTAAAAACGACACGGCACGACACGTATTAGGGCAAATATAAGTGCTGTTGATACATACATAACATACCCCTGACAGGGGGGGCCCCGTCAACTTGTAGCCTTAAATTAGATGCTCTACGCGAGAAACGTATTGTGTGCCAATTATTGTCATTGAGTACAGATTGACCGGCCAATAGATTCTAAAATGCGGTAAAAAAAATTAAAATAATTTGTCACAAAGAATGATGAAGATTATGAGACAAACCTTTTCTCTGTCACTCAAACGTACACTGGCACGTATGCGTCCCGCCACAAGCGCTATTTCTAAGCGATCCGGTGAATTTGATTCGGCGCTAGTTAGTAGTAATAAGCCTACTGGACGTGATGTTTTAAAGCGCAATATCAGTTCTTCCGTTTGAGTTTTAGTGCCTTGTCCATTGCCAAGCCAAATTGTCATATGTTGACTACCATTAAAAGCTAAAGTTGGTAATTCTCTGCCACAGGTTGGACCAGTATAAAGCGTAGCACTGCAATCACATATTGGACGGTTCCAGCCTTCTGTGCAAGCGCCACCGTTGAGACATGGATTACCGGTACAAACGTTACTTTGTACATGGCAAGAGGGTTTTACGGAAGCTGCAAGTACAAAAAGACATAAATACAATATTTTTATTAAATCGTAAATAATTTTGCACACGCCTTACCTGAATCTTGTAGTCTAGCAAATGCTGCAATATCAATTGCTTTACCAGTTAGCACGAGATCTCTTAGACAACCGACAAAACCTTGACGTAATGTTGCTGTCCAAATCGATGCTGGCCATGAGTTGCTATTATACAGTGGTCCTGTACCACCCACATACATGTGAGCATCTAATTCAAGTATGGTTGCATCGCCAGGTGTGCGAAAATCATTCCAAACACTATCAACGCTCACTTTTGCATCGCGTCCATTACGTCGTAGTATCAAGTCGTGCCAATCACCATCATCGACACGTCTGCGCGATGCTCTTACTTTAGCCGCACCGGAACCCAAGTCCAAATGCACATAAATATGACCATTTAGGAGTTCAATCGCAAATAAAGCAGCCTAGATTTTTGAAGAAAAAAAATAATTTTTTTAAAATTTTTTAATTATGTTGTTTCATAATTTCCCTTACATTTTTTGCCTTAGGGACTTTTGAGCCCGTCGTCATTATTATTAAACCATTTGGTTCTTTTGTTCTGAATTTAAATGATATGGAACTTTGTTTTCCAGTTTCCCATGGTGGTAAAACCTTTAGAAATAATTCAAGAGAAGCTTATTTTAGTTAAAAATGTGTATATTAATAGACCAAAAGCTTGAGATTATTTTTTGGGGCGATTCATTTATAATGTATAAGATGCATAAGATTATGCTAACCATTATCTAAATAATCCAAAACGGGATGGAAAAAAAAAATTTATTTTTACGGTCTCTTCAACCTTTGAAACCGTATTCGGAAAGGATAAATATACTATAGCTCTCGAGCTCTTGGTTTGTTAGATTTTATTACTTACCAAATGTGACTCTCTAGTTGTAAACGTAACCGGATCTTGTGGATCACCAATTGGACATTGATATTCAACATTTCCAGATATTTGAATTAGTTTAGAGCCAGTTTTCGCTAAATCGATAAGGTTTAATAGCAGCGTGTCCGCGGAAAATTCAACCTTGAAAATTTGAAGGAATAAATTTTGTAATACTTTTATTTTTTATATCTTTTTATACATATCAATTTTAAAATAAAGACATAAATAATATAAATATTGAAACTTTGTTTTAAAAGAACGATCTGGGAATCCAACAACAGTCCATGGTATGTAGCCCGAAAGGAGCGTATCCTCCACATAAGTGACGACGTCTATTTACATCGCCAGAACAAAAATTGTACCCGCTAATTCCCTGAATACTTCACAGACAGTAATTACGAACTGATATACTGAAGACTGCTTACCAAAAGTTTTCGAAAATTTGTTGATAAAAAAGTCTTACATCATGATAAACATTGCTGAAATAACATGTGGCTTTAATGCGGTCTGTGGGATCGAAGAAAGTTGCGCCCAGCACAAAATTCTTCGGATCTGGCGCCTGCTTATTTCCAAAAATTAAAAAAAAATTGAGAGGGTTGCCATGCTGAGCTAATTAATGCAGAAATCGAGATACTTCAAAAGCACGATTTTGAGGACTGTTTTAATAAGTGGACTTATGCCGCAGATAGACGGCAGCTCTAATGCGCATTACAGACGCAATAATGTAAAACTTTTTATTGCATGATCTTAGGCTGTTTTAAAATACATACTTCATAGTCATTGACTAAAAGAAAATTTCCCAATTCAGGGCCCAAAAATTTCTAAAACATCTAAAACAAGATTAATTGTGAGTTAAGCATCAGAAAAGCTAATTAGAACTTTTTGGACCCTGAATTGGCAAATTTTCTTTTAGTCAATGACTATGAAGCATGTATTTTAAAACAGCCTAAGATCATGCAATAAAAAGTTACACATTATTGCATCTGTAATGTGCATTAGAGCTGCCGTCTGTCTGGGGCGTTATAGGCGTAAAAAATGGAAATGAATAGAGATTATAAAAAAGATGAAGATGAAAAATAACTAAGCAAATACATTTTTCCTGTTTTACTTCTAACCAGCTAAGCAAACTTTTATTAATCCCAACGTATAGTGGAGAGAATTTTGAAATTTTTTCTCTTAATTTTTTGACAATTTTCAGTGCTTATTTAAAGTTACATTTTTTTTGTTTAGATTTCAGGATTCTAGTGATAAGTTATTTGAATGGTATACTTAATAACAACGAAATGTTTTGAACCAAGAAAAATATGGTTACTATCAAATGAGTAATAAGTCTAATAACAATTTAAACATGCGACGTGTTAACATAAATATGCCATTTGGTAACTATTACAAAATCTCGATATTTTTTGTTCAGTGATATTCGATCACGGCTTTGTTTTCAGCATTATTTTTTTCATTATTTCGTAAAATTAAAACTTTTATACTTGTCTAAATACCTTTCTTAAGCATCCAACGAAATTATTATGTACTCTGGCGCCTAACAAAGCCCTTGGATTCACAGCACCACCCACGTAAACTCTTGATGACGATAACATTGTGAATTTTCCAGCAATATGAGAATGATCTGTATAAACATCGTCAACTACGGTCACCAACTAAAAGTTTGCGAAAAATTTAACTTAAAAACTATGTGATTTACAATAAATATTAAACTGTCTTACCCGACAAAAACTAGTTATAGATGATATCTAGTTGAAAAATGAAAAAAATTATTTCAGCTCGAAAAGTTCTAAAATTCTATTTAGTTGAAATTATAGTTTACCTCCTGAATTCTACGATGAACTGTAACCTTATGCCACTGATGATCATCGAAACGAACTTTTGATGGCTTGATATGCATTTCTTGTTTACCATTGGCTAAGCCCATTGTTAGAGATACGCCACCGTCTCTAAGCGCAAGATTTAAATAGTCGGTGCCATGGCCTACAAGTTATAAATTGTGTATTTAAAAAAAAAAAACCAACTTTAAAAAAGAAAACCAATTTAGCTTACCTGTATAAAAAAGCAGTCCATTCGGTTGCCTAGTTCTGAAATAAAGTGTTATGGCATCTTGTGCGCTAACAATTGGCTCTGCACCGGTTTGTCCAAGATCATACGAAAGGAACTGTGTACCACGAAATGTTGCTTCAGAAGGTGCTCTCTCTATAATTGTTTTTAATTTTAATGAATTTGTGCTATGAACGTTGCATGATTTATAATAAATTTACCTTTTTCACAATATTGTCCATCGTATTCCAGATTTCGACATTCACAGATTGGTCCAGAATCAGTTGATATACAAATTCCACCATGTTGACATGGATCCGTTCTTTCACATGCATCCGTTGCATTGGCACCACGATTATTCTAAAAATCAAAATTGCAATAAATAAGAGAAATATTATTGTAAATAAATATTCCCGGAGAATTTTTCTTAGGCTGCCGTGCATTCTCTATTGCATTCTGAGAAATTTGGAGTATTTTTCTCAGACTACCTGAGAAATTCGGGGGATTTTTCTCAGACTCTTGAGCATTCTCCATTGCAATCTGAAAAAAATTCCCATGGAATATTTATTCACGATAAGCCCCATTCTATCGCCAGGAATTCTTCAATAATTCTACTTACTCTGGGTAAGTTAAGTTTCTCTCGCGGTAATTGCCCATTTTCGCAAGGCTCATCGCCACACTGAAATGATGTTTGTATATAAGTAGTTAACATTTTATTATTTCAAAATATTTGTTTTAAATTTTAAATGTTTAACCTTCATATCACGCGGTTGCTTCATCTCTTGTCGACGGCCTATGCCACCTGGTTGATCGGCATAAACCAAATTTCGTATCGCACCTCGGAATCTTGGCTCGAATATTACACTTGGCAATGCTAAGAGTGCAAGTTTTGAGCTGTACCTGTAAAGCAAAATATAAACAGCATCAGAATAAATTCAATGAAGCCCTGATAGCTTGAAAATTGGTTTCTATTTTGTATATGTTCTCGGGGCTATCTCTCCGATCATAAAAAGTTTGGAATACTCTGTGATAACAAATTGTTTTGTATTGCATTTATTAAAAAATTGTTTTGAGCATTTGTCATGTGCTTAAGATATTTGAAAGGTGACAATTTCCACTTTTTTTCACAAACGTGTCTAATAGAGGGTCTTATCATGAATTTCTCGAAAAATTCCCTCTCGCGAAGATATTCCCTTTTCGAACGGGAGCATTTGCAATCAGCAAGTGTGACCTTTCGAAAAAAAACAAGCTATTTTTCAAACATGTGGCACCCTATCTTGGACTGCAAATTATGAATTTTAGATATATTAGAAGTATTTCTCAGCCTGCGTAACTGACTTTTTCGATCGCTTCCCCCAATATCTTCAAAAATAATTTTTCGAGGGTGATGCACTGAATTTAGCGAATCAGACACATCACCGGAATGCGGTTTTTCTTACGTCTAAACACCAATGTTAAAGATCCTGAAAGCCCCAAACAATCCGTTGAACCGCCTCTAAAGTTATAGCTCAATAACGGAAGCGGTTTTTTCAATTAACACTCAAAATTTGTGGATTTTGCTCGAATTTCACCAATGTTCAAGTGTGTACTGGGGGACGATTTTTTTACATATTAATTGGCCCTAGATCCAATTATCACGCAAGGTTTGAGACTGCTTTGTGCCCCTGGGTTGTTGTGTCATTCAAAATACCATTTTTTAGACGCAATTACGCATGAAAAATCGCCATTTGATTACCTTCTCAAGTGTGTTACCACCAAACCAGAGGTGGCACAACCTTCTACCCAGCCAGATCTTTTAGTCATAACATTAAGAAATAATATTTCATGGGGAATATTGCTTAAAAACAATCGCCTCCAGAGTAGCATGTAAGAAAACGAAAATTAACTGATTTCGGTTAGAAACCATTCACACATCTTGAGAGACACGTATCTAACGTTCTATTGGAGGTGCATCAACGAGATGCCCCTTTTATTACTTCATTGCACTTATGTTAAAAATCCTGAAAACCTCAAAAAATCCGCCGAATCGCCTCAAAAATTATAGCTCAATAACGGAAGCAGTTTTTTCAATTCACACTCAAAATTTTGTGAATTTTGATAGATTTTCGGCAAAAAAATAAAGCTTCCAGGTGGCATGTTTTCTTATTTAGCATCATCCATTAAGTGTCCCAGATATGCAACGGGTGCTCACTCGGCAAACCGAGACCTGTTCACACCGAAAGAGAGATTTCCTCATTTATTTGGAGAAAGAAAATTCCCCTTTCAATAGGGTTTACTTTTTTCTTAGAATTGTTTGTTTTAAATTTTTTTACAATTTCCCCAAAAGTCTACTGTGCAGCCCTGGTATTTTCCATTTGATTTTGACAGCGAAAGTAAACAAAAATACAAACATCTAAATTTCATTAAAAATAATCAAAATAAAGTTAAATAACAATATTGGTGATGATCTACAAGTACCACCAAATAAATCTCCAAGCCCTCACACTTTTTAAAAAGCTGACGGAGTAAATTTAATTTAAAAAAGTGACATTTAACTTGTTTCTCTTGAAAAGCTAGCTAGTGCTTCTAATTGAGATTGCGTAGAATTAATTATCTGCAACACAAAAAGATTAATTCGCATCTATTCCATCCATAAAATTGTTGTACAAAAGTTCTTAATTTGTCGTACATTATTTATTCACTCTTCAAATTCCCTGTAAAAATATTGGAGAGTCATTATCATTTCATATCTATACATTAATACGCAAGAAAAAAATCTTGTCCATCTTTGTTTACTATGTTAGAAATGGAGTACGACTTGAAATTATACACCATTTGAAAGGTATTTGAATGTAGATTTGTATAAAGTTAAAATTCTGTTATTATCTTGACTTTAAGCCAGGTGAAATTAAATAGAAATTTTTCAATATTAACAACAACAAAATACACGGTCACACAGAGCTGAAAAAGGATAAAGCACAAAGAGAAAAGCAAAAAGCATACGACTTACTTCATGTGCACGAAATTTTCCGTTTTCTAAAGTGGGCGGCGCCACGCCCCTTAATGGAAAAAACGTTCTCATGGCTAAAGTACTTCAGCAATTTTTATGAAATTTGGTATGGAGATAGGGTTAATACTAAGGAACAAAAATTTGACTTTTACATTTGTAAGTCGGCATTGCCACGCCCCTAAAGAGAAAACTCACAGACATGTTAACTAATGAGAATTTGCTTGCTTAAGTTTTTAGCTTACAAATGCAGAATACAAAATATTCCTCCCCAATAATTGCCGATAAGCTCACTTTCTAGTGCATTTTTCTCTTCCACAGACATTTCTTTACCGATTGCATATCAAGGAGACCGAGAAAGGAATTCTTGAGCATGTTTATTTATGATAAGGACCAGTGATCATCAAATGCAACTACATTTAAATTTTTTTCAAATTTAACACTCCTACAGAAAATATTTTTTCAACTACGCATTTACCACTCACCAGTTTGGCATTCCTCCAACATAAATCTCAGAGTTTGTGGCAAATTTTCCGAACTGAAACTCTTTTCCTTTGGTTGTACGACTCTGGGAAACACCATCAACAATAAGCGAAGTTTGTTCATCATTACGCAGTACCTTAAAGAATAAAACCAAAATTTGATAAAATAATTTTGTTACAAATTCAAACAATTAAATTCAAACCTGCACTTTATGCCAATGACCATCGTGTAAATCACGTCCAACGGTTATTATTTGTGCGCCACCACCAAGATTATAACGAAGACGTAGTGCACCTTCAACTAATTTCAATTCGAAGAAATCATATGTACCACCGTCGTCAGTGTAGAGCACCAGACCATTTGGTTGTTCGGTCTTAAACTCCAGTTCCAGTGAGCCATTTAGACCAGTATACCATTTTCGAAACTGGGCAAATGAATTTTGCGAGCCATCCAATTGAAAGGCCCTACACGATGTGGTCAAGAGGACCAGCAGCAGTATTACAATGTTAAGCAGCATAGATGTAGATTGTAGGAACCTCGACCATTTGCACGATGACAATGACAATGACAATGTTAAAGGAGGATTATCCGTGTATGGTGGTGGTGGCCGTATAGAAGAGTCTCCTCTGTAACGTTTTTTGTTAGTGGAATAAGATTTTAAGGATTTTTTTAAAGCCACCATTTTCGCGTAGATGAAGAATGTGTGAAATGAGCGTGAAAGAGTTAACTATATATAGTAGACTTTACGGTGTTGTTGTCGCCGTTGTTGTTGTTGTGGTTACTTTCTTCTGATTCTTTTGGAATTTTAAGTCTTTATTAATGATATTTTTATAATGCAATTGATATGTTTATATATTATTTGAAAACTATTCATTGCGCTGTTGGTATCACTAACTGACGGGCTGATTGATTCATTGATTGATTGAGTGATTGAAAGGATAAGCGGGGGAAGGGACTTAAGATATGTGTGACGTATGTGTGTGTAAATACTAGATTCACTTCCTTTTCACACTTGAAGTGCGCACACACATGGAAAAAAGCACTGGAATCATGGTGACTTTTTTTCTCTTAGTACTGTTTTTGTTTTATTTTTTAACTTCCAGATATTTATATAGTATAACGGTAGTTGTTACATTTTATTCCTTTGACATTTCTATTTTACGTTGTAGTTGTATATGTCAGTTGAAAGAGCTTTTTGGGCATCTGTATGTAATGGTATTTTTTGTTTTTATTTTTTTAAGTCCTTCAAGGAAAAGTTTAATAGTTTTCGCCAAAATTTAAAAAAAATTGCCAATTTAGTTTTAAAAATTTTGTTTGAAATTGTATGCTTATTCGTATTTTAAAATTATTATATTTAATTCAGCAGTTGTATTAGCCTTAGTAATAATTTTTTATTTTAACCCTTTAATGCATGGGTTTGTCATTTTCATTGGTTTAAACTTGGACAGCACTGCGTGCGTTAAAGTCTAAGCAACCTTGAACATAAAAGGTAACAACTCTCTCTCCTGTTCGAAGTAAAAGTAAAAATTTGAGGTAATTTTCATATTACTTAACTAAGGTTTTTTAGCATTCAAGGCAAGATACAGGTTTCGAGAATATTAACTCAAAGAGGATTAATAACTAAAATTGTAACTATCTCTAAACCATTTGGCAATCCAAATAATTGTGAATATATGGGCTTCTTCCTAAACCTCAGTTGCTTTGTATTGAAACAGCATTTTTATATAAAAAAATGTAGCATAATTTAAGGAGTTTATTTTTTTACTGAATCATTTTTGCATTTTATAACGCCCAACTACAAAACGTTGAGAATGCATAGACAATTAGCGCATCATTAACAAAGTTGATGCTTTTTATAAACTTTGCTGTTTATAAATAAATAGTAAAAAATAGTCCTAAAATTATGCAACATTTTTTGCATCAAAATGTTATTACAATACAAAGCAACTGACGTTTAGGAAGACCTCCTAAGGATACTTAAGTTTTCTGATAACAATGACTTAGATGACTCGAATTTCAAAAATACCACCCTTTATCGTAAACCCCGAAAGTATGCTATTTTATTCTAAAAATTTGAAACAAAACAAAATAAACTAAAGCGGTGTGAAGTGATAGAAAATTAATAATTTAATTTAACGATTTTCATTTACATCGACCTGCAGCTCAATATATTTTCTAATTCACAACAAAAGGTCATAAAATATCAACAAAATATCAAAAAAGTGATAGAGAATATTAAAATAAAGTAGCATACTTTCAGGATCTATGCTAAATGAGCTAAATTTAAAAGTTATTACTGTTCTTAAAATCAACATTTTGTGCCAGCGAGTAAAGCAACTTTTTTTTGTTAAAATCAACATTTCAGTCAGAATCATTGTGCGAATGTAACGTATTTTTATACCCGTCACCCAGGGTATATACACTTTATCCTTCCGTTCGTAACGCAGAGAAGGAGGATGGAGATATAGAAAAGTATATATATTCTTGATCAGCCTCACCTCCTGAGTCGATATAGCCATGTCAATATAGTCGTCAGGCTGGCTGGGTGGCTGCCTGGATGTGCGTGGAAATAAATTTTTTGGAAAAACTGAGCAAGATAATTCAATGAAATTTAGTACACAACCTTCGTCGTCAAAGTTAGTTCGAGGATTTGAAAATGAGCGAAATCGGTCAACGGACACGCCTAGCGCCCATCCAAAAATTTATTCAAAATGCAACTTTAGGAGTATTTTTCCCGACAATGCAACCAAAATCCACATAAATTCTACGAATTGTAAGCGCAAGCTCTGAGAAAAAATTGAGCAAATTCGGACAAGAGGGCGTGGCATCTCCCATATAAGCAAAAGCTTCAAACCACAATATTGAAAGCATTTTTTGTGATAATCCAACTAAATTTCACTTAGACACTAAGAACTATAAATGCAAGCTCTGAGCAAAAACTTTTGTTTTCACAGAAAAATCACAAAAAAAAGTTGCAAGCTCCAAGCTAAAATTTTTTGTAATTTTTATACTATAAAAAAATTTAAAATTTTCAAAACACCCTAAAATTTTCGAGCTGCAAAATTATTCTTTTCACAGCAAAATCACAGCAAAAAATGATTAAAAACTATAACTAACCTATAAGTGACATTTTTTTATAATTTCTTAATAATTTTTGAGTAAAATTAGAATTTTTATGTAAAATTAAAGTTCGCCATATTGGATGAGCCATTTTAGATTTTCAAATTTTGGAACTCCGCTCGTGGAAATTGAAACCGTATCGATAACAAAGAGTTTAAAAACTTCAAATTCATAAACTGTAGTCCCAGGAATTGTAGTTTGTCCAAAAAAAAAAATGCTTCTCACTCTACTGTGCGCCACTGAAGTACTTACATATCTGTGGTATTTTGACAAAACAACGTAGCTCGAAATTTGCAACTTTTTGTTAGAAGTAAAATTATGTTTAATTGCTTCTCAATAATGTGGCTGAATTTCGTCGATTTTTTGCAATACATTTGTACTAAACATAAGCTGTCGGCTGTCAAACAGATTTATTTTTTTAATTGGCAACACTTTACCACACAAATGGAGGTAAATTCCTATCTTGCGTGAGTTGTGGGACACCCTTAAGTCTCTCGAACGATGATTAAAATGATGTTTATGACTAAAACCCTGGAAAATTGCCTTATATCCAGCTATGTGCGAACAGATTGATTTGTCAAAAGTTCACAGATTAGAATATTCAACGTTAAGCTGATTGAGAAGAGTGTTTCTTAAAAAATCTGACTGCGAAAGTCAAAACAAAGTCCAATTTTTTGTCACATATGAAGTTTATGGAAATTTTAACACTCCATTACAATGTTATCACAAAACCATACAAATTTTTATAAAAGAAAAACTTTTTTCAAAAACTACTTTTCGATTACGTGGTCAGGTTGTCAATGCTGTCTTCTTCAAATTATGTTCCAGCAAATATCGCTTTTAGATTTATAAAGTGTCTGTTTATTTTTATTTATATATGATGTGCGCAATTGTTTATATCAGTGGAGCGTACCGTTTGTTGTATTTTTTTTCGTGTCGTAAGATTTTGCCTATCTCAAAATCGGGTATACCTTAATATGTTTGGTATATGCACAGTAGATTGATAAAGCTGTCTTATGCTCTGTCAGTTTCAATGTTTTGTAATTCGATTTTTATCCCGATTTTCTTTACAGAAAGTTGTCTGTTTGGAGTTTATCTGGGCCCTCCAAAAGCGATACAGTCGTAGGGCACGGTGTACTCTGGATAGCTTAGTGATATCCGTTATGAAGTGAACTAGTGTGAGAGCGAATGAAAATCCACATTGGGAGGCTGTCTATTGAAATCATACATCCATATTAGAAGCGGCTTCTAACATACAGCTTGTGGAGTTCCTGAGAATATTATACCTACTTATTAATCATAGATTTGATCAAATATATTTAGGTCATTTCGTCCTGGCTACGTTACTGCATATAAAACGTCATATATGAAGCACTCCATGCCAAGTGTACCAGCTCAAAATTGTTAAAATACATGGTGTTGAAGTTGGCGTTATTGGTCATTTTCATGAAAAAAGTGTTCTTTCAAAAATTTATAGCTTACACTAAAGTTTGTAAATTGATAAATCTAAGTTAATGGTCCCATTTATTTTGAAGTGTTCTTTTTATAAAAAAATATTTCTTGGTGAAAAAAATTTTTTTTCACCAAAATTTTTTACACTTAAAAATACTTTTGATTTTTTTACAAAAACCCCCCTTGGATTTTTTTTTAAAGTACTTTAAATTTAAGCTTAAGTTATAGGCTTTAAAATGATGTATGACTCAAGAGAGGATTCGGACGCTACATGGTAGTTTTTGGCTTTTGAACGCCCGCGGCAGGCAAAAATCTTTTTTTACTCGAGAGGAAAGCATCTTACGTAAAAAGTGTACTAAGCAAAAAATGCTAACAATCGTCTACAGAATACGTGTAAATTTTTTTGAATTTTTTAAACTTTTTTTTTTTGAATAATTTTTGAAAAATTTTTTTATGTAAAATTATTGAGAGGAAAAAAAAATTTTTTTTGAACTTTTTTAACTATTGCTTGGACAATTTTAAGCATTTTTTGCCAAGTACACTTTTTACGTAAGATGCTTTCCTCTCGAGTAAAAAAATTTTTTTGCATGCCGCGGTCGTTCAAAAGTCAAAAACTCCCATATACGGAGTGAGCGGGGGAACTCCAATTAAATTAAATTAAATAATTTAAAATGTCACAAAGCAATTTATATACATACGCACCAAATCTCATCTATGTGCACTATATAGTTTCAGAGATTCGACATTGGCACCGCCCATTTTTCCCTTGGACATTATTTGTCCCGATACTCTTAATACATCCAAATCACATCCATGTCCGTTAAATATTTTCAGAGACATGATAAATTAAGTTTTTTGTAAACATGAAAAAAAGAATAGAACATTTTTTGAAAATTTTTTGTTCAGACATCCAAGGGGGAACCCGTGGTTGAACAAATTATTTTTTCACTAAAATGTCGTAAAAAGTCATGAATCGCATAAACAACCAGATTTGGATTTTTGGTTCCGTCATCCAAGGGGGGCTCTTAGGTGAAAAAAAAGCGACATACCCGTGAAAACTAATGACGCAGAAACACAAGCCATACCCGAAAACCCATATGTATAAAATTTTACGGTGATCGGACAGTCTACAAAAAAACATACCGTTATAATTAAAAAATATGTTTTAAAGTAAAAGATTAGTACATTCAATTATCATAACAGAGGTCAGAATTGCTCATCCTGGATTCAAGTTGATGAAAGCGTTATCTTCAGGCTTATAGTGCAGTTCCAAGAAAAAAAGTAATTCCATTTTTTAATGGTATCGAATAGCCATAATCTTCCTTATCAAACTATTCCTTTGAACTTACTCTTACTTACTTTCCTAGTTATCCACATTTGAAGCAAAGGCTTACAATTTTTAAGTGTTTTTTCGCCATAAATCGATTTTCCGCTACAAACATAATGTAATGCTTTATTCGGGCTCGATATGCATTTAATTCAAATGGTGATGACACGGAGAGTTAGGTTCTACTTGGAAAAGTAGTAATTTTTAGTTTGATAAGCATGATATGGCTATCCGATACCATTATAAAAATGGAATTACATATTTTTCTGGAACTGCGCTATAAGCCTGAAAACAGTGCCTTCAGTAACTTCAATCAGGGATATCTCAAAAATCTGCAGGTAGGTATATGAGCAATTCTGACTTCGGATTTGGATTCAAAATCAAAAAGTGCATACAGATCTCTAGTCAAAAGTTTATTCCATTTTTTTTTTTTTTTATTTCGTGCGCCTGTGTTCCTATAACAAAATCACAATATTTCAATGTTATTCTTGGGAGGAAGGATGGTAAACTCTAACATATAGTATTAAAAGTTTCCGCCCTATATATATTTGCTACCTACTGCTGTCAAATACTTTTTTTAGCAGGAATCTAATTTTTCAACATATTTACCATGCCAACGTGGAGAATCTCTGAAACTATAGAAAATTTTGGCTTAAATTTCTTATCCTTTCTCCGCTTATTAATTTTCATATGTTATGGAAATCTTTCCACGTATCCTAAATGTCACGCAATACTATTGTAGGGTTAAGGTTTTCATACAACTTCCAAACTTCAAAACTTTGGCAAAAGCTTTTCTTCTTAACATTCCCTTGCACGCCAATGACGAAATTTACATAAAGGTTTTAACGTACATGTACATACTAAAATGAGAAAAATGTATATAAATACATTTTTTCTCCATTAATCAATTGATTAATTGGCAATTTTTAATGTGTTTTAGTGATTTTTTCAACACTTAACTTTTGATTAAGGTTTTTGTACTCATCGTATTTTATAATTTTAATATTTTTCTATAACTTTACATTTAGATTTTCACTTTCATTATGAATTTTTCAATTCATTAACTCATTTTTGTCGCATATTTTGTACACTTTTCACTTAATTTTGCATTATCCCATTGGATTTCCTCTGATTTTTAATGTGAAAATTGAGTTGTAATAGAACTTTACATATATGTAGCTATATGTTTTTTCACACAATTTTTTTTTTTTTCACTTCTTCTAACGATTGGGAACTCTTTCAATTACTATCGATCCGTACTACATTCGCGACAAAACTGAACTGAATTTTCTTCCTTTAGCAGCATTTTCCACTAAAAGCTAACGAGCTTTACAAAATGGCTGTATGCCATAGGCAGCTTTACACTTACACTAGTGCAAAAGCTGTGTATATATTGAAATACGTTATGTATGCGTAAAAGCGAGTTAGTTATACTCATACATTCATTAGTGTATCCTTACATTACAGTTCATAACCTACGACACTTTAATCGAAGGACCAATAAGGAATGCTGTCAGAATTTAGTTGCTGATGATGTGCGTATTAAATTATTTAACTTTATGTAAATCGGTGTGGAATATAAAGTATTTTTAATTTCTGAAATATTTTGGTGTTAGCTTTCACACGATAGGAGGTAGCCACCGTTTGATTTCAAAAGTTCACCTTGAGTTTTGTGTTGTATTACCTTTTGGCACCCTGTTTCAACTGTCAAAATTTTAAAGAATTTCTTTGCCAACTGAAGGTTATGCGCAGGCTTACAACTTGGAATGCGTGTCAATACATTCATTCAAAAGCTCTGTTTCTGTTTTTTTCTTTGTTCAACTTCAACTTTGGGATGTATCGCATTTTGGAAGCTCAAATACTACGAGTTTCAATATTCCATTCCATCAAACATGCATGTGTTCCATTACAATGACTTCGTCTCATTTTGATTTCTAACCTTTGAATAATAAAACACATTGTTGGCATGCAATAAAATGCAAATACAAATCATATTTTAGTCGGCAGA
Source organism: Calliopum simillimum (assembly GCA_951812925.1). Classification (NCBI taxonomy): domain Eukaryota; kingdom Metazoa; phylum Arthropoda; class Insecta; order Diptera; family Lauxaniidae; genus Calliopum; species Calliopum simillimum. The sequence continues at coordinate 123,386,455 of OX638368.1, forward strand.
CCTGCCTACCGTTGATGTGGCCAGATTTCTATTTTATGATGAAAGTAAACTCTGGAATTACAGCTTTTCGTAGAAAGTTTTTTGTTATCAAATTTTAAATTTTACTTAGAGTTAAGGACACTTTTTTCAAGCTCTGCATATTTGTAACTACAATATTTTTTAAGAATTTACAGCTGTTTAGCAATAATTTTGGTACATACTGTCATATGTACATCTTTGGAAACGAAAATACGAAAAACATTTATATCTACAATTGTTAAAATATCAAAGTGAAGTTTGCACTAAAAATTGATATTGACACGTGAGAAAATCGTATATAGGGTCGGAATTTAGATTCACCCCGAAGCCGACTCGAAATTTGGAAAGACTCTAAAAAGAATGCTTCAAAGACTATGTTCTCACAAAAATTTTGGGGTTATAAAATTATACATTTTTTTTTTGCAGTTTCGAAACCGATTTTGTTATTGCTCATAATTTTTAAACGTTCGTGTTTGAAACTTGTATTTCGTGTAACTCGAAAAGTAAGCATCCAATTGGAAAAGTTTGAAGATTATGGCTATCCAAAGCTATTGTCATAAATGAATTACACTTTTTCGTGTTGGTACGCTATATGCACTTAACAGTAAAAATAGCTCAGAATTTTTATGATAATAATTTGAATATTTCAACTGTTCCTGGTTTCCGGTTCCCCACCTTGTGGGGTAAACCAACATTGTTATTTTAAGGATTTTTATTTTATCAGAATTTTACAAATCGTTACAAAAGAACAAAATTAACTTGAAAAAGTTTCTCTTGAGCTTCATTAATCGCTGACGTCACTTTTCTCAACGTATAATACTTTTCTCGGACGACCCCTTTTGGAGCGACGAGTATTGTTTTTGGCTGTCGTGTCTTGGTTTTTGCTCGAAAAATTTCTTTATAATCTTTTTTTCCGACCTTACCATGGTCGCCAATGCCTGTTTCTCCATTTGGTTATTTAACCCCACGTGCTTTTGTTTATTTTAAGGCGAATAACTTTTTAACAAATTTAAATTTTTTAAAACCAATTACAGATTTGTATTCAGTACAGAATTCTGCTCTTAGAAAACACTTACCTTTCTTTCTGCACTTCACTGATTTGTGGAATTTTGAACTTTTGTCGACTGAAAATATTGCGGCGAGGACGCGTCAAATCTTTCTTTCGTCAGAACTCAGGTTATAACACACGTACGGTAGTGGAACCTTTTGCCAAAGTTGCGTTGTATCGATCACTATCTACTGTACCAACAGGCGTTCGATTCGACTTTATTAAAAAAAATTAGAGGCAATTGGTTGTTTAACCCCGTTCTACCCTAAACTATCCGTCTCATATTTGAGCAAAGATATGATAGTTTACAATGAATTTTTGTTTCAAAAGATTCTACTATGAGTGGAAAGGGTTGAAAATAAGTTTTGGAAACTATGAAGCTCGTCCCCGACCCCTTATATAAGTTTTAGATCCAGTTTTATAAAAAAATTAATTGCACGAAACGATAGGGAATTGATGAAGAAAAATGTTGGAAATTGTCAGAAATGTACCTCAGGGGTTCGGACCCATTTTTCTAAAGAAATTTACTGGACCAATCGAAAGTGAAAAGCCGAAAAAAAATATTGTCGTATGTTAGGGGTGTCCCCGACCTTACAAATTAGTTTAGATTTTCTCTTTCAAAGAAATAGTCTTACACCAATTGATGAGGAAAGGCCGAAGAAGGAGTTTTATGTCCGCTTTAAAAAAAAAATGTTAATGCATCAATTGATAGGGAAAGGCCTAACAAATATTTTAGAAACTGTCAGGGATGTCCCCGAACCCGTTTAGGGGTTTAAGGGCCACTTTTGAAAACAATTTTACTGCACCAATTGATAGGGAAGAGTTTTTCTTCTACCTCTGCCTATCGATTGGTGCGGTTACCGGACATAGTCCCAACGGACATAAACCCCACATCGTAAATGGGGATTATGTCCGAAAAATTTACGGACATAACCCCCATGGCCGAAATGGGGTTATGTCCGAAAAATTTTATTAAGATCGAACAAAATTTTTACAATAATCCATTTAAAAAATGTATTCAGTGTTGGATGTTATAGACTGATCCGCCGCGTAGCCGATGTTTTGGATTTTTGGGAGTTTTAAATCCTGAGATGCGGCCGCAGGCCGCCTACCTACCCCTACCCTTATGTAAAATTACTGTGGTTGGAAAACTAGGTGTTGGATATATTATAGACTGATCAGCGCCTGAAGGCCGCCGCGGAAACGGTATTGGAATTTTTGGGAGTTGTTGTCAATAACAAAATATCGTTATGAGGACTAGGTCCGTTTTTTCCTGGGGATTATGTCCGAAACACTTGTGGACATAATCCCCATTTTAGAAATGGGGACTATGTCCGAATCATTGGAGACTATGTCACGGCACCGATTGGTGCAATATTTATTTTTTAAATCGGGCCACCCCTGACAGCTTCCAAAAGTTTTCCCTTCACCTCTCCCTGTCGATTGGTGCAATAAACTTTGTTTGAAAAATGGGTCCGAAAACCCTGAGGAAGGTCGGGGACACCTTTAACAGTTGCAAAAATTTTTCTTCGTCCTTTTCATATCGATAAGACCAATACAACTTTTTTTTTTTTAAATAGACCAAAACTTTTAAAAGGGGAACATCCCTGATAGTTTCAAAAATTTTTCAACCTTTTCCTATCGACTGGGTCCGGGACGACCTTGACAGTTACCAAATTTTAGGTAATTTTTGCTCGTAAGCTATTAAATTAAATGATAAAAAATGAATTGTAAATTATCCAATCTCTGATGATATCGTAGTTATCTAGAGATAGGATAGTTTACAATGAAAATTTGCAAATATTTAAAAGATAGTATAATTTGCTACGTTCAGTTTTTCCGTTAAAGCTAGGACCGTGAAATTTTGTCACAAGA